>JAAGVU020000001.1:27816450-27843826 GCA_011763525.2 Mormyrus iriodes
GCAGCCTCCGGGATAGGCTCCGGACCCCCCGCGACCCGAAATGGAATAAGTGGTTCTGGAAAATGGATGGATGGATGTTCAATGGAATTCCAGACGGGTTTTGAGGCAGAAGTAATGTTAAGGAGTCTCATAGCATGAGGTAGTAGAGAGAGTAGCGATGTTCCTGAAACAGCATCATGGTCCTGCCTCTGCTCACAAACAGGTCACTAACACGCCTCATCCCTGGAAGTTAGGTACTCACCGGTGCCTGATAGGACAGCAATGCCACCGAGCCCTGGGGCAGATTCCACCCTGCTTTTTCTCTCTTAGAAGGCCTCTCCCTGTCATAACAGGAGCATATCTGATGCATATAATCCAGATTTCATAGGAACATCTTTGTTTTATGACTAACAAGCTAATTTCAAAGCTAGAAGTATATACAATGTCTCAGCTAGCCAACAAATGGTAATATACTACCAAATTGCTTACATTTCTTCACACTTGCAAGCTAGTTCAATCATAAATAAACAATATTTAATTCGTCATCCAAACTAGCCAGTTTTCCGGTGAGGATGATGAAGATGCAGAGTCTATTCCAGTAAGCAGAGAGCAGAATGTTCTCTGAAGAAGAGCCCACTACCTGATTCACACAAAAACAATTTAGATTTACTACTTTGCTGCAGGAGGAAAGTCAATGAAACGCAGAACTGATGAACTTTACACATGCAAAGATAAGGCTGAAATCAACCACATAACCGTGAAAGCATGAGGAAATAGCCCTGCTTTTTGTTCCACCAACAGGTACTCAGATGAACCAAGGCTACAATAAAATGAGATGCATCGATTATTTACTGTTTGCTAGTCACGGTGAGTAGGATTTATTCTGATGTTCTCTAATTAAGAACCCCAGTCATTTTAGACATCTGCAATAAGCTTACCAATAACCCACCCTGAGTGTCTATCTATCTATCCATCCATTTTTCATAGACAGGTTATCCACAAGCAGGTCACAGGCAGTTTGGAGTCCATTTCAGAAAGTATAGGACACCGGTCACCCTGGAAGGGATGCCACACCATCTCATAGCATAAATATACACACTGGGCAGTTTACAGACATCAGTTAATCTAATCAGGACTTTGGCAGGAAACCCATGTGAGCAGATAGAGAGCATGCAAAGTCCACACACACAGTCCTTGGGATGACACTGGGAAGGCTGGTGGTGTGAGGCTACTAACTGAGTCACTGCACAACCCTGTTTGAAGAGTATGTGGGTGTCAAAACTCCCAGTGTGTAATGGATGTTTTACCATCCTTCTTGTAATGTGGTCTGATAGTGTTAAAACCTGTCAAGAAGTACAAGGGCACATAACCGAAAGTGTGAACTTTTTGTTCAACTGGCACTTCAGGTCTGAAGGACCGGTGCTAATTTCATGTAGAAGCTACGTCGATAAATAAACCGGCGGCTTGTCTGAACCGGCCGAGGTCCCCGACAACTTCATCAGCGCTGGACAATCAGTACCCACCGGGAGAGCTGCGTAGACGGAGGCCATTTTCAGGCCACTTAAGCTGGTGGCCTTATCTGCCCTTTGAATGGAATGAGCTTAGCAACGCCGGCTAATTGCCTGTGTGCGGTGCTCGTACCTGCCGGCCGGGAAGTTCATTAATGCGCGGCCAACGCAGCCTCCTAAGGTGGCATAAAATTGCCTTTTGTGACAATCGCAGCGCGGTATGGAAATATCAAACGTGCGCAGTTAACTGAGCCAGAAAATGAGACTGCTGTCCTTCAACGCTAACATTTCATACACATAAATACACATGGAGTGCAGATGCTAATAGGAAATGGCCAAAAAAATCAAGCATCTCTACAGTTGTATTTTAAACATTTATCAAGATAAAACGTGCATTACGAATGCCTCTTCACAAAACTTCATTTAATACTAAGTGTAAAACAAGAGAAAAATGATGTTATTAAAATATGTGCTCATGCTTTTTCCATTAGTGTAACCTGGTACATTTTTTATTATTAAATATGAGACCATGCAAACAGCTCTTGGTGGAAGATAGCTGTATGTATTGTTTGTTTGTTTATGTATAGGGACAATTCATATAGAGAATATATCTGAAAACGTGCCAGAGTTAGCCAGGAGGCTAGTTTTCATTTGTAATCCCTGGGTTCTTTTCGAAAAAATAAATAAATAAAAAGATAATGATATTCAAAGATAAAGACATTCTTAATAAAATGAAATAAAAACCATACTATACAGTAAAAGCAAAGAAACATGTGGATCTTCTTAATATATTCAGTACTGAAAAATAAAGGCACATATAATAATTATAAAACAGATAACGAAACAAGACCAGTTAGACAGAGGCACATAACCCTGCTGTAGTGTATACAAGTTTGATTACTTAACACCCAATCCTTTAGTTGAGAGGGGAAACAGTAACAAGTAGCACTGCTTCTTATGTGTCCCCATGTAGTGTTCCAATCTTGTGATGCTCTACTTGAAAAAGAATTGAACATGGCGTTCCTCAAAACTCTAATGAAGGTGAATTTCACCAGCAAAACTGGATTCTCATTGTCACATTAGGACTTAATAAGGTGCAGATGGGTACATCAGCCACGGGGTTAACTGAGAAGGTAGCAGCCTATAGAAACCTGTGCTACCGTGAATATATTGGACAGACATTAGAGATCCATCAGTGATTTAATGAGTAAGAAAGTGACCTGAGGCACACCAAACAAAAGAAAGTCACTCTCTCTGTTTGTATTTTTGTGTTGTTGGGGGTGACACTAATGGTCGCTGTTGAAGTAGTGCTCTATTTCCGAGAGTGCAGGTTCTTCACAGGTGTCTTCTCTTCTCCTGACCTGTTACATTCGTCCTCTCCATTAGTGTCCACAAACAAAGAACTTTGCCCATGCAGCAGACCACAAGAGCTTCTCTTTTGGTGCTGGACTTTCACCTTGGCTTTAACTTTAAAGTGTAAGGATCTTCCCAGAACAAAGATGCAATACTTAGGGCTGCAGCTATTGATTATTTTAGTAATCGAAAATTATGTCGATTATTCCATCGATTAATCGGATAAGAAATGCTTTTGTCTCATTAACTCTTGTATACATGGGACTTTCAGCAAACACCATTACATACCGCGGGTCGCTTATTTAGGCTATATTTATATAAAGTCAAGCCATTTACTGAATACATCTTCCACATAACCTAAGAACAGTTTCTAAACAAATTTAACTTTTTACATCTCAAGCACCGGTCACCCGGCAAGCCGGAAGTTGCTATTTTCGCGTGCAGTATGCTAAAACTTGATTCCTTAATTTTAAAGGGGGGAAAATCGTTAGAAAAATTAACATAGAAATGTTAAACGTTCAAACAATTTTGAACCATTTCCCAATCGAAATAACATATACATAATAATATTGTATAATGCTTCATAAAGGCTGCCAGGCAAAATATGCCTTCCGGTTTATTTACTTGTATAGAAAGCACCCACCTCTCCCAAGTGTCCAGTGATCAAAATCCATTGTCATTCTTCATCCACAAAACAAGCTAAATCTGGAAAATATTGCAAAAAATAACACGATATCCTATTCACACCTTGCACTTTAAGTACAAAGAGTGGGGGTAGGTGTAATAATGGTAAAAATATATGTCAGTATGGACAAACAGAATGTTTTATTTTATTTCAATGATATTCTAAGTTATTCAATCTGAGGGAAACAAAATAATGTGGGAAACAAGCACTTTTCTGTTCGAGCGCTGTTTACAAATGTAGCACCTATAAAGCGCACGTAAAAATACAGATACCGTTTTTTGGCAAATAAATTACCACAAAATAATTTAAGCTATTTTTCCATAAATTCGGTAGTAAATTCACACTGAATCATGTGATCCGAGGAGAGCCGTAAACCAGTAATTCTCGCGCAGTGCACTCTGCGGTCGGTGCCTATTGCACAAATCTGATTGGATGTGCCAGTGAATTTTAAATTAAGCATCTGTGGTTTGGCTTCCTGGATTGGTTGAGTGTTCACTAGTTTTGTGCTAATCAGTTGCAGACCCAAGACACGTTTATATAGGTAAATTCTACGACTGCGGCTGGAAAATCTGATCGTTGATCAGCATAGGAGCTTGCTGGTTTTAAAATGCTTACATTTCTAACTCTGCCTTTTCAGAACGTGCCGCGACCCAAATATGGGTCGTGATCCATGAGTTAAGATTCGCTGCTGTAAACGGATATTTTAATCAGGTGTATCAACAGGGTAGCGGTGCAGCTAAGTTATAATGAAGCCGGTGATAACTAGAACAACTTAATATATAACGTTACCCTGCGTCATCAATTATTGGCAAACTCATCACTGAAATGGGAACGTTAGCCTCGGTAGCTGCTAAGCTACCTTCGGTCGTAACTGTTAATTATGATAAACGCTAACAGATAATGCTGAGCGCAAATAAAAACAAAATATTATTTAGTAAATTAAGTACAGCTAATGTATTAAATGTTTAAAAAATCTATTATTTTATCAACATGCCGCTTAAAGTGCATGATAAGCAATGGAAATGAACGCGATACACACTGTGCGACAGTGAAACACGGTTATCACTGAGTGGTACGTAGTCATGTGGATTACACGAAGCGTCGAAGCAAAAAATCTGCATCGAGGATTTTTTGTAACCAGGTTATTCGAGTTACTCGATGAATCTTTGCAGCCGTAGTAATAGTGCGCTTTTGAGTATATTCTAACAATGGTGTTGTGGGTTAGCCTTTTTTGCCTCTGCTTTAATTTTGTACGTCCTATATATCAGTCGCAGTTCACTATTCTACAAGTGGCCTTTCTAACAAATACGTACAATCGACCGAACCCTCTGTCATTGTTTCCGCAGAGAGATTTTACAAGTTATGCGCAAGTTATAAAATGGGGAGAAGAATAATGTCGAAAATCAAAAGGCACGATCGATGCCCCGGTCTGTAAATGTCATCGATTCATTACAGTACTTAGCTGTAATACAGAATCCGTTTGTGAGGGATAGGCGTATTGAACAGCCGTGATCACATCTCAGCCAAGGAGATCCTCTCCTTTAATTAATCTCTCTGCTCGGAGTCATGAAATGGCACATGACAGCAGTAGCCTTAAACCCCCTCTATTTTTCTTCATTCTGGACCTGATTTTGGGACAATAGACAGTCGGCTAATAATTTACCTTTATTGTGTTTATAAAGCTTAGGCATGGATGACCCTTTATATATTGAATTGAGGCCATCAAAAGATCACCTGCCATTGATCAGCTGGATATTAAAGTCAGTCAAATGCAGAATGTATATGTCAAATGGTGGTGGAAGTGAAGAGGAATAACATTTGGTGATTGTTGAGCAAGCTACTGTGCCGTAATGACAAACGTGTAATGTTAAATGCTAAAAGCTAATGGACTTGTATCCAGAACCACCTTCAAAAAGTGTATATCCCATAATAAACAGCATTTTTGAGTTTGGCATCCTGCATTCATTTTCAGTGAGCTAGATATTATCCAAAAAATTAATACATGAATAGAATATCCATCCATTGATTCATTTTTAATAGCCGCTTGTCTTATTCAGTCACAGGGATCCGGAGGCTATCCCAGAAATTATGGGCACCAACATTCAGATGAATAGAATATTACAAGGGAAATAAATAAACAAATATATATATATATATATATATAAAAACTAATTGTATCAATTCGGTCTTCTTAAACAGGTCCAGTATTACTGACATCAGGTGTGCTCATTTCTCAAGGTGACTCAGTGCCGCAGCACCCTTGATCATCCCGATGTTCTTCAACGCTCATCCTGGCAAGAGAACATAACTGTCTGTCCCGCTGAAAACCTTGTGTCCTGCTCCCTGGACACTGCTCTTCCTGTCCCCATCAGAACCTCTCGGCCTAATGTGTCTTTGTCTGATGTCACCCTTTTTCTTTGAAATCATATACTGCCTCAATTTTACTCTCTCCCAGGTCCTTTGCCCCAAAACTACCCCAAGGCCCAAAAACAAGTCTTTCAAGTAAAGGCCTCTGAGGCCAGAGTGTAGCAGAAAACAGTCTTAGGAGATAGCAACGAGGGGGAAAGGCAAGGGTGTCCGTGGACCATTCTAATGGCATTTTGATGTACATGTGCAAAATTGATGTGGGGGGATCTCAGTGGAGTCCTAAGCCCTGGCCGGCCAGAGATGTTGGGGAGTTGGTAGGAGATTTGGAGAGCACTGAAACCCGACATATTCTGTCATGTCAAAGTTTATTACATTCTTACAAAGGAGTGGGCAATGCAAAGAGTGGGTTTGGCGAAGCAGACATCCTGGGGGTATACCACAAAGCAAGATTTCTCAGTTAGCTGGCTTAATGTAAGATAGAAGTCATGATCGTCCAATAAGAGTTTAGGTAAGGAGCATTCCTAAAAGACAATCATGACTTATGTTAACCCAACTAACTGAGAAATCTAGCTTAAGTTAACCCAGCTAACTGAGAAATTCTGCTTTGTGGAACACCCCCAGGCAAAAGGTCCAACTCTGTTTGTTTGTGACGTGCTTGATCCATTTCCTTGTTTATTTACCTCACTGTTTACACGTTTCACCTGTCTCTTACCTCCTTTTTTTCCACATTTAAATCTTCATTTTGAAATGCTCCTAGATTCTCGGTTCTGTATGGCTCGGCTTTTTCTGAACCTGAAGAGACGCACATCCGTACAGCAGATTTAAAAATGCACGCGCTGTAAACATCAGTGCGGTGATGAGTGAAGACAATTTCACCGTCTGATACGGCCCGATATGCGTTGCGCCGGCCTTGAAATTAATACTCAGATGCGTCTGTGTCGTTCTCGTCATTGTGACTGTCATTGTGCTTGCTTTCATTAGTACGTATGCATGTCATCGCCCACTCATAGGGGGGACAGACAGGGACTGTGGACAGCACAGAATCTCACCTTGAGTACCTCTTCTGCCATGCTGAGCTTTGTTGTACTTGGATACAAAGAGGAGCACAGTGGCACTTATGAGAGGAAATGTGCCAGAGAACGAGCGTAACATGCGAACATCTCAGCTGGGGGCAGGTGGTAGAACCATGACCCTGGAGTTGTGATGGTGCTCTGTTTATCACCGACCCACTATGACACATCATTCCCAGGGTATGTCATATACAATATAATACGAATCCTGTGTAACAGCCAATAAAAATCCTATGTTGGTCGTTTTATTTGTTTCCTCCAAGTTTCTACGCTAGCTATCAAACAGGTCAAATGGCAACAGTAACATTCGATAAACCCAAATGTTTTTTTGATTAAAGGAGTGCATTTTAAGAAAATATCTACTTTCACAAATCTAACGTAAAGGTATTACAGGTCAGTTTCACTAACCATTTCTTCAGTATAGACTCGGGGCGAATGAATACATTAGAATTGAACACTGCCGAATTATTGCTCCCTCATAAATACTTCTACATTTTGCTTTTTTTTTTTTCCTCCAGAGATCACGGTTAAACAAGGTGTAAAAAATTTATGCAGATATTGCTTTGGTGTCATGTTCATTCCAAGTGATTTACAATTCTTTAGCCATTTACACAGTTGGTTGCCGGATCTGTTTGGGTTACGCAGTTTTCATGCAGGCTGTACACAGCAGAGCCTTTCCCTGTGTAACAGGTGACACACCCGTATTCTTAACCACAACCCTACCTGTTACATTTGTGTTATGTACCAAATATCACATACCAAAGCGTGTAGCGAGTGAGCCTAAACATTGTTTTGAACTGAACACTAGTAGGAAACATGTGTGAATCCAAGCATAGTGGTGAAAAAGTGGCATCTACACTATCACAGAGTGATACACTGACATGTTTGTAAAAGTACGTGGCATTCAATTCAATCATAGTACATAGTAGAATTATACAATCATAGTACAAAAAATCCAGTATATAATATATAATAATCATTATGAACACTAATTTGGAAAAAAACCTAGGAAATTGCTTTGTCTTACATTTTTAACAAGAAAAAAACCGTTTTCAGAGAAATGTCTCTGACTGGTTTGGAAGGGAGAGTCCACGTGCTGTTTCAGGTATCAGCATCCTCCGGATGGAGTCCTAGTTGTCAGTGGTCAGTCACATGGGTGGGCATTTTTCTCTTTCGCTGCAAATCCTTGTAAGGAGAGTGCAGCCTCCTGCATTCACACCTCTCTGGGCTGGCCAGGTGCCGGCTGGTGTGATATTTCTTGTGGTTTCTGCTCTTCCTCATACTTCTTACTCGCCTGTACAGAAGAAGCCTGAAATGCTAGCAAACGTGGCTCCTAATTTTTACTGACACAAACCTTTTAATGAACTTTTGGCAAACAGCAGCATGTTTTAGAGATTCCTTATAAACCACCAGGGTACCCCAGCTGTTCAAACCCACACCACAAATCCCAGTAACCAAACAAGAGGAATGAAACAGACACGGAGCCAGCGGCTGTTTCTGCACGGACAACAAAGACTAAGATCACTGTGTATCTCCAGAATCGCAAGCACTCAGTTCAAGTTGTGGGGAAAACCTTCAGTGGCACTGCAGGTGAACATGACTTGCGTGGAGGTCAGACCTGGCTGTCTGCATCTCCTTTGGACATCTACATCTACATGTACACCTTGGTAATGCTGAAAAGGGAGTCACCCAAGTAGATTACGTGTTGCTGTACTTTTCATTTTCTTGACTTGAAAATGAAAACGTGGCACTATCACAATCTTTCAAAAGACAGCTGCATCATTTTTTTTTCTTCTAAAAATAATCATGATACATAAATTGAATGGAAAATTTGGTCATTCAGGCCACTGGATATGAACGAAAGTTCTTTGTTGGATTACATGAGGACTGAATGAGTTTTGGTTCCCTACACTGTAACATATGGTGAGGAAGCCTGACTGTCTTCGGCGATCTCATCACAAAAAAAGGGAAAAAAAAACAGACTGAGTGAGTTTTGGAGATTTTCTCTTCAGTTAATCCAACCCCTTGGTCCTTTCACTAAAACATTAGGTCAATTATCTTAATTGTTAAAAATCTAAAGTGTTTATATTTGAGCTGAACAGGAAGGTTGAGCCTGGAGTCTCTCCCAAGAGCCAGAGGGCGTGAGTTGGAGGAACAGTTTCTATGGGATGCTTTTCCAGGAGACACACAGTCACACCCACACACAGTCACACACTATGGACAATTGGGACGACTTTCCCTGAATGCATGTTTTTGGACTAGGGGAGGAAGGCCTCATAAATACACTGAACAGTCAGAAGTAAACTAGCACATCTACCAACTTCACTGCATGCTACAGCTTTGGGCTCAGTTATATTGTGTATTCTGTTTTATTTTTTACTATATCACCACCTAATAGTCAACGCTCCAGTTTGTGATTGTATTGAAAAAAACAAACTATAAAGAAAACTCAGTCTGATTCAGTGTTGCTCCTACTTTGCTGTCAAACTTGAATAACATCACAATAATCGAGAAATATAAGAAATCTCACACAGAACGCGTGTGATATTTTATTCATGCCTATTTTAATAGTCCCCCTAGCCCCCTACTTCAGCTCATCAATTTTCTTCCAAGTATACTAGGTTTATATGAAAACGTACATCAAATGATAATATTGTATCTCATTATGCCATTACACTGAGGTAGACAGTCATTTTATTAAAAGAATATTGTACCAAAATGAATGTCAATGACAGGCCACTGAACACTTTATAGAACACAATGATTCGACAGTTGGGAAATGGGAATTAGATACTTATAAGGTGGTGATTTGTGGTCCATAACTAGGGATTGATGATGGATTTTAAGGGTTATTGAGTTGCCTCAGCTACCAACTCTCTCTGATATTCTGCCCATTGGCTAACAAGCTAGTGATCTGTTTTTTTGTTAAGAATCGTGGGACATCCCTAACATGACGTTATTGTAACGAGATATAATTGAAAGCCCATGAAACTCCAGCGCTGAAACATTTGGGTACTGCAACTGTAGTAGTCCAAAGGCCTTGCATTAGCGAATTTGATTTTCTGTTGTTTGTCAACAAAGAAATGCAGTAAAAGTAGAATATTGTCATTGACGGGCAGCCTAGACTCGTTATTTGTTTGAAGAGTATCAAAAGCCATCGTAAGACTTTTGGCATAGTTTGCCTTCCACAGTCATTGTCGTCTAAGCAGTGCTTTGGTGAAAAACAGGGTTCACTAACGGAGCATTGCAGGGGCTGTAATACAGTGGTATCGTGATGCTGATGATAGACAATGTTTGGCAGTTAACTGAAGCATTAAACTGCAAAACTGGCGCCAGTCCAGCTTTTTAAAAGTGACAGAAAATGCATAAGCAGTCTTCTGGATTCTGATTCCTTTATGCAAATGAGTGAAGGCCTGAGCAGGTCTTTAGTAGTCTAACAAAGCCAACAGAGAAGGCATCAGGTCTTTGTTTGACTTGCCTGAGACCCGTCCACACTCAGCATGTTGTAAACATTAAATCAGTGCATTCAATGCTGCATTGGAACAGGTTCTTTTTTATTTGTTTGCCTTCATAAAACTGCGCAGTTGGGACTCATTTGCTTTACTCTGCAAGACTTAAGTGTAACTTTGTCTGTGTTTAAATATTGATTGAATAGCTATACAGTAAGCTTGGTGTGCCATCCAGGGTGTCCCCTGCCTTGTGCCGTGTACTTCCTGAGATAGGTTCCAGGCTTACAGTGGGCCTGTACTGGATGATGATGGATGATGGTGAATCACAGATTCTTGATCAACACATGCTTCAGTTTGATTCAATTTATGCTAGAAATAAAGTCACCATAAGCCCAGAGAAATGATGTTTGTGTGAAGCTTTATTATTTTTTAGTTATCAACAGTTGGAACAAAAAATTAGGACAAACTGCATGAAGTTTTCTCCCAGAATCTCCCCACTTAACATTTTGAAAGAAGTCTGCATATATTTTAAGTTCCCCATTTTTATTGGCAAATTAACAGTAAACTGTTGCACAAGAGCTTATTTAAGGAGTCAGTCATGCCTTACTGCTTTTTTCACCAAATTCCAGCAGCAACTGGAGGTTCTCTCTGTTTCCAACAAGATTGTTTCTGTATGGAGCAAAATTCAAAAATGAATTATTTTCCTCTAAGTTCATGGTATCGCCATTGGCGTTCGGCATCTCTGAAGGACAAATGTCCGACAAAGAGGAAATTGAATGAAAAACGAATGCAGCTCGGTTAAGGGTTTCCTCCTTGTTCCTGACAACAAAAACCTACACGACAGCACTGTCAGGCCGGGGGACGCAATATCAATCTCTGCCAATTTAAGGCTGATAACATAAAATAAGATTTTATAAGAGAAATGCAGTGTCGTTCTTAATGTGCTTAACCTTTACTGTCAATGAAAAAGTATTGATTGTTCAGTGGTTTTTTCCATTCGATTTCAGAAACAGTCATAAAAAAATGTCACATGGTCTATAATTAAAAAAAATGAGTAGTGACTAAGGGACCACCATCAAATGAAGTTGAAACCCCCTGCTGAGATTAATATGAAAGGAATTATATAAAAATAATTTTTAACCTTTGATGAAGATCAGGGGTATTTTAAAGATTTTCGTCTGTGTACAGGAAATTTCTATTTTATTCTTGCATATGGTACCAAAGTTGAATTTTTAACACTTTAAACTTTTTTAACATTTTACTATTTCATCCTGTACATATTTTTTTGCATGCTTAGTTAGTACTAGTTTCGTAGTCTGCCTTCAGTCACCTTTAATAACCTTTAGAGAAGTCTTTTAAATTTTAACAGCGATAGACATTTTACATGATATAATAGCCTTGAATTTTATTACATTGCCCTCAGAGTCTTGTTGACTAATTTGGCGTTCATCTAAGAATGTCACATTCTCTTGCATTGCAACCAGATCACTGAGGCATGGTGAACTAGATTTACAGTAATAGTAACACAGTGGCTGGGTACATGCACATCTCTTTAGCTAAACAAGATGATAACAGAAGCAGGCAGTACACAACTATTTTTGAGTCTAGCTACCTTAATTACGTTACTTGAAATGGGCAGGAAGGGATGCGATAATAAAGGCAGAAAAAAATGTGGAAACGACCAGAGTTTCTGTTCAGACAGGCGTCTGGAGGTGACAGGACTAGTTATAGTGATACATTGCTGCTTTAGGACCTTGGGTAGCTAAGAGGCCGTGGTTTGGGCTAAGTGTCTGCTGTGAAGTGCTGCAGGCTGACGAGATCCCAGGGGCCACGTGAGCACTTAGCATCACCAACAGAGCCGTTTATGGCGGACCCCATAGAAAACATTGACAGAAAGCAAAGACCGCGCTGGAAAGGTGCTGTGTGGCTTATATTTTATTTTGGAATTCACAGACTGCTTTTACTTTTCCGTGCTAATCACTAAATGCTATGTAATTGCACCGCCTATCCATCCATTTCCAATTGCTTATTCAGTAGAGATTTTTGGTGATCCAAGACTCAATCCCATATAGCACAGGCACAAAAAGCCTAAAGAAAACTCCTTTACAAAATAAATCTAAGACTATGTAATGAGACACCTTTAGCACCACAAAAAGAAACCAAATAGAAATGTAGCAGTCAGTGAATGGTTTAAAGCTGTAAATGGACTTTCGGGATGTGAATCTCCATCCCGATGCATTGCCAATGATATGATATATTAAAGATACATATGAAGCAACTACTAATGCGATGTGATATAATTCACCCAAAGTCAAAAGTCAAAGTCATTTACATTTATATAGCGCTTTTCAAACACTCAAAGTGCTTAAGCGCTTTACAGAAGCAATGTGGAGCCACTTCAACCACCGCCACTGGGCAGCACCCATCTGGATGATGTGATGGCAGCCATTCTGAACCAGTACGCTCACCACACAGTAGCTAAGGTGGTTAAGGGGCAGGAGAGAATTCATCAATTAGATATAAGGGATGATTAGGAGGCCAGATTTGATAGGGCCACAGTAGGCAATTTTATAAAGGACATCAGGGTACCACCCCTACTCTTTCGAAAGATGTCCGGGGAACTTTTATGACCTCAGAGAGTCAGGCCTTCGGTTTTACGTCTTATCCAAAGGACGACACCATTTTTACAGCACAGTGTCCACCTCACTGCACCAGAGCACTGGGAGCCACACAGACCACAGGATAGGCTAACCTGTTGGCCACACCAACACCTCTTCCAGCAGCAACCCAGCTTTCATAGATGGTCTTCCATCCACGTACTGGCCACCCCTATTGCGATGCAGTGCGATTGACACGATTTGATTCAGCACAATGCAATTCAACGCAATACAATGCTAAAGAATATGGTGCTATGCAGTTCAATATGGTACAGAATGGAGATGAGTGTGCTGGACAAACAGTTTACAGCGAGGGAATCGATATAAATACAAAATCATTAGTCAAAAATGATCTAAATAATAAAGGTATAGGGTCTCTGCTAATAATTATCTATTAATAAATTGGATATTACTGATGCAAGGATGTTTGAAACCATGCATTCTGAGTTCATCCCAAATTGTATCCAGTGCACACTTTTTTAATCAGGTCAATTGCATCATGAACTTTTACGTCAGTGAACATCACCATCCTTATTGGACTTGCATGAATTGTCAATGAGGGAAATATGTCAGTCTCAGCAGCATACAAACTAATTCATATTAATTATTATTCACAAATGTTAACTAGCACAAATATGAATACTAGTTAAATAGAGGACTTCATAAAACATCGTTTCACTGGTCAATTAATTGTCAAACGCTACCAGTAGACAGAATAGAATGGGGATATTCCATATATAGTAAAAAGTCACGGTCGTCAAAAAGTACACATATGTTTCATGATGGTCCATGGAAAATATGACACAGTACAATTTAATAAACCATTATTGCTTAACAAGGGTGGGCAAGGGCCTCAGGAAGGGGAATTGTTACCTAAGGGCTGGGGGGTTGAATTCCAACCTTGCTGTGCATGTGCAGTTTGCTTGTTCAGCCGCCCTGCCCAAAATCATGCAGCTTAAGTAAACTTGCCCGTCGTGTGTATGTGCCCTCTGCTGCCCCTCCTTGACCATGCACTGCATCTGTGGTCTGAAGATAGATGTTGCTTAGCAGACACTGTCCTGCAATGTATCTGGCACGGCTTATGCACCCTATAGCTTCAAAGAAACGTGTACTGATGTATGGAAAGCATTTCTGTGAAATATCTTTCTCAAAGGTCCAACCATAGGGACCCTCCAGCAGCCTCTTATACTGCTGACCACCATCCATGACTGCTGCCCCACCTTCTCTTGCAGCTCAATCCTCTGGCCACCCAGGCAGCTGCAGCAGCGGCAGCCATGAGCTCCATGGCTGGTCCCCAAGCCTTCAGCAACGCTCTGTCGGGCCTCCAAGGCGTCACTGGGCAGCTGGTCACCAATGCACAGGGACAGGTGAGTCCCCAGCCCATAGTGGCAACCACAAGTTTTATGATTCCTGCTCAGGGGCGATTCTAGGATTCTACGATAAGGGGCCAACCTTATCATTAGCCAAAGACATGTTTTGAATCAGTGAGAGACAGGTGATGGGCCAGTCCAGGGGCCAATCAGCTTTTATCTGCGGCCAGTGCCCCTTTTGCCCCACCCTTGTATACACCCCTTTTACCTCTTCTAATTGCCTAGATACCACGAGCCTGAGCGACATTCATAGAGCTTGTCTGAGTCACTCATTTGTACTTGCCTGTGTTTATAATGGGATGTCTCTCTTCATAGAGACAACTTGTCCATCATTGGTGTAAGTGCAATTGTCTTTGCTTGGCCCATTTTGTTGCTCGTGCAAAGTTAACTCTTCCTGGGAAATTTCTGGCTGGTGTCTCCACAAATCCCCTGGACTAAGATGGAAGCATATTAGTGTGACGGGTGCCCTCAGCAAACAGTCATTTTTTTGGAACAGAGTTACTCAGAGTTCACTTGATGCTCACCAAATTATATGGTACCATCTCCGGGTGGGAAACTGGGTCCAAAATTTACCGGTTCACTGGCAAGGCTGACCGACAGCTAAAGCGAAGAGTCAGATAGCGTCTCCTCTTCAGTTTCAGGATTATCGTTACACACTCGTTTTGGTGAGGCTTCTGCGGGCCCCAGCAGCTATACGGACTCTCTCCTAGCTACGCACGCCTCGGCAAAACGCTGACCTTCCCATATTCACGAGCTGGGAGCAGTATTGTTCCATCAGTAGCTGGAGGCTTGAACGATGATGCTTGTCAGAGAGGAGACCTCTATAATGAATCATCTTATCGCTGGTGCACACAGCACATATTAAAGGAAGATTGTATAGACAATGTGGCCCTTAGCCCCACCTTTGTGTTATTTACCCTAACCCTTGTTTCATTGCAGTTTTCATCAAGGGAGTCCCTTTTTTATATCAGTGGGGATAGGATAGCTTTAGCTGCTCAATATCCTAAAAGGAGAATTTATTATTTCTGTGCGGACGCGGGTTTGTCTGTGTGTGCACATAAATGAAGATTTTGGAGGGAAGTTTTTAGCCAGCCGCTCAAAGCCAGCCGCTCAAATCCGAGCTTTCATTCCGAGACCGTAAATGGCTTTCCACCTCGAGTGCTTGCAGCATCCCACCTGAACCCCATTCCTGCTCACTTATCGTGTCTCTAATTGGGAATTGACAATCCTCCCCCCCCTCCCCGAAAACCAGGCGTGGCCCCTTCAGCTTCACGGTATGGATTGTGTACCAATGTTTACACAAAGCGGTACAAATCAGACATGATAATCTGGTCTGAATACATTTTTCTGGTAAAACATGCATAAGAACCACAGAGTTCCGTGTCATGTGCCGATTATTTCCCATATGGGAACGGCTTCATTGGTTAGGATGTTGTGCCACTGGTCAGGGATCAGGGACAAAGCCTGTACACTGCTCTGATGAAGACCTGATAACCAGGAGATGACTGGTCATCAGCAGATCTTGGGCAAGGAACTAGTTACTCAGTTTAGAATATATTAGATTACATTCAACTGTATTGTCATTGCACAGAGTACAAGTACATACAGACAAGGAAATGAATGCAAGGAAATGAAGTTTGGTATCTAATCTGAAAGTGCAAAAATAATGCAGAAGTGCTACAAACAGCTGTACCATATATATATGTGTGTGTGTGTGTGTGTGTGTGTGTGTGTGTGTGACAAATGCACATTGCTACATTGGTGCGCATGATGTGGTATAAATTCTGAGTACATAAAGCATGTATGATTGACTTAATGAAGAACAAAAGTTCTCTACAGCATATAAAAATATTTAATGGGGGGGGGCGGTATAGTTTTTGAAATCACGTGACGCGTTCTTTCTGTGGGCCATCCCTTTTCAAGATGGAAGACGACAGGAAGGAGGAGGCTTGGTGAGATGGGAAAAAAATCCGGAATGGGACACAATTGGAAAAAAAATCCATTTCGGCAAGCAGAGCAAAAGCAAATGTAAACAATGCACATATAAAGAGGATGGTTCTCTGGGATCTGGGAGCAAAGGCGCAAATAAGCCTCCAGCCCGGGTTACTGACAAAACAAAAGCAGGTCATACCAATATGTAGGCGCACAGGGAACAAGGGACAGGTGAAAAATCAATACAAACAATTACAGTCACCTGACTCTCCCTCCCAAGACCGATGGCTAACTCAAACCACAGCTCCAGCTCAAGCCTTTGCTTGAAATCTGTGCCGTTGCTGCCTAAGTCATTCAGGAGGATCACAGCCTGAAAATTTAAGTGATTAGTGAATGACGTCACCCTGTATCTTCTGCCAATATGAGTTTTAGTTGTATTATATATTGAAAGATGATTTATTCCGAGCCGCTCTTGAAATCAAACTCATTTTTCATTTGAGCTTTTAAAATCAGTTTATCTACACTCTTCTTATAGACCACTGCCATTAAAACTTCAGGAACAATCACAGACAAATTACGGTAAAGCGACATAGATTCAGGCACTGCTAACTGCCAGCGTGTGTATACCTACTCTATTACACAGTTCAAGAATCTCAAAGATGCACTAAGAGAAACACTTTAGACCCACGAGATGTCTGACTTCCGGGGTCTGGACACTACTGGGAAGAGCAGTGGAAGAAGGAAGGTTGTTTCATGGGTCTGGTGTCTGGTGGATGTGTGTGAATGAACATGAACATAAGGTTTGATTTTGGTTTAGGATTTTTGAGAGAGAAGATTTACTGCAGAGCCATAAACCATCAGAAATGAATTTAGTGAAGTGAATTTAGACATGCAGAATGGAGGCAGAGAGGAAAAATGATTACCATTATTAGTAAACTATGCATATTTCCACAATCAAACTCCCCCCATCAGGGCCAGATCTACCTTTTCAAGGGCCCTAGGCAAAGCTTTATTTGAGAGCTCCCCCTACCAAGAAATTTCACTTTCATTTCAGTACCTCCACTATGCAGGTAATTCAGGGGCTACTGTTGGTCTATTCTGCCTTTAACTAACTGGTTTAGTTTTTCCATAATTTTTAATTTGGTGAAATTATTCTTATTCATTGAGAAATAAGTACCTATAATATAAATAATAATACAGATAATTTTTTTTTTTTTCATGACTTGGCCCTTATGCTGAACAGACCCTAGGCAGTTGTGCCTATTTCGCTTGTGCCTGGACAGGGATTGCATGTCTGCATACCTCATCATGTTGGCCCATTATTCTCTGTTGAGCCTTGAAAGCTCACGTCACATTCAGAGATGACTTTCACCACCTTGCCGGTAAATAAATAAACAACCGAAACCAGGCCAGATGGCTGGTAAGACAAATTCACGATAAAATGCGAGATAGGCGGCAAGAAGAGTTATATGTGTAGTCTCTGCACTACTGGGAAGAGCAGGTAAAATGGAAGTTTTTGCTTGGTTCTGAGATCTGGTGGATGTGGGTGAATGAACATGAATATGAGGTTTGATTTTGATTTGGGGTTTTTGGGAGAGAAACCATAAGAAATTTAAAAAATTAGATGTGCAGAATGTTGGGAAATGGAGAGGATTGTGGGAAAGTGATTACCAACATTAGTAAACTATGCATATTTTCACAATCAAGATTCTGTTACTGTCATTAAGGCCAGACTCATGCATGGGCTAACGTGGGGTATAGCCCACGGTCCCAAGTTGTATGGGCCCCAATATATTTTTCTGGTTGCTACAGCGGCATACAGGGCCCCAGCAACTTTATCCTAGAGGCCCCCCACTTCCCTAAACTCAGCCCTGGCTGTCGTTCATGGTTAAACTTTTTTGATTGTGTGTGTGAGTGTCTGCGTGCATGTGAGTCTCATCTCAGATGCTGGGTGTGATAATAGTCGGGTTGTGAACCTATGGCGTGTCTTAACATGCCGTTGATTTTGTGTTTGTGCGTACACATGTGCGTGTGCATCGGCACCCACGTATACAGGCATCATAAATCATACAGGCAGCATAAAAGCTGCTAACGTGGCCGGACAGGGGCCCCAGGCTCCTGCAGATGCCCACAGCACTGGGGCCCAAGCAGGACAGGGGGGTCTTCATGGGATAGGCTAGCTGCTTTTGTAGAGGCTTAGCAGCTGACTGTACCTGACATAATCAGGTCACAGGAGCGGCCGAAGCCTGCAGCCAGACCCCCACCCACTATACCTCATCATGGTGGCCCATTATTCTCTGTTGAGCCTTGAAAGCTCACGTCACATTCAGAGATGACTTCCACATCGCTGCCAGTAAATAAATAAACGACCGAAACCAGGCCGGATGACCGGTGAAGACATATTCAGGTCCTTACGATAAAATTTGGAAGAGGAGGCAGGAAGGGATATATTTCCTTAAAATACTGTATTGCTTTATATGTCACATCAGTTTTAGATGCAATGCAGACCCGGTACTTAACCACTGACCTCAGTTTAAAATATAAAAACATGTCATTAATAGCCTCTATTGTGCATTAGCTAACTCTGGCTAACAGCTAGTTGCACAACTTATCCGGCAAACAAACTGACTGAAAAAGGTTTGGCTTCAACAATGTACGGGTGACTGTAGTACTTGTCACCAAACAACCCCCGCCCCCGTGACAGGACTGGTGGACATTTAAATGTAAGAGGCACTAAAGTAAAAAGCTTGAGCCTTAAGACCGTTATTAAACTGTCCAGCATGAGTCGAGTGCAATTTAGTTCTGTTCCCTATGATTTGCCAGGTTTACTGTTGTAAACTGTTGTTGTGAAGTGTCAGAGCCCTTTCAAAGCACTATCGATCTCCCTGTCATGTTATTCTATACATGCAGAATGTGGAATTTATTTATAAGAAAATACAATGCAATTATTCTTTTTTTTGATGTTGAATGTCTTTTTAATGAGATTTTGGGAAGGAACTAGATGAAATTAAGCTCCTTGTCAACATGTATAAAATTTATGTGATCAGTTAGTTCTAGTGGAAAAAATGCAATGTTTAAAACAGTGTTCTCCAGTAGGCTGTTAATTTTGTAAATTATTCCTCCTCACCCCATTGTATAGACATCCAAATCTTTTTAATCTTTCTATTCCTGACGTATGTTCTGAATTCTTATAACAACTTTATAACTTTCAAAGTAAGTTTTGTGTGAAGGGTAATGTGCATTAAAATGAGGTCTTCCGTTTTTTTCCCTTGATTAAGTGTTTAACAGGCAATTAAGTATTCCAGTAATGTTTGGCGAGAACCAAGTTAAAAATAAGGATTTCCTTGGATGTACAGGAACCCTGAAAACTAGGAGACAAACAATATACAACAATAATAAAAAACAAAAAACAATAATATAACTAAAAGAGAATTAGCTAGACCACGTGTGTACACTCTATGCCACTGGAAGCAAAAGCAAGTAAAAGTCTGCTTGATAACCATTGCTCAATACTCAGTCGGCAATTTTGCAAAAGCAACATGATATCTAAAATGCCATTTCCAAATGAAGAGATGGTCAGGGAACTGTAGAATAGTATGTACCATATAATCAGCTCTTCGTTTATTTGCGGGCCTTTTCCCAGGTGTAAGGCATGTGGTTTTACTCTGCTTTACACCACTACTCGTTTAAAGTGCCGCGCATTCCAGGCCTCAGCAGGACGGAAGGTGGAGGTGGAGGCCGGACTCTGTTTTGCTGCTCTGGTGTTACAGTGGAATCCCAGTATCTCTGGCCAAATCATCACGATTCCCCCGGGAGCAGGCCACAGGAGCCTGCTTTATCGTTTTACCTCCTGCTCTGGCTGGATGACACCATAGCCCAGGTAGAC
Organism: Mormyrus iriodes; assembly: GCA_011763525.2. Taxonomy (NCBI): domain Eukaryota; kingdom Metazoa; phylum Chordata; class Actinopteri; order Osteoglossiformes; family Mormyridae; genus Mormyrus; species Mormyrus iriodes. The sequence continues at coordinate 27,836,707 of JAAGVU020000001.1, forward strand.
AGTCCCTCTCTGAGAGCCCAAAAAAACACAACAGTGCAATTACAGCTGCCTGTGCTTCTCTAGATTACAAATATCACTGTATATATCTTTAAAACAGAGGTTGATTTTCTTCTGAGCTAATCAAATACCATAATTCTTCCCTATAAAGCTGAATTTGCCGCAAAACGTATTAAAATAATCTTTAATGGCATCACTCTTCCAAAAATCACAGGCTACTATGCGAATGTCAGTGCATTGCAATGATATTCCTATGGAAACAAACCAAGTATAATCACAATGAGTTATTCTCCAAGGTCAGGGACGTGACAGGACAACGCATGGACACAACGAATCTAGTCAGTCCAGAGTAGCTCTAAAATACAAAAAACCAAGAAGCAAAGAGCAGGCAGACGTTGGTGACAATAAGGACAAACATAGCACAGAATCAAGGTTCAAGTTGTATTGTCACATGTGTTCCGAGGAACACGGTGAGATTCTTATGCCACAGTTGCAGGGTTGGGGACAGATGCTCTGGGGTATGTGACAAACAGCAGTGCACAGGGCTGGACCGGGATTAAAAATTGGCCCTGGACTTTGGGGTCCCCCACGGCCCCATGGAACAGTTTGCCAAGTGTGAGGGGGGGGTCTACATAACCAGTGACCCACCAGGAAATTTTCCAGTATACTAGATGGCCAGCATATGTCTGGTAGTGCAATACTAGACAAGTGCAGGACGAAACAGTGGAATATAAGAATCAGTGACAAATAAGCAATAAATATGTGCAAAGGAAAAGCTGACCCCAGTATAAAATGCTAAATGGATTACAGTATATAAAACAAATAAAATGTAGAACTGGATGCTGTGGAAGGAAGGCCAAGCTTTACCACAGGGGTGGAGACAGAGATGGAGACAAAGGTAGGGGGGTGGGGGTGCTTCTTAAGCTTCAGCTTTAAGGACACCCGGTCACTACTTAACCAGAAATTTACGTTGATTTTCTGTGTATCCCATCCTGCCACTATTAATAATTTATTGAGAAATATTTGACGGTTACTACTTAATTAGCAAATGCCTTAAAGCAGGAGCAGATAAGCGGAGAAGGAGAGAGGCAGCGTCGGGTCGGCGGCAAGTGCAGCCGGCAAGCGCCACGGCCTGTTATCGAAGTTAAAGCACAGCCACCGGTGCCTTAAGAAGCTGAATAATTGAGCGTGGCGGCTCAGCCGTTACACAGAAATGCGAAGCTGCCACCAACTTGCGAGAGCCAGTCAGGGCAGTAAAATATGCTAAGTGGCAGGACGTCCGTGTGGGAACGTGACAGAGCGAGAGAGAGAGAGACCCTGTCTGCTGCTTAATGCGAGGCAGCGTAAGCAAATGAGGCGCGCTGAGTGTGAATTACAAAGCATCGACCTCCTCTTTCACACTCATCCCCCCTCGTTATGTCAAAGAGCGGGGAGAGAGGCAGGCATGCGGGAAGGCCCCTGGCCCTGGAGAAACGGCTCAAATTAGCCAAGGCGGAAGGAGGCGTCTGCAGATGCCGGAGTGAAAACTACCCCGCGCGGGTCATGCTGCAGCTGGCTGTACTGTAACGGGACAGGGAGCCACCTATAGATCATGAGACAGGTGACAGGCGACAGCCGCTCAAAACTATAAGGCATCTGTGCAGACGCTTGATGTTGTCTTGCAAGTTCGGCTGTTTTGTTTTTGTTTTTTTAAACTATGTCTGCTATTTACATTTCTGTCGATTTTGTGTTGATATTGATCAAATTTCTCGGTTTTTTTTTTCCTGCCTGCCATTAAGGCATAAATGAATTTTGAGACTGAAAAAAATTCTGATTGTTTCAAAATTGTATTGGAACCAAAGTAAATACCAAAGTAATATGATTTCTCTGACAACACATTTATTTTCCAAATGAGAACATTTATCTAAATGAGAACATTGATCATCTTTGAACAGGAATGTCTTTTGTTACATTTTAGTTTTTATCTAGCTGATCACTCGTACCGAAACGATAATGTTTCTTGCAGAAACACACTACTTGTTTTTTGAAACATTTCAATATTTTTGCAGCTTTAATTAAAAAATTTAAATTAAATTAAATTTAAAAAATTTGCATGAATTCAGCACCACCTAGCAGAGCCACTGTGCCTCAGCATCTATTGTAATGTTCTGTCGTACGCTGAAGCAATATACGATCGGGAATTTTTGTGATTATTAACATATTTACATACCAGATGTAAAAATATACATAAATGTTTCTGGGGTGTTGCGACTTTGGGGGAGTGTGACATGGCACCTCAGTGTGAAACTTAAGACTTATGGATGGCACGGTTATGTGACAGCCAGGCTCACGCTTTCAGGCTTTTACGGTACAGTCCATTCGGATAATGATCAGGGAGTCATAAGAGGTCCAAATCAAAGGCGGCGTCTGCAAATGGCATTAAGCACTGCCGCAGTTGAGAGGCTGCGGCTCACCGCTCAGGTCGAGCTTACCGGCGCTCTCCTCAGCTCTGCGAACAGCCGGTGAGCGGCCCTGAGAGCCAAAGCGCCGGTGACATACAGCCGTCGCCTTTGATCTCCGCTGCCACATTACGGCACAGGAGACGAGAGGAGGAGGCAGAGGGATGGGGAGGCAGTGGGCAGAGTGGGGTGATTCCTGAATTAATAATGATGTTGATGGAGGGGAAGGGACCCTCCGGTGGCCATATTACCCCTGCTGGCCTGCCCATGTGTAATCTGGTTACTGGTCTACACCAGCACACAGGCAGGTGAAGGAGCTGATGTGTCTCACTGCCGCAGCACCACAACGTCGGTCAAGGGCTGGTCAAGGCCAACCGATCGCCCAGCACGGATCGGGCCAGCTGTGAGGCTCATAACGCAGCCTCATTCGCAAATGTGTCGTTTCTAACCTGAGCACCTCTTCTCCTCTTCCTCTGTGAGACAGATCATTGGAACGATCCCGCTGATGCCAAACTCTGCCGGGCCATGCAGCCAGTCAGGGGGCGGGACTCCAGGGCTTCAGGTCCAGCCAATAACGCCACAGCTCTTGACCAACGCCCAGGGCCAGATCATCGCCACGGTTATTGGCAACCAGATCCTGCCAGTCATCAATACCCAGGGAATCACGCTGTCACCAATCAAGCCCGGACAGCCGGTAAACAAATACCGACATGCACTGACCATATTCATCCTATACACATTAACATACAGAAATGTTAACAGTCTGCCATAGTATTATTTGTTCACAATTATAAATCTGGAAACAAATGATTTGCTTGACACTGAGGTTCTGGTAGTTGGTCTAAATTAAAAACAGAAATGCCTTTACAGTTCAGACTAGCTGGTCTGACTCTCAACCTACCACAACACTGCTCAGATCCATATTTTATTAATGGCCTTTGAGCTCCTGACATATATCGACGAGGCCGATTCCACACACGACCTGAGGATCTTTTTCACTGGACAAAATTTTTTTAATAAATCTGTTTCGATATGAACTCCTGATGCGGGTGGTTTAGGATGACAGGAACATGGGGAGAAAGCCGTCGAGAAAGCGCCAGATTACATGGCCCTGGATCTGTCAAAAACCCCTGATAGGGTACTTTTTTTTTCTTTTTTGGCAAGCCCCCCTCCCTTTGTTTCCTTGGCACGAATAGTAATAAGCAGCCTGTCAGCGGGTTCCTGTCAGGATCTTGCCCCGGTACAGATCCTCGGGCCCCTGTAGAGCCGAACGCCAAACGCCACCTTTCATTCCTGTGCTTAAAACCCCAACCGCTCCCTTCATCTTATCCTTAGGTCTTCCCTCCGTAATCAAGCGATTTAAAATAAAAAGGGAAAAAAACTAAATAAATATAGCATCTCTGGTGCTGGCAGCATAAAGGTGGGGTGGTGCGACTGCAGAGTGACACGGTGGTAAAATACGGTAAAGGAGGGGCGGTGCCGCTGAGGCGGGGAGCAGAGGAAGAGGAGGGAGAGCCTCCCAGTTATGAGAACACAGCACGGCGACAGCTCAGGTTTGTCCAATCCACCTTGCGCTAAGGCTTTCAGCTCAAGATCACGCTGGAGGAAGCTGACTTGAATTTCAAAAAAAGAAAAAAGATACAGCCTAGCATTATAGCATTATTAATATGTAAAAAAGTATATACTGATTTTCTTATTCATTTTCATATTTATTTTGACGGTACACTATACAGGGAAGCCAAGAAGCTCATTGGGATTAGAGCAATTCATCGCTGGTGCTCCTTTACTTTGATGATGCCAGGTCAAGTTGGACACTGGACAGAAGAACAGTTTAATGAGTTAAAAATGTGATTTTGCCACTTTTATTAAGTGGAATGGAAGCACACTGGTTATGATTAGAGCGCACGTGTACAAGTAGCTTTTGATGGAATCGTTTGTATAATTTATGCTTCTCGCTCAGGAGAGTCAGAAATGTTCCTTCCAGCTCCAGATGATTCTTACAAGCTGTCAGGAGCCTTGACAGCATAAGCAGCACCACCGTCGGCCCCCAGCACACAAACAAACACCTGCTGAAGAAGAAATAATTAATGGAGTTGAGGGGAAAAAAAGGCCTGCCTACTTTTAGAGAAGCTCACCTTTCGTTTAAAAAGTGAGAACTGGTTTTGATCTGGCCATGGAAATGTATTTGTGCATAAAACATGAAAACGTATCATTTTGCAGTCAAAGTACGATAAACAAGCAAACGAACATTGTGTTATGAAATGTTCTGTCTGTATGACTTCCAAGCTTAGAGCACCTGAATTGATTATTCTCCGAGTATAACAATGTGTGCTGCTAACATCCAGTAAATTACTCTGGTGGAAACAATGGCAGACTAGTTATTGTGATGCTAACAAAGAGAGGAGAGAAAATCTCCGTGATGGATGGCAGCTTGTCTCGTTTCCGCCACATAACAAGCTGCCATCTTTCTTACATGGCATTACCCAGAATCCCTTTGGAGATACATTAGTGAGGTGCCGCATTAGTGAGTCCAAAGTACCCAAGGAGTATAGCGCTGAGATAAGAGTGCCCCACATAGTATAGAAAAAAAAGAAAAGAGAAGAAACAAGCTGTTTCTGTAGTTTATAGAAAAAAAAAACATGGTTCACAAGCATAAAATTGACTCATAAAATGCACACAGAGCCATATTATATCACCGAAGTTCAGAAACTCAGACAGTTCACTTCTTTTAGAGATGGGAGCAGTTACTTGAAGGAGCAAGTATTTGAGAATTTTAATGGGTTTCATTATTTGTATTGTATTTTCTCATGCTGGTTTCAGGGTTGTCCAAGCAACATATGTAACAATACAATAAAAGGGAATAAAACTATAATACGTTGGAGGTCATGTACAAAGTCTGAGGTATGATTTACTAATTGTCCTTTACCTGAAACCCTTCTGGGATAAACGTTAATTATATATTATAATTATGGGAGGGAACAAGGACGAGCCAAGGTACACTTTTACATTGTATTGCTTAGGAGACACTTTAATACGAAGTAAAGTGCAATGGGTCAGCCAGTTTCTGGAACAGTTGGAGTTAAAGGCTTTGCTGGAAACCCCAATGGTGACATCACTTTGCCAATTCTGCGATTTAAACCAGCAACCTTCTGTTCATGGGAACAGTGTCGTAACCTGCTGTGCCACACACCGGCCCAAAAGAGAAGGCAGTTTATTGCAAGGCTCTCACACAATGGTACAGCTGACTATGGGTTGCTTGAGCTAACAGCAGAATGGGCAGGTGCCTAGGGCCCCTGAATTACCTTCATTGCGGAGGAAGTGAAATGATCATCAGTTTTCTTGGTAGGGGAGCCTCCAAAGTGAAGCTTTACTTAAGGCTCCTGAAAAGATAGATGCGGCCCTACACACAGTCCCACTGGAACACACTAAATGCAATTTATATGTCCTCCGGAACTGCATGTCTGCATGCCTTTGGACGGAAGCCGCATAAGCATGTGTGGAACAAGTATATTCCACAAACACAGTAGGATTGGAGTCGAAGCCCCAGTGCTGAAGGAGTGAAGCAGCAACCCTACCCTCACCATCCCGTCCTCAGTCTCCTGAGTGATGTCATTCGGTCAGGGTGACCTCTACCTGCAAAATCAACACAGATAATGATGACATTGATCATTTTCATCATTCTCCAGACAAATACTGCTATCCATCCATCCATCCATCCATCCACACAAAAACCCTTTATCCAGCACAGGGTAATTATAAGCTTGGAGCCTATCCCAGGAGGCACAGGGTACCAAACAGGGGACACCCTGGATGGGATGTCAGTCAATTAAAAGGCACACATACACATTTGTATTCATATCATTGTGGGCACTCTCCATTATGGGAATAACCCTAATCTCAACTATAAAAAGCTTTACCCATACCCAGCCCTAACCTTAACCATAAGTAACTAAACAAAATACAAGACTTTTGGCAAAATAACAAAATAAAATTATCAAAATAACAGGTTTTCATCACATTGTGGGGACATTTGGTGCCAGTACTCTCCTTGTTATTCAGTACCAGGTACCGAAACTCCCCTTGTTTTTCAGTACCAGATGTCGGTGCTCCCCTTATTATTCAGTACCAGGTGCCGGTACTCCCCTTGTTATTCAATATCAGATGCCGGTGCTCCCCTTGTTATTCAGTACCAGGTGCCGGTGCTCCCCTTGTTATTCAGTACCAGGTGCTGGTACTCCCCTTGTTATTCAATATCAGATGCCGGTGCTCCCCTTGTTATTCAGTACCAGGTGCCGGTACTCCCCTTGTTATTCAGTACCAGGTGCTAGTACTCCCCTTGTTATTCAGTACCAGGTGCTAGTACTCCCCTTGTTATTCAGTACCAGGTGCCGGTTCTCCCTTTGTTATTCAGTACCAGGTGCTGGTACTCCCCATGTTATTCAATATCAGATGCCGGTGCTCCCCTTGTTATTCAGTACCAGGTGCCAGTACTCCCTTTGTTATTCAGTACCAGGTGCCAGTACTCCCCTTATTATTCAGTACCAGGTGCCGGTACTCCCCTTGTTATTCAGCACCAGGTGCTGGTACTCCCCTTCTTATTCAGTACCAGGTACCGAAACTCCCCTTGTTATTCAGTACCAGATGTCGGTACTCCCCTTATTATTCAGTACCAGGTGCCGGTGCTC
>JAAGVU020000001.1:27852627-27867479 GCA_011763525.2 Mormyrus iriodes
GGTAGGACCCACTTTATTAGGTACAGTTAGCCAGCACCGGGTAGGACCCACTTTATTAGGTACAGTTAGCCAGCACCGGGTAGGACCCACTTTATTAGGTACAGTTAGCCGGTACCGGGTAGGACCCACTTTATTAGGTACAGTTAGCCAGCACCGGGTAGGACCCACTTTATTAGGTACAGTTAGCCAGCACCAGGTAGGACCCACTTTCGCCTCCAGAGCCATTTCAATGGTTGACAGCTTGTATGCTCAGAAAAACTACTCTGCACACAACTGTTACACTGAGCTATAATTTTTATTCTGGTTCAAGTTACTCATTTGAATGCTTAACAAAACAGTAAGTAACCGATCCAGATCATGCCTGAAAGAAGCCTGTTTTTCAGCAATGAGACGTTTCATCTAGATTTTATTTAGTAAAATTAATTAATTTATTTATTAAAAGAGATTTTACAATAAAAACCAGCACTAGAAGGATCAAACACCACTTATTTTGTGGATTTAACAAAGCAGTTTCTAACAATCAGTCGTGCAATTCTTAAAAAACACAACATGTATGTGTAACATTTTTATTTAATCATGTTCATTTCAGTTTAGTTGTTAGGCCTCTTCAGGTTAACAATGACAGACCTCTCTGCACTAGCAGAGTTTAAATAGCTAAGCAGCGTTAGCTAAACTCCATCGATGTGGCTTACATTTAGGGCATGTTTATGCATGAGCTGGCAGAAGCCTTTCTAAAAGCATAAAGGGGGTTAAGGGGGAAGGATGGAATTCTCTTGGGCAGCGACTTGTGGCACCTCCTTGCCGCTGATGAGTCAGGATTGCACCCCTTGTTTCATTTAAGTGAATCTGGTTCTCGCTGATCCATGAAATGTCTTGTCTTCCCAGGCGCTTCTTATATTTGTTAATGTATTCCCGCCGGAACGGTGGTGTTCTCCTCCAGCCGTTTAAGGGACGGGGGTTATAAATAATAACTCTGTGGCATGGAGTCACCAGCCAGACCCCAGAAAAATGCACTGACAGTTGCAAAAAACAATGGACGGCGATGCAGGTTTTGCTCCAGCCTTCCACTGCCCCATGGTTTAGTTTAATAAGCAGTCTCCCTCGTAAAAACGGCTTCTGTTTCGGAGAGGGCTTCCTTTCAGCTCTGGAGGGTCTCCTTACCAGCCTGTTTGGGTACATCCATGGGTGTCCTATCAGGACAGATTCTGCAGGCCTGACACCGGTGCTCCACAGACAATAAAAGAATTCCTCCCCCGTAACATGTGACCACATTCTGACATGTGACCATCCCCTTATTACAGCCAGTTCTGACATCTGTACATTGTACTTTAATTGCCTGAGCCTGTGGTGCTTCTTCACACGTAAGGAGTTCAATTTAATCGTCGCCTCGTGTGCATCATAATGACACTTATTTTAGTTTTTTTTTTTATTTACCAGCTACATGAAAAATGGAAAATTAATATAATCATTCATCAGTGCAGCATCCTCTGGTGTCTGTTGAATTCCTACTCAGTAAAACTTTTGTCAAAAATGTACAATCTTAATTTGTTTTTTCAGTAATTGTAGAAGTGTACTTCATTCATTTTGCTTGTAAAGGAAACCTGCCATTTATAATTAGATAGATAGATAGATAGATAGATAGATAGATAGATAATGTTACATGCATTATTATCCATCGTTATATGAACAATAATTTTTAAATGTTTTTTTGTATCGGAAATCTATGTTTTCCTGTTAATTTTGAGTTTGGAATTGAGAGTTCCTGAAACATTCCTGTCTAATCAGCTGTATTGAAAATATTGCTGCAGTGTTTATCGTTGATGGGAAAATTGCGTAACCTTATAGCGGACAGTGACAGAAATCTGTAATGTCTTCATTAGTCCATGTAAAGTATGCTGAGCATTAAAAGAAACTCATGTTATACTTGGAACAAATTTGCCAAACACACTTATAATTCATTACTAGAATACATATGACTGTTGTACTAGTTTTAAATGTGTTATTTTAAACATCTGCTGAATCTGGCAGAAAGTATCCATCGAAATGTATCGTATCCATCGAAATCAAAGGACATTTTTAACTTGCTGTCTACTAGGCTGCAAAATTTTAAAAGCTAATTCCTGCCCCGTTACTGTGTGCTTTACTTCTGTAAACCACATGGTTTATTAGCCGAACAGAGGAAAGCCTTGTCCTCTATTCCGTTAGTGCCGCCTTCATTGTTCCCACATTTTATGATACCGGCAAAATCTGTCTTGAGACTTTAGAACATTTCAAGAGTTTCACACATGTTCAAATCAATAGAGCATATTCTAAATGTATATTTTTCTAAGCACATAGAGAATGACAAAGATTCTTTTAATGCTCAATACATGTCTGCCAGTCCACAGAGGGCTTTCCTTACGATATGAGCTGCCTGTGATTTATACACCACTTTAAAAAGACCCTTTCTGTGGTCTTAATGAGAATTCCTTTTTACGGTATGGTAGCATTTAATGAAAAAATCGTACCACTGACATCTGAAACTGGTTTTGATAGCTTAAAAGCAATGGTTACCCAGCACCATGGGACAAAATGGCAGAAGTTTGCAATTTCTCTAAGAACGGCTTGTGACGAGATTTTCGGTTCCACCGGCAGCATCTTAAGGAGCCCCTCACAGACTGGCAGCACATCCCTTGCCCTGTCAAAGGGCATCTGAGTAAGATTCTTCTCTCTCAATTCTCCCCAGACACACCATCCTGAGAAGCCACTTTTTTCTACCACAGGAAGCCCAGGAGAACACTATAGCTAGCAGTCTGAGAGCCAAACTGAACCCTGGCCTTTTATATCCTGCCAGGTTTGAGAAGTTGGACATCACCCCAAAAAGCGCGCAGAAGATTAAGCCCGTTCTGGAGCGCTGGATGGCCGAGGCTGAGGCCCGGCACCGCTCCGGCATGCAGAACCTGACCGAGTTTATCGGCAGCGAGCCGTCCAAGAAGCGCAAGAGGAGGACCTCTTTTACGCCACAGGCTCTCGAGATCCTAAATAGCCACTTTGAGAAGAACACACACCCCTCTGGACAGGAAATGACTGAGATTGCTGAGAAGCTGAACTATGACCGGGAAGTGGTCCGTGTCTGGTTTTGCAACAAGAGGCAGGCATTGAAAAACACAATAAAGCGCTTGAAACAACCAGAACTGGGCCCAGCCGCCCCCATGGACACGCTGGCCGACTCGGTGGAAGATCACTCCTAGAGGAAGCTAAAAACGCTACAAGTGCGCTACACAATAACGATTTCAGCTGGGTAGGGACCGACCACAGAATCCCCCAGAGTCATCACTGGATGTTCTCCCGATTTTTATTTTTCCTTTTGACAAATGGAATGACAAAGACGATAAAGGATAAATACAAATATTTTGTCAGTGTAATTGCTGCAGCCAGCTACTTATGAAACCAAAACAAACAAAACAAGAATCCAGAAAATCAAAAATCGTCTCTGTGGGAGAGTTAACAAAATGTTAGAAAATAAGGGTGTGTCAGTTGCTAGATGTCAAGCAGAGACCACTGAGTCAACCTTCTCCGATGCCGAGTATTGGATTTACGTTGAAAAATCACACCAAAAGACATAAATAAAAACTACTTACCAAAGTCTGTCACACCAGAATCCTGATTACTTTCATTTTTGCGTAAATGTCTCCTAAATTTTTACCTTTGTACTGATGTGGAAAAAAAAAACGTTTATGAGGTAGTGGCGTTTTGTATCATATCTCCTTGTTTGGCTAATGAGTTTAAAGCTTGTGTTTAATTGTAAATACCCACAATCCTTTGTTCCTCAGTTATATATTAGTAAGAACTCATCTTGAAAGTGTTGTGCTGTCTTGACAATGGCCATGATAATGTCCATTTATTATACTTTTTGTTTATTGAAGTTCCAATTTTTAGTTTCTGTATGACTTTGTAAAAAAAACTGTACAGGTATTTATTCATTTTTACAAGATTGTATATTTATGGGATGATGTAAATAGACATAATTAGTTGAGGAAATTTTACAGCGGCAGAAACAGAGAAGATTCGTTGGCAGCTTGTCCTTGCGAGGGGCCATCCAGGACCACTACAATGGCTGTATCCGAAGCAATGCTTAAATGTTGCCAAAGCATGATAGCCAAAGAATCTACTTTTAGGCCCAGAAAATGTACAGATCAGAAATGTGTCAAAATGCCCAAGGATTTAACTGTATCTGACTCCCTTTGATGTTTTTATTTTATTGACATTTTTGAGCTGCTCTGAGATCCAGGTCCATTGCCTATATGTTCGCCCACCGAACGAGAGAGCTTGCCACATAGCTATATGCGTATATGTGTTAATGAGAGAAGAGTAGTTTCCTGTGTAATTTCATTTGTTCTGTGTTTTGATGAAAGTAGAAAAATGTTTGAAAAAAATAACCTTCTGATTTTTAATCCCATTGTGTGTTTTTTATGCATTTTTTTCTCCAGATTGACATCTTTTGACATTTCAGACCCTGGTGAGTTGCAGTGCATCAAAACAGGGAGACAGTTTCATTTGCAAGTTTCTGATGAGTGGAAGGCTGATTTTAGATTAGGGAAAAAAATAAGAATAAAAGGAAAACAAAATGCTAGAAATTTTTAAAGAACGGTTTAATGTATTTCTCCTGAATTGATTTATGTATTATCCTTCAGATAGAGAACGATCTGCAGAACTTAGAAATACTTCAAGTATATTTCAATTGTCCATTCTTATAACTCTCAATTTCTCGTTGTGTCTGACACATTCCTTTTGAGGACCAGTAATGTAACGGATCTTGAATTTCTTATAATTCACATGGAGAATTTAGTTTCTTTGTTCACAGTTAAAGCACTGTATCATATACAATAAGGCATTCATATTGAAAACCGGCAAACTCTAGTCAACCACAGAATTCTCCTTAGGTAATCATAAACACATATAAAGGGATTTTTAGGGGAAGGTGTCTAACGTTCTCATATTCTTATATGCTTGAATTTAGTTTCATTATATATAGACCATTTTATTACATATAGACCATTTTACCTTATAATTTTATTAAAAACCCATAAAAATAATGGCGGTACAGTGACCCCTATGTCAGCACAGATTAAACATGGAGTCTCCAGACAACATACGACAGCACACAGACCGTGACTGAAGATTTGAAGAACTGAAAAATTGACGTTGCATTAGCTGCTATGCAAAAATGACAATAATATTTTCTTGAAGTCTCATCTTAAAGTGTGTTACTGCCGTTTAACGAGAATAGACAGCATTTTTAAAATGACAATGTACTAATATTATAAATGGTTTTGATTTGCCGTAGCAAGCCAGATCAAATTGATGATCCCGCTTGTTAGTCATTTAACATTAGCTACCTTGGCCCCTAAATGATAGGTAGCTAAATGAAAGAGTTGGTACAGCACCAACATAAGGCATATAGGCATAAGTCCTATATTGGAGGAGGATATTATCTTGACAATGCTTGTTTAGAACCCACCATTTTACAAAGCCGGTGTAATAAGACCACAAGTATTTGGAGTTTCCATTATATATATATATATATATATATATATATACACACACACACACACATACTTTTTTCTTTTCTTTCTTTTCAATTTTCTAAGCACATGAAAACCAAATGAGCAGTAATATCAGTTTGTCAGAGTGCATTATTGAACGTTTAGAAAATGTATAATAATATTTTACTGAGGTTATGTCACATGAATAAAGCAGAAGAGCGCAGGCATTGAGGAAAGAAAAAGCAAGTAAACATGTTAATTCCCTTTCAGTGTTTTGCCAGGTCGCCGTGGAATATACCCTTCATCTTCCTGCTGTCCTGTGTTGTGATAAAATGTGCATTTCAGCCACGTTTTCTGTAATTTTAAATACTTTCTCTGGCTTCTTTTACAAATGTTCTGTTCAGCTGAGCCCATTTTAGACAATTTAAAAAAATCTCCCTCACCTTACAGTCAAAGAGATTGGACAGCCTGTGTTGTAAACCACTAGAGAGGATTGTTAATGAAGCTGTAACCAAAAAAGAAAAAAAAGAAAAAAAGAGTATTGCCTTTGTTCGTTTTATCAATGCTGGACCAAAGCTCAGTGTATTGTAGGTATATGCACATTGTACAGAAACACAGCTTAACGTCGCTGACAATCTTGCAATATTAAACTATTATTTAAGGGAAACTGATGGGTTGACAAATGGATCATGATTTTTACCTCAGCACTGTACTTGTACCCAGTGAATAATGCCATAAAAACACTGTTTAGATGTTAGTCCAAAAAATGATTATTTGAATTCTACATGTGTTTGTAAGTAATGTTGATCTGTCACCTTGGAGACTTGATTTGACATTAAGAATATATACACAAACCATGGTTTTACACTGAATTGTCTGACAGGGTGACTTGTGATTATTCTCTTTTATTATTATTATTATTATTATTATCAATTTTATTTTTCACATATGTGAATTATCCTCTTAAATTTCAGTATTTCATAAGTGTTCCAAATTGTTTGGGACAAAAAAGGCTTTGTGACCTGTATCAGTTAAAAAAAACAACTTTTTTTAATAAACACATTGAAATGTACATCAGCGTACAAATACAGAAAAAAAAACTGTTATAGAAATGAGTTAATCTTGTTATTTCTGAATACCTTTAAACCAAAGCTGAAAACCTGCACAGGTTGCTGTTAAATTTTATAGACTGAAAACTGTACTTACTCTCTAGAGCAATATCTGTATGGTCCGTAAAGCTGTACTTTGTGTATTTATAAACAGCTTCAATTCTGTCACCATTATTTGTACCATAAATAATAAACAATCGTTTGACATCAAATGTTGGATGAATATAATTATTGCTTATATGTTGTTTTTGTATGCTATCATATATCGATAATATTTTTGGGACGGTTACCCTTACCAGGATTAATGGTTAGAAGATGGATGGGTGGATGGATTGATGGATGGGTGGATGGATTGATGGATGGACAGATATTCTCAACGAGACATCTATACTGAAATCTGTATGACAGCGTAGACATTTTTTTAATTAAGGTACAGATTATTTAGTACAGTAAAATAAATTTGGTATGCTGTAAAGATGTTTAAGATTAAGTCATCTAAATATTTTTTATTATCCCAAGGTAAAAGATGAAATATTCTACAAGTGGAAACAGGGGAAAATAGCTTTAATTTCCAGATGTGTTTATAAGTGTAAAAAATCTTATATCAATACGATCAATAAAAATAATGTTTGTTGGTTATGATATTGAAATGCTTTTATCCTGTACTTCAGAGTAATTCGATCTTGTATTTTTTTCCAGAGCCATGTGATAATCAAGCTGTCAAGGCTCATTTCACCTGCAGTCACTCCCACAGCATTAGCACGGGAACATAGCCAAAAAGGGAACCATTATCAGGTATCTGTGCATATATGGGAAAGACACTTGAAATGACAACAGAGCATACACACGCAATATACCTCAGGCATATGTTTCAAAACAATGCCAAATATTTTAATATATTTAACATCAACAATATAATGATTTATGAAATGTATCTATATTTAGCATTTTTTCCTTCCTGCTCGCCGCACCTTTTCATGTTTACAATGAATTATCAGTGGAATAAAGGTGTAATTCTGTGCAGCACTAATTCTATCACGTTGGGATTCTGAAAATCAAAAAAAAAATCAATGCTGCCACATTACAGGATAAATAACAACTTGAAGTGTGTTAGAAATCTGACATCTGAGGTCTGTGGCATCCCATCAAACATACATTTTCCCTTTAAGGATTGTATTCATTATTTAAATGCCTTGCACTGTAGAAAGGAAAAAGTTTGAACAAAGAAAGCACAAATATACCCAGTCTAAAGCGTGGTAAATGGGGATATGCAAAAATGAAACACTGGTTTGCTTTGAGAATCTGACTTCTGACGGCATGGGTACAGTGAGTATCACCTGTGTCGTTCCTGAAGCTCTGAACTGTGATTAGAAAGCCATTTTTTTGCATTCCATTGACTATTCCATGTCAACAATGCTTGGAAAAAAAATAACTAAACAGAAAAATACTGTTGGTGCTTTCCAGCACTGTAATTGTATACTAAAATGTCTTAGACAGGCATCGTACCTTCTTTGGAGACTTTTGAAAGCAGGATATAGAACATAGCATAATGTCAATAATACTTTAGTGGATTGATTCCATTGCCTGATGAGCCTTTGTTGCCTTTCCTGGATTGTCCGTGAACAGCCGTATAGCCACTTGTCACAGGCAGAGCGAAGACAGGTGAAACGTCCCGTTTAACTCAGAAAGCCATGCTGAAGCAGTGCCACAGAGAGCAGGCCGAAATCAATGTGTAACCCTCTTAGTCAAAGCCCAAACAATATCTGTTCCAACAGGGAACGGTAAATGCCAATGAACACTGGGCTTTATGTAAAGTATTTATATCCTGTAGGGAGCGACTGATAGAGAGAAGACAGCCTAAGTTAATTTCACAGCAAGTAGCAGCCAAACATCTACATTCAATAGCAAGACATGTGACATTTCTCATTAGCCGGCTGAGACCTTCCTGGTACACTGCACCAGCTTCGTATATTTCATATTACCTGTAAGTCCAAGAAAAAAAAAAAAAAATCAGGCTTCATCTAGCAACGTTTTGTTTTTTCAGCAATTAACATTAACTATCAATACGCATTAGTACTGTGTTTTATAGAATGTAAATATATTTCTTTTTGTTAAAAGAATTAGAATGTATATGAATTTGTATGTGTTATTGCCATTTTTCAAATCTGAATCGTCATAGCCTCTGACACAGCCTGTCACCTGATCCCCAAGTTCACAGATCGCCGTCCTCCTAGCACTGACCAGCCTCCCTGTCAAATTCCCTGCAGACCATTCCTTTGTGCCGAAGGATGTGGACACATGTGACAAATGGATTCTTATTGGGGCTGACATGTGGTCCCCTGACATGCCACAAGTACTCATAAGCCCCATCTGTCTGCGGCACCTGTGTTGGCGTCCCTCCCACACGTCGACATTTCCCCCGCACCCCCCACCTCCGCCATTGTACTGTCCGTGCCGGAGTGCTCACACTGACGAACAAACCACTATCAGCCGCTACCTCAATCCAAACGGAAACTCGGCTATAATTATAGCCACTGCATCATGGGCAGCAATTCAAAGCATTCGCGGGCTTAGCTATCTGAGAATTATTACTACCGCTGTTTTCGGTACAATATACTGTGCGTAGCTAGTACCTATTTTAACACTTCTTTGTTATAAAAAAGTCACATTTTGACAGTAATACATACTTTTCATTCAATCGTTATTATTGTATAGACTTCTGCCAAGGTACATCTTTCACTCTGATTTCAAATTGAGTCAGTGCAATTTTCAGTCAGCATGTATTTGAAGCAATAATGATTTTAAAACCCATCCTTCATTTGAATTCTGATGTGTGGAAATAACTACTTTTCATAAACATCTGCTCATATCATGTTCCCATAAATAATGGTCATTTTTTGCTGCTTGTCATCAAACAGTTATTTCTCAGTTATTTCAAACTGATTTTAATTCTCTTGGGTGCACTAATTTTCAATGGGTTAAAAAATGCTTAACAAAGTTTGATTTAAGTATAAAAACAATGACCCTTAGTGTCATGAGACCACAGAAGATTTTTCTACTAATAAATAATTCTTCAATAGGCCACTCTAAAATCAAACTGATGGCAAGCACAGCCTCAGGGACAATTCACTCAGATATACAATCGCTTCAACAGAAACAAATGTCTGTCAAGGTTACATAACATCAATGTTTCGCTCCATTGTTTTACCATACAGCATCAGCAGGACAAGGCCAAAACAGTATGCAAAGACTTTTGGAATTAGACTCTAAACTGAATCTAAGTTGACTTTCTAGCTACATTTGGCGGTTTATGGACATAAATAAATATCGTAATAATAAATAATAAAGTATAAAATATAAATTATTAACAGTTAAATTCGAGCAGTTTGAATTTTTTTCTGAATGATGTAGGTATAAAATGTTACATCTTTTTTTAATAAAGGTAAAAATATTTTATGGATTAGACATATGCATAGAACTGTACTTTATATAGTCCAAAGTTGTAACCAGTATGCATCAAAATATTTAAATATAAATACTATTATAAATAGAATCACAAATAAAGGCACCTTACTCACATATGAATGTAGCCAGTACAAAGCCAAAGCCTTAACCCTGAGTGTCCATCTGAGGAACTGGATTCCAGGGTTTCCACAGGATTAAGACAGACCTCCCCAGTTTATGGAACCTCAATAATGCTTAAAATGAAGCAGTTATTTAGGAGAAAGGAGACTGACTGTGCTACAAATTCACACTGATATATGACTTAATACATTTAAAGTCTTCAGACTTTTAATCCTGGCCACTTGTGTCGTAAAGTTCGTTTAACATCACTAAAGATGTCACTGTTCACTTTAATCAAAATATCTCTTCCTTTGGACATAGTTTTGGTGAATCGTTCAGCGCGATAACCTCTATCGCACACTTTTCATCTTACATCCTATGACACTCAATATTTCTTCTTAAAATTTCAGTTCAGTCTGCGAGAAAAGCATTATTACATTCAGAGATGTTGTCTCAGGCAAAATAATGGTTTGTGATCCCCTGATAAAACTATGTAACACAATTTTGTTGAGCTATTACATAATGTGGTATTATTACATAATATATTGTTACATGGTGTGTTAAAATGCATTATGAAATAACACTGCAATATGTGCTGAAAAATTGTTGCATTTTAAGCTATTATATAACGCATTGTTACAAGCTAATTAGCTCATTCTACTAGTTTCTTCAATTATTGCACATAAAGGGGTGCTTTTTAAAATACTGACATGAAGTTGCTGCAGATATCCGCACATGATATTTTCCATCCGTCCATAGTGCTTATCCAGGATGGCCCCCAGTTTTGGACAGGACCCAGGCCAAGGGAGCACCCAAGATTCGGTGTCAGTCTATCACATAGTTTGCATATAAGCCACAGTTTCTCAACCCACTCCACAGGGACCCCCAGTTGGTCCATGTTTTCCAGCTTGCTGCCAGATCATCCACGTTTTTCCTCCCTCCCAGCAAAACTGTGGACTGTCTGGGGGTCCTCATGGACTGGTTTGAGAAACACTACCATAGGACACTTAGAGACAGCATTTCGCCAAAGAGTGTCTTTCTTGACTGTAGGATAAAACCACATTACTCAGGAGAGGCCCACACAAATATAAGAACATACAACATGTGCAACAAGAACATGCAAGCTCCACTGATACACATTCTGTCCACGGATATTTTGTCATGACATTTTTTAAGTTTTCAGGTAGTTGTACAGTAAGAATGATGTCAATTCTAGAAACTGCAAGTATGACTGATGTCAACTTTGACATTATAGTGGATTTTCTATATACGATTTTTGCACACGGAATAGTTAAGTGAGAACCTTGAAATTGTTCAAAAATAGAAGGCCATGTGCCAAGTCTGTATATATTGCCATTGGCTGGCATGCTGACAAAAAAATAATGGCTGTTACTCTCAATTGATAAGGGCTTATGGAACACTTTTGTATATAAATACAGCCTGTTTAAGTAAGTCTACACATTTGGCATCAGAATTCAATGGGGGCACCCAAGAGCTAATAGAAATGGACTTACACAACAAAAAGGTTAGAACACAGAGACATATGCCAGCACTTTATCGACTGCATGATCTTTCTATAAAAGCAATAGTTATCATTCAGCTGCCACGACAGGGGCAGGGGCATTAAAATCCAGATTATGTGTTTGGTAGCTGTTGTCCTTTCCAGATGGGCTTGATACATGTGGGCAACGCACGGTGCCTACTGCAGGCCACGGCAGTAATGGTCACTGGCACATCTGGCTATTATTCAAAACGATGGCATCACTGTGCCTTTTGGGGTGATGCGGGAGGGAAGGACACAGTCAAGGACAAAGTGGAGAAAACCTAGTGCCCGTCACGGTGGGTGTCTCTGGATGATGACATCATGACATGCTGATATGCCAGAAGATCTTTTGACTGCAACCCAGAAGTCATCTGTTAATTAGCCTGTGATTGTCAATGCAAGGTTTGAAACAGCTGTGAGACTGAGAGAATGCTTAAATGGTATTATGTTCTCTGAAAGTAGAGTAGTTTTCATAAGGAAAGTTATCCTATTCCATAATTTCAAGCATCAGTCCATTAAACATAATCATTAAAATCGGATGACAAACCATCCATTTTATGTGCCAAAAATGACACCTCTTCCCATAGAGTTATCCTCACAAGAGTAACTTCCTATGGAACTCTAGTATTTTCACGCTTCAGGGGAAAAAAAAAACAGTTTGTGATTTTATGACACATTTTCTTATAATAATAGCATACAAGTCTTCCCTTGTGTGGACCCCCCCCCCCCACCCTGAATGTCAGGTCCACAGAGTACTGCAGGAAATGTGTCATCTGCAAGCAATGGATGACCTGACACCATAAACCTGGGACATACAAGGAATAGCTATTGTAAACCAGCAGGAGGCCAGCAGAAACCCTTAACTTGATGGTAATTTCTGATGACATCATAGCTAATGCCACTTTCCCCCTATCCAGCCGAAACAGAGCATACCATAAAGCTAAGATGGGTGGATAGATATATGTGCTACTTTTAGAAATATTTGCCATTTTAAATAAAATAAGGAGGCACTACTGTGTGAACCAGACGTATCTCCTATATTTCTCATAATAAAAACCAAATCCTGATGTATTTTGCATCATCTTTCTGCAAAGAAAGTACTTGATAATCATTTTTAAGGTTGAGGGAGGTATGCCCCATCCATCTGCATTCCAATGACTTTAGAGTTGGGGCGGGGGGGGGGGGGGGCTAGAGCCTATTCCAGGCAGCATAGGTCACAAAGTAGGGGGACATGCCAGTCCATCACAGGTCACACATATTCACACACTATGGGCAATTTAGAGATGCCAGTTAGCTTAAGCACAATATTTTGAATTGTGGGAGGAAACCAGAGTAGACAGAGGAATACAGGGAGAGAACGCAGGGAGAGAGCAGAAGTGGAATTCAGCCCCAGCCCGGGAGGTGCAATGAATAGTGCTGTCCATTGAGCCTCCACGCCACACAGGCAGGAGCGTATACAGGGGCAGGGCTGCAGGTCCAGCTGAAAGCTGATTGGCCCCTGGCATTTCCCCTCCCCTGTCACTCACAGATTCAAAACGTATCATTGACTAATAGGTCCCTCTAGGTTGGTCCCTCTGTATGAATTATGGCCTCTCTTTTGCCTCCCCCCTTAAAAACTCCTAGAATCAACCCTGCAGCAAGATTGTCCCATACGCTGCAAAATAAAAACTGCTTCTTGCAGTTGATTTGGGTTGTCGGTGGTGTGAGTCCCTCCCCACTCTTGTAATGCATCCCCCCAAACCTCAGACAAGCATTTAGGCGTTAAACATTAAGGACACATTAAATTACATCAAAACAGCAAGAAAACAACAGCTGGTCACCCAGAATAGATGTTTTTAGCTGTTATTTATAAACTGGGACTAAGAGGAACTCTGTGGTATAATTTGTCTGTGGGGATTCATTGTCTGGGGACATTAAAATGAAAAGCAGCTTGTCCCTGGTTTCTAAAACAAGTATTTCAGACAGGAATGAGGAAACGTGGTCAATGTAATTTACTTCATCTAGCACCTTTCCCAATATACTTGCCCTAAAGGCCTAAAAATTTACCACAACAATGTAAGCTGAAAGGAATGATTTGAATAATTGTTTTGCAAAGACAGGTGGGGAGAGAAAGTGGTTTTGATGTTTTGTGCATTTTTTGACATTTGTAGTTTCATTTAATGCAATAACTCACACTTCATTTCATTAAAGTCGCTACCTCTAAATAATACATGGACAAAAACATAGTTTTCTGTCAACATTTTCGAATAAGTTGGCCTGACACACAAATCTATTATTACATTGAAAAATACTGGCATTTCTCTAGCCTTACACACACACACACACACACACACACACACACATATATATATATGTATGTATATATATAAGGTCTGTCTATTGATTAATTTCTTTTATATATTAGGCCTGGCATTATTTCTTTGATTGCATTGACGTGACAATTAATTTTGATACATCAATGGGAGAATAGAATGAACATAGACTATTAAATAAGACCTATGCTATTCTTTCCTGGTTTTAAACAGTGCAGGAGCTTCAGTCGCAACGTATCACAATCCCAGAATTCACAGCTAAAATCAAAACATTCAATGTCTGACAGGGAAGCTGATGGGGGGGGTGGAGGCAAAGAAACATCCAGCTATTAAGAGCACTTTCAGTGGTTGTCTGGGTTTCTGTTCTTACAGCCATTTGCCAAATAGGTTTTAGATTTTGATAGACTTCTTAGTTCCCAAGCATTCAGCTTCTGTTTTGAGAGCAACGTCATAAACTGAAGAAGAATCTCTTGGTGGACAGAAACGCTTTTATGATGTAGCTGCTTCTTTTCACCCATGCAGCACTGATACAGGCATAATTTATTTTTATCTTTAAGACTTCTATTTGCATAAATGCATTTATATTCTGAATATACCTACTATAAAATCTTTTTTTGGATGGTATTACGACGTGATTGTATATGCGATTAATTATGCAATTGAAAATAATTAATTGTTTGACAGCCCTAATGTGTGTGTGTGTGTGTGTGTGTGTGTGTGTTTGTGTGTGTGTGTGTGTGTGTGTGTGTGTGTGTGTTTGTGTGTGTGGGTTAGGGTTATGCATATATTACATGGTGGG
>JAAGVU020000001.1:27867743-27881774 GCA_011763525.2 Mormyrus iriodes
TTACGACGTGATTGTATATGCGATTAATTATGCAATTGAAAATAATTAATTGTTTGACAGCCCTAATGTGTGTGTGTTTGTGTGTGTGTGTGTGTGTGTGTGTGTGTGTGTTTGTGTGTGTGTGTGTGTGTGTGTGTGTGTGTGTGTGTGTTTGTGTGTGTGGGTTAGGGTTATGCATATATTACATGGTGGGCACTGAGTGTCCCCAGAATATAATTAGAACTTTTTATTTTGACGTTGTCAGGACCATTTTTTCAGTCCCCACAAGGAGGAAACTCAATTTTATAAAAATCTGTGACTGCGATCAAAAAACTAAAAATGTCAAAAGTCTTGTATTGTGTTTGGTTACATATGGTTAAGGTTAGGGCTGGGTAGAGGGTAAGGTTGTTAGAGTTGGGATTAGGGTTATTCCCATGGAAATGAGTCCCCATAAAGATATGAGTACAGGTTTGTGTGTGTGTGTATATGTGTGTTAAATTACTGTAATATGCAGACCATCTGTTCATTCTCTTAATAGGTGATATCTAATAACAAATTAATCTAATAAGGTGAACCTAGAAATGTTTGCTAACCACATACGGCTCATTGACATATTGACATGCCAACTATTTTGCTGTTATGTCTGTAAATTCTGCCAAGCAAATATACCATGGAGCTGATGAGGATGGTTTGACGACCCAGTGAGCAGAATGGCTGAAATTCAGACAACTATTGAGATTGTGACTTCCAGGACCTGTGGAGATGGTGACCTTCAAGAATTCCAGGACCCATACAGCTGTATGCTCAGGTTTTCTGTGCAACTGAACAGAAGTAACCTGTATCTGTAGCTCAGGGTTTCATTTAGTTGACTCTTTGTAGTGTATAGCTTAGCTACCCTTTCTAGCAATTGCATCCTGTTAGTACCCATGAAACGCTTTTTCATACAAGAATATGTATGCCTTTGTTAGCAGGCATGGATTGGAAATAAAATCGCATGAAAGGGGAGGCAGTTTTGTCAGCCAAAAGGTCATGGGCCAAAGGACTCAGACTCAGCAACAAACTGCAGCAACTAACCAAATATGAATTCTCTTTTTGTGAGCTCAGAAAGCAGCGAGGGTGAGATTAAATTGTGGTAGTGCTGCCCCAAAGAATGCTTGGGCTCGGGACAGGGAATGGCGTCATGTGACGGATGCACTTGACAGAAATCAGCAGATTTGCAAAGGAGTTCATTCCTTTTCGGTGGGATGGGGCCAAAACAACACAAGTGTGAAAACATACGTCAAGGTGCTTGGTTGGTGATGTGAGTAAATAAATGAAACTTTGGGCTGGTACTACTGGGCGAAAAAGGAGTCACATAGGAACAAGCAGAGGTTATGGGTTTGGGACTGTGCTGACACCGGGCTTCATGTTTTATATTAAATACTGAGAATGATGCACAGATGGAACAAATTAATATTACAATTCCATTTTAATAGGCAGCATTTAACTTCAAATTTATTTACTCTCTGACAACACAACTACACAAGTGAAATGGCATCAACAATGTAGCACTTTACAAAATGTCATGTAGCATAACTGAGATATTTTTTTGACCTTGAGCAAGGGCCTTAACCCCAGTTTGTCTGACCCTACTTTCTCAGAAAAGAAATTAAAATGTATGTCACTAAATGGTAGTTAAGTGCTTGCTAAATTAAAAAAAAATAATAATACAAAATTAAGTTAAATGTATCCACCTAACTGTCAGGGGATGGTGTGTGGCTCAGTGGGTTAGGGTGCTGTGCCTGTAATCAGAAGGTTGCTGGTTCACCTATCCTCCCTCTGTCCCAGGCTATCCACCCCCACCAACCTCATGGTAAACCATAGGAGCTTGACATATATTTATAGCAGGATTCCTGATTCACTTGTAGAAAAGGTAGGTTTTACTGTGACATCAGACCAAAGAAACACACAAATATCCCAGCATTCTTTTTAAATTTACTGGGGGGCCTATATGGTGGGATGACAGGGGCAGTACCAGCAGTCATCAGATGACCATTACTAACTCATTGCTCTAATCTAAATCAGAAATGTTAATGTTTAATAATACCCATAAATCACTTGTTCTGAATGCACATAGAGCCCTTGCCCAAGCTCACTGCAAGTAATTCAAGAATACCATGAAAATAAGTTTTAAAAATTACACTAATTTTAAACTGAGGATTCACTGACGTAAATGGTAACACAGCACGCAGGTGGGCAGCTTAATCCGAAATGGCTATGAAGAACTCCACAGAGCAGGAGTTAGCATTCTTAGGTTGCAGCGTAAACAACGCTCATCGCACCTGGTGCTGCACTCGAGTAATGCGTAACAAGAAGTGGACAAGTGTAATACGGTGAGATAAAACATCCCTTAGCCTGCTCTCGACAAACACACAAGTACATATGTGGCAACAGCCTGAAGATCTGTATAGCTCTAAAGGGGTCCTCTAATGCTCTGGTGTGCGATATCACGCCACAGTTTGGAAGCAAAAACCTTCCTGTGCAGGCTGTAGCTTAATGGTAATTGCTATTTCATGCTACTAAGCAATCATTCCTTTCCATCCTGGAGGAGTGTCTTTCTTGACCGCAAAGCCCCATTCTGCCAAAAAGCAGTGAGGATGACAACGAAGGGATCCATACTAACACACCAATTCTGAACCCCGCATTTCAGAATGACATCTAAGATTCCATCTCCATGGGACGATTCCACATTCCCATGGGACAACAGAATCCCAGGCAGTGACAACATTCTACACCCATGGTGCAAATATACTGCTCGACGCAGAACAAACAATATTGCTTTCATATCTAATGTAAATTTTTAATCATATGGAATACTGAGTTTCATTTAGATATATAATTAAATAATGAAATGTATAAGTAAAACTTAATAAGGTTGTTTAAATGTAGATATTTACACCCATTTTACAATCACTATCAAGGAGAGAATCACTCATAAGTTACCTAGGCAGCATAGAGAACAAAGCAGGAATGCACCCTAGAACATCATAACTAAATAGATTACAGGAGGATCTCTCAGAGGAAACACAGGGAGGACATGCAAACTCCACACATAGGGGTGGGATTCCAAGTCCCATCCCCATAGATGGAAGGCAATGGTGCTACAAAATATGCCAGCCACAAAAAAATCCTTAATGGTTGATTTATTTATGCCCTGTTTTTTCTGTCAGGTCATCTCAAAGGCTACCTGTAACAGAGTTAATGCTAAACTAATACAAACCTACACATAAAACCATATACATAGACAGCCCATTGAGTCATAATGAAACCAATCTTCATCGGAACCGTGGATTTTCCCAAAAGCACTGCCTAGCTGTTTGGGGCTGACCCTCTCGGGTCCTGAACCCCATCACTGAGCTCAGGGCCAACTGTGAGAGAGATGCTGGAAATGCTTTGGTTGATGTAAGGTTAGGTGGTTTTAGTACCATAAAATGTTTTTGACATCCTTGATTTACTATTGCAATACCATAGCAGCATATACAAAGTTTCGCCATTTCATGCATGAACCTTCAACCAAACAGTGTCCAAAACTACAGAATCGCAGCAGAAACTGTGCAAAATTCTGGTATATTGTATATCCTGTCATCCAATTTCAGCTTCACTCGGCTTTTCTAACTTATATATATAAATATTGACTTCAGAAGTTCTGCTTGTCACACTTGGCCGATTAAAAATAAATAAATAAATAAAATCATATGATGTTTAAAATGAATGTTTATGTTTCTAAGGAAAATTGTGTTGCAGATTTTTAGCCAAGAAACCAACAAAGGAAATTCAATGATGAAGTGATTAAGCATATGTTTGCAGACATTGCTCACTCTACCACCAAGCAGCGTCTACCATACTATGATGTCCAGATGCTTCTAGATGTATCTATAGTGTGCTGCACCACAGCCGGAAGCTTCTGCCACTCCTGTTGTTGCCATGGTGGTGTGACGAACAGCCATCATTAACAGAGACAGCTTGTCTCTGTTACCCATAGATATAAAAGTAGATAAGGAAAATGATATATTGATTGATTGGTTTAATTTTACTGTTTATTCTTTCAACAGTGTCCCTTTGTATACAGTTGGTTGGCCATTTCACTGAATAAAGTGTAATTTTGGGATAGATCTGTAAATTCAACAAAGAGCTCTAATTAACTCTAAGGTCTCAACTGTGTATTAATTAATAGATTTTAAACTTCACAGTCCTGAGCCCTTGTGAGCTAATTTGGTCCATGGCTCCCCAACCTGTTTGTGCTTTTTATTCATCTCTTAATCTGCTGAAACAATCTTCTTTCATGTTTGCTTCTGTGTGGTATAACCCATAAAAAGGGAAAACTCTGTACCCTAATAAGCCACGATTCCACGTTCTATTCCCGTGTCATATGGTAATGTTTGCTGAAGAGAATTTCACATTGTTTCACTTCAGGGTTTCAAAGAGGCCCCAGGGGAATCACTGACAAGCGAATCACTTTGCTACGCCTTCTGACAAAGGGCCATCGATGAGCACTGTCACGTTAAGACATAATTAATCAACACCGCGCGTGTAATGTTTGTACAAGTCGCAGCTTCTCATTTCCAAAAGTAAAGAAACAGGTTGTGAACGATATTCCGAAATGATCCCAAAAGCCAAAAGGAAAGACGGGGAATATTATTGGATGTCACCCTTCTGCATATGTTACATTTCATTACCAGACAGGAGGAGGCTGGAATGCAGAGCTGTAGCCTTTGTTTCTTATCTAGCGCAAGTTATTCAATTTCCCTATCTTTAAAGAGACACACAGTCAGGTTGAAGCTATCTCTATAAATGAGCTGTCTATGTTCTTGTGCCACGCTCCTTCTTTCTCCATGTTCCTGTAGCCGCTGTTGAGCTGGAGGCATCAGTACATCTGATCAGTACAGTCATCTATGTTGTACTCAATCCATATTGTACTCAATCTACATTGTGCTCAATCCACATTCTGCCCAATCCACATTGTACTCAGTCCATATTGTGTTCAATTCACATTGTACTCAATACACATTTTGCTCGACCCGCATCGTACTCAGTCCACATCACAAAGAAGTTTCCATGTTACCTACAATTATCCAAATAGTTAAATTATTATTCCTTATAAGGAATTTTTAGCATTAATGACTTTTACTTATGTTTTAATTCTAAAAATATTAATTACAAATTAAAGCACCATAGAGGGTAGCATCACTGCCTGATATGTTTGACATGTTATTTACATTATACTTACTTAGCATAGACTTTTTTAAGAAAACAGGGCCAGCTTTTATGTGTGCGTGTTTCTGTGTGTGTGTGTGTGTATGTGTGTGTGTGTGTGTATTTGAGGGAAACAGTGCAAGTACCAATGTTTTCTTTATCTTGAGATAGTTATGAATATAGTTATGAAGTTATGCTAAAAATTTTGTGGAAGCAAATTATATTAACAAGACTGTGTAATCAAATTATTTATTTAGTTTAGAGAATGATTCAGAACCTGTTACAGCTGTATGGGACCTCCTTCCTCTGCTACAAATCTATACCAAAGAAACTTAGAAGGTTAACCTTCTTTATATCACACCGGTAAGGACACTTCTGCCTTGTCAACAAGGCTCAATGCAGCCCGCTTCGCATTTCATCTCTTGGAAAATTACTTGTGGGTAAAAAAACAGGGAACATTCAAAAAAGGAGTGATGAAAACAGTGCCGTAATGACATCTGATGGCCCTGACATCCCTCCTCTTTTCTCGTTCCCCTTCATCCTGCTGGCACTCAGCTGTAAAACAGAAGCTGAGGTAAACAGTGGGAATGGTGTTTATGCCCTGTGTTCAGTGACCAAGATTGTTGCTTTATGTTTCCCTGCCCCCCCCCCATCCCACCCTCCACACCCCCAAGAAGAGGAGAACAGAAACAGAGAGGGCCATTGCAAGTTCCTTCTGCGAGTTACCAAGGTGCTCCCAGTCCATTGTGCTGCCAGTTGTCAGGTTAAATTAGGGAGTACAAGCTCTGTGAGTGTGAAAAAATCAATACTTGATGGAAGATTGCTCCCCAGAAAATCTGTTTTGATTCCAGGATTAATTCTTGACCAAAGGCTCTTGCAAAATGACATGCCATTAGGCAGAAAATGAACACATTCTGCTGTGGAAATTGGATGGAAATGTGTCAGGTGATTGGGCCGTCTGCTTGTTTTGCTCCTCAAACAGGGATGGAAAGTCGGGCTGCTGGGAATGGAGCCTCTGGACTCAGTCCATTTCCATAGAGCGTCAAAGCTAGGCGAGGGCTTGAAGTATTCTCTAGGCTATTGTTGACCGCTTCCTGCAAATGCATTTCATCAAGATAAAACACATTTGTCCACTCCACTTCAGCCTCTCCTGTGTTTTCTTAAATCACAGCATGAAATATGGCAAATCTTAAAATAAAGCAGACATTGTTTTCTGAGACGCAAAGAAGAGAGGTGAGGGATGCAATATTGATGAACGACTAATGTGTTTGTCATCGCAAATAACATATTGCCTTGCTAAAACTTTAACGAGGGATGAGTAAGAGAGGGCGACCGTTCACGTAAAATGACATGCACGGTCGATTCGAGCTGGCAGAGGAAGGCGGGAATGTAAAGGGGGCTGCCGTGAACTGACAGAAAGATCCGGAAACTTTTCCAAAATTTTCACATTTGTTGTATTTTCATGGGTTAAATGTAGGAGCCTCAGAATAGGCAAAGAAAATGTGTTTTGAGATTGACCACATTCAGTGTTCAGTCCAAAGTCATCTCAGTAAGCCTCTGGCAGGACCTAAAACCTCGAATTTAATTCAGACCATCCCCTTTAATTCCAAATTTAAAAAGTGATAATGTAACAACTAACAATTTCTACGGATTAATCAAAGATAAGGTCAAAGAACTTCATTATATTTGCTACTGCAATCATCCAGTTTCAACTGAGGAATGATATTTTCTAGCTTTGTATGATTAAGGACATTCTTTTAGGAAAGTAACAGAGTGAGACACTGCCGACATACTGTGGTCAACACAAACTCTCCCACCTGCCAGCACTGTGCCAATTATTTCCCACTGTTACGGCACCCCTGGTCAAGGTCGACTAATGACCCGGCTCAAAACCATTCCACGGTCTGGGTAATAGGAGCCAGCCTACGCTCAGGGTGAGGTCTTTTACCAGCTGAGCATTCTGGGAACCGCATTAAGTGGGTCTAAATTGTGAACAGCAGCCATCTTGAGGTAAACAATGGTCATGTGTCTCGTAACAATCAGCTCAATACATTATTTTTTGCACCTATAATTATATAACATAACAATATACTTCAACGACAACATTTTGCAGTAGCTTTTGCAATGATAACCTTAATAACACGTTTATATTATTTATTTGTATAGGTATATGATAATACTTTTATCATATTTTTACAATTATTATTCAAAAGCATAATCAGGATCATTACAGCAATTTACCGTGGGCCCTCTGTATGTATTCTGACTGGACTATCAATACTTATTAACCACTGTAGCACTATTAAAAAATGCATTTTTCTATTCATAAATCATTAACAGTAGCTTTTAAAATGAAAGATTTTTCCATAAAAAGAATGACATATTAAGTCAAACAGAAGGCTTGAGCATTTAATAATTAATTCTATCAAGTAACATTCATTTCGTGTAAGTTTAAAGCACTTGGAAGCTGTGTAAAATTTCCCGAGGATCTTGTTAAGCTTTATTGACGGAGGTAGCTTTATGTTTCTCTGTGTAACGACCGCACAGCGCCACACCTTTTAAAGGTTGACGAGCTCAAGTGAGCGCGGTAGCCCAGCTCACCCTTAAAACTTAAAAACGTGCGGGGGCATGACATGACCACTGACCATCTCCCCACGGCCCACCGGCGCACCTGCACCCCCCGACACCGCCCATCGCACTCAACAACAAAGCAGAAATGTGCTTATCTTCCTGGCAAGTTCAGACATGAAAGGGCTTCACGTAGTATCGCTCTGATGGGATGAGGCAGAAGCACCGTCTGATTCATCTGATTCATTTGCCCCTTTGTACCTGAAACAGTAATTTCATTATTAAATATTAACACCTCTTTCTTTGTTTCAGGGGCCTTTAATGAATTGTGATCCACTGCAGTCATGGCAAACACCCAGAGAGGGGCTCAGAGTGTCGATCATAGAAGCTGTTAATACAAAGCTGGCCACAGAGGACCTTCAATAGGGTATGTTTTCCCCAGTGGGCTCACCTGCTCTTCACTGACTCCACACTCACACATGTGAAAACATTACACTTTGACTGGACAGTAAAATCCAGTATAGGGTACACATTGTCATCCCTTTCAGGGTGTACCCCAGCCTTGTGGCCCACAACCGTAAACAGGATAATCAGCTGGAATATGGATGGATAGAAAGAGGATATGAAGTTAAAATGAATTTACGCTTTATTTACCATTTGCACAAGCATGATTACAGGTATGTTGGAATGCCTCTTTTGGCATATCCCATCATGCTCTCCTTTGAGGAATGCACACGTACATACAGAAGTGAGAGTAAAGCTTGGGGTCTGAGTACAGGGTCAGCCATTTATCCGGCAGCCCTGAAACATTTTAGGGGGTTAAAGGCTTTGCTCAGCAGCCCAACAGAGATGTGACTATGACAAGTAGGGTCTTTCGTGTGGGTTGTTTATTCAGGTTGCTTATTAGAATATGTAAAAAAAATAAAGATTTTAGCATAGTGTCATTATAAAACCAAACTTTCCTTATGTTTTTGCCAATTAAACCCTCATAAAATATTGGTCGGAGACACCAAATTTTCTTTGTTCATATGCTGTTATTCTGTAAATATTAGATGCGAAATTATGAAAAAAATCAGGGAATTTTCAATTAATATTAAACAATTTCATTTTTGATACGAGTCCTCTCACCATTGTATTATTTCATTTTTATAGCTATTCTTTTGTGTATTTATGAATTATTCTTTATTTTATTATATTCCAGTTTTACTTTACATTTACTTCCAAATCATTTAGTAAATACTAATACTAATATTAAAATACATTTTTCAAAAGAACATAATAGTGTATGATACCAAATGCTACACCTCAGCACTGAATTGTCCTAAACTTATGTGATAAATGTATTTTATAAGTACACCACACATAAAAATGACAGAATTCAGAAGCACTTTTACATTTATTTCCTATGGACCCAACTCACGAAGCCACTCACAAGACTGGAATTTATGACAGGTTATTTACTTGTATCAAAATCTGCTTGGTAATTAATCACCAAAACACTGCTGTACATTTCATGTTCTTCATATATTGTTTCATGCAGGACTACATAAAAGCATATAACTTTTTCTTTTTAACAATTAAATTAGTTTTGAATGCTTTATGTTGATTCATCAATAGTTTTATTCAAGGGCATAACTTTGGGTTGAGCATTGAAGGGTTGAGGTCTCCACCCACTTAAGGGGGTCCAGGGGGTTGTGTTGGCTGGTTTTGACTATTGGGGGGTTACAACCCCCACCCCAGCCTCATAATTTACACCAATGGTTTCATTAATACAATATGTAAAAGAATATATTTATGTCTATTGTACATAGCCATTGTGTGACTTAGATATTCTTGAAATATTTCCCTCGGCAGGGAAAAAAATAATGCGAAAAATGGCTGAGATTGAAAAACAAAGTATATCGTGTGTGAGAGAAACTGGACCCGCTGTATTACCAGGAGCAGCAGCATGATGTTGATGCTGGGGAGTAGCTGTGCGTTTGCCTCCATCTGCTGGCGAAATGTCACATGCAATTCAGCTAAGAAGGACTAAACTATATAATCAGCAGCAGGGTTATCGCCGGGGTGGAGGGGGTGCTGTTTTCCAGGACCCCGGACAGGGGTCCCGCTGCCAGGTCACATAAAGAGGCAAGGGGCACCAATGTGAAATTTTGTCAGGGGGCCTTGAGTTCTTTGCTACGCCCCTGTTAAGGAAATGTACAGATAAATTAAGAAGAGAAGTGAAACCTAATGAAACTTTTCTTGCCTCAAGCACAACTTATAGACCTCGTTTCAATAGAAGTCGTCTTTGTAATTGTAATAAGAAAATTATTCTGAACATATTGTTTAATGCTTCACAAATGACTGTACATTATACAAAATTATGAAAAATATAATGTATTCATAGCAATGATTATAATGGTTACTTAAACAGAATTTTATTCAATCTTTTGGTGATTTTGTCATGCAGCTTTTACTCTTCTCTGTTTTCTCTTGTCAAATCAAATCAAATCAAAATGTATTCATAAAGCACATTTAAAATAACAAAGGCTGATCAATGTGCTGCAAAATAATCAAATAATTCAAATTAAGACAAACAGAAATTAGATTACAAAAAAAAAATACAATACAACCTTAAAAGACAAGCATTCACACGAATCAAAAGCCAGGGAGAAAAAATGAATCTTCAATCTCGATTTAAAAAGCCTCAAAATGGGTACAAATGAGTGTACCATTAGCTAGCATGGTCTTTGGTTCTGTTCTTTTTTGTTATACGCGGGTATAGAAAATGAATAAATAGACAAATTCATGTAATTGGAGTGTACACAATCATTCTGAGAGACCCAATGCTTAGGAAACTGTTGCACTCAGTAGATTTTGCCAGCTGGGTTGGGGGGCGTCCCCCAAGTAGATTTCAGACTTATAATTTTACTACCTGTCTGCCTGGGCATTACTTATTGGTTACATCAAGTTACTTTTACACAAAATACACTGTTACAAAAGTAAGACGCCATTACTAACATTCACATAGAGATTCATTATAATAAGTGAATCCGAGTGTCTGAATATCAATGCATGTGCTTATTATTACAAATTATTTCTTCAAAATGTTTCTACTATTTAAATATAACCAATTATAACCAATTAATAGCATTTAAGGACTGAAAACCCAGTTTCACAAATACAGCTTCTAACTAATCAATGAAGTAATTAACTCATAAAAGAAAAAAAAAAATCTAACTTCAGATTACCATCACCATGTTCTGGGTAAGTAAGTATTTTCATGGATGGACGGATGGCACTCGACTGGAATTAAAATCAAATGATCAGATTCTGTGCATAAAATTGAACTATGCTGCCATCTAATGGGCCATTTGCTTTAGTTTCTTTATGCTATTCCTTTGGCTCTTCCTGCAGATCGTATAGACAGATCCCACATTCCATTAAGCACCCAACCAATTTCCATACTCGCTTGTCTTATTTAGGATCCCGGAAGCTATGGGCACATAATCCAGGATGGGGCAACAACCCATCACAGGGCACACACACTATTCACACCTATGGGGAATTTGGCAACTCCAATTAACCTCCGCATACTTTGAGGTGGATGGCATGGTGGTGCAGTGGTTAGCACTGCTGCCTTATGCCTCTGGGATCAGGCTTCAAGCCTCCACCATGACTCTGTTTGTTTTACATTTTTGTTCTCCCAATTTCACCAAATTGCCCATAGATGTGCATGTGTGAGTGCACCCTGTGATGGGTTGGTGCGCCATCCTGAGTTGTTCCCTGCTGTACTCCCACCGGCTCTGGGCCCCCAACAACCTTAAAAATGGCAAACGGTTACAGAAAATGAATGGATATTGTTGGACAATGGGAGAAAAGCCCATGATGACTTGTGGAGAACATGCAAACTCTACACAGGTATAGCTGGGGCAAGGGATCAAACTCAGCTCCCAGAGGTGAGAGGCAACTATGCTAACCACTGCACCACTCTGTACCATTACACAAGCAATTCAGGTTTTAGAAAGGCACAAGGACTCAGGAGTGCTGCTAAAGATTTGGGTATCCTTGAAGGCATATCATATTGGGTCCCCAACCCAGACCAATCCAATTATGTTTCTTAGGTCCCTGTCATTCAGGGGCCCTTGGAATCATCCTAATCCCTCCCACCTCAATGCCAATGCCACCTGGAGTTCCCTCCACCACCTGAGAAGTCTCACTCTTGATGTTCCTCAATGGTGGAATGAGGTACCCATCCACATCTGTCAATCAGAATCCTTCTAGACCTTCAAGAAACCCATCTGTTTCTGGAATATCTCAACTAGCCCTCCAGCCACTGACTTGCTCTATCTTCTTCTGTGATCCCTTATCTGGTCAGTTGTGTATCATAAATGCTCTAATTTTCATACTAGTCGTTGATTTGAATAGGTCTTATTAGGTTTGTTTTTAGACAAAAGTCGCAAATAAATAAATGTACATAAAATACTTAGTTTACAAATAAGAAAATTTTCTGAAGAGAAATACTGATACATCTTCCCTGCAGCCTGATTCTGGCTGACTCTGAATGGCTACCCAACAGCCTATCTGACCTAGGTTTAACAGCAAAAGCATATTTTGAGCTGAGTCAAGTCAGAAACAAGCACAGTTCATTGAGTTTCATTTTAGCAGTCAGCAGAATGACTTCACCCCTTTATTCCTGTGGTATTTGTAATTTGGTTAAACTTTGGTCACTGCATTACAAGAATGAATATGCAGTTCTGTCCAGGTGCCTGAAATGCACCTGGATCCTAATGGCAGAACATGTCATGTCAGTCATTTTAGGAAATGCTACATTCTCTGTAAAGACCGCATACAAATTCCCTGTTTTGTTTGATTAGGATTGTGAGGTGAATGAGGACAGGATCAGGGGACGGCCTCAAGCTTAGCCAAGGTAGTACAGAGCAGAAGGCTGGGGTACACCCTGGAGGGGATGAATTATAAACAGTATGCATTGTTTAAAGACCATGACATGTAGTAGGTATTATACTAGTAGGTTGATCGTGATTGATTTATAAAAGCAATAAAAAGGTAAAACATCCAAGGGGGTGAATACTTTTTATAGGCACTGTATGTGTGCCCGCTTTCCCCTCCCTCACGGGGGCTCCAAAAGGCAGGTGCCCATGGGCCTCACAGGACTATGAACCAACCCTGCAAGGTGGGTAAGGTAGCCTAGTGCAGCTATTTAACATCAGTCATATGAAAGATATATAGGATTATTTTTGACAAAATTTCAGTTACCTACCCCTTACAGAGCATAACATTAATAACGTGTAGAAGTTACACTACCTGACTGAAAGTGCAGTGCCTATAAAAAGTATTCACCCCCTTGGATGTTTTTATTGCTTTTATAAATCAATCATAATCAACATAATTTGGCTTTTTTGACAAAAAAAATGACAAAAAACCCTCTTAAATATCAAAGTGAAAACTGATTTCTACAAAATAACGACAATTAAATAAAAATATGTAACACAAAATAAGTGATTGCATAAATATTCACCCCCCTCTAGTCAGTATTTAGTAGATGCACCTTTGGCTGCAATCACAGCATGGAGTCTGTGTGGATAGGTCTCAATCAGGCTTGCACATCTGGACACTGCAATTTTACCCCATTCTTCCTTGCAAAACTGTTCAAGCTCTGTCAGGTTGCGTGGGGATCGAGTGTGAACAGCCATTTTCAAGTCCAGCCACAAATTCTCTATCGGATTGAGGTCAGCTCTTTGACTAGGCCACTCCAGAACATCCATCTTGTTGTCTTCAAACCATTTCTGTGTAGCTTTAGCTGTATGCTTCATTGTCTTGCTGGAAAATCTTCTCCCAAGCCATAGTTCTCTTGCAGATGGAATCAAATTGATCTCCAGGATTTCCCTATATTTATCTGCATTCATTTTACCTTCTACCCTTACAATCCTTCCAGGTCCTGCTGCCGAGAAGCATCCCCACAGCATGATGCTGCTACCACCATGCTTCACAGTGGGGATGGTGCGTTTGTGGTGATGTGCAGTGTTTGATATCCGCCAAACACAGCGTCTTGTCTGATGGCCAAAAAGCTCCATTTTGGTCTCATCAGACCAAAGAGCTTTCTTCCAGTTGACCATGGAGTCTCCAACATGCCTTTTGGCAAACTCTAGTCGAGACTTAATGAGTTCTCTTCATTAGTGGCTTTCTCATTGCCACTCTCCCATAAAGCTTTGACTGGTGAAGAACCCGGGCAACAGTTGTTGTATGCAGAGT
>JAAGVU020000001.1:27881874-27900431 GCA_011763525.2 Mormyrus iriodes
TTAATTGTGAGACTACTAGCACCAATTGGCTGGACCTCTGTTGAATTAGGTCAGTCACTTTAAAGGGGGTGAATATTCATGCAATCACTTATTTTATGTTACATATTTTTATTTAATTGTCATTATTTTGTAGAATTCAGCTTTCACTTTAACATTAAAGGTTTTTTTTTTGTATTTTTTTTTTGTCAAAAAAGCCAATTTATGTTGATCATGATTGGTTTATAAAAGCAATAAAAGGGTAAAACATCTCATAGGGTGAATACCTTTTATAGGCACTGTATGTGGATACCTTGTTGAGCATCCCATTCCACAAACATGGCCACTAATATGTCATTTGCCGCCTTTTGCTGCTGTAACAGTTTCCACTCTTCTGGGAAGGCTTTCCACTTGATTCTGGAATGTGGTTGTGGGAATCTGAGTTCATTCAGCCACAAGACCATTGGTGAGGTTGGGCGCTCACTGTCAGGCAAGAAGGCTTGGCTTGCATTCGTCATTCCAATTCATCTTAAAAGTGTTCATTGGGGCTGAGGTCATGGCTCTTTGCAGGCCAGTTACGTTCTTCAAGACCAACCTTATCAAACCACGAATTTATGGACCTCGTTTTGTGCACACGGGCACAGTCATACTGGATCAGGAAAGATCCTTTCCTGAACTGTTACCAAGGAGTTGGAAGCACACAATCGTCTAGAATGACTTTGCATGCTCACAAATTAAGACTACCCTTCCCAGGAACTTAGGAGCCAACACTAAACCATTAACAACTGTTGAAACCATCATGCCCCCCCCCCAAGCTTTACATTTGTTCTATGCACTCAGTCACAAAGTGTTCTAATGACATCCACCAAAGCTAGATTGGTTTGTCAGACTGCCACGTGGTTAAGCATAATTCACCGGTCTATTTGTCTATGGAGATTGCATGCTGTGTGCCTCATATTATGCATTTAAATGCAGGTATAGGCAATGAGTGCGGCTGAAACAAATGAACTCAATAATTGGAAGGGGTGTCCACATACTTCTGGGCAGGGAGTGTATATACTGCCATTTTAATAGCTGACATATTTTTCTGCATTCAGTGTAATATGATTTACATTTGCAGTTGCATTACTAAGTCTGCTTTAAACCTTTTTTTCCTGTGATGTTTCTGTTCTTTTGTCTGCATCCTGTAGATGGCAGCATACCCAAGTCCAGTTATATAATGTACTGTGCATGCGCCTACCTAAAATTGGGGGGGGGTCGCATGTTTATGACGTCACATAACGCGAGGGTTTCCTGTCTGACGTAACGATAGTGTTTTGACTTTGTAGCACGAGAAGCCGTTTTTGAAATAATTATAGTTTATATCTAAAGTCATTTTTCAACTGACCGATGTCTTGGGTGAAAAGTATTCCAACCAGTGGGGATGATGTGTTTGATGAAGAGGAAGATGATCTCAATCTTCAAAATAAAGAGTGGATGTCTAATATGGAGAAGCGTGTGAAGGTACCTTTGTGGCATGTTCTTCTGGAAACTAGAAATTTTTTGCTAAATTTGAAAATTTCTAACAATCGGCACATGGATCGTTGTATACAGTATAACATATCTTTAGTTAGATCTAGTTCGGAATAAATTAACGTTTCCATCTGAGGATATTATTTAAACGGGCAGCTTTGTTGTATGAATGAACACAGTTAAGGTTTATAGACTGGTCTGAAGCGATCACGGGAAATGATGATGCTCGCCTTGGGTTTTGTGTAAGGATGGGTACCGGGATGGCGTCGACGCCGGTAAAGAGGCCTCCCTGCAGCGAGGGTTTAATGCCGGCTACAAGGAAGGAGCGGCGAAGATGGTCGCCATCGGACAGCTGAAAGGAATCGTGAGGTAAAAACGTGAAAAACAGTATTGCCTTCGCAAATACCTGTGCATTCCTAGAACATAAATATTTTCTATATACTTAGATCTACTTTCTTCCCTCAGATTGTCCGTGTACTAAATGAGAACTCTTAACGGCTAACATTACCCTTTACAACAGAATAGTGATTCCTAGATATTAGATTAGATAATAGATATTCCTAACTGGAATTCTGTCCTCGCCTGCTCCATCTTTCTGTCCATGAGACACATAGACGGGTGAAACCAAGCTTGGAGTCACAGCACAGCCAGCCTGCAGTGTCCCTGGAGCTGGGGGTTAACGGCTTGGCTTAAGAGCCCATGTGACTATTCTGCTGAGACTCAAACCAGTGGCCTTTCTCTCACAGGCACAAAGGCTTAGCCTGCTGAACTACTATCCACCAGCCCCCCCCCCCACTTTATACTGTCACCACACTGTTTTCTCATTTTACATTTTACATTTTTCTGACATACACTGCCTTTTGTATATGCAATTACTGATATGATGGCTTTTAATTTTATTGTTTATTCTTATTTTTGTTAGTATTTTTATATAATCTTTGTATTTCATGTTTCCTTTTGAGCATAATCTAGGGAGCAGGTGCAGGAAAAAAAGAAACATTTCACTACATGCATGTAAAGAGTTTGTTTGTTTGACAAAACCTGATTTTATGACCAGCTTATACATTTTTTAAAACAACAGCCATGTGATCGAATGCAAAAGCTTAAACAGCCCCTTCATGCAGCTTACACTGCAGTGCAAATACTCGCACATAAACCATAGGGGGTGCTGTGTGGCTCAGTGCATTAGGAGACTGTGCCTGTAATCAGAAGGTCCCAGGTCATTGTTAGGCACTTGAGCAAGGCCTTTAACCTTCAGTGGCTCCAGCGAATGGCTGACCTTGCTTTCTCGGAACTATATGTTGCTTTGGATAAAAGCACTGGCTTAAAAATGAAATGTAAAATGCTCAAACCTAGGAATTATTGCCAATTCCATGTCCATTTTTGTCTCCATACCTACAGTGCCGTGCAGTGCTGGTGTCAGCATCAGAAAGTGAGCTCCCCATTGGTCACACAGCTCCTTCAGGACGTGGTGAAGCATGAGGAGGTGATGGTGAGGAACCTAGAGATGGCCAACCTCCATCCACAGGCCAGCATGAAGGATGTCATGGACCATATCGAGGACTTGGCTGTCCAGGGGGCTGACTCTGACTCTGGGGTTGGGGATTGTGCCATGAAGGGCTGTTGCAGGGAGGAAGGTGCAGAGGAGAAAGACTCTTCCTTACTATCTCCTTGGCATAACTCCACATGTGACACGTTCAGCCTGGAACAAAGGCTTAAGCAGCTAATGAAGAGCTGCTTGGACCTGGTAGCTGAATTGGGACTCCCTGAAGAACTCTCCCATCATATAATGCAGTTGATGAGTACTTAGTTGTATTGTAGTCATATACATTTGTCTGCTAGGCAGGCGTCTTTATCTGAAGCCACTGCAGTCAAATTTTTAATGGGACTCGTTTGTTATATTGACTATGTGAAATGTCAGCAAAGAGGACTGCAGATTGTCTGTATTATAGCTCTTTCCCTCTCACCACAATGGCAGATGAGGGTGAGGGGATGGATTTCAGAACATCAGCATGTATCACTGTTCCGTTTTTATTATTATTATTATTATTATTATTATTATTATTATTAATAATAATAATAATAATAAAGTTGTTCCAGTGCTCATGGAGTCTTACTTTAATTGAGAGAGTATTACAGTGAACTTCCTGGAAAATACTGGTTTCACTAATGCTGTAAAAATTGCTTCAGCAATAAATCCTTTCAGGGAGAAAAATGAAAATCTGTTCGCATTCAGAATCTACATAACTGAATGAGGTTTTTGAACACTGTTGATGTTTTTATGTTTTTTTATGGTAAAAGACAGTAGACACGCTTGTTTTATAACAATTACTTTTGATGTCATGTTCAGAAGAATGTCAAAGAACTGACCTGAAACATTCATTTACACATATTTCAGTTTGTGAAAGCTGTTTTATGGGTTTCGGCTTTTGAATATCTCCTAAATAAATGTCCATCTACCGTTAGTGGGATAATGCTGTCAAAGCTCATTAAAGAAATTTACATTAGCTCATCTATATGATGCTTTTAGCCAAAGTGCCTTACAGTAGGGAGAATGGTTACAATTTATGTATGTTTCCTAGGATTTTACCCATGCCCTTTGCTCTGTTAGTGCAATGCTATGCTTGTTGATATATGTGGACTGTGTATTCTTTTTACAATCATATCCATCCATCCATTTAATTGTTTACTTATTTATCAACAAAGATGTATAGCTTAACCCCTGTGTTATTTTTGGGGTTGAAATGACCCCAGTCCATTTTCAAAATGAGGATAAATTCTATAGAATCTAGAATTTAGAACAAAAGAAGTAAAATGCACAAGGGTTAAATATCTCTTTTCTTCTGTTTGCTTCTGAACACAGGCCGAAGTGACAAGTCACTTTTTAAAAGTATATTCCAAAATGTGGCTATATTTTGTAAACAGCTGATTTTCAGTGTGTGGTCATGAGATGATTCCAAGTGCAGCAAAATATAGCTGCAGGATTGTGAATTTTTTTCACGATCTTTGACATACACAGGATTCGTATCATTAGTGATCGGGCTCAGCTGTAAGACACAGATTGTTTAGCTACATCGAAGGTGAACACCCAAGCCACTGTATTGCTTTAGAAATCTCTTTGCTTTGACGATATTTGTCGCCCTTAAGAAACTGCATTCAGATTTCGCATATACAGTGTTGCAAAGAAACCGTGGTTGATTTCTGACCCCAACAACTCTCTAAGATTCCCCCTAAACTGTAATGTAACACAACATGCTCTGTGCTCCAAAAGCACTGTTAAAAATTCACACTGTTAAATGTTTCCAATTTTGAGATATGTAACTCCAGTTGTCTCACAACTGGGGAAACACGATGATGCAGTACATAGCATTGTGGTTTTAAGTTATACTGCCCTGTATTTACTACATACTACACTACGCCTATTATAAATGAATAATTCAACCCCAGCCTCTCAGTTTTGTCTGGAACTTCATTCTTCCTGCTGTCTTTCAGGGATGTGTGCCTTCCTTCTGGTACTTTCCTGAGGTGTCTTTGCTTCTTGGTGCTTTCTCTGTCTCCTGGTCTTTCATCTTGGCCTGTGATCTGTGAGGTGGCTCTGAGGCTAGGGATCTGTAGGGGGAATTGGAAGGGTGCTGGTTTGAATCCTGTGAATGCCAGGAGTGACTCTGTTGTGTTGGGTCATTATCCATGCTTTGTCCTGACTATGATGTTAATCTACATCCTGCAATCTACCCTCCAGGCAGGTCCTCCGACTTCCAGGGAATATTGGCAGGATTGGTACTCCAATCACTGTTCTGTTCCATCTGAAATTGTGGTGCTGAGGTATCACCTACCACACCAGTTCTCATCCATGAGGTGGTTTGTCATTTGGTGGGTGCATTTTATTTTATCTATTAGTCATTTTTACAGCAGATTATGCTTCACTGGCTCCAAATCCCCCCATGACCCTGACCAGAATAAGTGATTTATGGTAGATGGATGGGCTATGCTTTGTCATTATTTTAATGATAGACACTTGATGATGTTGCATGCTCAGTGTCCCTGTCTTTATTAAACACTTTGAATTCCCGCAAGTAATACTGTGATCCATTATCATGGGGTCCGGAATGCCAGGATGTGCTATGTGATCTTTCAGCTCGTGAATAGCTCGAGATTGATCTGGTGTCTAGGAGGTAGTCAGCTTCTGTGAACTTTGAGAAATATTCAACAGTAACAAGATCGTCGCTGTTATTGAATGTAAATAAATCAGCTGGACCTCTTGCCCATGGCCTCAGAAGAATCTTGTGTGGGGATTCTGTCTCTGTCTGCTGTTATGTATCTTCAGCTCTGCACTCTTTCTTGTGTAGGCCTTTACAGCTTCATGCATACTGGGCCAATGCACATTTTTGGCTCTATAACAGTAACTTACATTGCCAAAATGTAATGAATAGCATGGTTTCTGAATCCAGACTATCACACTGCTGTATACTGAGTTCATCTTGGACAAAAAACAATGTTTCACCCATTTGTTTACTTCTGTTTTTTAATTCTCACTGGAGTGTTTTGTCTTTCTGTTTCTGTTGAGTGTGTCTGAAACAAACTGCCTTGGAATGTATGCGTGTCATATTTCTGTAATCTCAGAATCTGTCTCTTTGTTGCTCTGAGTGGCGCAGTTTGCACCAAGGGTTTGTGGTCAGACTGAACTTTCACTTTCTTATGTTAATTTTTTTACTATGGAGTGTTTTTTTATAAACACTCTGCTCAGACTCTGTTCACTCTGTGCATAGCCTCCTCCCTCCCTAAATAAACGCTGCTCCATCCATCCAGTCTTCCAACCACTTATCCCATAGAGCAGGGGTATTAAACTCCAGTCCTGGAGGGCCGGAGGCCTATATAGCTTAGTTCTTTCTCTCTTCCACCACAAATGATTCAGTTCAAGAGCTGTATGGTAATTAGCAGGAGGTGCAAGGAGCTGAATCAGGCGTGTCAAATGAAGGGAAACCCAGAAATGTGCTGGGCTCCAGCCCTCTAGGACTGGAGTTTGAGATCCCTGCCCTAGAAGGTCGTGGGGGACCTGGAGCCAGTGCAAGGTATAAGGCAGGGGAACAACAGTTTGCTTTTCTGTATGTCTTTAGTGTACAAGAGGAAAGAAGTGTAACATCTACCATGCCACCATTCTAAATAATAATAATAATAATATGGAGAAGAATGTATATTACTATGTATAGTGCTATTTAACACTGACCTTCATCTTCTACAACTGTATAATTTATAATACATATTATTAGTATATGAAATAGAAAGAAAGAAAGAAAAAGAAATGCGACTGAATAAAAGTAAAGTGACGTTTTTCGAAGTACGCCACTTCCCTTGGGGAGTTATGCTGTCGCAGACTGTCAGTAGTCCGAAAGCACATGTTTATGTGTCGGGGAATATAGCCCATTTAGGCTTTGGCTGAAGAACTAAGAATTAAGGGGAAATTGCTGTGGACTGTGAAATAGTATTTACATGGCTTGAACTTCAAAATCTGCAAAACAGTAATTGTTTTACATAAAGTGAAGTGCGGCGTGCCCTTCGCTCCAGGGGGCGGAATCACAGACCCGTCATTTTCCCGGCAAAGTGAAAGCGAAACTCCGCAGCACGCACCGCACCTCCTCGCTGTTTAGGGCTCTTTCCGCACAGCTTTAAGGTAATGCACGAAATGTTCTTGTCTGCTTCAATAATTAACTTCAGTTTATGTGCCTATTCAAATTCTGATTTTTGTGGAAACTCAGTCGTTCACGTTTTATTTAGGTTAATCACAGAGTCGCATTGCTAAATAGTGTATGTTTATTTCTAAAAATGTCCGCGTTGTTTGGAAGTTTTTATGTCGTAATTTTTACATGTAATATAACTATATAAATACGCTGTTCCGTTCTGTACCACCACCATGTCACTACCAAACACCGCCGACCAAAAACATGCATATCGCATTCTTAAGTATTAACGACTCGTGGTTCATTTTTAAAAGAATGTACATGTAGATAGTCAGATTTTACTAACAGTCATGATGAGTACTCGATCGAAGTGTGAAGTGTATTAGTGCTTTTCTAAAGATAAAGAAACAGGGGCTCGTATGCGCTTTAGTGGCTCAGTGGACTAAGCCTCTGTAACTGTGATCGGAAGGTTACTGGTTCCGACCCCAGCCTCGGCTTATCTGAGGGTTCTTGAGTAAGCGCCTTGGGCGCTATTGTGTGTGGTTGCCCTACAGAGAGCAAGTTGGGGGAGGTGTAAAAAGAATTTCCCCCTGGAGATCAATAAAATATCAGTTATTATTAAAAGATTATGTAAATTATAGATCTATGATCAGTCGCGTAGGACACTCCCATATTTCATTTCCTCTTGCAATCTAAAGAACAACTCTTAAGGTGCTCTTTTAATTAAATTACTTATTGTAAGTTGTGTCACTGTGTTAGCATGTGTATGTGTCAGTGGCCTGGGGCAGACTGGAGTCTGACTATTCAGATTTGTTCCCCTTTTCCAGAATCCCAGTATCGCTGGACATGCATTTGACTCAGTCCTTCCTTTCATGGATGCCTTTGACGTGGTTACCCATGTAAAAAAAAAAGAGTAATGAAAATAGATGATCCAGTTTGAAATGGGGAGCTGCTGTGGTCACCAGTTACACTGTAAAGAGCCTGCTGATGAAGGGAAGAGTTTGCTCAATGCTACTGGGAACACAGACACAAATAGGAAGCCGGCCAGTATTGAAGAGAATAATGAGAATGAAAACAAGAATGTTTCATGTGGAGAAAGGTGAATACATGCATCGTGATATTCTGCTTTCCCTTTGGAAATCCCATGGGAGATTTTCACCACTTCCCCTAAACAATCAAGCTTTTACATGGGCCTCTGCATGCCTGCCCTTAGTGACAGTCTGTACTCTCTCACACATCCTGGTGCATGTCTCACAGACAACAGTGGCCTGTGTTTTGGAAAGTGGAACTTGCCATGTTTGTAGTTGTTTGCAAGTTCTTAAGTTTATTTAAGTAAAAACGGCATTTTTAAAGAAATTTTGCACACATTTATTGGTAAATATGGTAGCAGGGTATGGATGGGCACCTCCCCAGAAATGTAACTACAGGCACCTACAGAGTAGATTCTATGCAGAAGGATAAATCAGCCTT
Source organism: Mormyrus iriodes (assembly GCA_011763525.2). Lineage (NCBI taxonomy): Eukaryota > Metazoa > Chordata > Actinopteri > Osteoglossiformes > Mormyridae > Mormyrus > Mormyrus iriodes. Next base: position 27,890,508 of record JAAGVU020000001.1, read on the forward strand.
TAGATTCGGCAGCCTGGTTCTGTGTCTTCAGCTACCATGTTACTTACAGATTTGTGTTTTTAGAGTTCAACTTAGTTAGGGCACATAGGATTTTGACACAGCAGCTTTAATGTTTATTTTAACTCCAGCTTTGCACCATTTTAAATATTTTTCTGAGATGTCTTACTTGGGAATCTTGACAGTTATTTGACAGTAGATACTCAAGCCAACTGTAAAGGTTGTCCTTGAAGATGACCCAGGCTGCAGTTGTATTTGTATTAACATAAGTTGTTCTATGAACTCTTTACTAGTTAGAGACATCAGACTATTTAAGCTATGCAGCAGGGTACTTTTTCTTCCTTTTTTACATATCTAGGAAGAGTCAGATCCTTGTTTTGTTTTCAGTGCCCACTTTTCGATTAGTTTGCTATCTCCTGCTTCACTTTGCAGTTGCTTTTGTTCAAAATGTAGCAAACTTAACGATTAAATAATTGACAGAAGTTTGTTGAAGTTTCATTTGTTAATTACAACTTTAGTTCACTATGTTGTGGAAATGAGAATACTTGAGAAAATGTTTATATTTTAAGTTGATGTTGATGTTGAGACCAGTAAACCTGTTAGTTTAGCTGTTAATAAGAACAGTAAGTGTCAGTAATTTATGGAATTTGATTACATTTTGTTTTCCTTTGCAATATTCCAAATAATTTTCTCTCATGCTAGGAAGTTCAACATACCCAACCAGCTGGACACCACAGTGAAGAGGGAACAGTGTGGTGTTGAAGATGATGAAAATGAGTCTTCTCCAAAAACAGACATCAGTTATACAGACGAACATTCTCATGAAAATCACACCTACAAGAACCAAAACGGAAATTCTGAGACAAGGAAAGGATGCGTTGAATCTAGAGAATGCCCTACAACAGGCTACAGTAAGAGTGTAGATGCTGGCATTCAACAAGCAGGAAAAGTACCTCTCAAGGACCTTCTCCATGATCCTGCAATTGTACATGGAGAAGCTCCGTTCCAAACAGCCACAGATGTCTGGTCACACAAGACTGGGGATGAATGTAAAGATGAGAGGTCCCCTACAACTGAGAGTGGACGCTTGGATACACAATTTCTCATACTTGAAGCCCAACAGAACATAAATGATACTCAGGGAGAAGGAGGGCTTTGTGAAAATGTACCTTATCTAAATATCACACAAACTGCTGGTCATGCTGCCCTCCTGGAAACTCACCCTGGGTAGGCCGATTTTTAGCTAGAGCTAATGGCTATAGAGACTTGTAAATGTACCCATTCTACCTCATAAACTTAAAATACATAAAATTAAATACATTTACTAAAGGACTTTTAAAATCCTGATTGTCTGTCAGAATATACTTTTAATGAAAATTGCAACCATCTAGCAAAATAGTCACTTGTTAGCTCTGGGATGGCATCAGCTTCACTAGCTATGTCACATTTTTTTTCTTTGTACAATCGGGCAATATCCTCAATGCGAGAAAAAAAGGCCTTATTTTTTAGTAATTGTTTTTTTCAGGAATGCTCAGATGGTGGATCTGGGGGTTATTGCTCCTGTGGCAGATGGAAAATCACAAAAAACACGCAGCACTGGGCTGGACCGTTCGCTAGAACCTGCTGAGAAGCTGGTTAATGCAGTTACCAGTTTGGAGACCACGGAACTAGATGAACAAAACTGCACAGTCAACTGCACGAATACACTTCAGGCACCAAAACTTGAAAAATGGGTTGAGACCTGTGAGAGGTATGCACTGGAAAGTCATTTTACTACCTCACAAGTAGGTGGCGCCATAGACCATCAATGCTAGCATCTTTAAACTCTGACTGGGGGTGTATATACTTGTGGTTAAGTTACTTAAGCTAATAGATAGAGGAACACAGCAAAATGGCAAAGTAAAGGTAAGTCTCAAGTGAATAAATTTGTTGACTTGGAAATTTTAGTCAAAGGGCGAGTTGACCATTTGACTGAATACATCAAACATTTATTCTTAAATTCTTAATTCAAGCAATTTAGATTAGGTGCCAGTTTTTGTCGTTTAAGAATTGCTTGATTTGTTAGGGCTGTGACTTCATACTCCAAATCATAAATCAAATTTGCATCATTATCAACATTACCAATCCACCAATTCATTAGCCTGCATAAACTAGCTTTTTCATGGGTTTTTCAGGTTTTCATAGTGGTTTGGCGATGCAGTTAAAATGTATTCTGGTATGTTTGCTGGTCATTTATTTCTGTTTAGGAATCTTTATACAGGTTTCACCTTCTGAAAAGCTGAGGTACTCAAGCTTGAACGGAATGTCGTGAAGGGCAAATTAGCTTGGTGCCTTTTCATCACTGTTAGTGGTTTACAGTTGCCATAAGCACCAAAGGGAATGTATGCTTACTCTTACCTGTTGGATACCCCTGTATTGAGGGGCAACGTTTAAATTGTGAAGATCAGTTCAGCAGAATGTTTTCAAAACCTGACCCTGGCATATATGTAGACATCAAATTACATAAATATTTTAGATTTTATGTTGATGCTATTGTCAAGAGAAGTCAAAAGAAAATATGTGGTAAACAGTGCAGTGCAAAAATACTATAGTATGCATGAGATAGCACAGCTTTAGTCAATAAAATAATGTGGTCTATACTGACTGACAATATTGTTATTTTTATTGTTTATTATTATTTTATTGTTATTGTTATTCGCTTATTTCTGATAGTACCTCAAGTGGAGAAGACTTGAACCGGCCTGTGGATCTGCAAGAAGTGCCATCCCTGGATGACTTGGTGGGTGAGGAAGCTGAACAGCAGAAACCTAGATCAGAAGAGGGAATTGAGGAGGAAAAGGAGGAAGGGGCTTCAGCTGAGGAGAGCCAAGCCAGTACGATGGGTAAGGAGCTGGGAAAGGAGGAGAGCTGCCCCCCTGATGCCCAGGCTCAACTTCTGGAAGAAGACAGAAATGAAGACACCGCTCCATACACAGAGGTGAAAACAGAAGCTCTAGCAGCTGAGAGTGAAGACATCAGGTACAATTTGATCACTGGGTCGGGAAATGTGGGTATGTAGAAACGGATACTTTGGCAACATTGTGTAAGTCTGACATTATGATTGATTGCTCAGGTTGGATAGATAAATGGATACATAGATGTCATGCATACCCAATGAGAGCTACAGTTACCAGCCATATAACTGGGAAATGGATAAAATATCAGCTAGTTGCATGACACCCACGTTTTAGGAATGAATTATATTATGTAATGAAAGACTGTTAGATAATAGATCAGTGTGTCTTTGACAAACAACGATCAAATCTGTCTTGATCATTGCAAGTTTATTGAAAGTGACGATCGTGATCTGTGCAACAATTTATCCACAGGATAATTTTTCAAAACCAGAAACTGTTTAGTTTCTTTTGGTCTTTTGAATTCTCAGCATGAGACCACGACGGATGGTTACTGATGGTGTTTGCTTGCTGCAAATTTTATCGCAGAGATAATCCTGGGGTAGCCAGGATGAATGATAAAGGTGTGTTTGGCCGGAAATTCATTCATTTATTGGTCATTGTGTGTTTTTATATTTGTTTTGTTCTTGTTCTGACCAGTGAAGAGGACTTGTACCGAGGAGAAGATGAAATTATACAAGAGCAAAATATTAGAAAGATGGCACTACTTAGTCAGGTGACATGTGAGTCATCCTTTTTTATTCTGTTTGCATTGAAAGTAATAAATGCAGCCTCAGTTGATTGTAATTGACACAGGAATTATTAATAACGGTTTAAAACAAAGTGAAACAGTAGACTATATAAATTGACCAATTATGCTTTTGTTTGTAATATACAGCATTCATTAATCCGTGCCCTGTGGACATCGCCTGCCCTGTCAGCTCCTTATGCTAATTTTTGTCTCCATTTGTACAGCTATCATGTAATACTTGTACTTCTATTTTACTGCATTATTTACCATGACCTGAATGCTTTGCTCTATCGTTTTATGTATATTTTGTGTTTATTACTACCATGCTAAGTGCAATACAGATTAAATGTATAAAAATAATTATAATAATCACCATCATCATCATCGTCATCGTAATCCTGTGTTGGCCTCAATTGTTCATCATTCAGCATAGAACAGCAGATCTTGGAATGTTATGAAACACCTTTGCCTTGCATTTTGTTAAGTAGTATTCTTTTTTGGCATGTGAATAATGAAATGTCTCAATTGAATTCAGCTCCAGAGGTGCAGGATAAGTGCAGCGTGAAAGCTGAGGTTGACGTTCTCACGTACAGTCAGCGTGAATGGAAGGGTAATACAGCCAAATGTACCCTGATCAGAAAGGTAAGCCGAATAGCCTTAGCTGCTGATCCTGATGTGTTTGTACCGGGGGCAGACTAATGACATCCCCTTTGTTCATGACCATTCCGAAAGCTTCCGTCAGAAATAAACAGTTTGTTGTTAGTACCCTGATTACTCAAAGAATGCAGTCAGATTCTAAAGCCACATAACCTCAGAGGCTGCAGTAACGTTTGACTGGTCTTCAGGGCTACGAGGTGGTGGCACAGAATTTTGGGAGCCTTCGCAGAGTCCGAGGAGATAATTACTGTGCCTTGAGGGCCACCCTCTTCCAAGTCCTCACTGAATTTGAAGAGCTTCCTGCCTGGATTCAGGAGGAAGACCTCACACTGGTAGGTGCCATCATAGATTCATCATAGTGCTGCCAAGTGAATTAACTATGGATGGCATGTAGCTTGGCAGAGTAGGGATCTGTGTTAATATCCAGAGGGATATGGGATCAGATCCCATCATATCACCATTGAGCCTTTAAGCAAGGCCCTTAACCCCATTTGCTTCAGCAATGACTGGCTGACTGCTCTCTTAAACTTACTGTGTCGCTTTTGACAAAAGCACGTTAAATAAATAAATGTAAAATTCAACCAATAAATGAATAGCAGCTAGAACAAAAAGACGCCATTGTTATCTTCTTGCATGTTTATTCCTGCTTCATTTCATATCTCCTTTGCTAAGGCTGAGGTCCTAAAACTTGCCTAATTTGTCGAAACTGACAAACCTAGGTCTGATCAGTGTTACCCATGTAAGATGTAGGGGAAGACATTTTACCTCATCCCTTTGACCTTCTGCTAGGTATAAGTGATTTATTTTGCATTTAATTTATTAACTTCTTTTAAAGTGTTCTTTAAACCTTTAGAAGATGAATAGAATTGTGGCATTATGGTGTGTTTCCATAAAGCTAGTATCTGCTCTGTTTTGTAAGTCTACATTTCTGTTTCCAGTACATTCCCACCACAAACAGAGAGCATGTCTTGGCTGGAAGCTGCACATTTCCAGATTCACCCGTGACACTTCCTGTTAGCATCTCAGCTTTCTAGGAAACCACAAAGCTACCATTGCCATTACTGCTGCCAGTGAACAATGGCTGCTTTTTTCCTGAGGCGCTGCTGAATGAGCCCACTGTACTGCTGTTCCCTGAGCTAATCGGCTTTCCGTAATCGGCTTGGCCTCACGCGTGCTGCCAACAGCCTCTCACTGAGGCTTTTATGTTTCCGGTGATGTGGACAGGGTGACGAGGGAAGAGGAGCTGTGGGCTGGAGGCTATGTGTAGCTCAGCAGGTTTGGGATTTGTGCCCATACCCAGAAGGTCATGGGTTTGCATCCTGTGGCTGGGAGAGTAACTATGACAGCACTGGTTCTTTGAGCAGGGCCCTTAACCCCAAATACTCCAGAGATATAATAAACAGCTGACCTTTCATTCTGACCCCAAGCTTTCCTGACCTGTGCATTTGAACAAAAGCATAAACATTGTTTTTCCCAATTAAAAAGAGTTTATACACAGACTTTAGCAAAGTATGAACTGAGTAGAAATTTAGTACATCACAGTAATATTTGGTAGTTCCTAGGTGTATACAATTTCATTTGAGTCTCTGATAGACATTAAGCAGGGTGTCGTGGGTTCTGAGAGGTTCTGGGAGAGTATCAGCCATAGTGGACATTGCAGAATTTTTTTTTATTGCATTTGCTTTTCGATCTTCTTGATTTGCTCTTTGGCCCAATAAATATATCATCCAAAGAAGCAACATAAGGACATTTTCAGGTCATCTTCCTGCAAAGTCTGCTGGACTTCAGGGGTTTGTTTTTCCTCTCTCAGCTGCCGGAGGAGATGCTGGTGGAGGAGGAGCTGATTGGATCGTGGAGGTTTCCGCTGCAGTGCCATGCAACCGAAGCGCTCAGTACCACGGAGCGGCTGATGCACGCCCTGAAGCTTCTCAGGAACACGGTATTGTGATGTTGCTGTCTGCCTTTGGCTGGCAGTTTGCACCACTCATCTCCAAAAGTACTAACAGTCATAACTGCGGCATGTGAACGCGTGTGTTTGATAAATGCCTTTGTGGTAATTTGGTGTGTTTTATGTTAAGGTTATAGGCAGTAGGATGTACTAACACCTGACACCTTCAGGGCTGGGGTTTGAATCCCACCCCGTATCTTTGTGTCCTGTGATGGACTCCCATCCTGAGGTGGGTAGAGTAGCTGAAATCTGTACTCAAGTAAAAGTACTGCTACTTAAATATAATACTCAAGTAGGAGTAAAAGTACTCAACAATCTCACTACTTGAGTAAGAGTGAAAGAGCTTCTACAAAAAAAACCTATGAGTAGCGAGTTACTTTATAAAATCTGAATTTGTTACTAAGAAACTGTTCAGTTACAGGATTGCATAAGCAACAGCACAGGCTAAAATTAAATTATGCTCGCCCAATAAAACATAAAATTCAAATGAAGAACCTTATACCTTTTTTTTGACAATCAAAAACAAGGTGAATGGGATGTGGCTTCAGGCAGGAAAACAACAGCACTGACACTCTTTGGGGAGGATTCATTGGCTATCAGTCTGTGAGGATATGAACCGTATCGTGTATGAGAAAGTTTGTGTTAGCTACAGGAAGGAGGACATAACGCTTAGCAGCGCAAGGAATAATAAATGGTCAGGGAACACTGACGTTAGCCTTCAGTAACATCACAATGTCAGAAATAAGAGTTTCTTTGTACAAATAAATGTGGGTTTTATTAGTAATTTTTCTCTTAATTGTAGATCTTTGGACCAAAGTGTTTCAGAAGAAAAAAATTAATTGTGTTGCCTAAAGTTATAAATACTCCGTGTTATTTTATTTATTAAACAAACACACTGTTATTGTTAATAACTCCCTGCTTTTATGTTTAAATATATGTAATAAATAAATGCCCTACATGGTGGAAAATGATTAGCCACCCACATATATGTGAGGTTTTTTTTTTTTAAATTTAGTTAACTGACAATTACAGCTGTATTTTGTGTAGCATAATCTGAATTTGGGAGTCAGACTAACATCACTGGAACTGGTGGTAAGTGAAGTCAGTCCTTACCACGTAACAAATCCCAAATTAAACTATAGGTTAATCCCATCTTCCATATCTGAGGCGAATTAGTATTTTAGCATTGATATTTTACAGAAATTAGCTCATGAGAATGACCCATATGCTCCCCTTTGTCTTAATTATACATTAATCTAAGGATTCAACGTGTAAATATTCATGATTGTAAGTATTAATATTAGGTGTGATTAATTGCGATTAATCAAAGGACGCTGTGCAATTATTTTGTTTCGTTTTTTTTTTTCTTTTAGAGTCAGTTTTAATCAATTCATTGTCCCTTCGAGTTAACGGGCCAGACACCTGAACTGAATAAGCGGTGAAAAATTGGATGGATGGTAGGGAGAGGTTTACATGAGTCTGACTTTTGGCTTTGATCTTATCATGTGGTACAGGTTTCCCTTGATTAACGTGATTAATTAATCACCAGATGTCACCAGGTAAATCAAATATATAATCAATTGTAAAAATTAGAATCGATCCACTATTGAAAGCTCAGTATAACTAAGTATACATAACCTATAAAGTACATATTATGCTCTTGAAAGAAAAATAACAAACAAGAAATACATGCATGTTTATTGAATCTGTATACAGTAGCATGTACAGTATTCTTGACGATGTTTACTAATTAGAGAAAAATTTGTCAAGGGTCATTTGAGCACTTAACTTTCTTCTTTTCCATATAAACTCCGCCATAACAAGCAATCTGATTTTCTATACCACAACAAATAAGCATGCTTCGCTTGAGATCTGGATCCATATCTGTTATCTCTAGTTCAGTTGATTCTAAATTGCTAAATATTACGTTACATTTTCCACTAAGAGCTTTGGCCACGATTTATTGGTGCTAATTGGAATTGGCTGTTGATTACAATCTTCTATCTTAATCATTATTGCAGTCCGGTTATGTATACATTGCATACTTACAGATGGAGATGTAACTTTACTCTGCTCACAGCACTCGTCTGCTTTTGCCAAAATCGTCCATATTGATAACTCGAGAGCCTCTCTCTCTACCAATGTTACTTTTCTCGGCACATCTAAATCTTTCAATTATGTCAAATTCAATGTCTAAAGCAGGGGTCACCGACCTTTTTGAAACTGAGAGCTACTTCACGGGCACTGAGCCATACGAAGGGCTACCGGTTTGATACACTCTTCATAAATAACACATCTGCTCAGTTTACCTTCAGTTATATATTATTATTAATGATACTCATCTATGTGAAGACAATTATCACGTTTATGATTTTATCATATCAACAGGATAAGATTAAATTTTAGACGCTCACTAGTGAGTTGTGCTATTTTTAGAACAGGTCCGCAGGCGACTCATGCGGTCCTTGGGGGCATCCTGGTGCCTGCGGGCACAATGTTGGTGACCCCTGGTCTAAAGTAATCGCTTTCCTTTTCTTTTTTACACTCGCCGTTGTGGCACCACTCATATTCTTAGACTTAGTTAAGTGACCAAATATTTTTTCTTTAGGTTTAAAGAAATCAATTGGTTTGCAATGGACTTACATGTACTTACATGTACTTTCAAAGCATTTACTGTGTGTTGACCAAGAAGGTTGTTGTAACCTCCGTCTCGTGTTATGTATCAACTAAGTCCATTGCAGTAGTTTTGGGATTGCATTAATCAAAATTTTTACTGCATACATAAAAGGATGGTCGCAAGTAATTTAACCATGTTAATCAAAACTCGCGTTAAACAAAACCACGTTATTCGAGCGATACCTATACTGACCTCAGAGTTAGCTATCAGAGTCATATATACGTGTAATCCTATGTATCGCTGTCTGTACATGAGTGTCGTCTTCTTTTCTTTGGTAACATCTCCTGCATCACGTGTCCTCTGCGTGGGCGTGCAGTTCCAGGAGGCAGCGCAGGTGGCCAATGCCGAGGAGAGGCAGAAGATGTGCGAGCAGGTCTTCCAGGGGGGCGAGGAGGAGTATTGCCTGCTGGAGGCACTGAAGCTGCTGATGCTGCGAGCGGCCATGGAGTTGCACGCTCGCATGCAGCGTGGCGACGACGTGCCTGTCTTCTGCTGGCTGCTCTTCGCACGCGACACCTCCGGGAGCCCAAGCACATTCCTCGCCAACCACCTGAGCCACGTGGGTTTCACTGGGGGTCTGGAACAGGTGAGCTCTACAGCTCCCTCATCTGTAAGCTGCTAAGCCTGACAGAGCAGCAACCAATGTGGTTACTATGAAAAAAAATGCATTTTTATTAACCAAGGTGTCACATTTTCCTCTTGGTTACTGACGTAATGCATTTTCTTTAAGTTTTTTTTCTGCTTTTTACTCCATTAGCTGAGAAATGCTACTGTTCTCTCATTCATTCGTTTTCAAAATGGTTTCACCAGACATATTTACAGTGATCCCTCGTCTATCACGGGGGTTCCGTTCCAGAACCCCCCGTGAAAGGTGAAAATCCACAAAGTAAAAACCATATGTTTATATGGTTATTTTTGTATATTTTAAGCCATTATAAACCCTTTATATTCTCTTAGATAT
>JAAGVU020000001.1:27900531-27916405 GCA_011763525.2 Mormyrus iriodes
TATGTAAACACACTGTTTATATACTACGCACAAATATACGTATCGTATATCATTGAGGAGTTTTATTTAATACGTAAAACGTAGTTGTAAACTCATTGTAATAATACATATTTTAACAAAAATAATTTTATATTTACTATAAAATACAGTAATGCACTCGTTTTACTTATTTACCCAGTTATATTAGATATGATACTAATATTAAAGGAATAATCATATTATATTTCTAAAATACAAACACTGCAATCATGTGCCATTTGCATTCTGGTAATGTTTACATTCTCAGCTGATTTCGGTCGGTGAAACCAACAGGGCAAACCAACTGAGGAAGCGTGTACCAGAAATAAAAAGACCCATCGTCCGCAGAAATCCGCGAACCAGTGAAAAATCCGCGATATATATTTAGATATGCTTGCATATAAAATCCGCAATACAGTGAAGCTGTGAATGTCATAGCGCGATATAGCGAGGGATCACTGTACAGGACTATAACATACTGATCATATGTCCATCTGGATGATTACACACTATAAACCTCTTAGAATCTTTTAATTTTTCAAGAAGGGAGTGATCAGAGAAGTCCGTTGATATACCTCGTCATAATGCTCTTGCCAGAAACCAACCAGCAAAAAAAAAAAAAAACCCTTGATGATTAATGCGTCTGAAAACACAGGTTTACTAACTGTTAATTAGCCACCCGATGGAAAATCCCGTCTTTGTTGACAGATTTCTAACTCTGCCAGTAACCGAATTCAGTTGGTTAAACGCTTTTGTTTGCTGGATTTTTCTGGGTCTGTGACAAAAAGCATACAATACATGTTCTGCAATTTTCAAAGGTATTAGCAGTGTGGCATCCGGGTTGGTGGCCATGCTGTAATTAGTAATAACAGTAATAACGAGCAGCCTGCATGGACTAATCACCATGACATAAAAACTACTTAGCAGAATTCTACAGACCTCAGAATACCTTAAGATTAGTTGAAAATGGAAGAGAGCATTTTAAAACAATTATCAAAAATGTATGAAATTAGAAGTGAAGCAGCCCGATGTAGATGACGAAATTGTTAAACACATCTATTTTATTTCTGTTATGTATAGCTCTAGGGATTCTAGCAATTATATTCAAATTTTCAGTCTTCGAGTTTTTTACTTACATTTTCCACTGGGGATTTTTTTTTTCTTTTTTTTTTCCCTTTACATGGCAATGGGCAGAAGCAAAGGGAGAATCTAGTCAGTGCATATGTATGTATTGAGTCATAACAAGCGTAGAATTTAGTTATTAGACCCTACATTATAAACATCATAAACATGATATAAACATTATCAAATACGTTTTAACATAACTCACATCCTCATAATACATACTAAAATAATTGCATCCTGCCTTGTTAAAGATCCACCCATTTGCAGTTACAGCACACATCCTGGGTACAAGCCGTCAATAGAATCTTTATGCCTATTGACAAAAAAAAAAAAAACATTAGCCATAGGCAAAATAAACCACTAAAATGCTAAATTGTTCAGTGCATATAAAACTGGTGAGAAACGGAAAGATCTTTCTCCTGCCACAGGTGGAGATGTTTCTGCTGGGGTACACGCTGCAAAGGACCATCCAAGTGTACCGCCTCTATAAAGTGGACACTGAAGAGTTTATGACGTACTATCCTGACGACCACAAAGAGGACTGGCCCTGTGTCTGTCTCGTCACTGAGGATGATCGTCACTACAATGTTCCTGTGAGCAAACTGGCAGAGCCCAAAATCCCCGAAGCCCACGTAACATCCTGATTCGAGCGAGAGAGCCCTACAGAGGGCCTAGTTCTATAGGATGACACTTGACACTTACCATCATCCGCTCTAAATGTAATCCCCAAGCTAATACCCAATCACAGAATGCATGATATTAACTACTATGATTTTATGCACCAATGAGGCAGAGGTCACACCAGCTTAATTTAGTCCGTTTTTACAAAGCATCAGAAACTTTATTTCATCAAGACTAAAACGCAAGTCCTTGAACTAACATCACTGGCAGATGACTGCAAAAATATCAAAGATGATTATGGGGGGGGCAGGGGGGAATCCAGTGATGATTTTCTTCATTAATTCACTCAAACTAACAGTAGCCCGATTTTACAACGAGTTTGCGTTTAACATTTCTGAGAAACAGCCCTACATTGAAACTGAATTCTATTACTGTACTCCATACATAATGCGTATCGCAGAAAATCTACAATTAGATCTGACAAATTAACATCAATATGCCTATTTTCCCCCTCCGATTTCTGTCATTTATATGAAACTCCCAACAGTTCAGCCGCTGCTTACTCAGTATACTCTTCCATATCTCAGGCTATCCAGATTAAAAATTGCCAGCAGCTCCCCGTAAAAAGTAGTGAAACTGTCTCACCTTTAGGGCGAGGCAGTCGAACTACATAACGGTAAATATATATATTTTTATATAGCTTTGACTTTAACAGTTTTGAGTTTTCAGTGTAATGAATACACAGTGGCTTCAACAATAAATATAGACAGACATTTATTAAACTAAACATTGATCTGATATTATATGTGTTTGAACTGGAGTGTGCATATCTCATTACGGAAATAAAATATTTATTTTTGTGCTTTGTATGTCATAGCAATTGTATTATATATTAATATAACCATCTGAAAATAAGACTTATAAACACAAATTATCCATAAAAGGGCTTTTCTCTTTTGGTTTCAACATAAGTCTGAGAGTTTGGTGATGTTTTCCAACCCACAAGGAAGTTCAGACTAATAACAACATTAATAATAAATAGAACAGAAGCACAGTTTATGAATGCTTGTACATGCTGAACTCGTGAATCTTTGCTGGCATAAAGGAAACTGTAAATTAGCATGCAAGTCATGGAGATATGACTCATCTCAGACTCAGTTCCCAGACGGAAAGGAAAACCCGATGTGTCATTTAAGCTTGATTTTCCAAGCTATCACACTCAGGCCCCACAAATACTACATATCACCCAAACAAAATAAACCAGAAACAATGTACTCACACAATGAAATGAAATGGAAAGAAAACCTTAAATGTCACCAAAGCACCAACTCAGCAGTCAAATGCAATTAAAAACAATTGTGTCCATTTCACATTCAGCACAATGTAATGACCTTTTCTTAATCTACTCTTAGTGCGATGACAGCCAATATGTTTAAATCGGGAAGAAAAGAGTTCCGCGGCTTAATGACAAACACAAAGCCCAAAGATTTGAATGAAGACCCCTGTCCCTTTCTTCTACGTCTCCTCATACATTCAACAAAAAGCCACAGAATTCACCAAGAAGTCACGGCCGACACATGTGTTACACGTTTCAAACGGCTCGTCGAATGTAGGACGACAGCACAAAGGAAGGGAATTTTTGACATCACGGTTGTGGATGCAGAATGTTGCTCTACTACAAGCCTGTCCATTGCCGGTGCCCACAAGTCGGGTGATCTTGGCATATGGAAGACCTGCACTGGATGAGCTAGAGGTACACTGGGAGGTGGCGAACTACTCAAAGCCATCTCAGTAAGCAGAAGGACAGCCCAGCCCCCCGATCATCTTCCACCTCCATGCTGTAGCTCCTCATTCATCCTCCTCTTCCCTAATTTCCACAATGTCCTCCATCTGTCTCCAAGATCCCACTTCGTTCATCGGAGGCAAGTTCTCACCCTCTGCTGCCATATCATCGTCCGTTTCTTTCTTTTTCTTCTGAAAAAATGATGGCAGAGAGGTTAACTGTAGCTCCTTCCATGTCCAAATGTAATGAATCAATGGGGGTGATTTTATCAGACTTGATAAACCCATTCGGAATCTCAGCTGCGTTGGTTGTTACTGGTCCTGGGAATATCTCATCCAAATAATGCATTTTTAAAATCACTTAATCACTGCGTTCAATGTGTAATTGCTTTCCTGTCGTCTGCAAAAGCTTTAAATACAGAAAAATACAATATAGGACCAGTGAGAATCTATTTTAAATGGTTTAGTTTGAATCAATATCGTCAGCTAATAGCTAAGTCAGCTATGGTGGTCGGGACAGGGAACGTCGTACACGGACAAATATGTCTGTGGCAAAATGTTTTGATTGAAAAAAAAAAATACTATGTAGGCTCCATTTTTTAATATCATGGCTGTGGTAAAAAAAATTGTCAAAATGTCAATATTAAAATTCACCATAGTTTTGAACCCCTGGGTCGGGGTGTCTCTTGAGGACCCAGACCCAAGACACACCTGAGGGATTATATCCCCCAACTGTCTTGGGAATATCAGGGAACCCCCTGAATTAACTGTAGCCTGTGGCCTTGGACAGATAGGTCTGATACGACCTACTAGATATGCTGCCACTGGGGCACTAACCAGGCAAAGTTGGGCGAGGGTCTTTTGTGCGGAATATTTTGGTGCAAAACTATGATGCAGTGTATCAAAGTGGGTAAACTTAGCCATTTCAAAATCTCTTCTACTGTACAAAAGTGTTTGTGGAATGCACACATGACACTTTTCTAAAAATAATATTGTATTATTAAACTATTTTCAACATTAATTGCATTAAAACGGTGTTCAGCTAGTAATGTTATGCTGACACTGACAGAACCTTGGTTAAAATGTAAAACGTGGAAATAACGTTCTATTAACGTTACAGTAAGAACATTGTCTGCCAACTTTGAGATAGCCATCTTCTCATTCTGGGAACGTTCCCTGTTAGCTGGGTACTAGCATACCATGTTTAGTTAATCAATACCTCAATTTTTTTTTCCCCTGAGCAAATATAAACTTACTACCCATATAAATAGCTTTAAACATTTCCCTTGACAGACTTTCGTACAGTATTGTACACTGCTTAGAATAAACACTGCTAAATAAATGCGCTAACCCTAACTAAATAAGTGTAAATGTGAACAGCTAGGTTAAATGTAGCATTCTGCTACGTTCCACTTGCTGTTCCACGTGTCCTGGTGTCAGTCTCCTCACACTGGCCTGACAGAGCCGGTCGCTTCTCACCTGCTTCTGGTAGACGTAACAAGCCGCCACCGCAACCATGGTGGACTCGCCCAGGAAGCCGGCCAGCAGAGAGCCCACTCCCAGTGTGGCTCCGTGCACCCTACAACGCAAAGCAGCCGCCTTCAGCGCTCTACGCATCAAAAGCGCTAGCCTTTAGGAATATACTGAATGTTACAATGGTATCCTGCAGTATTACGCTGCTATTATATTGACTAATAAACTGACTTAATTCCTGCTTGTTTATAACACATTTCATGGTAGCCATTTACAGCATGTTATGCAAACGTCTGTGCTCATGTATCGCTATATGGTGAGATGACCAGGAAGAATCATGACAGCTTAATGGAGGTAACAGATTGCAACTAGTAATGGTTAACTATTCTGCATAATTCATCAAGGTGTTGGGATACAGACCAACCTGAGTTTAAATTTTCTATTTGTGATGATTTGAACAGGTTGATAGACCAACCTCATATTGTCCCGCTGCCCTGTGCATCTTGGGATAGGCCCAAGGCTCACCACGACCCTGCACTGGATAAGCGGTTATGGATGGATGGACAGATGGATGGATGGATGGATGATGTGTAAATAATGTGCTTCCTTAAAACTTTTGTTTGTGTAACAGCCAGGTCACCGCACAGGGAAAACAATTCCCAGTTTTGTTAAATACCGCATCATATCCCTGTTTCCTGATTTAAGAGAAAATCATATTTATTTCCTGGAATAACAATTACCCAGAAACACACCACTCTCCAAATACATCCATTCCTTCATCACCTCAGCATCTTTCGTAACGTGACAGGTTCATTGGTACCAGAGGAACGCTGATATCTACTATTTAAGCAGCTTTATGGCATTTAACAGTTCCAATAACATGACTACCAGCATTCAATCAGCTATGGGGAAGTTCTTCTTTTCCCCATTAGTTGTGTGTATTCAGCTCATAGACCAAACTTAATGCTGTAAATCAGTCAACAGCGCACTGTGTTCATGTAACTAGCAGGATCAAATGCAGAATTCTGATTTCAGATGCAAGCTGACATTAAATTCTACGTAAAACATTCAAAATGAATACAAAAAATGACTACAAAAAAACATAATGTCACATTTATACATATATTTAAAAATTATTTTCATTTTTAATGTCCTGGTAGCACATCTTACTATAGTCATAAGTGCGATATTCTTACTTCTCTCATAAGTAAAGAACATATTCTTAGCTTTTTCAGTTTGGACACAGTGAACAGCTTGTTGATTTGGGCTAAGGCTCTGTGTGAGTTTAAATGACAGGACATAGGACAGTTTTATTCACTTAAGTACAAATGTATTGGTCATACTTCACTACAGTTGGTAAATGGATTATGCAGAAATGTAATCGAATTCAGCATCAGATAAGCGTCTTGCATTATAATTATAGACAGAGCTAGTTCTTATATTTTTTTTTATTTAAATGTTCTATAGTCTGGAGTGTATGTAGATGTGGGGCCACAGGCACACCGGCCCCAGCTGATAGCTGATTGGCCCTTGGTCCACACATCAATAGCCCACTCACCAATTCAAAACGTATCATTGGTTGGCCCCGCTGTAAAAATAATGGCCTCCACCTTAAAAAATCCTAGAACCACTCATATATTCACACATTGTATATTAAACACACTGTATTCTATTCTTAAGTATATCTGTAGACCGCTATTAATTACATTGGGTCATTTTCCCATTCAGATAAAATCAATCAAAAATAAAAAGCTATAAAATCATCAGCTTAACTTAATAGGCCTGAAAAGGGTTCCCTCACATTGGTCAATAACAGCTAAAAACCGAGAGCCCGGCTGTAAATGGGCCGCTGGGGGTGGGGCACAGGCTTTGGCATGGAAACGTACCCCAGGTAGGGCAGCACAATGAGGCTGGTGATGAGCACGACGATGCGCAGCACCGAGCTGGGCGCCAGCACCGACGTCTTCTTCAGTGTCATGAGCCAGCCGGTGAGATGGGCCCTCACGGTCACTGCATGGCGACAGCGGATTGGCTGGGTTAAAGAGCAGTGTGGGACAGACTACTGACAGACAAACTTGCCAAGACCTTTACCTAATGCAGTTTGGGATTAACAACTTTTACTTAAACACTCCCAATCCTTATTTACATGACTTATTTAGAACAAAATGTTATTTTAAAATCTCTGGTATGTCAAAATAACTCAATAACTGGCGAATGGTTGATCATTAAATATACGGCGTTGTCTTTAGAATAATTTAATACCCATTATTTAACCAATCTTATATATGACCAATGACTACACAATGTCAATCAAAAAGTCTTGGTTCTACCTAACAATACTAAGCATATGAAGTGGTCATTATACATAAAGGTGTATAATGATCTGTTACACGGCTTCCATGACTAGAAGGCCCCATTTTGTTATGCCCCACCCTCCCAAATAGGGGTGTGGGAAACATCTGGCTGCATCTTGGTTTTTCTGGCAGCATACCAGGCAGAGGGAAGAAGGAAAAAATCCTCAAGGGGGCGACGCAGAGCTCAGCAAATGCGAAGTCCACTCCGATAATGTCCACCAGGATCTTCTCAGACACGTGCGGAGTCCAAAACACCACAAAGCACAACTAGAAACACACAAAAAAGTAATCATAGACCTCATTTCAGGAAAACTCTGTTCATAGGAACTGGTAGACTGTGATGGGTATTAAAATTCCTGCCAGCTGGCAGAGACAGAATCAAAATGCTTTCAAAGACTACAGAATTAAACGGCACACAAAAGGGACTCTCAGACGAATCAGAGTTACTCAGGCACAAACGATAACATCAAGGTTAATAGGCTGTAGTTCATGTGCTCTGTCAAGCGTTTTGATTAATTCAAGGACTTTGGTTCACCGAATCCTGCTGCTCTGTAGAATCTGCCATCAGAAATAAATGTCAGGTTCTGAAGTTTATAATTTACCAGAAGAAAAAAAACACAATAAACAAATCTAACACAGTATGCGTGGCGAATACGACGTTCTCTTGTTCTTCTGCTTGGCCTTATTCAAATGAAAATTACTCTTAAAAACGTAGGAGAGAAACTGCACCTGTAACAAAAAAGTATATTTACGTATCAGAAGGACATTGGCCGCCCACTTAAAAAATGTGCTTAAGCAGAACGTGTGGCTGCCCAGATGACCCAGGGGTTTGATTATATAACAGAGTACACGACGTACACTGCACATCGCAGTGTGTTTTTTTCTAAATTTATTTCGTCTTCTGTAACCAGCTTCTTCGCCCTTTTGCAAAAAAAAGTTACCCTGACTGCCTTGGCAAAGTCCACATGAAATGCTGAAAACCAGAGGAGGTCCACTAGCCACAAAAAGTGGGAAAATACTTCAACATACAATCAAGCATCATTATCCCAGTTCAAGTTCAGCCGGCACGTGGACTTTGAGCGTCTGTGGGATTGTATACGACTAACCTAGAACCTTATTTGCAAAAATGGAGGTCCGATGAACAATGTTAAACTAAATCTTCAACCAAGCAACAAACTCTGAAGGCAAGGACATTATATGTATGTACTAATCTCATTTCTGCTCAGTCACCTAAAAAATATAGCCTTTTTCTCCTTTTTTCTCCCTTTGAGTTTTAACTACTTTATTTAGACTGGTGACAGATGCTTTGTTTTGTGTTTCAATTACAAAGCCAGTGAAAGTAACATTTTGTGCCTCCGGTTCGAGGTTCCTTTGATAAATAGGGCTTTTATATTATAAATTTGTGAATAATCGTCCCATCATTTTTTGAAATGGTAGAAAAAAAGATGCAATGCAGCCCTGAGGATTGGAATGTTAATACTACGCTAAATGCTAAAGGCAAGCAAAGGCGAAGAATTCCCTTCAGCAGTTAGCATTTGAAGTCAGTCATCGCTTCTGAGATCCAGTGTGGTATTAATGCAAGGTCCACTGCACTGCCCGTGTGTGTTACTTTTGGACAACAAACAATGATTTCTTTGCTTTCGTTGGAATGGCATGCCAGTCCTTCAGCATCGCATCTGCATACCCGAGAAACAGGTTGCCCGGCTCGCTTTCTCTAGCACTCACTCACACTGACCTCTGACTCAGTTCATAACTACATGCATATGCTGTAATATTTACTCCATCTACAGTATTGCATTTTCATTGCACACAAAGGCTCCCAGGCCCTCCCGGTGCATACAAAGATCTCATCTATTAAGAAACATATACGCGACTGAGATAACTATCAGTTTTAACCCCTGTGTTATTTTTGGGGTCGATGTTACCCCAGTCCATTTTCAAAATGAGGATAAATTCTATAGAATCTAGAATTTAGAACGTAAGAAGTAAAATACACAAGGGTTAAGGTGGTAATGGAATCTGTGTCTACAATAAACTCAGCCATTTACCTGCTTAAACAAAAGGAGTCTTTTCCAGTCTAGAAATGCCAACCTGATAATTTAACTACAGGGACACCCACATATTTCCTGCCTGCTACAAGAATTCTGTCATCAAGCTGCCAGCCTTCTGGGGTTTTGCTTGTGTGTGAGGTGAACCTGTGTCTGTGTGTGTTTTTTTCCATCATTTAGATTAGCCGCACATACACGCACAATGATAACACCAGTGTTACCCACATACGGAGACTTTCACTCCAGTATATGTGGGCTGGAAGTAAAGGCGTTTGCTTTTTCCATTCTGCTGGGACTCTGCTTGTTATTCTGATGACACAGCAGCCACAGAGACGGTGAAATGAGGCCCATGTGGGTTGCAGTAGGCCGTGATTGACAGTGAGTGGTAATCTCAGCGGCTGAGGGTTTAGAACTCTCATTTCGCCAGCCACTATGCTGCAGGGATTTCGGGTGCAAGGTCACTAAATTGCAGGAAGGGGCTCCTGGCCTCCCCCCTGCAATCTGAAGGCTGGAGTTGCCTGAGTTTCTCTCTCATCCATATTTACTGCTGCTGTTACTCGATTTTGGTGCTTCTCATTGAGTTTTCAGCAGGCTAATTTGTACATTTAAATCCTGGGTCTGCTTAAGGCAGCTGTCTTGCTCCGATATGCCCACTGATTTCCCTATTCACAGTACACTGTTTATACTGGTCTTCCACACTACTGTTACACTGAATTTGTCAGACATCCTGAATGCCACATATTCCCAATGATAGATTCTGCCATTTTTGAATACGTGTCTCAACTAACTGCAGTGTAACTTTATAATCTGGAGGAAGATATTTAGCTTGATATATTCTTTCCTCATTACTTATCACAATTAGGGTATCGTGAAAAATGTTCCTGCTTCTTCACACAAATTAATCCATAAGAAACACCATGAATAGGCCAGACTCAGAAGCATGATCTGGTGATGTTCACAGTTCCCATCCATAAACATGCTTTCATTCTTATAATCTCCAGGTACCACAACTCAGCCATTAAGTCTAGTGACATGAGCACTACTTTGCATAAATCACATAACCAAGAACACAAAAATAACATCTAACAGGTTCTCATCCATCATATCTAACTAAGCAGTAAATTTACAATTGCAGCACTAAAACATTAAATAGTAAATAACAGACATGTTTGTGCTGATGATAGCAATATCCTGATATTGCCGTTTAAAACAGTGGAGCAGCGCCTGACTGATCGTGACTTTAAAGTCACATGACTCTGTCATCCAATAGTCAAGAACACAAGTACAGAGGATGGTAAAATCCGCAGATGCCGGTCTTGCTCCACCCCAAATATGAAGGATACATTGGTTGCAGCCTCACCAAATGAGACCAATCCCATGATTCCTTGCTCCCCAAGTTCATTCCTGGAAGGCAAGTTAGCAAGACCAGTCTTGCCAAGACCTTAAGTTCGATCTTTGCGTTCTCGGTATTGAGATTCACCCCTTATGTCTAATAGTGTTCGTAGGTCAGTTTTTCCTACTGTATATTGCTCAGTAGTAATACTTCAGCTTCTATTTTTAATTGCTATGTTACGTGCAAATGCACCGTTTGTACTACTTACAATCACAATAAAGGAATCTATCCATCCATCTATCACCTCAGTGCGTCAAAAATAAGATCGATCTTCCTTTCAGCCACCTTTTGTGACTTAGCAATGTTCATTATAATGTCCTGGTGTGTCCATGTTCTTTGGAGGCACCAGCCATCCTTACCTGTAGGTTACAGCGCTGCTTATCACTGAGAAAGACTAGTCTGGCCTTTCCACTTTATTGTTCCCTAAGATTTACTGGATGACATGTGAACTTGTTAGTAGACACTCCATACTGGAAATATAATGGCGTACATACAGACGTGACATGGTTCGCCCAGAACAGCTCCCAGTCCGGGAGAAGGTTCTCCTTTAATCTCATCAGTTCACCGTTTAAGTGTTCATATAACAGGATCAGGAACTGCAGTCTCTTAAACAGTGACCTGTGCTACCATCAACCATCCTCTCATGGGATTCCCCAACACTGCTCTTACCGTGATGGAAATCGCCAGACAGACGAAAGTGAACTTCTTGATGTGTGACTTGGTTACCATGGTGCCACTGCTGGTCATCTTGTTACTGGGGTTGTTCTGAAATCATTTAAAATCATTGAAATTGTTTCATGTTTCCATACATAAGTCAAAAATATAATTTGTTACTGCAAAAAATTTAGTCGAGTCCCTCCGTCCTGTAATCCTGGAGCAACATGAGACATCCAGTTAATCCATGGAATAGAATTAAACCATCACACCCCTGGCTAAGCAGAACGTAACTTCTGACAGATAATATTATTACTTTGTTGCAGTTACTGGAGCAATCCTGTATAAAATACCTCCCAGGCTAAAGAGGTCGCCCCGATAACTGGAGTCAGGGAAAAGACAGTTCAGCCCGGCTGGGAAGGTTAGTTCCTCACCTTGTCAAAGGCTGGATAAACCGCCCGCAGTTCCGTCAACCAGCCATAGGGCATGTGACCCACTGGGTACGTGGCTGTTAACACAGCAACAGCCTAAAAAACACACAAAATATTTCAAAGTGACTCACAAATACCACATACCTTTTATGCTTTCTAGTAGTCCCTCCATTTTCTGTAACTGCTTGACCTATTTAGGTCTCAGGGGTCCGGATCCTATTCTGCAGGCTATGGACGCAAGGCAGGGATGTCATGATGGGGCATTGCTGGGCACACTCATACAATCAACCTCAGAATGTTTTCTTTTCTGGGGGGGGGACTGGAGAACCCAGATGAAACCCCATGACGACATGCAAACATGCAACTCCACACACGGAACCCTGGCAGAGACTCAAACCCAGGAGCTAGAGGGGTGAGGTAAGTGCTAACCACTGCACCACTGCGCCACTCCACTTTCTACTAGCTTTCCAGTTTATTCCTTCTCTGACATGACTTATTTGCTCACTTCAAGCAGCATGGACACCTCTTTGATCTGAACAACACAGCTCGTACTGACCTCTTATTAACCAACAGGAATCCAGCGGTTTCAAGCACCAGCCCTTAAACAGACCGCGATGGATCCTGAGAAGCTCCTCTGATGCTAAGTTCCTCTGAAACTGGGCTTGACTTTAATAGCTTTGGGTTGGAGTAAATATGACATCATTATTGTGCGTATAATAAAGGAGTAATGGAACCTGCATCAACCACTGTGCTCACTGAATATAATCCGCGCGAATGAATTCACGTGGAGAAAAACACCCCCTCTTACCACTTTATTTGAATTTCAATGCTTTTGTTATAAGCATCTTTTGGATTCTATGTACTTAACAAAACATGCCAATCATGTGTTTAATGAGTAATTAAAAATACTTTTATCACTCGATTTTATTCCAACACTTGTCAAAATTCCTTCAATAAACTTAAATGTGTTAATAAAATATGCATGAGCCATGCTGCCACCCTCAACAGCCAAGTCAACGTAAATATATGCATGTCCGGCCACAGTAACACCAAAGTTACTGACTCAGATCTAGTGGGCTGCTAACTCAGACATGGGCTTGTTTGTGGCCACCGTCCCGTTTGCTTCTGCCATTTTCACATTGAATCACAAACCGCTGGCATGCAACGCCATTGATGATTTAGAAGATGTTTCCAGAAAGAGTTTTTGTTCCCCCATCAGCCAACCTTCCGGTGGCTACAAATGAGGGCAAGCCACTGTTTCATCGCAGAGGTCAGGGTCACCATCAAAGCAAGCAGCATGGTCATTTGAAGCCAAACGAGCTTGGGGTCAGCTGTGTTAAATATCAGTCGAGAGAGTGGAAGACGCATTCGCGGTATCAGAGAAGGTTCACTGAAATCTCAGCCACAGCAGTACGCTCCCTGAGACGGTTCTACGTCAAGCGGCCGCCTACACAATTACCCTCACCTCATGTTACAATCAAATTTAGAATTCCGTGTTCATGCAACAAAATACTCAACTTTGATACTGGTGTTGATGAACCCTAGTGCAACTGATGCATAGATGTCAAATGTGTGTGAAGTTTATCACATTCAGTGTGTATAGAGCACCAACCCAGGTATACAGACATTTGCTACATCTGATGCCAGCTTCAGTGACTCTGAAAAGGCTATAATCCAAAAAACAGGAAACAGTCGCCGTTAGAAAAACATAGGCCGAGCACCTAACCAATCTAGAGGACAAATTTATGCTATTCTGATGGCTGTTTGAGAAGACTCTGGGGGGGGGGGGGGTGGCACACCCCCTCGTGGTGGCCACTTGCCTCTGTGGCCGCTGCGCTCCCTTTGAGGTCACGGGAGACGAACAGGTTCACGATCGGTCTGCTGATGCGCTGGGTGGCCAGAATCAGGGCCAGAGGCCACCAGAAGCTTAGCATCTTCCGGATGGTGGCATCTCCCTGGAAACAAAGGGGTGTTACCATGAAGGAGTAGGAGATTTCTGCTGTGAGAGGGAGGAGCACTTGGTGTAGACCTAACGGGGTTACTATCCTATACCCCTTTTCAAAAGCAGGCTTCCTTCAGTTATGCTTCTAATGCTAGGTCCCACCAGCCTTCTTTATTATTATGGACAGAGAGGACATGTGCATCTCAAGTGTTGCTCAGCAAGTTAAGCCTCTGTGCCTGGGATCAGGAGGTCACTGGGTTTGAATTCCATCTTTGACAGAATAGTCACATCTTTGCTTGGGCCCTTCAGCAAGGCCCTTAACCCCCCCCAAAAAAATGCTCCAGGCATGCCAGAAAAACAGCTGACCTTATGCTCAGACCCCAAGTTTTACTCTTCTCTCTAAATGTGTGCGTATGCCTCAAAGGAGAGCAAGATGTGGAGAGAAGCATTCCAGTGGTCCAGTTCTCATAATTGTGCAAATATTAAATGAATCATCACGTCAGGATTTGGACCCTACCATTATAAGAGTATAGTTTTATCCTGATACTCTACCAGCATTTTCTGGGTGACATACAGGGATTGTCCTGCACAGTCGGTGCCTTGGCAACTAAAGAAAAACCAGGCCAAGAATTTCAAAGTCCAAAGGTCTATATTTGCTGCCATTAAACCTAGCTTAATTTTTTAATTCGCTTACTGTTACCATCCACACTGTTTCCTTGTGACGTCACCGGTGACGTACCCCCACCTCAGGTCCACTGGAATCCGGGATGTTGTCATGGATGTTGCTATAGTAACCCAGGCCCACGATGGTGAAGCGCACCAGGGCACCCATGTACAGAGACAGGATGGGGATGAGAAGCGGTTCTAGGCACTCCAGGTGGCTGTGGAGCAGGATGGCCACGAACATGATCTGCCGGGGCGACACGGCAGCTGTTAGCGTCATCCGAAATGCAGTGGCTATGAATCACAGGTCTGGCATCTCCACGTGGTCTCACAGAGCAAAGTTTACAGGCCAGGAGTCCCCAGGCATATTTCTCCGAGGGCCAAATTCCATCAACAGCGCAAAGCCAAGGTCAATGCCATCTGAAAAAATTTGCCAACCAGATATCCCCCGATAAATAAATTTGCCGACAGGGGAGAAAAATTCCCAGACAGGGGGCAGCTCGAATTCAATTGTACTTTGGTCTGGAGGCAGACCGGAGTCGGCCAGTGGTTGACCACTGGACTAGAGCCAAATTAGGCTTTCATAAGAAAGCATTTTATATGATAACTTCAGGAGAAATTTTTAAAACCGACTCTCAAACAGCGACATTTCTTTTGATGTAAATGGATTAAGCTAACAAGTAAATTTACTTTACATAATGGCAATGATCTAGACTGAAACTGGATTTTCTGAAAGCCAGGGTGAACGTAGTAAAATCATTTAAAACCATGTATAAATTTAATCTTACCTGGGCGACAACGTCGGAGATGGAAGCGCAGCCCACCAGGAAGCTGTACTTGTGTTTCAGCAGGATGCCGGCGTGAGTCCAGGCCTGGGATAGAAACACTGCTCAAGCCGGGTCTGGCAACAGCACAAGGCCCAATCTACTGCAGCCTGTGCATAAAAATAGCTGCAAAGTTCCCCTTGAAGACGCAGCTCCCTGCTCTTAACCCTACTGATACTAGACCGACCCCCCAATGCGAGGCAGGTGAGTGACATTGTTTTTTGTTATTTTATTTACCTTCAGTCTGACTATTAAAAACACACATCAGTAAAATCTTTTTAAGACAAACGGCAAACATATATTTAAGGGTATTTAAATAGTATATACAAGACTAAATGTTTAAATTAGCAAGATTCTATAACTTTCTTTTCATGCAACTGGAGAAAACCAAAATGTAAATAATTTTAAATATAAATAATGTTAAATGTGGAATAAACACACACACATACATACATATATATATATACACATATACACATATATATACATATATACACACATATACACACACACACACACACACACACACACACACACACACACACA
>JAAGVU020000001.1:27922986-27938414 GCA_011763525.2 Mormyrus iriodes
TGAAGGCAAAAGGGGGTCAAACACCGTATTAGTATGGTGTTCCTAATAATCCTTTAGGTGAGTGTATATATATATATCTACATATATATATATATATATATATATATATATATAAAACTTAAATATTGAAGTAAAAACAGCTGAATCTGTATCAGTATCGGCAGTCGTGTATCGAAATCAGATCGGTACTGAAAAAATGTGGATCGGCCCGTCCCTAAAAGTGACAATGGCAACAAAAAATAATTTAAATATATATTTCCGTTAGCCATTTACTGCTTCTAAGACTGCATTAGTCTTACTGACAAGCCCATAGCTGAAACAGCAAAATCCTCCATAAGGTAAACATTTAGCAAAAAGAGATTCTCAGCTTCACAAGCCAAAACCATCATTATCTGTTTGTTTTCTTCTCTTATAACTGGGTAATATTAAGCAGAGTTATAACAAATGGGAAGCAAACAGTCATTTAAAAATGCCACAAAACAGAAAGAAAGACGTTTAAATGCAGGGTGTTTGAAAAGGAAACTTATTACACTCCTGACTTTAAATGGAATAAGAAGTGTGGAGATTTTGGATTTTTTAATAGGAGTTTTTCAAACATTATAAATAACAGTTACGCAAATTGCTAAAACATTTTAAAATCGGTTTATTGCAATGGTGGTAAGAAGCACATTCTGAGGTCTTCAATGGATTAAGGTTTAGACCAGTCTCTTCTGTATTCTCCTAAATAAACAAAAATGTACATTATTTTTAGCCCGCTAGCAGTGGTGAGACTGGGACTAGCATTTTGTGCGATGGCTCAGAGCTACATTTTCCCCTTTTGCTGGGCTACTGAGTGAAGGCAGGATTTGTGTCTGTCTCGGGTTGCACATTTGACACAAAAGTGCATTTTTCCATCTTGGGTGTCTCCAGAGTCACACGTGAGGGACCAGACTGGCAATTCTCTCAAATGCTGCATCGCAGCGCAGTCCCGCGCCATATCCTGCCGGTACGGTGTTCTCAGTCCACCCGGAGCTCAGGTAAACCCACAACCACCCAACGAGATCCTCCACTCTTACGTATCATGTCTCACTTGAACAACAATAAAGTAGAACAGATGTGGTTCTTAGTACAGGATCAGAGTCAACTGTAGATTTGAGTCACGCATGCTGCCGATCTGAGTCAACTGTATTAAAGTATTAAACTGTTCAAGTAATAAAAAAAACTTTACGCCATCTGCCAAACCTGTATCCTTACCAGTTATAGAAAGTTAAGGCCCATCTCATGTATTTGCATAAATTTCCATAAAATGGCTGATAACCTTTAACTGTATTGACACTGGCAAATCCCTCACAGAGAGAGAGGTAAGGAGCATGCGCCAATTACAGCACGTTGCCACACCCACCACATGTCAAACCACCCCAGGGATGAGAACCTGAGTGCAGCCATGTGGTGGGTGATACCTCAGCACCACACTAGTCCAGATGGACCAGTACGAGTGTTTTCCCCCAGTGGATGGAGTGCCAATCCTACCACCAACCCCCAAATTTCCCTGTAAGTTGGAGGACCTCCTTGCAGGGCAGGATGTAGGTTAACGTCATACCCAGGATGAAGCAATTGCAGGTTAAGGGCCTTGCTCATCGGCCCAATGAAGTAGTATCACTCTTGGCATTGACAGGATTTGAACCAACAACCTTCCAATTACTGGGACAGCTCCCTAGCCGCAGAGCCACCACTCCGCCTTCCTCACAGGAACTTGACATATACTTTTTTTGTATTTGGCTTGCTTTTATTTAGCTTTCAGTTTTAGCTTAGTGCCTATTGTATTCGGCGTCCAAAGCTGCCGCACACGCGACTCGCATCCTCGGTTAACTCAGATCCTGTAGTGACAGTGGCAGGCAGTGTTATTAGTTTTGATTTTATAAATTTAGTTCTTATTTTATTTTCAGTTAAAATCCAGTTTTAATTTGGTTTGTGTACAGTGTGGTTTTATTAGTTTTTATTTTAAAAAGATATTTCTATTTAGTTTTTAGATATTTTAGTTTCAGATTAAGTTTTAATCATTTTATTTCTGGGATAGACTGGATGTCGTAGAGCTATTTTATGCGTCTGATCTTCAGAGAATCCTACATGAATACACAATGCACATTACGTACTAATCTCCTCACAACGGGCAAAATATCTTCCAGGTATTATTAATGGACATTAAAGACAAACCAATCATTGCGTTAGATAAAAGGTTTTTAAAACAGTAACTGAAGGTACTTCCCATCTATTTCAGTTAGTTTCAGCAGCAGCATTTTTAGTTTTCCATTTAGCTGCAGTGCTTTATTTGATTCCCCCAGTTTCCTGTGTGTGGCTCAGCGGCTCAGTCTCTACCTGTGATCGCAAAGTCGCCGCTTCAAACCTGGCTTCAGCAGAATCGTTACATCTGGACCCTCGAAGAAGGCCTTTAACCCCCGGGGTACCACTGCAGATGGCTGCCCTTACCTACATATCAGTCATGGAGAGCAGGATGGGGTAGGTGGAAAGAGGCTGTCCCCAAGGGTATAGATAATTATGATAATAATGACATTATTTGATTTTATGAAAATGTTTTTGTATAATTTTCATTAACGATAAGCCTGGTGGGGACAGACTTATGCAGGAACTGATCTCGTTCCAGCATGGCTCAGTGATCTCCTTCCTCACGTCTTCCTTTTCCCAAATACCCCCCCAAGGAAATCGTCACTGATGCCCCCTTCAGCAAGGCAACACCAGAGAATAGTAAATTACTCTTGGCCAAAACTGCCAATTTTATCGTTTATTGGATTTCACCCTTTTGGTTTTTCCACTTTTGTAAGTTCTTTATTGCATATAAATATAAATGATTCATTAGACCATACCTAAGTAGCAACGATGCAAAAGGAACCATGAGGATTATATTATTTAGTGTGATTATTCTCCAGAGTTTCATATGAACCTGTCAATACCATCCAACTTTACGTGCCTTAGCACAGAGAGATAAACAATCCCGATGCAAGACCCACATGGCTGCTGTACAGGTTTACTGAATCATTTTCTTTTTTTTCCTTCAATGGACATTGGACTTACTGTAATTTGTTAGACAAAGTACTATCTGTGAATGAGTAATGGTACAATTAGGCTGTAAGTTGATCATGTGCATCTAAAATAGCACTATCCAGTTTAACGGATCCTAAAGCAGAAAGATACCTAGCAAAACTAGCAAGAAATTCACCTTAACCACTGCTGCTAGAGTAGCTGGCTTTAAAGGATATCTGAACCCTATCTTCTACAGCTGTCACAATTGCTAGATTAAATCTGATGGCTCGATTATTAGAAAAGCATTGGCTAAAATTTTCCTTTTTGTTTACTCTATAATATGGTGAAAGGAGGATGGCGTATAGCGGATGAGCATTCAAATAAAAAGCATCAGCTGTGTGGAAGAGATAGATATATATATATATATATATATATATAGTGAACGTTGAGTAGGGCTGAACAATATTGGGAAAAGTTCACATTGTGGTATTTTAAGTTTTTGAGACATTTATGAGTTGATCATTAACTATATAGCCAAATAAAACTATCTACCAACAGTGTCGGTCATAAGTTGGTGGTTTTGCCATGAGATGTGCCAACAGACACAAAGCAGAGCTGACAAATCACTTACTTTTGCTCAATATTGTCTCAGTGGAATAGAAAATAGGTCCATACAACAGAAGACAAAATGTCTTTCCATGACCAGTTCTTGTTCACTCTTCTCCTCTTCAGTCATACTTTTTTCCCCACTTCTCACAAACATGCCACATGGCCATGCAGAGCTCATGCAAAAGCACCAGCAGTAAACTTTAAACATTTTTTTAACATACGAAATGTTGAAAAGGAACCACCATTAAAAATTGCAAAGCTTGCTAAGTTTTGTTTCCTATGACCGAGTAAAAATGTTTTAGCGCAACTTATTGAAGGTTTGAATCCAGCAGACAACTGCAATGTGACCATCGCATGTGCCTGAAATTCCATGTCGACATTAACGTCACACATTGTGCAAGCCTAGTACTGGGGGCGGCACTGTGACGCAGTGGGTATCGCTGTCACCATACACCGCCGCATGTTGTGGAATGTGGAATTTGCATGTTCGGCCTGTGTGTGTGTGGCTTTTCAGCGGATCCTCCAGTTTCCTTCCACTGTTCAAAAATAAGCAACTTAAATGAATTGGAGTGCCTAAACTGACCATATGTGTGACATAAATGATTAGTAGACGAATCATCAGATTAATTAGTAGATTACTAGATTACTTATATAAATCACTAGTGACAGCCCTAAGCACATCTACTGGATCCATAAGACATCTGTACCAACTCTGCCTGTCACTGAAACTGTCATTAAGATTAAATCATGTGACTGTTAAGCCAGTGACACTGAAAGCATGCTTTCCTAGGAATGTAAAGCTAAATGACCTAAATACACATAATCAGAACTCTACAGTAAAGCACTGCAGATTCCACAACATTTGCTACATCTGTATTTTTTTAATAAGAGCATAATGGTCAGGGGCAACATAGTGGTTCAGTCGGTAGGCAGAACACCTCCAGGGTTTAAATCCGTCCTCCGCTCTGCGTGTGTGTGTGTGTGTGTGTGTTTGTGTGTGTGTGTGTAGTCAGTATGCTTTACCTCCAGGCATTCGAGTTTCCGCCAGAGGTTCAAATACATGCAGTTAGGATACTTGCTGGCCATAAATTCTCTGTAGAGTATGACTGTGTGAGCACATGCACCCCGTGATGGCCTGACAGTGTCCTGCCAGTGAAGGACTCAGTTGTACTCGAGGGCTATTTACAGTGGGAGAGAGCACGACAAATCCTCAGGTTGTTATCCTCAGAACATGGTTACTGGGGTGAACATGGTTAGTGGGTCTCTCAATGCGACATGCACATCAGGTGTATTGGCAAGATTTATAGTCCCAAAATTACAATGGAGTCTGGCTACAATTTGAAAAGAACTGACTTGCTTTGCTTGAAAAACTATCAGTTCTTTGCTGTTGCATGCCAACTATCAAAATTATACTGCATAATGGGTTATACCCTTTACCAGATGCATAACATTTTAGTAACAGAATTATCTCGTCTGCAGAATTGCACTAAACAGATTTTTGGGATGAAGTGAAAGCTGACCTCAGGCACCATTCGCTTCACTGATCATCTCTCTTACTTTGCTGGAACCCTGTTATCATTTGGTCCTTGGAGGATGAATACATCTTGCATGATTATGGAGTCATTACAGTTTTTCATGCCGTGTAGGACCTCTGACAGGCTTATTCTGGTAAATGTTACAGAGTAACAAGTTAAGGCTGATGTGCTGTAACATACGACCTGAATTCTTCCCCAAATTAACAATTTGAGAACGGTCTTCTTTCAACATTGGAACTGCTGTAATCATGCCCCCTACTAGGAGTGCGTAGGCAGGGGGCATCCAGCATCTCCAGGTCATGCCTTACTCCTGATTAATCAACAGCGCATCCCAGAAAAGTAGCCAAAAGACAATAAAAACACTCCAAGATATGAGCACAGTATCAGTATATAAATCTATCACCAAACACATAAGAAGAGACAAAAAAATATATGAGTATAGACAGAGCAGTTCAGGTTGCCCATGAAATCATTGCGTTATATTGTTGAGGTTACCATAATCACCTATAGAAGTGAATCAGAAACCTACATTGTTGCTGCTTTATGTTATGAGAATCAACTATAGAGGCGATTTGAAAACTGATGAGTTATATTATTGTTATATTACTGAGACTATGGGATTCTCCTGTGGAAGTGTTTCAGGAACCTAAAAGAATTATATTGCTGTCTTATTATTGAGGTTATAAAAAGCACCTATGGAAGTGATTTATAAAACCAAAACAATCATACTGTCCTTGCTATATAATTGAGGTTGTGAGAATCACCTATGGAGTGAATCTGAAGCATATATTGTTGTGCTATATTACTGAGGTTACAAGAATCACTTGTGGAAGTGAATCAGAAATCTAAGAGTTGTATTGTTGTTATACTATTCAGGTTATGAGAATCACATTTAGAAGTGATTGAGGACGCTAAAAAAAGACATTTTCTGTTGCTATATTGCTGAGGTTTTGGGAATCAGCTATGGAATCAGACTGGGAAACTAAAAGAGCCATACTGTTGTTGCAATATTATTGAGGTTTTGGGAATCTCCCTATGGAAGCCCGTCTTACCCTGCAGAGGAATGCCAGCGGATAGCAGCTGGTAGGCATCACGGTAGGTAAACCAGGCACTGCACTATGCATGAAATGGAAGGTGGCACGGTGCATTTAAGGTCGGGCCTCTGCACGTATCATTATACATTATATTTTATCTACATTTTTATATTATATTTTATTTTATATTATTTTATATATAATTACACACACACACACACACACACACACACACACACACACACACTGCCTGCCTGCCTGCCTGCCATGCCACGCGGACTCTTTCCTGTCATACGATATAATGCAGAAAAGCTCACAGCCACATATGACTAACCATTTTTACGTAGAAAATCAGATTCAGGCTGCTGCCTTTATGACAATAAATGTAATGTTATTAATATTGTTATTAATGAATAGTAGGTATTTATAAAATTTATTGGCTAGGGACTACCTTTACCCAAATAAATGTTAATTTTAGACATTTTCAGAATATTCAAGTACTTTTCAAGGATAAAAATGCAGTGTATAACTATGCAGGCAGCCCTGAGATTAGACAAGACCACTATGCAGTACCAACATACAGAAATTTCTACATCTCTTTAAGCAAGCTGCACCTGTGATGTCTGTCTAAATAACCCACAGACATCGTCACAACACGAGCTGGAGCCTGCCGCTGTTTGATTACTAAAACAGTATATCAATATAACGTCACATGGTATTAAAGGGGTCAGACACGTACGCTAATTATACTCGGAGTGGATTTTCCCGTTTTAAAATGTCTGTTAGGTCTTTGACCAGATAAAATCATCTCTGGATCTGAGTTAAAAATACTAACCCTGCCCTACCAGTAGCTGTTCTGCTTATCCATTGGTGCGTGTCAGCTGGAGAGATCAGCTGATGGCTCCGGGCTGTAATTCACCTGCGTGCGTAATGTAGGTCCAATCCTTAATAATATACGCTTTTCTGTACAATTACAAAACATGCGTGCATATCGCAGAATTTTTACGAACACTCAGACTGGTCCTTAGAATCTACTTCCAGTTACGCCCCAGCCAGTTATGTTTAATATTAAATCAATATCCCAGTGGTACCTAAAGCAAATCTGTTTATCAGTACAGCCTTATCTGTGCTCACATAGTGTGTGATCTAGTGTGCTGGATGCATTCATGCTTCTTTTACAATGCAGACTGCTTGCGGAAGAGAAAGAATGTTTACTAATGCTTTATTAGCGTTTTATTCAAGTTTACAAAACAGTACTGCGTAGGTATACGTGAGAGTATATGAAGGATGTGAATGAACGCACGTAAATGGCCAGCTCTACCTTATGGACACACTGACCCACCTCGATTTAAGGCAGCACGGTGCTTGTAATGGACGGTGTAAAAAAAATCGGGTTGGGATTTAAGCAGCTGAAGCCATCTTCGTTACCAGTCTGAAACACAACGACCCCCACTAACCTTATAATCATGTTCACATCCCAAGATAGGAACCGGACAGTAAGAATACAACAAATATATGAAACGCTGCCATAGTTACGCATGTCAATTTGCGGACTGGTGCTAGATTATTCCCAAAAAATGTCATGACCGCATGATGCCCGAAAAGAGAATAACAGCGCCGCATGACATTGGGAGACGGATCCTTCACAAGCACACCGCATCCATCCGGGCACACACATCCAATAAACCTTATTTCGGCGTAGAAACAGTAAACCATACTTGCCTGCTCTCCGAGGTCGATGGCTATGTTTGTGATTGCCAGGGGCACCAGAAAGCGGACGAGGGGCCAGTAAGGAGCGAACGCAGGCATATTCACCATAATATCGGCACAGGGACAGCGGCACAGCGTGCATTTGCTGTTTCGCGGCTGTGAAATTAAAGCGATGCGGGAGGCAGACTGTATATCCACGGAAGAGATCGCCGATGATTTTAGTTTTTTTTAGCCCAAGTTCACAAAGGCTGTTGTCGTCCCTGCTCTCATACACAGCAGCAGCATCACCCAGTACACGCAGGGGAAGAGATGATGGTCACCGAAAATTTCTGTTGAATATTTCTCCATCGTTCATAAGCAAAAAGGTAAGGGACGAGCGAATCAGGCCGGCGATCCAGCGCGGCGAATCTTCATTGTCGGCAGCGGTGGAGCTCACCGTGGCAGAGGTCCGGCGGCGCTGCGGCTTCCCGGCGGCCGCTCTGCGGAGACGGGATCTGCGCCTCGGCCACCCAGATGAAGCATCATCCCCTCCATAACACGTGGGTCGGCGCATCCAGACCACGCCCAGGCGACCGACGTCATCGTGCACCCCATTGCCCCCCGGCCCCAAGAGTTGGTTGCGTGGGGATACGAGTCATCAGAAATAAACCTTCCTTCCCCGCATATTAAAAAAGAATGGATGGATGGATAGATAAATGAATAAATGAACGAATGAATGAATAAACAAACAAACAAATAAATAAATAGAAACGGCAAAGACACGTGACAATCATGCTTTTTTATATATATATACACACACACATATATGAGTGTGTGTGTGTGTGTGTGTATATATATATATATATATATATATATATATATATACACACACGTTAGGCGCAAATAGGCTCAGCAGTTTTACATTTTTTATTTATTTTTTTAATAAACCTTATAAAGTTTGACACGTCTACTCATGTGTAGACAAGGTAATGTTAAACAGGGTTAGGCCAGGAGGATGCATCTCAGGGATTACATCACGAATATCTTTTGTCACAAATTCATTCTCAGAAGGATCATAGGTCCCCTGCTGGCCTGATGTAGTATTCAACGAGTACTTGAAAATAGAAAAGGCAATGTTTAGATACGCTGTGTTAGTAGGATAGGAAAAACCATTAGCTTTATAATTCAAAATGGCTGCCAAATGAGCTATAATATGTTACTCAGTTTGCCTATTTGTCATCACACAAGGACCGACTAGAACACAAGTGAAACATAATACGTCAATCAGTTTGTATTTTGTGTCAATTTATCTGATAGGTTATCAAATAGATAACTTAAAATATCAAATAAATTAATTTAAACTGACAGTCTAGGTGTTAATCACATACCAGAGTTAAGTAAAAGTATCACATTTAAATTTACTCATTCGTCTCTTTACTTTCACTAGTTATTATAGGGTGTTACAGATGCTGGACATGGTGCAGGCAGGGAAAAGGCAACTATCCACTGGCGGCCCCGAGACAAAAGGGGTTAATAAGGAAAACAACACAACTGGGGAAACCACAAAATAAAGGGACCGCAAGGGATCAAAACAAATGCAGGGAAAAACTATGATTAACAAACTAAAGAAACCATAAATTAACATGAGTAGACAGCAGAACAACACAGGAAGCAGACCTAGGGGACCCCACGCAGCATAACATACACACAGCGGCATGAACACAAGCACAATGACCACCTACAGAACAAAGCAGGCCAGGCACTTAAATACACACAACGACCGGGCTAATGAGAGGGCAGGTGGAGAACATAAGACAATTTTTTTGTCTTATGTTCACTTGATGACACCAGATGAGGTGCCAGCAGGACACCATGAGATGAGATAGCCACCAGCAGGACACCAGGAGATGAAGTGGGCACTGACGGGACCACTGGAGATGTGGCAGGGCAAAGCCAAGACTCATGGTGCAACCACTGGGGTTCACTGCAGAATGGTAGGCAGGACATAGCAACCCGGGATAGCTGCGGGACTGGGTGCAGGTGATATGGCCCCTCTTGGGCCAGGAGCCTGGCGCGTGGGTGGAATGGCCCTCTCTGGGCTGGGAACGTGCAGCACTGGTGGAGCAGCCCTCTCTGAGGCAGGGGACTGGAGGCATAGTGGAAGCCAGGATGACCTCTGGGAATGCAGCAGAGGCGAGGACAGGCTCAGGAGATACAACAGAGGCAAAGACAGCCTCTGGGGGTGCAGCACAAGTAAGGACAAGTGGAGCGGGCCCTTGTGGGCCAGACTCTTGAGGCTTGGGACAAGCGGCAAACCCTTATTGGACCAAACTCTGGAGGCTTGGGTGCCGTGCCGGCCTCCCCTGGGCAGGGCTCCAGAGGCACTGGGTCAGGTGAGGCAGCAACCATGGACACAGTCAGCTTCCTCCATTACTTCCTCCAGAGACGGCGAGCTGAGCAGCGGTGAGCTGCAGGGAGCCGGTGGGCTGAGCGGCTTCATATTGTGGAAAGGTGGCGGGCTAAGTGGCTTCATGTTGTGGAGAAGCAGCGGGCTGAGCAGCTTCACATTGCGGAGAAGTGGCAGGGTAAGTGACTTCATGCTGCAAAGAGGCGGTGAGCTGAGAGGTTTCATGCTGCAGAGAGACGGCAGGCTGAGCGGCTTCACATGGCTGAGAGGCAGCAGGCTAGCCTCTACAATTCGGCCATTAGGCGCTGGACCTTCCCCATGTCCGGGGTGAGTATTGCTACTACCTTTCCCACAAACCAGAAGAGAGCTTTGGCCTTGGGGATCCGCCGGACTGGGAGATTACTCCTCCACTCCAGATGGGTGTTCAGAAGAAAGAAGAAGTCTTCCATTTGAAGGCTGGGTGGCAACTGCGGTGCTAGTAACTCCTTTGGTCCCCAGATCCAAGTCACATGGAGTATCCGATCTGCTGGTTGCCAGGTGGCTTGGAAGCTGGAGTGCAGGTGCAGGCTGCTGGAGTTTTTTGAGAGTCCGGTCATTCTGTCATGACTTACAAGATGAAGGACTCGAAGGCAGGCGTTTGACGTACAAAGGGGGT
The DNA here is from genome assembly GCA_011763525.2 of Mormyrus iriodes. Lineage (NCBI taxonomy): Eukaryota > Metazoa > Chordata > Actinopteri > Osteoglossiformes > Mormyridae > Mormyrus > Mormyrus iriodes. The sequence continues at coordinate 27,933,934 of JAAGVU020000001.1, forward strand.
TTTATTGGGGTCGAAACAGGAACAGGGAAATAAACAGGACAGTAGGAGCTGCTTTAGTCTATTACACTCCTGTTAGGGGTACATAAATATTGAGGCGTTTTAATGAGTGGTCTTGACTGGTCTTGAAATAAAACTTCAAGTCTTATATGTCCAATTCCGAGTAAAAGTAAAGTTGATTCTGAGACGAGACCAAGACTGCAAAAAAGTGGTCTTGAGACCAGTCTCGGGTACTACAACGGGAAACACAGGTATGGCCATTACAGAGGTCTTGCTGCCACACCAGTTATGTCAAGCACACAGGTGATCGCATTGGTGCTGGTGTCTGGCAGGGCAGCGCTGGCACAGCCTTTATGGGGGTCTGAGGCTGCTGTCACAAGTCACGTCAAACACACTAATAACACAGACTACAGTACTACACTACTAACAGACTACAGTATGTTCAGGACCTGTTTACTTACGCATACGAGAAAATCCACCCACATCACTCCTGTTCTTCATGATTGGTTGCCAGTCACTTATAGAATGAAATATAAATTTGACTCATCACCTACAAAGCACTCCATGGACTTGCCCTTCAATATCTGTCTGACCTTCTTCCTCCTTACACTCTAGCCCATAGGTGTCAAACTCTGGCCCGCAGGCCAAATTTGGCCCGCAGCGTAATTATATTTGGCCCGCGAAGCCATACCAAATTACTATTAGAGCTGGCCCGCCGGTATTATACAGCACATGTACCGCTAATACTACAAATCCCAGAATGCTCCGTTGGGTTTAATATATTTTTATTAGTTAATCGGCTTATTATTGTTATTTTATTTTTACATTAATTATTAGCCTGTGGAAAAAGGTTACTGTTAAAATTTAATTCAGAAGGCTGCAAATACAATTTTTATTTAAAAAATGAATTCCATTGATGTGTTTTTTAATTGGAATTTCGATTTTGCATGTGTGCAATATTAAGTTATATATAAGTTATATAAGTTATATATCGTTTAGTATTAAGCTTTGCTTGTTCCATATTCGGTTTTTGAGCAAAACTTGTTTGGGTCCATAAGAAAAGGTTCATTGTTATATCTGGAGGAAGATTTTTTTCAATAAATATCAATGTTAGCCCGCGACTTTGTTCCAGTTTTGAATTTTGGCCTACTGTGTATTTGAGTTTGACACCCCTGCTCTAGCCCATACATTAAGGTTATCGGGCTCCAACCTTCTTACTGTACCTATACTTAGGTTATCCTTTGTGGGTGGCAGGGCATTCTGTATGACAGGACCTACACTCTGGAATGCACTTCGTCACAGTCTGTGAGAGGTAAAGTCTGTTAACATCTTCAAGCGCTAATTTAAAACTTACTAGAGGTCAGGTCAGGGAGCATGCACTGATGCAGCGCATTGCCACACCCACCACATGACGAAACTCCTCAGGATCCCAGCTGGCAACCCCCCAGGCAGACACACGATCCTGTCCCACCCTCCGGAAATGGCCATCCATTTGCCGCAGCCAGGTGTTACGTGGGCGTCCCCTTGGCCTGGTCCAGCTGTTCGGGTCCTCGGCAATGAGGATCCCATAAGTTGAATCATCCTCAGGGAAACACCCCACATAGCCGTAGTGCCGTAACTGACGATCCCTCACAATGCAGGTAATGTGCCTCATTCGGGACTCCCCTAGCGACCGCTCATTTGACACAAAGTCAAACCAGTGGTACCCAAGGATTCTCCGAAGAGAAACAGTACCGAAGGAGTCCAGTCTTCATCTCAGTTCACTGGATAGTGTCCATGTCTCACAGCCATATAGCAAGACAGGGAGCACCAGGACTCTAAAGACTTAGACCTTCGTCCTCTTGCAAAGATATTGGGAGCACCATACACCCCTTTCCAGGGACCTCATGACCTCCCACGCGCTCCCAATTTGTCTGCTGACTTCATACTAATAGTCACCAGAGACATGAATGTCGCTGCCGAGGTAGGTGAACCTCTGGACAAGGTCAACACTCTCCCCACAGACAGACACACTACTGATGTCAGTGCCTAATAAGTCATTAAAGGCCTAGATCTTGGTTTTTATCCAGGACACTCGCAATCCTAGACACTCAGACTCCTTGCTCAGTCTCTCAAGAGCCCTAATCAAAGCCTCCATTGACTCCGTGAAGACAGCATTGTCAGAAAAGTGAAGATCAGTGAATCTTTCTTCACCAACAGAAGCCCCACAACTTCCAGACCCAATGACCTTGCCCAACACCCAGTCCATGGAAGCATTGTACAGGGTAGGAGCAAGAACAAACCCCTGGAAAACCCTAGAATCAACTGGGAAGAATGCAGAGGTTCTTCCTCCACTCTGCACAGCACTCACAGTACCAGTGTACAGACCGACCATGACGTCCAGCAACTTCGGGGGGATCCCGTGAAGTCTCAGGATGTCCCACAGGGCAACTCAATCAGACACTTTATGAAAATCGACAAAGGCTGCAAAGATGCTCTGCCGATATTCGCACTTGCTCTCGATGAGAACCCTCTGTGCCAGGATGCAGTCAATGGTAGACTTCTTAGGCGTAAAACCAGACTGCTACAGTCGCTGGCAGGCAAGCAAGTGGTCACGGGTCCTGTTAAGGATGACCCTTGCAACGATCTTACCTGGCACAGAGAGTAGTGTTATCCCCTTGTAATTGCCTCACACAAACCGTGTGCAAACTTATCAGAAACAGCCTGATCTCGGAGTCCAGCCTCCTTCTCCTAGTAGGTGGTAGCTTATTGGACCTAAGCTGAATCTTCAGAGTAGCAACAACAAGTCTATGGTCAGAATTCACAAACTGAGCACTTCTGTAGACCCTGCACTTCTACAGGAACCTCCAGCATCTGCCCACGAGGATGTGATCAGTCTCCTTCACTGCACCGCCAGAATTGGAATACCAAGTCCGACAATGCGGCTCAGGGCGTTGGAACCAGGATCCAGCGACACACAGCCCCTGACCTTGCGCAAAGTCGAGGAACATGGAGCCACTTTCACCCCGGTCACTAGACCCGTGGGGTCCCATACAATCCTCATAGCCAGCCCTGTCAGTGCCAGTGGTCGCATTGAAGTCACCCATGACCAGAGGAGTGTCACCTTGTGGGCACCCATCAACTACCAAGCAAAGTTGTGAGTAAAATTTCTCCCTCAATGAGACATCACTCACCGTAGTTGGAGCATACACTGAGACAACAGACAAGACTCCCAAGGAGTGCCTTAGCCTGAGTCTCATAATACGCTCATTGAAAGGGGTGACATCAGTCACCATCGGGAGGAGCCGATCTGCCACAGCAACAGCTACTCCCTGAGTATGGCAGCTATCAGAGTGACCAGACCAAAAGTAGGTATACTCATCTGACATCTGACCACCCCCCAATCTGCATACCTCAGAGAGTGCCGCCACTAAAATGTGGAGTTTATGAAGCTCCCCCGACAGCAGGGGAAGATGGCCATTCCACGTTCCATGTGCCTACCCGGATGGGCCACCTCAAGCTGGGACCCAAGTGTCGCCATGCAGCAGGTGATGCCTCAGCACCACACCAGCTCTGATCCCGTACCAGCCTGACCCTATTAGCTGTCCGACAGTTTCAACTCTTCCAGGGATGAGGTTCTCAAAGGCTTTCCCCCATCCCCTTCATGGTGTGTGCAGCCTTTCTATGGGTGGTTGCAGCAGAGCTACCCCCACAGAGAGCAGAAGGGTGTCATGCTTGTTTAAATCGAGCTGAAATGAGGTTTTTACAGTGGCTGGAGTGCCAATCCTGCCGCCAACCCCCGAAATTTCACTGCAAGTTTAAGGACCGCTTGCAGGGCCGGATGCAGTTTAACGTCATACCGAAGGACAAACTTACTAGAAATTGGATAAAACTTTTGTGTATATACATACATTTGTATTTTACCTAAACACATATATTTGACTTCGTGTTGGACAATGACAGGATGGTAGGAAGCCATGTGACTGGATGATTGAACCTAGAGAAGTAATGTTCAGGATGAAGAGATAGGGAGTCAAGGACTGAACCTTGGGGCACACCAGTTTTTACCTGATGTAACAAAATACACCTCGGCACCCCAAGTAAAGGATCTGTCTAATAGTTAAGAGTCAAACCTTGACAAACCAAACAGGATCCTCCCTGGCTTACAGAGAAATTCTACCAAAATAACCATTTATTACATAATAAGTCTACAGTAATCCCTCGCTATATTGCGCTTGGACTTTCGCGGCTTCACTCTATCGCGGATTTTATATGCAAGCATATCTAAATATGTATTGTGAATTTTTCGCTGGTTCGCGGATTTCTGCGAACGATGGGTCTTTTTATTTCTGGTACATACTTCCTCAGTTGGTTTGCTCTATTGGTTTCATACACGGGACGCTATTGGCGGATGGCTGCCAAATCGGTCGAAATCAGCTGAGAATGTAAACATTACCAGAATGCAAATGGCGCGTGACTGCAGTGTTCATATTTTAGAAATATGA
>JAAGVU020000001.1:27949836-27968398 GCA_011763525.2 Mormyrus iriodes
TTTTCTTCCTCCGTTTGTGGCGCCCCCTGGATGGATGGCACCCTTAGCATTTGCCTATATTGCCTATGCCACGGGCCGGCCCTGGAAGCATGGGTACAACTACAAAGAAGTTTACGGATTTTTCCGTTAAATACGTTTTTTAAGCATCTTACACTAACTGCTCTCTTTGATGGTATAGTTCATAATGAACAGCAGGGGGCGCCATACACCGTTAATATTCAAGCTTTGAATCCGTACTACCCATATGCAGTGCTATAAAGCCAACACGTTTATAAAGCATACACAACGAATAGGCGTTGCGGATTCAATGGCCACTCATATATAATAAAATTATACATTTCTTTCCTCTGCAACTTTACCGTTAAAATACGCATAAATTGTGTGACGAGGGCATTTATCGCTCCTATCTCATTTCCTTAGTCATTCTTGCGGTGAAGTAGAGGTTGAGTACAGTGTAATTTTAATTATGGACGATTTTAATGTCTCAGTTCCACCTCCAAAATTAATTCAAAATCTCATCTACCGCAGACAGCCTATTTTTGTATATATATTAGATGCATAAGGACGCCACGAATGACGAAAATTTACGTTTAATAAGAACAATTCAACCCCTCTCCACCCTACTTTTCTATAGTCAGCTCCTTGATCAAAATGTTTCAACGCCCCAAAACGTAAAAGAACTGTGTGATTCGGACAGTTATAAAATGGATCAATTAGGGCTAATCTCTTATTATATGTAATATCTATGCACTGTTTTACAGTGTGTCGCCGATTCTGACGTCCGTCAACAGCGTCCAAAAACCATCCAAAGTTAAACGCCAAATTTGATGCCCGACTAATTAAACTGTATATGAAAAAAAGAATGCGTTTAAGATTAACCCACTGCAACTACTAAGTCGTACTCAATTATTAAGCACAACCACCATCTCAGTCCTGTCATTATATATAGTTGACCAAATAATTATATGGAAACACGATTATTACAACATGAAATAAAACGCGTTTTCTCATTTTTGTAAGCAGTATCATGTCTTTTATCGCGCCGACTAGACCATAATCTAAAAATGAAATATTACACTGTCATAAAGAAACAAAAGAAAAAAATAATAAAATGCAAAAGCGGGTAGTAAATATAAAATCACGTCTGGCCAAGCATGACCGACACAGCAATAACAAACACGCCTCGTATTTGATTCGCCTCGCCGTCCCCATTAACCCCCGTTACTACAGCCGCCCCTCCCACGTGTATATAAGGAGGGACGCGCTGGGGACTGTACGCATCACATTTTACGACAGCTCTCCGGCGGTGGATCTCCGCCGTTCTCGGCCGCCGTACACCGAAGAGTGCTGCGCTCTTTGCGCTAAGGGTCGGCGACGCACATCGTAAAGTACGGAAGTCTTCAGGCGGAGGGATACGGAGCTCTCGTTTGGCGTGTGTGCGTGCGGGTGCTTCTGCGTGTGCGTGTGGGGTGCGGGGATCCCGGCGTACTAAAGGCCATGTGAGCGCGGCGCCTCCGCCTCTCCCCACAGTGAATGACAGCGCACGGCCTGGCGCAGCTGCTCTACACTGCCCGCCGCCTCTTACATGCGCAACAGCCCAGCCGAGCCGGGAAGCAGCACTTTCTCCCACTGCGGAATTAACTTTCATCAGCCACTATTTTCTGTGAATTACAAACCGACAAGCCTTTTTCAGACCTGCAGTTTCTTTTTTGTAATTTTGTCACTCGCACGGTAAGATGCTGTTGACATTAATTTCTTTTATAAAATATTGTAACATTTTTATTATTTCATTTTTTTTTTCATTTAATTGATGCTTGAATCAGCGGTCTACGTGGTTTTTGTATGCCTTGGCGTTTATATGAGACTTATGAATTGCACTTTAAATTTTAATTTAGTATAACTCATGCCGTTTATATACCCGGCGTTTTGCGGGATGTCAGCTTATTGTCTTTGGAGGACTCTGCTTTTTTTTACAGTCCACCTCCAAGTTAACTTCATAATCCGCAGCGCCTACTCGCGTCGCTTTAATATTGATATTTCTCCAATTTCTTTCTGACTGTACAAATGCATTACCGGCTATTTATGCAAAACACGCTGATCGTTATCCGTTGTTTTTTTTTGGGGGGGGGGGGGTGGAGATCAATGCATGTCAGTCTCGGCTGTGCATGTCAAGTTTCCCTTACATTTACAATTTCTCTCTTATTAACCCCTCAGGCAGACAGCATGCCGCTCAGCTCCGGTTTGACGAGTAGAAACTATGATTACGACTACGACTCCATCCAGCCCTACTTCTATTTCGAATCCGAGGATGAGGGTTTCTATTACCAGCAGCACAGCCAGCTCCAGCCCCCGGCACCCAGCGAAGACATCTGGAAGAAATTCGAGCTGCTGCCCACGCCGCCTCTCTCCCCAAGCCGGCGCTCCTCCTTCCCCGGCATCCTGCCCTCAACGGCCGACCAGCTGGAGATGGTCACCGAGTTCCTCGGGGACGATGTGGTCAACCAGAGTTTCATCTGCGACGCAGACTATTCCCAGTCCTTCCTCAAGTCTATCATTATCCAGGACTGCATGTGGAGTGGCTTTTCCGCCGCCGCCAAGCTGGAGAAAGTGGTTTCCGAGAGACTTGCGACGCTCCAGGCTTCCAGGAAGGAGTGTCCGCCGCCGGAGCCCCCAGGTCGGGTGAACGCCAGCTACTTGCAAGATCTGACCACATCGGCGTCGGATTGTATAGACCCTTCTATAGTATTCCCGTACCCGATCACAGAAACCCCGAAATCGAGCCAGGGGACCCCATCTTCATGCTCGCCTTTGGATACCCCGCCCAACAGCGGCAGCAGCAGCGGTAGTGATTCAGGTAATTGTAACATTACTACTAACGCGATGGGGAGCGATCGTCCTTATGGTAGCAAATGTGGGGATGTTGCGCAAGTTTTCTCGAAACGCTTGTCTAAATTAAAGGGCCCAGATGCGGCAGCGTTCAGGGAATTAAAGGGGCAGAGAGTTAAAAAGCGACTCCACCCTGGGAATATGCACATATCTATTAATGTCGCTTTAAATTCTCATGTAATGTATTTTTTATTGCTTTAGAAGAAGAAGAAGAAGAAGAAGAGGAGGAGGAGGAGGAGGAGGAGGAGGAGGATGATGATGAAGAAGAAATTGACGTGGTGACTGTTGAAAAGAGGCAGGCACTTAGGAGGTCTGACTCATCAGGGGTGGTCACCAGGCTGCACCAGAGCCATCTCGTCCTAAAGAGATGCCACGTTCCCATCCATCAGCACAACTACGCCGCCCACCCACCGGCGAGGAGTGAGCAGCCCGTCATCAAGCGGCCGAAGCTGGAGGGAGGCGCCAGGGCACCCAAGCAGATCAGCAGTGGCGGCCGCAAATGCGCGAGCCCCCGGACGTCGGACTCTGAGGACAATGACAAACGGAGGACTCACAACGTGCTGGAGAGGCAGAGGAGGAACGAGCTGAAGATGAGCTTCTTCGCGCTGCGGGACGAGATTCCAGAGGTGGCCAACAATGAGAAGGCACCCAAGGTTTTGATACTGAAAAAGGCGACCGAGTGCATTTTCAGCCTGCAGACAGATGAACAGAAACTGCTTTCCTTAAAAGAGCAGCTGAGCAGGAGAAGCCAGCATTTAAAACACAGGCTGGAGCGGCTGAGGAACTGTCAAGGATGCTGAGTTACATTTATTTGTATTTAAGTCCTTTATTTTTATTAATAAAATATAAAAAAACAGGGCTACATGTTTGTCAGCCTTAACTTAAATATTTGTTAAGTTTTGTATATAATATTTACAAAGAAATGTATTTTTGGATTTTAATTGAATGCTCCAGACACGTTTCATGATTGTTCAGCATAAATGTTCTATTCAATCTGAATCATAAATGCATTTCTTTATTGACATTGTGTGACTTATTGATTCCTTACCCTTTGATATTCTGAGTCAATACTGTCCAGATAAGTGTTTGGCTTGGTGCATGTACCAGGTGAGTTTTAGTGATGGGAGTACATTGACCATACTCTATACGTGGTTTTGGAAGCTGTACATTATAAAATGTTAATCAGGTTTTCTTTCTGTCTACAGTAGTGAGCATTGGCACTTTTTTTGTCTTTTTAATACTGATTTTCTAACTCTGAACAGCATGCAGACTGGATGGGAAAATATTGATCCTTTTTAAAAATGTACGTGTATTTTAGTGGATTTCTTTATTTTAGAGCTTTATGAGCCCTTGCACACCAGAGACTCTACCTTTTAACCTCAGACGGCGCAGTGAATCTCTGTGCCACAACAGAATATTTTCATCCACTTAGAGAAGGTCCCATTTTCCTTGTCTAAAACTGCAGTATTAACTTCAATCACCAGCATTCATTCACAGTTCAGAAGCAACCAGCACTTTCAACACAAATCAGTATGTTCTCAGTGAAGTTAGCTGCTAATTTTCTGGCCATAATGCATCTGTTTACCAAGTGCCTAAGTCTAAACCAGTGTTTCCCAACCTGGTCCTCAGGAACCCACAGATGGTCCATGTGTTTGCTCCCCACCAACCAAAAACATGGACTGTCTGTCATTCCCCAAAGACCGGACTGGGAAACACTGGTCTATACCATTTATATGGCATATTTGTACAGCTGTTTAATTGGTGTGATTCAGGTAAAAATGTCCTTGCTGTTACAGTAGTAACACACCCAGAATCCCCCCCCCCCCCCACACACACACACACAATGGGAAGTTCACATGAACAACTGTAAATACTGGTTTGTTTTGAGATTAACATCTGTCAGCTTGTTTTACAGGCATTGGCTTAGAGTTTAACCTAAACCGGGTCCTTTCCTTGAAACTAGGGATGTTGATTTGGATAAGATCTCATATTTGCTTTTTCTCACATCAATCTACCTTCAACCTGAAATCCAGGTCCTTGATGGGGTTTGTTTTGGCAAAAATATAAAGATCATCTACATGCATATCATTGCAACTCTTAAGAAGCAATATGAAAGAAAAAAAATATATATATAATTACAAAAAAGCTGTTGTCTCTGTTTGTTTTATTAGAAAAGTTATGTTCTTGTTGGCTTCTTTTTATATTAGCCTTTAAGACTTTGATGGCAAATGTTTGTTCATTTGGTTTTTACATATCCAGGGTTTTTAATGGATTTTCATTGAACTGGGTTAGATAAGGCTTTTGACTACCTTTATAAAAATTGTAGAATCATTACTATATATACAAATGGCATCCCCCACAGCTGCTTCGATACTAAATATGTTTGACCACATTGCAGTTAGTCAATTATACACTGAATGAAGAATACTGCACATTGTATCACTGTCCCTCATAGTATAAGTACATTCTGTGTCGGAATAATGCAATAATCATTACTACGGAAACAATAACTATCATTTTAAGATCATTTGCCTTTATAGTGTTGATGACTATGAAGCCAATGGAAAGAAAACTGAGTTTCATTCATTCCATGCATTTCATCAGTATTTTCATTTCGATAATGTGTGCATGCCTGCTTGTGTGTGTGTGTGTGTGTGTGTGTGTGTGTGTGTAAAAAGAGAGAAGTACAAATTTGAGGCTACTAATTCCTGTTTTAGGACAAAGCGATCCACCTGAGTGTTTGGACACATTCAGCTTCCCCCAGTTATTAATAGGCTGTTGTGTTTCAGCATGGTTCAACCTCTCGGAATCCTTTTATTCTATTTCAAGTTAACTGATAGATACCTCATCCATTATGTTTATAACTGTCAGTACATGCTGGCTTGGACAGCATCTTCTGCAAAATCAACTGCCTGTTATTGGGATTCCTGTGTTACAATACAGCTCTCAAAATATTTAAACCATGTCCAGTTAAGTATCCCACCCCCAGAATAATATGCTCAGTAATGTAACGATCATAACTATCAATGGCACTCTTTCTGTTGCTCTCCATAACGTGTACACAAGGTAAATATGTGTGTGTGTGTGTGTGTGTGTTTGTGCGTGTGTGTGCGTATCTGTGGGTGTACAACTAGCTGCTACGTTCCTAGCGCATTTATTTATTTACTATAGGCTAACCCTGTATTTATGAAATTTCCATTCCGACTCTTTTAGCATAGCTGAACTAAACACGGTGCTCACTTAAAAGGCAGAAAAAAGCTATTTATTGTGAAACGTGGACAATTATATTTAATATAAATCTATTTAATGGATATTTAATATATATTTAAGTATAGATTTTATCCCTGTATAACTGGATAAGAGTGACGTCGACTGAGCGATTTTGAAAGTGTACTGAATATTGGAGTAAACAGTATTGTTTGCTCCTGCAGTGTATTCGGCTTACTATAAATGCTGGCAGAAAGTCCTTATTAATACAGAGATTTGGTGGGGATTAGTGGCTGGTATTCCTGGGTAATGTCACGGAGCATTACACATACGCAGCAGCGATGGGGACCGGACGGGCATTGCGTCATTTCCATCCCTGCCGCGCTGGGTGGAGCAAGGTCACCCCCGCGCGCACGTGTAACACTCTTTTAAAAAAATAAAAAACACGTCAACCGGGAAATCCCGACAGGTTAGGCTTCTTCCTTATGTCTATTGTAACGCCACTTCTTTGTTGTTTGAATTGGAAAAAAGGCAAATCCGAAGTCAAATCTGTACGTTCCATTATTTAGTATGATACTAAATTAGTATCTATCTGTCTATCTACCTAACAAAATCAGTTGACGTTTCAGTCACTCCCAACTGACCTATACTGACGTGCTTCATATCTTGCATGTCGTTTTTAAAAGCAATACTTTTATTAGCCAGTTATAATGATATTCTGTTATAGGCCTGATGAGTGTCTGAAGTCTAGTTTGCATTCAGTGTAACTCCTTACACTGTACACTTTCCTACAGTAATCAACGGAGACGCTTCTGCCGTTTTGAATTGTATACTGTACTTATACTTCCAATATAATGCCTGCACTTAGCGTCCTGTTCTTGACTTTAACTGAATCTGTCCATCCAATATGTGTTTATTTATTTGTTTGTTTGTTTGATGTTTTGTCTTGTAGTTGTGCCCGAAACAGAGACTCCCCTAGGCATTTTTTGTAACCAACATGTCTGAAATTTAAACTGTTGGTAATGAAAAGCTTTCATTGAGTTTTTAGACATCTCCAAGCTGGAGGATGAATTGTTATGTAAGAGGATGGGACACCTTAATTTGTTTGGATCCTTTATCTCTTCAGGTATCTGGGCTTTAACAATCAGGACCCGCTGTACATGAAACCCATTGATCTAGGTGGTTGAGGAAGAGGCTTATTCAGGAGCCAAAGATTTATAAATTACACCATGTGAGAAATCCTTTATTTTGTAATACAGACACCTCAACATAACTTGAGCTGCGGGTTTGAGTTCAAGAATAAAGTGAAATGAATTGCATAAACACCATGTGACTTGAATTCAATTAGATGTGAATCATTTATCAATAATACGATGACTGAAATGAAATGACTTTCCAGCTAAAATGTTCTTTCTCATCTGACTACCCACTTAATATTTGAGTAAATAAAGAATGTGTTAACACTTTCCTTAAGGCCATGTTTTAATTAATTTGTAAACACATTCATGATGCTTTACAATGCATTCATAAAGCATCCATAAACATTGCCGCTAAATACCTGCGCAACCCAAAGTACGGCATGTGGAAGCAACTGTTTGACTTGTCTCTTAAGGTGACACCTCTGAAGGAGTTCTCAGGGTTTGTTATGCAACAAAGCAAAAGCAAATCCCGTCAGGCACATAGCTAGATAATGTAACTGAAAATTTGAACCCACCCTCAAAATTTGCTTCAATCCCCTGACTGGCAAAATCTACTTTAGGAATCCCCCCAGTGAGCAAAATCTACTGAGAGGGACCCATCGGAAGGGGTGCCGGATCCCCCATGAAGTGGTTTTCTGGCCATGGGGCTGGAAGAATCATCCGTAGAGCAGCTAACCTGAAGCCTCACTCTCTGGCACCTCCTCTGTTTCTCCCTGTCCTGCCTCTAGCTAGTTCTTTATGCTTTTCCATCTTGTTCTCTAGCTATGCCAAATGTGTGTGATGCTGAGGGGTTGTGGGGTGGTGGGTGGGGTGGACTTGACCATCTCATACTCCTCCTGATGTCCTGCCTAGCACAGCATGGGGGCACACCCAAAGCGGAAGACCACATTTCCATTGGCCCGTCATGATGAATTACAATATATGTCTAAATGATTGATTTCACATGTGATTTGTTAAATTTTGCCTGCTGGGTGCCGCGTGATTTGATTTTATTGTTTGAGAGGTCAAAGTCACGGCATATGTGATAATACATATGAGTATTGTTCATTATTTTCCTGTAGGCTCTAATGTCAATCAGAGTCACATCTTATACCACGCAGTGCTTTAGAAAAGAGTTGTTTTGGCATGTTTGGTGTCCCTTAGGATATGTGACACATATTGCCCAGGGGAGATGTAAACTTCCAAACAGGTATAGTGCATGTGGAGACCTACAAGATAACAAGTACAAAAGGAATGACAAGAACAATAACAGAACATATGTGAACATGATACATAACATTACAGCTATAAGCAGGACCGACACACCTTGTTGATATAAAGTGTCATTTGAACATTTTGAATTTTGGGTGGAGTAAAACATGTTAAATTCCCCGAAAGTGTGTGGCCACAGGTTTGACTGGCAACATGTCATCAGGTATACTTGGGTCTTGGTTGAGTGCTGGAATGAACTCTATTTACCAGTGTGGAAGGCTTCTTTAAGGTAAGGATGGCTGCAGAAAGTCTCATGAAAGTGTAGCCCTAGTACACTACTACTACTGTCTGTCTTTTGCAAATGATTTTCCCACAGTCTGTGACATTAATATTTCGTCAATTATGTGAATATGTGTCTTTCAGAAACTGTGAAAGCATTGCATTTTTAATGTATCAAGTAGATGTTTACTTATAAAAACAGTTGATTTTCTATTTCAGTAATTTTCTTTTTGCAAATAGTTTGCTACTCATATAACAAATACCTATTAATGACATATGTGTCTAAAGAAATATGACAACTTATGATGTCACTGACTGGTACATGCTATGCATTGCTGAGGCACTGAAGCTGTATGTAAGATCAGTCTATATTTAATTGCTCATTTTCTTTCTGGGGTGGCATGGTGGCTTAATGGATATCACTATACCTCAACGGTTTGGGATTTGAATTCTGTTTGTGGTGTGCATTTGTACAACTTTCCTCTGAATGCTCTTGTTGTTGTGAGCAGCCCAGAAACGTGCAGTTGGGTAAATGAGAAGCTATAGCTTGCATTTGGGGAGTGTGCCTTGTAGTGTATTGTATCAAGAAATAACTCCACAAAACACTTTATTCACAACAGTGTTTTCAATGCTGTGGGTATACATGTTACCTTCTTGCTAAGTCATCCAAGTTAGATCTGGTAAAAAAATCAATTAAAAATAAGTGTATCACTGGTTTTTATATAATCTCTCCAGGGTAATTATCAATAAAATATAAGTACAGTGACAGTAATAGCACCATTTAAAATGTGTTTCATGCCTAATAAATGGAGAATGATGTTTATTAAGTTGCCTGTGGGAAACCAATGGCATGTACCAGTTAACCGCTCCAGGAGAAGTGGAAAATCTGTGTTGTTTATTGTCCAGATGAATTCTGTGAAGTTCTGATGTCGTGTGACGTGTCAGTGGGAGCACATGATGCATTGTGTCGGGCAGCACCTCTTCTCGGGGAGTGACATGGTGTGTCATTTTTCAGTAACGGCCTCTTAATTTCCTTCCCCTCGGCAGAGTCACACGGGCTCAGCTAGCGGCATGCTGATGGACGGAAGGTTCTGTGTCCTTCTCTATAGGATTAAAGGAAGGATTCGCCAGCATGGCCCCTCAAGGTTATTCCCCTTTTGTATTGTTAAGCTGCACTATTGCAGCTCTGTATTCGCCTGTGCCTTGCTCTTCTGCAGGAGTGCCGCTAGAGATTTTAGGCCACATGAACGAATATCATATTGAGCCCGCAACCCAGACCAATCCAATTATGTTCCAAAATTTTTGGGGCCAATCATTCCACCTTTCCCCCCTTTACGGCACCCCTGTTCTTATGCTGCCCTTCTAGTCATAACTAAGGAGACTGATACATGGTTCCATCACCACCAGACCTAAAAATGGTGTTGATGGGATCATGTCTATACCTTGTGCCAGATGATGTAACTAGAGTTCCAATTTCTCACTGGCTAGAAAGTATTGTCCAGGATTGCTGAGTTATGTGTAGCAAGTCACTTAAATTGCTTATTTTTAGTAAAGTCTTCCTTCTTGGCATTCTGTGATGCCCTGTAGAGTTGTCAAGCATGTTCTTTCCATTTCCTCCTGTTTCGCAATGGTTTCTGTCCCAAGGCTTGAAAGCCTTTTGCCTTGCATAGACTGTGCAGAGGCTGAACTGGATACTGATCCGGATGCTACTCAAAGTGAAGTTCTATGGACCAATGATGATCTACTCATTTTTGGAGACCAGAAATTAAATGTAGAGACACCCACCCTGGATAACTTCCATCCTCCATTACAGGTTTTCTCCACTGCTTTGGCACATTTCCTGAAACATATTTAACATTCTCAAGACTATAAGTGCATTTCTCAAAACAGTTCATGCATATAGCACAACACTATGGTTTAGCCGTAAAAGCCTGCAACTTACCCAAAACAATTACAGTTTTTCTTGATTGCTTTGGAACATTTCTCAAATGACAGTTAACATTTGCAAAACAACAAGTGTAATTCCCACACCATAATGTCACTTCTGCACAGCAGATTATCATGAAAATTGTGCCAAATGATGACAGTTGTACCAAAGCATTTGCATATATGAACTAAAACATTTGGAAATTTGTGTGAAACAATGGGAAATGATGTTCTGCGGTGCAGAAGTGACATTATGGTTATAGTTTTGCAAATGTTAATTGTCATGTGAGAAATGCTCCAAAGCAATTGAGAAAAACTGTAATACAGGAGTATTTTATTTATTATTCTTTTTATGTAATTTTATTCATATAAAATTTTTCTCTAGTACCCTATTATAACCTATTCTTATATGAGATGCTTACATCAGGAAGGGTACCATTCAGTAAAAATTGACTGGGGTTGACTCAGGTTATTAATACTATTCACCTATTAATCTTTTATCTTTTACTAAAAAAATTCTGTGGAGAGGGATAGCGACAAGTTCACTGTATTTTTGGAGATTTTATCTGAAACGAGCTGTTGTCTTGCATGGTGTGTGGCTCAGCAGGGTAGGGCATTGTTCCTGTGGGCAGAAGGTCATTGGGTCAAGTCCTGTGGCCAGCAGAATGGTTTCAGCATTGGGCCCATAACCCCAGTTGCTCCAGAGACTGGCTGTTGCTGCTTTATCGACTGTGTGTAGCTTTGGATAAAAGTGTCTGCCAAATAAAACAGGGTTTTGTTCAGTGTGTATTCAGTCTGGATCCTCAGGCCCTTATGACATTCTCTTCTGCTGGATACATGGAGCAGAAGGCAGCTTTGGAGACAATCAAAGGATTGGCATAGCGTAGTTCAAAGTCAGCAACATGCTGACCTTTTCCTTAAGCGGCCGAGGTTTTTCACAAGAGTAGCAACTACAGGCCAGATCATTCTGCTCAGCAGACCCAAGGGATGCAGCTTAGGGGAGATGAGAGGGATGACAGCTATCAGACTGCACTCAGACAGGTAAACAGCCACCTTTCAAGGGATGAAGATGAGAGGAAAGAGAGATGACAGGTACCAGCTATACTGAGAGGTAAGCAACTATCTTTCAAGGACATGATTAATCTGAGATTTCTGAGTTATTGTTCTTTGTTCACGTTGTTGCGATATCAACCTTTTTAGGAGCCCAGCTAGTCTTATGAAAAGCCGATGAAGTTAGTGGATTTGATGACGTGCAGTCTAGGATGAAGAGAAAGGCCGCTTTGGTGATCTGTTTGCTTGGACAGTACTTCAGCTTCCTTCAGGCAGGAAATATTGTCTGAATTGAGACACTACTTTAATAAACATGCAAAAACACAAAAAAACTCCATAGAGCTGACTGGTCAATCATATGTGTGAAACATGAGAAGCCTTCAGATTCACAGATTACGGGGATGGGATTAACACAGTTTACTCACAGCCAACTGATAACTAAAGGTGTGCAGGCAGTCATTCATAAATGTAGCAGAACTTATTTTGGGCATTGCTGTACAGCAAAATGAATCTCTCTTGACATTTAGGCTTGGTATCAATATGGGTGCTGTTAAGCAATTGTAAGATTTCATGGGATCGTCTACTGAGAGGTCTAGGTTGTTTGATGCTGTCCAAGAAAAATGACACCGACTGTGTCAGCATGAAGGACTGCATGAAAAAAGACAGGTACACAAGAACTGACAAATGTAATGCGCTATTCTCAAGAACAGATTCAATTCTGCAGACTCAGTCGTGCACTGGATCCAAGAGTAGCTTTATCTGATGAAAAATCATCAAGTAAGAACTACTCTTAGTTATGCCAAATAAACCATTCTCCAGTTCTCTGGTTTCCCCTCACAGTCCAAAAACATGCTAAGGTGAACTGGAGTTGGCAAATAGTCTGTAGGTGTGAATGGTGTGTGTGTGTGCAGGTTAGGTACAGTATATATTATATTGTGGGGACCAAATGTTGATAAAATCATGCTATTTTGACATTTTCTCGGTCCCCACAAGGGGAAACTCAGTTTTATATAAATCTGTGACTGCAATCAAAAAACTAACAATGTCAAAAATCTTGTATTTTGTTTGGTTACTTATGGTTGAGGTTAGGTTACGGTTAAGGCGGGATAGGGGTTAATGTTACCATTGTTGGGATTAGGGTTTTTCACATAGAAAGGAATGGACAGTACCCAGAAAGATGTGAATACAGATGTGTGTGTGTGCGCGTGTGTGTGTGTGTGTGTGTGTGTGTGTGTGTGTGTGTGTGTGTGTGTGTGTGTGTGAATGGTGAATGTGCCCTGCGATGGGTTGGCACCCCATTCTGAGTTATTCCTTCCCATGCGCCTGTTGCTTCTGGGACAGACGACTTTGGACAACCAGGTACAGAAAAAGGATGGACGGATGGATGGATGAATGGAATCACTATTATTTCCTCAAACATACAAGTGGCTTGAAGGCCGTCCTCTAAAGGGTGATACAGTAATCAGTGACAGCTTGTCTTCATGCTGTGAGGGGAGACTGTAAGCATACAAACATGCAGAGAGCATACAACCTTCACCCACATGGAGTGGCATTAAAATCAAGAGATCTATGGGTATGAAGCAAAAACTACATGCTGGCCCATCACAACTCCTGGCTTTGTTTTGCAGGATGCTGACAAGATTTTCTGTGGTACACATTAAGAAAATACAAGTGTAGTTGTAGTGAAACCTACACACATATGAATTGTAGGAGTTTAGCATGAAGAATAGGGTTCAGCAGCCAGATGGCCTTGGTCCCCAGAGCTTCTCTTTCTTCTCTAACGACCACAGGCGTTGTGTTTCCTCTCCTTTGTTGTTGTCTGCTTTTCGGCACTCAGATTTTTACAGCTATATAATATTAAGCATCTTCACCATCCATTACACTGTTGTTCAATTGTCAAGCACTGTGAAAGACTGCTATACAAAATAAAATAAACTGGATTGAATATCGACTGATATTTGATAACATAATAATACTACACTGTTAATATCAAATTATTCTTGTGATGCATCGAGTTTAAGAAAAGCTGACAGTTCCTTTTTGAGAGATCCCCTTGTCTGGCTCTCTGTGTTTTTCATCAGACTGCCTGTGGTGTCTCTCAGATTACCAAAACATTAAAGGATAGACTTTGGACACTGACTGCAACTAATCTGTGAAGTAGCTCTGGGAGAATAAAGGGAATGGCAGGGAGCATTCTTAGAAAACATCATTGAGAGGAAAAACTTGTTTTCTCTGTCTTACAGGTAAACATTTTTTACGATCTGACTGAGGTAAGATACCTCCGTAACCGTCTAGCTACTTTTAATCTGCTTGTTAGCACATGTTATGCCTGGCAGTTTGCTTTGCATTTTTGATAAGAGAACCATGTGATTGATTTTCTGGCATTGGGGACGCCTATTTGTTTGTTGTCGAGACTGCGTGGAATGACTTTTACTGCTAAATCATTCCAGAATGCCATCATGGCAGGGTGAGATCCCAGACCAGGTCATATTTCAAGCTGTGGGTCTTTATTAC
This sequence comes from Mormyrus iriodes, assembly GCA_011763525.2. NCBI lineage: Eukaryota > Metazoa > Chordata > Actinopteri > Osteoglossiformes > Mormyridae > Mormyrus > Mormyrus iriodes. The sequence continues at coordinate 27,964,089 of JAAGVU020000001.1, forward strand.
TGTTTATTAAGGTGTTTATACATAAATGTGTGTAAATCGCTACAGGTTCAAGTCCTCAGAAAGAACTTCAGCTGCACCCAGACCACAGTGTATACACTGCATATCCGTATTATTAATATGACAATTGATCAACAGGGATATTAAGGGAATATTGTCCTGGCAAAGTTACAACTTGTATTTCACTTTCTATGATTCATAAGTGAATACTGTCAGTGGCACAGCGGCTTACCGGCTAGTCCTGTTATCTCACACTGCTGGGTTAGGGGTTTGGTTCTGAACCCCAGTCATTCTCTGGGCTTTTGCATATTCTTCCTGTGCCATGTGGGTCTCCCCTCTACAATCCAAAGACGTTCGGTTTAGATAGTTGGCATCTGGGAGTTGCCTGAAGCATATGTATGTGCCATGTAGCACTGGCTTCTTCGCTCACTTGTGGGGCCTGTAAGTGGACTTTATCTTTGTTCACGTACATTTAACCCAGACTACCTTAAATTTTACAAGTTATCTGGCTGAGCAAGAAATCCTGCTTTGTGATACAGACCCTGGGCTTCCCTTGGTGACCTCCCAGCTACCTTTAAGCAAATGTATTATACCAGCTGGTTTTAAAGTAATATTATATTTTATTATTCTTTTGTATGTAATTTTATTCATATGTTTATTTAAATAGTACTTTCAAAACAGTTGCCTCAAGGCACTTGACAAAAGTGTGTGGCAACCCATTACTAAACTGTTTATACAAAATACAAAATGGTGTGTGAAACAGGAAAACATTTTAACATAAAGGTTAAAGATTTGATTACTGTACAAATTACATGTTATATGTATACATTGTAATGATACAGGTGGCGTATTTCACTGCTAAAAATCAGCATTGAAAAGTATCATTTCCTTAATTTGATCTAAAGTGTAAGGGCACAGGTGAATTTAATTTAATGAAGTTTAACATGAGACATAAGAAGCCCACTTTTATAGCACTGGGACCTGCATGCCATTATCAGTATTTGGCTTTATGACACAGTGAAGTGTTTTTCCATATTCATAAAATGCTTAATTGTCACCTTCCATCTGATTAATTAGCAGGACCTCCCACGGATCTCAGCAGGTGACTGCGCAAAGTTCGTGTTTTCCTTGGGAGAGAGGTGGGAGGCCATGGATCAAGCTCGATAGTGCTTCCCACATTGGATCGTGTTCCACATTCTCTGTCTCCACCAAGAACCCCATAACTTCCTGGTGACATCACAGTTACCCTACGAATGGTATCCATGTAGAGATTTGGAGAGAAATGCTTAGCGTGCATTTCCCTCGGTGGTTTAGCGAAGAATGTTTGGCTCATTCCTGTTTGCAGTGGGGAAACTGGGGAAATGAATGAATGGCCAAAATTTAGTATGGCCGGTTATTTCAAATTAAGAAAGCAAGGCTGGAGACACAAAGATTTTATTTGAAGACCATTATATGAATAAAATCAAGGGCTATTTGGTTTCCATAGTGCTGAAAGATCTTGAATTCATAAACATCAGCCAGAATTTATGAAGATTAAATGTGGCAGAGCCGCTAAACATTGTTAAATTGCTGTTATCCTTGATATCCATGATTAACTAAATGGTTAGTTACATCCAAATGTAGCTTGGAAGCTAGCAGAAATACTGTACTCCAGACCTAATCTATTATCACAGTAGTCATCAGTAAGGTTTTATGACCCTCTTAACTAATGCATTAGATATGCATTACATGATTATAGCTATCACATTACCATTTGATACTAATGAATATGAGCTGGCAGGTCCTAAAAGACATGGAGACCCATGTGATCCCTGAGCATACGTATTTACCGGCGTTTTAAACATCACTAGAGGCCGTGTGCTGTCATGACAACATTTCCTGCGGATCACGGGGATCCACGTCTGAGTGTTTTGCCGTTTCCCGCCTTAGGAATCAGCTGTTTTTGTAGCATAGACCCACCTCAAATTTCGCGGCATAGACCCACATCAAATGGTTCAAAGGAGGGATTATCCCACTCTCGTTCTAAGGCCTCAGTTATTGAGCAGCTACTGTAACAGAAAAGGGAAGAATCAAAGGACTGCTTTGGTAGCCTACAGCCATTGACTACCTACAGCTATGTAGTTATTCCAATGCAAAATAATAGGCCTGGGTTTCCAACAATCAACCTGTAGTAACACTAATACTGGTATAAGCTAGTTCAATATAAAAACACTTTTATCAGTCCTGATAGCAGCAATGGGAGCTCCTGGAAGATGAAACGTGAATGTTGTTTTCTTTGTAGTATTACGTTCTTCAATTATTTTATATGGCTATGTCTGGGCTTGGTCACTTTCCACATTTCACTGCAATTCATACATGTATGATTAGTATGTGACAAATAAAATTTGAATTTGAATTTGAATTTGAATTTGAGTTTGAGCAATGGCGCAACAGAATCTCACATTCTTTTTTTGTGACCCAAAGTCGAATCCCAAGAATTTACAGAGGAAATGTACACTCAGTGGCCAGTTTAATAGGTACTACTATCTACTTAATAACACAAACAGGCTGCTCCTCTAAACAGTTAATCATGTGACTGCAACTGAATATATACAGCATGTGGACAGGGTCAAGGGGTTTGGTTACTATGTGGCTGAGCATCAGAATTGTGAAGACATGTGATCTGTGTCATTTTATGTGGTTGCAGCATCTCAGAAACAGCCGCTCACCTGGGATTTTCTCACGCTACAGTGTCTAGAGTTACAGAGAATGGTGGGGTAAACAAAAAACATCCAGTCAGCAGCAGTACTTTTGCCAAACATATCACTAGTGGGGAGATCAGAGGAGAATGGCCAACTTCATTAAAGCTTACTGGAAGACCACAGGTGCAAAAATAATAGCTCGGTACAACAGTGGTGTGCAGAAGAGCTTCTCAACACATAACTCATCTGTCCTTGAAGTATTTCTGAAGACAAAAGGAGGTCCTACTCAGTACTATGTACAGTAGGGGTACCTAATAAAATGTTATTTGTATTTATAACAATATACGTGGTGCCTTTTCCATTACAATGGGCAATCAGTTACATGGTTACCCATCTATATAAAAACAATAAATAATTCCACCCATCTTCCATCCTGGCTTTCCAATCCAGGGCCAGTACAGGCATCATATAAATATTACATATAAAGGCCGTACTTCCTAAGAACCTCATAGCAGGTACGCTGGTCTCATGTGTATATTTTCTTTTCATTAAATCTGTATCTAATTTAGCTTTATGTATTCTCAGAAGTCATAGTTGTCACTAAACTGATATGTGGTTTATTGGTTCTGATTAGTTCTGATTAGAGGGTTGAGCAGAAGCTTTAGTCTAAAGCTACCTATGCAGTTTATAATGCTAGTTTACACTTAGTCAGATTAAGTGTCAGATTAACGATTCTCCCAAGTACAGCAGTGGTGTTAATGTAATGATTAGAAAAGAGGAATGGGGACTTTTATCAGATTTACAGCCTGAAAAAAATATCAATATGGCATGGCTCTTATCATGGCCATTTGATTTTCTCAGCATTGCATTATGGGAATTGCATGAATTCATTTCTTGAAGCAGAAAGTCACTGTCATTTCTCTTCCCAGTCAGAGATTTATCGTGGGCCCAGAGTCTTTTGTGGTGCGAGCATGACGGGATGCCCCTGTAACGTTCATCAGCAGCGTCTGTCGCTTTATCCACCCATTCAGAACTATTGAACGCAACCTTTATTCTGCATAACCATAATGTGAAAGGGATGTAATTGTTTCTTAGAACTGCTTAGAACTGTTGCTTAGAACTACAATAACTGAGTTGGTTACCTGGAAAAGCCAGCGTTGTAATGTTGCTCCACTGGTGTAGAGGCGGCAGTTAGAAAACAGCACCAAGGCACTGTGGGAGATGGATACCGGAAGGAGCTGTCAGACTGGTCATTCAGGCTGTGCTTCTGACTATGCAAGAGCTGGCTGCATACAGCCATAAGTCGAGCAGCTGCTTCAGGGAGCTTTCCACAGTCTCCTGAGCGTGGCAGCAAATGAGAAAATTTAAACACATCTGTTTCAACAAGAGGCTTGTCTTGTTGCCTAGTCCATCAGGCAGGAAGTGAAAGCGTGTCAGCAGAGACCGACGTTCGGACTCCTAAGAGTGGATACGTTTATGGAGTGTATACTGCTAACTATTAAAAGCAGGAAGTTTGGGATTGGGATGTAATTTAAGTGCAGAAGAGGGTTATGAGAGGGGCGGCACGGTGGTGCAGTGGTTAGCACTGTTGCCTCACACCTCTGGGATCGGGGTTCACGTCTGCGCCCAGGT
>JAAGVU020000001.1:27968663-27979577 GCA_011763525.2 Mormyrus iriodes
GTTTAGCAGGGGAGTCGTACATAACAATACAAAGTCTGTGATACTGACATTGACAGGAGGCTTCTGTACTTCCTGCAAAATCAATACTGCAATAAAAAAATGCCTCCAAATTCATTACAAACAAAACATCTACAAGCTGCTCTCCTTGTTCTTTGGAGTTCTTAATAAAACTTGCAAGATGAAGCTAGCATTGTAAAATCATTTGTTGCTTGAGATGAAAAATAATTTCAGTGTTTTTGTTACAATGCTGAAAACAAAGTTATGATTACATTGCTGACCTTATGCCTAGGCTGAAGTTGGACTCAAGCTATGTGCAGCAAATTGGTTCTTGTGTGAGCCATCACCGTGCTTTGCTGTAAACCAGCCAATCAGAGCAGAGGTCATTATCATATTAATGAGCCCACCAAATAAGGGAAAACAGCCCGCCTCATTTTAGGGGCAAATTATAGGGTGGTAAATGGGCCCGTAAAACCACTTCTGGACATTTTTTGACCAAATCAAGTTCACATACCTTCTGTGTAGACACCAGAGAACAATTTGAAAATAAATGAATGAATGATTGCATTCTATGGCACCTTTAATTGGTAGAAGGGTTTTAGCAGCATTAAGATTGTAAGGCAATGACCATGCTGACTTCCAATATTCCACTGATCACAATTAATTCATAAGCATAATTTGACTGACAAAGCCGGAATATGATATCAATGTATAATGCTTGAAAAAAAAAGATACATTTGAACATTTCAGTACCTTAAAACTTTGACCTCACAGCTGCCTCATCATGAGCGAAACATTTGCCCTGGCCAGCTTTGCCCTGTTCCCACAGTAGGAAAAGTCTGGGGAAGGTGACACACACTGTACTCTGTGTGGCTCTGTCATCCCAGACCAGGAAAGTTACAAAGGTTGACAAGAAAGGTGTAAACATATGTTCCCTGACCCCAAATGTCCTATAAAAATAAACCTGCCCCGGTGTCAATGAGAAGAGCAGATTCCCCCCGAATGTCCCTTTATTTACCCCTTCTTGCCCCCAGCTGAACTCTGCGGTCATGCACTCTCAAAGCCTATTTGTTGGGCTCATGCTGTTGTCTTTTTTTATTGTTTTCTACATAAAAATTATGGAAAAAAAACATTGTTAGTAGATTATGTCTTGAAGGAAGTTTGGATATAGGGGTGTGTGGTCATTTGGCAGTTTTGTGTTATCTATTTGTATGTTTTTTTCACTTTTTAGGTAAAAATGGTTAGTTTGGGGAATACACGCAGAAACAGTTTTTTTTTTTTGGTCTTACACTAGCTTCCTTCCTGTTTCTTAGGCAGGAGTTTCATGGTTCCAGGACATATGTCATGTGCGGTTTATGGGCACCTTCCGGGGGAAACACCACGCGCCTGATCACACCTCCAGCGGGGCCGCTTTCAGGGGTCTTTCTTTGGTAGCTTAAGCGTGGAAAGAGAAACTGAGAAAGCCCATGCGGGGCACGTAAATGCAAAGGACAGAGTGTCGGAAATCCTGCCGATGACTGGGGGGATCAGTGTGTGGGCTGTGAGAGAGTGAGTGTGTGTCTGGGGGGGGTGATACCTCCAGGATGAATCAGCACAAGGCAATATCGTTTTCTCCAGATGGCAAGTCATCTCCTATTCCTTTACATGGTGGGGGCAAAGGTGACCCCAACCCCCTTCCAGGGAGAGGGCAGAGGCTGAGTCGGGGATATGGAGCAGGGTTGTTGTGTCCTGTCGTGGTGGGGGGGTGTGTCGACAGCCAGAGCCAGGGAGAGAAGATACGGTAGGCCCTTCTAGCTAGCTACCTGCTACAGCTAGACTGGGGTCAGGGGGACCAGCCAATCCAACGCTGCTTCTTCCTCCTAACCCCACCTCCAATGTTCTTCCACCGCCGCTAAGCGTGTTCAGGTGATCAGCAATCGAGTGTGGAATATGCTACTGCACACATCGTGTCTAAACCAAGACGTTCGACTTCCGTGTGATTCTGACGGCCCCTGGAAATGTTTAGAGTGTTCTGCTGGTGTAGCACTTTATGCTGACTGTCTGTCCCTGCAGCAGGGAAATACCTGGGTGGGGGGAACGGGGGGGCGAGCCATTTTGACAGGCCGTTTTAACGCTGAATTTTATTCAAGCCCATTTTTCCTGCTCTAACTGGTCTACTTATTAGTTATCACATGTATGTCATATTTATGACTATGCCTTTCCCCAAAGAATTGTGGGCACTCCTTGCATATAGGATACTGATAAATGATCTCGCTAGTAATTTATTATAAGCAAAATGGAAGTATCCAGATTGTGTAAGTAATTAAAAAGATCAGTCGAAGAAAGAGCACTCTGAGAAACGTGACAGCTCTGAGTGATGTAAGGTCCTGTGCTAAAAGGCCATCCTCAGTGTGCCTGTGTCCTGGTCAGGTCACAGGGTGACAAGGTCTGTGTCACACTCGTGAGCCCGCATTTTTGTCTCACTTTCAAGCACAGTCAGGCTTGCTCAGCTGGCCCAAAATAACGCAGCACCTCATTTCAGCCAGGCAGTTCCAGGCCCAATATCTATGTTATCATCAGGGCCAGCTTGCTGCATTTGGTCACACATGCACAGCGACACCCCCCCCCTCCCCTGGGGTGGCTTGGTTTGAGCCCACCTAATTCAGGATTGAACAGGCTCTGACAGGACAGCCCTGGGATGGGGCCTTCTTTGGCCCGGCAGCCAGCAGGTTGTCACTGGGAGCTCCCCACTGGGTGATAAACTGAAATTAGAAACGTGAGATGGGGCACTGGGCGGGAGCTGGCTCACTTCACTTTCACATGAAGCTGTGGAAGGACTGCATTAATAAAAGGACTGCAGCCGAATGTGATTTCCTGCATCCCTGAGCAGGATAAGTGACTAAAGACGGAAATGAAATGAACCTTTATTTGTATAAAAGAGAAAATAAAAAAATATTAAAGAATATAAAAAATAAAGGAGAGAATATGGGGTACGCTAAAAAAAAAAACTTTCTAATGTACCTGGGAGCACTTCTTTTCGGATATCCCATCATGCTCTCCTTTTAGACATACATTATATGGACCAAAGTATTGGGACACCTGGCCATTACACTTACAGAAACTTTTATGACATCCCATTCTAAATCTAAATAGGCATCAATATAGAGTTGGTCCCCTCTTTGCAGCTGTAACTTCTGCTCTTCTGGGAAGGCTTTCTACAAGATTTTGGAGTATTTGGGAATTTTCATCCATTTCATTCATCCAGAATAGCATTTGTGAGATCAGGTATTGATGTTGGACGTGAAGGCTTGGCTCTCAATCTCTCCATTCTAGTTCATCCCAAAGGTGTTTGACGTGGTTGAGGTCAGGGCATTGTGCAGACCAATTAAGTTCATCCATACCAAACTCACCCAACCATGTCTTTATGGACCTCACTTTGTGCACTGGAGCACAATCATGCTGGAACAGAAAAGGGCCTTCCCCAAACTGTTCCCACAAAGTAGGAAGCATAGAATTGACCAAGACATCATGATATGTAGAAGCATTATGAGTTCCCTTCACTGGAACTAAGGGGCCTAGCCCAACCCTTGAAAAACAACCCCATAACATGGAAGCCCATTCCATAAAGCTCCTGGTGCACATTTTTTCTTATGGAGTTAATGCCAGAGGAAGTTTGGAACTCTGCAATCATTGATTCAACAGAGCATTGTCGACTTTTACACACTATGCACCTTGGAACTTGGCAACCCTGCCCTAAATGCTTCCATTTTGAAATAATACCATTTACAGTTGACTGTGGAATATCTAGCAGAAGAAATTTCATGAACTGACTTATTGCAAAGGTGGCATCCTATGACAGTATCCTGCTTGAATTCACTGAACTCCTCAGAATGACCCATTCCTTCACAAATGTTTGTCAACCTGGCTGCATGCCTAAGTGCTTGATTTTATACATATGTGGCAATGGGTCTGAATGAAATACCTGAATTCAATGATTAAAAGGTGTGTCCCAATATTGTCCATATAATGTGTGTGTGTGTGTGTGTGTGTGTGTGTGTGTATGAATGTATGAATGTATGTATGTGTATGTGGTCCAGGTTTTGACATTGTGGGGACCATTTTTTCAGTCTCCACAAGGGGAATTTCAGTTTTATAAAAATCTGTCTGACTGCCATCAAAAAACTAAAAATCCCAAAATACTTGTCTTTTGTTTGGTTACTTATGGTTAAGGTTAGGGCTGGGTAGAGGGTAAGGTTGTCATTGATGGGATTGGTTGTTTTGCCCCTAGGAATGAATGGACGGTCACAAAGATATGAGTACAGGTATGTGTGGGTGTATGTGTGTGTGTATCCTGCAATGTACTGGCATCCCATGTGCATTATACCTGTGTTATACCATATACATCTGTGTTATGTCCTATGATTTATAGAATGGGCTGCAGGCTCCCCTGCAACACTGTACAGGATAGGTGGATGGATGGATGGATGGTTGCGTTATTTTATGAGGTTTGTTAGCTTCAAACATTTGATTGACCCTCATATGAGCTAAATGGCCTTGTCAATCAAAATCATTTCAGCTTCTATGTTTTTAATGGGATTCTTCTTAAACCTGCTGTGGAAATAGGTAAAGGTCTTATTTAATCTTTATTGAACCATTAATAAGGAGTGGAATAAATAGTCCTCTTTTTCCCCAATCGACGTTTAAAGAGGAAGAAAAAATTACCCTTTCATGACTGAATCCCCCACAGATTGTCTGCTGAAGGCGACTCACAGATGTAACTGCTCAATTAATGATGGCTTCTTACTGGAAAGGGTGCAGGCCGGATCAATTTTGCTAAATGGTTTCAGTAACGCGTTCAAGCTAAATGAGTGGGGGCCTAATTGAAGAGGCTAGCTAGCTCATTTTATACGTGACATGTGGCTTGGGTAATGTCACTCACTTTTAAAACCGGTGATTAAAGGGTCTTAAAGCAATGTTATGGCGGGTTTGGAGACAGACTGTAACTCAGATATTACAGTTATCCGACTCAAAGGAATTTACAGACACAACAGGCACACAGAGGGGTTTATGCTTTCCCATTGTTAGATTAGAACTTAATAAAATAACAGCTGCTTATAGATCTTTTTGAATATCAGATTATAGTATATTTTTCAGTTGTATTGTATCAGGACCCATTGTTTGTCAAGTTGGGTTTATAAAACATGAAAAGAATCATTCTCTGTCAACATAATGTACTTGGTCGAACAGAACACTACATGAATGGTGGCTTTTAACAGAAATGATGCATATAAAATCTATTGAATGTTGCATAGAATAGATTTTTTTGTGTTTGTGTTCTGAATTGTTTTCTTGTTCTGTAATACGAGTAGATCAAAACAATTACCGCAATGAATCATGCGCCTTGGTAATTCGATAAGTGATTGAGGTATTTGCTTATCGTTAAACACCCAATTAAATTATAGCGCGCTCCGCGCACACACGTGCATGCAAAGGATGTGAATGCACAAAGATAGAGTTGCTCTCAGTCATTGTTGGGGACTTTCCATGGGCTTTACACTTATCTCTGACCCCAAACAACAAGAATAAAAAGAGAAATTAAAACTGATAATATGCTGACTAGCTTACAAAAACCTCATGGGTATCTCCCCAAAATGATTTCATGGTTAACTGTCCTTTGTGGGGACATTTTCCCCAGAGATGGACATTTTCCCCAGAATGGCAGAGACATGTGTCCTTACAAACACCAACACCAAAACCCCTGTTTCCACCCCACATCGAAATAATAAATCGAATCATGCATTATTTTGTTTTCTATAGAATATAAAAAAATATAACTGACCCCAAAATTTTCTACTGACACCGCTGAGGATAGCTGAAAAGTTCAAGTATAAGATCTTGGTGGCCTGCGATCTTCCTGTCGCTCATGGCTGGGCAGCAGGTGGTCATCGTAAAGGCGTGCCCCTCCCTGACAGCTGATCCCGCTATGCGGGGGTGGCTCTCCCTTAGGGGATTTTGTAGTGACACAGGAGCAGGACACAAGCCTCATTGTAATGCCAGGCTCCATGTTTAGAGCCCAGCAGTCAGGGCGCTTGTGCAGCAAAACCAACCACGGTTTGTTTCCTCCAGATTGTAAACATCTACACGTGGAGATGGCCCTTTTCCATCGACGTTTTCCCAAGGAAACCCTCCTTCCCCCCGAGGTCTGTGCATGCTTCTGGCCTGTATTATTAATAGTGTCTCTGCCATTAGTGCTTGCTGTGTTTTTCTCTCAAATTTATGACCTGGCCGTACGTATGACCATGTCCCATGGTGTGATTTAACATGTGAAAAGCTTACTTTTCCTCCGCTACACCACCACCAGAGGCTGCTTAGAGTCGCACGGACAGCGTTCTCAATCTCTCGCTAATGTATGCGATGATGGATGGCGGCTATTTAAGTCTTTGTGACTCACGTAGGTGATAATCTTTTAGTTGCTGACGAATAACTTTAGGAGGCGATATCAGAACTTCAGCCGCCGGTCGGGCCACCTGGAAGCTGGTGAATAATGCCCTCAAAAGGAGGTTGGAGAAGTAGGTGAGCTCTCCGTTCTTCAATGGAAAGAGTGGGTCTGGAAATCATCACAGACAGAGAGGCGTTTTGTCTAAACTGTGTTGTAATTTGCTTTTTAGTTTGTGTTTGGTCTTCACAAAGAGTGTTTCCAACATTAAACACACAGAGGCCGCAGTGTAAATATTTACTTCTCACAGTTTTAAGAGTGTTTTAAAGTATTCTGCAAAATGAATGGAAGACCTTTTTTGGCCCTGCCATACACCGTGTCCCGAACGTATGCTTATATAACCGAGAGCCTGAAATGAATGGCCATAGCTGAACATTAAAAGGTAATGCAGCCATATTCCATAACAACCTTTAATCTAAACTCTGTGATTCTCTCACCTATTACCATAATAGCCGTAGATTCTGGCTTGTGACTTCTTTTGCTTCGTTCAAACAGTCATTGCTGGGAGTGAAGGATTATGGTTCAGCCCAAGGTGTTACTCATTCATTTTCATTGATCTGGGCCTGGTCCCTAATCTATGAAAGTAATGTCAATAACAACTCTTTCATTGGCTACAGTGTCATGTGACCACTAGCGTAGAAGCTATAGTTCACCTGAATACACTATTCTGTCAGCATAACGAATCATTTGAAAAACAAAAGTTGCAAACAAAAGTTGCAGTAAGTAACGTTTGGCTGATCTACTCTGATTAGTTCAGGGACTGAAACAACAGTATCATTTTGCAGAAGAATAACACGTTCTCATTTGCCATGAAATAAATTCATCTTGCTTCGGTATAATTCCAATTTTAATAATTTAGATGATATTAATTATTCTAGGTTCATTTTCAATGAGACAACAATAAAATGATAGCCCTGCGTTTTATGCACGTGGGAATATTTGGTTTGTGGAATGTCTGGACTCTCAATTGACTTTTTGTACAATCACTGATGTTTGGCCTGATTTCTAAGTCAGCTTTTTGGAACATCGGGGATTGGGAATTAAACCACATTTAAAAAAATAAAATGTTGACTTTTTACACCTATGAATGTCTTCTTCTAAATGTGGCGTAATATAAATAATACACAATTTGGAATTGGCACCATAAATAGACTAACCACACACAGTTAAGGAGTTTTCCACTGGGCTTTAAAGTTAAAGGGATCTGATTTAGTCTCTATAGACTGCTGTTCATCCCACCGGTCCAAGTTGGTCTATGTCCAAATCATAGCTTATGTCACCCACTCGATGTGAGATACTGGGACACAGAGGATTTCTTTACACTGTGACATACATTTCACCCAGACACCTGTCAATAGCTTTGGAAAGTGATACTGTTGCTGGGGATTTTTGCTTAAGACGGCCTTGCATGATCAAGTGTGATCGATGGTTGGGTGTGTTCTAGTAATGATGGCAAAAAAAATACATACATATATATATATATGTGTGTGTGTGTGTACACACACACACACACACACACACACACACACACACACACACACAAACGTCTATGTGTGTATATATATGAAAATTTCCCTTAATTGACTGATAGCCTACAGTGATCACAATTTCAGTTAATGATTGTAATGACTGATTCATCATTACATAAAAGCGTGTTTTGGGGGAATGCTTGCACTTTTCCCTCTAATTTGAATGTTAATTAGTATTGAACGAAGTCGAAGTTAATCAGGCACTTGATTCCTCTAAGGCTAAAAACAATTGAGAAACAAATTCGTGTTTCAGTTTAATGTAGCTTGACTTGTACTATCCATTCACTGAATGAGAAATTAATCAAGAGCTGTACTCAATCAAAGTGGCCAACCTGTAGTTCAGCAGGATGAATCTTAATGCGCCCTAACTCTAATATGTAGCCCTTTAGCCTGTGCCCCCATTTGACAATAACACTAGTGATTGGACGTTCCCAAAAAAAAAATGCTTAAAACATCAAAGCAAATTGCATAAACATACCCAAACATGTTATAGTTTAAATCCTGATAGTTATGAGATGCTAACCAAATACAAACTTGAATTTTAAACACATTTACATTAAAAGATATACTAATGCGGGTTTCTCTTGGCATTTGATATCTCAGACCCTTGGGAAGAACCAGTATATATCTTGTCTTGACCAGTTCAGTGATGGCAACATGTCACTGGCTTTTTCCCACGACATCAACACTTTTGTCTTGAAAACAGCACATACAAGTATTTTAGAAAGTGCTTTACCTGAGTTTAACTGTAAGTGAATTTTCTGCATAATTCTTTTCCTGGTGCTGTATCATAAAAAAACATCTTAAAAGGCAATCTCAGCAGGCCCCAGGCCACAGGCAGGGAGTTTTTCCTATTTATGAGCATTTTATCTTGTATTTACACTAAAGGCTTATGATGGATATCCATCTTTGGACCCTTATGGATTATCAGAATCAGAATCAGAATACTTTGTTAATCCCTGAGGAAATTACATGGTCATAGTTGCTCCAGGACAGTAAGAAAGAAAGTGAATCAGTAAGTTATTACAAATTAAAATACTTGTGTATACTTCTGCTTAGATGGAGGAGTTGTACAGAGAGATAGCCACAGGCAGGAATGATTTCCTGTGTCGTTCAGTGGTGCATTTGGGTAATCTCAGTCTCTCACTGAACGTGCTCCTGTGACTGGCCAGCATGTCATGGAGTGGATGGGAGGTATTGTCCAGCATTGTCCTTAACTTGGACAACATCCGCCTCTCCAACACCACCTTTACAGAGTCCAGCTCCATCCCCACAACACTACTGGCCTTGCGGATCAGTTTATTGAGTTTGTTGACATCCGCTACCCTCAGCCTGATGCCCCAGCATGCAAAAGCATAGAGTATGGCACTGGCTACAACAGACTCATAGAAAATCCTGAGCATCCTGAGACCTCAGCCGCCTCAGAAAATAGAGACGGCTCTGGCCCTTCCTGTATATTGCAGTTGTGTTTTTAACCCAGTCCAGTTTATTGTCTATGTGTACTCAGAGGTATTTGTAGTCCTCCACTATGTCCACATCGACCCCTTGGATTGAAACAGGGGTCACTGATTTTCTGGTCCACCTAAAGTCCACAATCATTTCCTTGGTCTTTGTCACGCTCAGCTGCAGATGATTCTGCTCGCACCACGTGACAAAGGAATCCACCACAGTCCAGTACTCCGGTTCATCACCCCCACTGATGCATCCAACCACCGCAGAGTTGTCAGAAAATTTCTGAAGGTGTCAGATCTCTGTGCAGTGGCTGAAGTCCGTGGTGTAGAGGGTGAATAGGAAAGGAGAGAGGACGGTCCCTTGTGGTGCCCTGGTGTTGCTGACCACCTTATTAGACACACAGCGTTGAAGACGTACATTTTGTGGTCTTTCTGTCAGTTAATCTACAATCCAGGACACTAGAGCGGCATCCGCCTGCATCCATGAATGCAATACTGAATCTATGAATACCGAGATCAGAATACTTTGTGCGGTGAGTCCTATGTTATTCATGCAAACAAACAGGAAGTGCACCTGTCCCCTAGCAGCATTATTGAAATGCTAAACAATATTATTAATAACTTTGATTTAGTGATTTTATATCTGGATAATGGTTTTTTATTTTTAAAAATGATTTTATTGAACTTTTTAAAATTTGGAAACTAGCAGCTGTACTGTTTGATTATTGGCCGGGGCGGGCTGTTAAATTAAACTGCTCTTCATATATGGCTGGGGTGAGACCTTGGCTTTTTTATTTTAGAGATTCATACTTTTACTAGAATACATATGCCTTGGTGGTGCAGCTTGGTGGTGCGATGTTTAGACTCTCCCCGGGAGAACAGCGTGCGGGTGTCTGCCCCAGCTCTATGTGTGTGGAGTTTGATGTTTTCCCTGTGGGGGTTTGTACGGGTTCTCTGGTTTCCCCATACAGTCCCAAAACATATTAAGGTGACTTAGAGTTACCAAATTGTGTGAATGGTTGGCAGCACTTCCTGGGTTATTTCCCGCCTTGCTTCTGGGATAGGCTCTGCACCCTCCCATCTCTGAATGCGACAAGCAGGTATACAGTAGAACATAGATGGATGGATAAATATCTAAGGTGCAAATGCTAAATAATAATAATACAAATAGCTATTCAAACCTACCAATGAAAATGACGGAAATGTTGCACAAAAAGACCATAATTAACAAAATAATTTGGTGCCAGCTATAGATACCTACATGCTAGATCAACATCATAGCAATGATTATTTAGAATATATTTAAAGTGAAAGCAAGCGGGTATATCTTGATTTTTATGGCCGCATTTGCTCAAACCTTGTCTAAAATTTTCATAAACAACAAGGAAATACACACGTGGACAAAATTGTTGGTACCCTTCAGTCAATGAAAGAAAAACTCACAATGGTCACAGAAATAACT
>JAAGVU020000001.1:27994717-28004882 GCA_011763525.2 Mormyrus iriodes
CTGCATGTCGCATGGGTTTCCTCTTCTAGTCCAACGTCATGAACTTAAGCTAATTGGTGTCTCAAAAAAATTGCCCATTGTCTTTAAATAGCTCCATGCCTGTTCCCGGTGATGGACTGGCATCCCACCCAGGGTGTTCCCCAGCCTTGTGCCCTGTGCTGCCTGGGATAGACTCCAGGTCTCTCATGACCCTGACCAGGATAAATGCTTTGAAGACGGATGGATGGTATGTGAACATACAAACAAACTATATATACAAAGTGTAAATGTATCACATTTTAACTGCCCTCTTTCAACTACTTGCTCCCTTGGATACTCACGTAAAATGTCATACTTGAAAGTACAACAGCAGGGTCAAGTCTTGTATCTGTTGTTTTAATAGCAACTGATGATGCTTAAGAGACACTGCTTATTGATCATGACTCCCCATCTATCTATGCATCCATTCATCCATTTTCCAAATGCTTATCCACCACAGGGATGTGAGGTTGGCATGTCTCTTCTATACAATATTGCTGTAGCACAATTTTGTTTCAATGCTTACCGATAGTATTTTGTTCTCAATGTCATGCATTGTTCCATAACCCCTAATCCCAGTTCAGTCCCACGGAAGGGCGATATCATGGATTCAACTTATGAACTGTAACATCGTGGGTGCAGCCTTCAAGCTGCCACCCTACACAGGCAGGCATGGAAAACTGACTCATTGATAGACTTAGGCTTTGACCCTGACCACAGTCTACACCTTGCTTTCAGCAAGCAAGCCCACTCATTCGTTTTCAATGTTAGCATCCCCAGGGGAGGTTGGGTAGCCAGTTGACCTTGGACCCCCAGAGGTTTTTTTTCTCCCTACTTGGGAATTTTTGGTTCCCCTCCTCTGTTGTCATCTGGAATTCTTTGTTTCTTTCATTTCTTTGTCTTCCATTTTCACTGTTTTTCAATTATTCTGTATAAATGATGCAGGAATTTATCATAACACACGCCTGTAAAGCACCATGGGGTGACTCTGTTGTGAAAGGCACTACATAAAAATAAATTGAATTGAATTCTATTCCAGAAAGCACAGGACACCAGTCCATCACAGGACACCCACTCACAAATCCAATACTAAAGGCCATTAACAGGCACGAGTCCACCTAACCTATAAGCCTTTGGATTCTGAAAAGAAACTGTGTCCCTCAAAAGCAAAAGGAGAACATGCAAGATTCATGCACCCAGAACACAGCAGGAATCAAACCCATGACCATGGAGCTTCAAAGCCACAATGATCCACACTGAAGGGCCGCTGCTCTTTTAGAAGCGGTAAACCTTCTGGACAATTCCCATTAATCATTAAGCAGACATTCTTACCTGCAGAGATGTAAATAGGGGACATAAGCATTAACTTCAGTCTCATGACTGGAACAAGAACATCTATTATTTACTGTAATCATTCATAATGAAGGATTTCACTAATATAGAAACTCTGGTTTGTTTCTTAGACAAACATTTTGGTATGAGCGGGTATGTATGAAGCGAGCTTGTGTTTTGAATGAAACTGGGTTATTCTCTGAATAATAGGTTTCCAGTTTTTAACGGCACATTTTAAAGTATGCAGACAAAAGCGAGGTAGGATTTCAGTGCTGTTGAAGCTGGTTATAATGAGAGGATTCTGTAACGGAAAGTCAGTGGTAGCTGTGGGAAAAAGGAATGGCCGGATGAGGAAAACTTTCCAGTCCCAAGGTGATCTAGGACATGTGCTATACTCACTACCAGTCGGCCAATAGCATTTTTACATTTACATTTACAGCATTTGGTAGACGCCCTTAGCCAGAGTGACTTACATAAGTGCTTAGAAGTCTGATCAGTGAATGCATTCTGAAACTGTTTCAATATTATTTTTTATAAGAGTATAATCCTGGAAGCACTATTCCAAGCCATTTAAAGCATTTTGTAGTTCTTTTGTCCAAGGGATTTAAGGCATTTTGTAGTTTTTTGTGCAAGGCATTCCTGCAGTTTTTTTGTCCTTCAAACTTGGTAATCAAGTTGCAAAGTGTGTCCTGTATATGGAGTTTATCCCAGGCGGCGTAGACTACAAGGCAAGAGATCATGCTGGATAGGATGCCAATCCATCGCAGGTCACATACACAACAGGAGGTTCAGAAAAACCAGCTAGCCTAACTGCTTGTCTTTAGACAGTGGGAGGAGACCCTTGCGACACAGGGAGAGCATTCAAACTCCGCTCTCACAGCAGGCCCAAGATTTCAACCCCCAAAGCTGGAAGTGTAAAGCCGCAGCACTAGCCGGTGAGCCACTTGGCCAACAATAACAGAATGTTGTTGTTTTTTACATAATAATTTCATTGTTTGTATATAGTAGTGCTTACCAATTTCCACTGAACAGAGCACAACTGGTTTCCTCTATCTCAACAATAACTTCCCATTTTGGGGGTCTGTTATAAGAGAACTGCAGGTCTATGGATACCTTAACGCAGGCCTGCCCTTCCCACCCCAGGAGTACTACCCACATACATGCCGTTTTTCCACCTGCGTCAGTGATCTGCCTGGAAGGGACCCTGCTGAATCCCCGTCTAGATTATTAATGGCTTAATGAGCTCCAGGAACCGTCTAGACAAGAGAGCTCTGGGGAGGGAAGCACTTCTGCATGATGGAATGGCCGCTGCATCTACATGAGCATCTCAGAATGGAAATGTGCTTCATGGTGAGGTATACTGAACTGCGTTTATGGCCGTCAGTGTGTAGAGTGAGGGAAACATGAGAGGGAAAAGGATTAAAACTTACTGAGGTAATCCTCACCGCCCACAGACTGACTTTTTATAAAAATAATACAAGCTATCCATCCATCCATTTTCCATGCCCTCTTGTTCTGTCTAGGGTTGTTGGGGTCCGGAGTCAAATCTTGGACGCTACAGGAAGAAGACGCTACAGGGAATAACCAAAGACATGGTGCCAACCCATTGCAGAAATACAAACCATCCATCCATTCATTTTTTAATATAGATATAATATACATCTAAAATAATATTAATATAATATAAATATATAATTTGGACAAATAATAAAGATATAGATTGAAAAATCTATTAAATAATGGCAGACAAGCCCTGTTAAACCATCTCAGTGTCCTTTTGACAATTTTTCATAGGCCTGACACCCCCATCCCTAAATATATCCCTATATAAGCATTCATTTAGTGGCCAGTGCATTAACATCTGACACACATCTCATCACGCAGTACGCAGTAAGTTAAACAGCGTGTATGTTTTTCGTTTTTCATTTCTTTTAAATGTTAAGTATATGAGGGTAATTTATACATGAATGTGCACACATTTTATAAATCCCATCTATTATACTCATCACGTCTATGTTACCAACGCAAATTACTTCCTAATCTGCCCTTTTATGCTCATTTTTAGGTGATGATTCTTTGTCCTTTAATGTAAACGGATTCATGCCTTGCATGTAATAAATATTTTCCTCAAAAAAAGGTTTGCACCATCAAAAGCCCTGATGTGACCTGACCGTGTTCTCTGTCGAGGTCTTCTCAACCTTTATGCTGGAGAGTGAAATGCTGTCAAGTTAGCTCCATTTGTGCACTTGCTTGCTATTAGTCTGGCTATTTAAAAGTGATAATTCACTGCAGTGGCCACAAAAGCATCTGCTCAGAATGGTCATCTTGGACCCCAGCATGGAAGGTTCATTCCTGGCACATCTATGGATGTCACCTCACACTATGTTGTTTTTGACCATATTGGTGGCACTCATTTGCTCATATTTAATCCTTATCCTTGCACTAGTAAGGAAACAGGCATGTGTTATGGGTTAAATTAGTTATTTAATTAACCATGACACTGCCAACATGTCAGTAGGCTAGTTTGCGTTCCTTAACTAAAAATCCAAATTTAATTCATGTTTTGCTTCTGGCTCAAGTGTTGTTTGGCTAATGACAAATATAATTTTTGACCAAACCTGTAAGAAATCTTATTAATTAATGCAGAAAAAAATGTGTACTGGCATCTAAACGCCTTCCAAACACATCCTATATGGCAGGATGGCAAGATCTTAAATGTTGTAGATCACTGTTTCTTGACCCGGTCCTCAGGGACCCCCAGCAGTCCACATTTTTGCTCCCTCCCAGGTCTCTGCCAGACAGTCCACATTTTTGCTCCCTCCCAGGTCTCTGCCAGACAGTCCACATTCTTGCAAAACCATGGACTTTGTGGGAGTCCCCGAGGACTGGGTTGAGAAACACTGCTGTAGATGATTGAGCAGTTATAATCTGGCCCCGATCTAACACAAAGTCAACAGCATCTACAGACCCAACCATAGAAGGTTAACTGAATAAAGGGGGGCATAATGTTCACTTGTCTATTTCCTTTTTAAAAACAGCTATAATATATTAAAACATAGATATAATTTGGACATAATAAAGGTTTACATTAAATTATTTGTCTGTAATTTATTTGTGATTATTCATCACTGTGTTCTTATTGATGCTCCAAAAGTTACCCACCTTCCTTGTTCTATGGCCCATGGAGCTAAGGACAACTGAGACTGTATCAGGAGGAATTTTCAGCAGGTACTGAGCGGTGTCATCATTCTGCCAACCCGGGGATTTGAACAGGGGACTGATCTTCTGATCACAGGCATAGAGCCACAAGCAGTTTAATGTATAGGATCGCAGTTTTTAAATTTTATTGGGAATAACCCAGCAGTTGTACTTGGAATGTGAAAAGTCCCCAGGAATCTTAGGTGGGAGAACTTTTTCATCAATCAAAATGAGGTGCTGTGACTAATCAGACCTGCCGCTCGGTAACCCAGCGATGTGTCTTAGCCAAATCTTTAGTCCAGGTCTAACATCTGGGACTAATGGTCAAAGCACTTGTGCTGTAACATAAGGCATCACCGTGCATTTCTCGCCTTCTCTCATATGTGTGCTGTGTGGCTCCGTGGGTTAAGATGCTGTGTTTGTAATTGGAAAGTTGCCCATTCAAATCTCCGCATGGGTTAAGTTTTTTCTCTGTTGGGCCCTTGAACAATTGCTTGTCACTTTGGATAAAAGTATCTGCTATGTAAGCGATTGTGTAATTTCTTTGGAGGCATCTTCTTCCAGATGCTACCCCAAACCCATGGACCTGTAGGAGAGCACCTGCCAGCCTCTTCATGGGCAGGATTAGGAGTGCCACATCCTGTATCTCCAACATGCTAATGGGATAAACGTTGGAATGCGTTGCAATCTGATCAGGAGTGATTCTAGGGTTTTTGAAGGTGGGAGGTATAAGAGGGGCCATAATTCATACAGAGGGGCCAACTTTATCATTAGCCAATGACATGCTTTGAATCAGTGACTGACAGTGGAAGGGGCACTCTGGGGGCCAATCAGCTTTCAGCTGGAGCCAGTCTAGCTCTGACTAGATCTCACTTCCTACAACTAACAGTTATGGGTGTGGTGGGGCATGGGAGGGTCAGTGGTGACTTTCACTTGCATTGATGGATGACATGCAAGCTCCAGATTAATTCGCTCTGTAAAATCTGTCCTTGATGGCATAAGGTAAAGCACTCAAAAGCTTAAAGCTTCTCTCACAAGCAAGCTAAAAGGACATCCAGGAAGGTGAGCGCTGCAACACCACTACCACAGGGATTTAGATGGGAGGAAGGGCATTTATGAATGTGTACATTTCAGTTAAGAATACCCTGCATTGCTTCATGCTGGCCTTTGGTCTGTTTGATTTTATTTCACCATTTCAAATTAGCTTAAGCTTCACTTGAAATATATTGAAAGTCACGATTGCTCCGATGTTCATTTAGCATCTAGGCATCTATAGCTGATGCTAAATTATTTTGCTAATTGTTAAGTCTTTTTGTGCAATATTTCCTTTGTTTTATTTGGTAAGTTTGAAGAGCCATTCATGTTATTATTGTTATTTAACATTTGCACCTTAGATATGTACCTCTCCATCTTCTATACCTACTTTCCAATTCAGGGTCACGGAGGTCCAGAGTCCATCCCAGAAGCTACAGATGGAAACCACACAATGCAAGGGAAATGTGATGCCAACCTGTCGTAGTCCTTAGATATTTATATATATTTAGTTTATTTTAATATACATTACATGTATTGTTAATAGGAAAATAAGAGAATAAAGAGTCGTTGAAAAAGTACACAAGAATACAGCTTTGCCCATATTTCTGCACAATTACATTCAGGGAGACTGATGGAAAGCCAGACGACAGCGTGGGCACAGAGAAAATGACATGCCACAAACTCTCTTCCCAACAAACTGCAATTAATTGAATCAGATTTGCCCCGTCCATCGATTGTTAATAAGCATCTCAATTATGGTCAGTATGATCTGCAAAATATGCCGGGAAGCATGAGGCAGGTTACTCCGCGGGCAGATCAGTCAGATTAAATATTGTAAACCAGGACAGTTTCGAAAAGCAGCAGAAGGCTGGAAGGAAATTGTTTCAAATGTGTCAGGTATTTACAGAAAGTGTGACTCTCGATAAATGCGAAAGTACGTTTAGCTAGAAGACAGCCCTAATCTCGTGGGAATTAATGCATTTATTTATTTAGCAGATGCTTTTATCCAAAGCGACTTAGAATTGAGAAGGCAGGGTCAGACTGTCCCGGGAGCAACTGGGGGTTAAGGGCCTTTTTCAAAGATCCTATGGTGACATCACTCTGCCGACCCTGGGATTTAAACTGGCGACCTTCTGATCACAGGCACAAAATCCAAACCAGCATCACCAGACTAATAGTCACCTATCCAGAGAAGCTTTATGCCTTAGACAAACACCTAGATTCAGTTTTAAATGCTAAAATGACACAAGTCACACAAAAGAGGCACACAATGAAAATAAATTGAAAGTATTCAATAATAACAAAACAGAAATGCTGAAGTAAAATGCTAAAATGCAAAGTGTGAACCAGAGTTTCGCTACTTAGATTAAATTCATCTTGACACTGACACAGGGGTGGAGGCAAACGCAACAGCGGGTGATGTTTGTGTTGACTGAGCTGACTTTACTTATTTTCTGGGCTGTTGTACGTTTAGCTCATCTTTCTCATCAAAAGGAAATAATATGATATGGTTTTTATTTACATTTTTTTCTAACTATGAAAATCGTTGTCACATCTTGTCTCTTTAAGCCTGGTTAGTATATATGCACATTGCCCTACAACCACCATAAGAGTCCTAAAGAAAATATTGCAGAATATTCCAGTTAGAGTGGCGATGAAGTGATGATTGGTGAGTCTCAGTATGATACTCTGTGGGAATCTTGGACATGCTACACTGTGTACAGATTAAGCAGTTTTAATATGCTTGTAAAAATATATTTGAAAGGTTTCAACATACGCTTCAAATTTCTTTAATGAGATGAACCTGCAAACACTTTAGCAATTATTATGACATGTCCTTATATTGCTAAAAATCCAGTTTTGCCAGATTCCTAGTCAATGTGTAACTTCGTTTAGAAATTATTTTAGTGAACTCAAAGTCAATCAGTGAGCTACATGCAGCCTTCCAGCATATTCTGGAACGGTGGCTGATTTGAAATCATTGATTCCGAGCACGTTTCCTTTTATGTGTGTTGACAAATCGCCATGTTCAAATGAATTTGCACAACGGTGGCAGAAGAATGCAGGAAATGCAAATGAAATAAAATCATTAATCTAAAGAAAGAATCAAGCTAACACTGGCATGATGTGGGACACAACTGGCTTTCTACCAGTACTAGTTTGTTACTGGTAATATTACTGGTAATAAAGGTGGAGTGTGATGTATTGCTCAGAAATTTTTCTTCTGCTTATGTGTATGTTTAAATTATTTAATTTTGGTCCTTAAAAAGGCTGAACTGTTATCTACAGCTGTATTGACTTTGTGCTCTGAGATGACGTGGGATATGTCCCTGAATCACTGAGTACCCAATTATTGAGTAAGTCTGGCATTATTTCTTTTGCTATTTTTTTCTGTAATTTTATGATGAATGTACTATGAGTAGGGGGTCATATTTAATTAACTAAGTACAATTACTGTGAGCCCACATCGACCCTGTCCTGGATAAGCGGTTGTAGCAGATGGATGGATGGAAATTGTGTGAGGCATCTCCAAAGAGCTCCTCCACCTGACAGAAAGCCCCCTGAAAGCTTGCTTATCTGGATTATCTAGTCTTCATAGATTACCCAGTAAGATACGCTAGCCGAAGGGAGGATTCTCTTTGTTTACATTTCTGCCATTGTTTTGAATAGCTATATGCCTAACAGAGGCTGGAAAATGCTTGGCCAAAATAGTGCCATCTATTATGAGAAACAGAGAGGTATTTCAGTTCAGGGAAAGAACTCCTCTGCATGAACTTTATTAAAGATCTCGACAGCAGTTATTGACCAGTGTGTGTCTCGGTGTGTGTGTGAGCGAGTGAGTGAGTCAGATCAGTCGACTCATAAACTGTAAGCTTTAGGTCCAGGGGTTTCTCTGAAATCTTCCCTCCCCTTAACCATCATGGAATTTTTTGTGACTGTAGTTAAATTTCATTGGTTATTTTCGCTTACCGTGATGAACAGAAACTATTTATTGAAACCTGTCACACACAAGGCACATGTACCTATTCATCAGCATAAGTGCACTATATACACACACACAAACACACACACACACACACACACACACACACACACACACAAACACACACATACATACACACACCTATGGATATATATTAGGAGACCACAGCAAAATTTTCAGTTTCACTCATTTCTCAATTAATAGGTATGAATCTGTGTAAAACTCCAGCTTCGCTCTTCCCTGCTTCTCATTGATGAAGGGCTTCTTTCCTGGTTTATGGGACTTCAGTCCTGCTTCTAGGAGCCTGATATGAACTGTCCTAGCAGTGCACTTCACACCACTTAATGTTTCCCATTCCTTTTGAAGGTCATTTGATGGCATTCTCTGATTCACGAGAAACTATCAGTTAAGTTGACGAATATCTCTAGCATTAGAAAGTCACTTCTGCCCTCTACCTGGCTGATTTTTAGTTACTGTCAATTTCTCCTGCTTCACCTTGTCTTAGAGATTTTGAACCTGGGAGCAGCCTGATGCTCAGTGTAGCCTTCTGGCTGCAGAACCACGATTAAACCAGGATTTAAAAATACAGATTTGTTTAAAATATAGAGCAGGTCATGCATATGTACAGTTAAGCCCAAAATTATTCATTCCCCTACCAAATATTGACGTATAGTGAATTTCTATTTTACTGATAGGTTTCTTCTGGCTGGAAATGGCATAAGCATCTGACAAAAGGTGGTCAGACATTGTGCTAGAGATATAAATGAAAAAAAAATTTTTTTTGATGTTTATTTTACTTTTTTATGAAAAATGCCATGTTCAAAATTATTCATGCCCTTTCTCAATAATCAATGGAAAAGTCTTTATTTGCCATCACAGCAATCAAATGGCTCTTATAATTGCTAACAAGCATTTTGCATGTCTCCACTGGGATTTTGGACCACTTCTCTTTTGCAAAGATCTCGGTCTTTGAGGTTGGACGGCTCCCTTGACATCACTCTGGTCTTCAGTTCCCTCCACAGATTCTCAATGGGATTCAGGTCTGAACTCCGGCTGGGCCACTCCAAAATGTTGATGTTGTTTTCTGTTAACCATTTCTTGACCACTTTGGATGTATGCTTTGGATGATTGTCTTGTTGGAAGATCCAATGATAAATGTAATGTTTTCCTGCAGACTGCCTGATATTTTCCTCCAGAATCTTAATGTAGTCTTCTTTGCTCATGATGCCATTTATTCTGACAAGGATGCCTGGCCCATTGACTAAAAAACACCCCCAAAGCATTATTTTCACACCACCATGCTTGACCATGGGGATGGTGTTCTTGGGGTTGAATGTGTCTCTGTTTTTTCACCAAATAAAAGCCACGTCTCTGTATCCAAACAATTCCATTTTCATCTCATCCAACCACAGAATTGATGACCAAAAGCTTTATTCTTTGTCCAGGTGAGCTTTTGCACTGGCTAGGCTAGCTTTTGGGTGCCTGTCTTGGAGAAGTGGAGTCCTCCTGGAGACCAGCCTTGTGCAGTGTCTGCCTTGTGATGTTGGTACCAGAATTGCTCAAGATTTGTCAGGATGGCCTTGGTGGTCATCCCTGGAT
>JAAGVU020000001.1:28004982-28015984 GCA_011763525.2 Mormyrus iriodes
TCATGAGTTAAGCAAATGTTCTATAAAACTCAGTCTTGTCAAAATTTTGGAAATTGTTCTTGTGGTCATTGAGCTATAGATTGAAATCTTACTTTTCTAAGGCGGTGTACTCAATTATGCAGAGCACCGTACATGCACTGGGGCTTAGAATTGCAAGGATACAATACTTGTGTTGAACAGATTTTTCACTCATTTCAATAGAAACAATTATTTTTTAACCAAAAGTCATTTAGCCTAACTGATTTGCTTAGTAGACGTATTGACAAGGCAGCAGCCAGTTGAATATAGCCTAATGGTAATATACTTGGGTATACTATTATAGTTTTACATAGTATTATGTTATATAATTCTTAATTATATGAATTATTCACATGCGTTTTGGATTGTAACAATTGCTTGTAACTGTATAAAAATGTACAAATATTTCATTCCGTTACACGTTTGGCTTTCTGAAAACTGCAATATTGCGTTTGGTCATGTAGAGGCGTGTGCCTTAATACATCATGTATTAATACACGTAATGAAAAATGCAGTTAAAAGCACTTAAGGCAGTAGCAGAATGCACGTAAGGGTCATTTACATGTGACATACCCATAATGCGGTTTTGCTCCGCCCAAGGTGTGTAAGCCAGTAGCATTAGCTAGGCTTACTGGCATTTCTAAATTGCCTAAAGGGGCATTGGGCAGGGACAAAAGGAAGCACTTTGAGATAGTATGATGATAAACTGACAATCCTTTTATTTGTCCAAGTATAATGGAATTCTTCATTTCCCATACCCCATCTCACTCTCCATAGCTTGGGAGCCACAGCATAGGGTCAGCCAATGTGCTGCACCCCTAGAGCTGGGGCTTAAGGGCCTTGCTCAAGGACCCACAGACATGTGACTATTCTGCTGAGGCCAGAGCTCAAACCAGGGATTGTCCCATCATTGGCACAGAGATTTAGCCCATTGAACCACTCTCAGTAAACCTCAGAAAGAATGGTATGTGTGTAAGTCCTGTGATGGACAGGCAAACGACCCCCCCCCCACTCCCAGCCTTGTGTCCTGTGATGCCTGGGATAGGCTCTAGACCCCTCTGTGACCCTAACCAGGTAATGGATTGGAAGATGGATGGATGGACTTTTGTTTCACAATGTTGGGAGTGAGTAACTGTTATCAGACATATTTAAAGGAGAGGAGGGATTGGCACATTCAGTCCATGCTTGGTGGCACCGAGGACACTGGACCTACTGACAGGTCATGGAGATCTCTGGCTGAACTTTGCTACTTCCAGCAGGCTGTCCTGTTCTGATATGAGGCACAGGATCCCTTCCTCATCCCCAAGCACACACATTATTTAGTTTCAAAGTGATATCTCCGCCTACACGCTCAATTCAATTAGCGACCAAAGGCCAGAAAGGCAAATTCTGGTTAACCAGCGTGAACATTTTTCAGCCCTTTTTTTCAGCTCATTAAGCGTTGTTTCATATTTCGCATGAGAAAAAAACAATGTCTGTTTAATTACAACATGGGTAAGAGGTGCTGGTTTTGCATGGAGACAATTAGTATAATTTGACCCAAATGTGAAGACCCCTACGAACCCAGTCTTCTGACCTGATTGGAACAGAGGTCTCTCAAAGGGAAGGGGTTTAATGTTTAGCTGGGGATCCCAACCTCAAACAGCTGAAATGTTTAAACATTAATACCACAGCTTCGAGACTCTCAGCCTCCGCTATTTGCAATTCAGATGCAGCATGCTTTCGCGGGCTGAGGAACATCAGAGCTCTCCCTTTTAATTATGTGTGAATAAATATCCAAAGTGCTGACACCCTTTTCGACACCCTCTCCTTGTGAAATCCTCCCCCTTCCCCCATAACACTGATACACAGAAGCAGTCCAGGGAAATGTCTTTCATTAATCCCCTAAAATTGGTAACATATTGGTTTCTTATGGTATTGTGTAATTACATTACTGCGCAGAACAACATTAAGAAAATCCACATCAAAATTTCGTATTAATTCACATCAAATGTATGCAATATTGTTATGCAAATCCTGTCAGCTGTGAAGCAATTCTAGTAATTGTGAACATTTATTGAACATTTAATTAATATTTTCATTAATACTAATGACTGATGGGCAGCAGAGGGATGGGAGAACTGGCATATTTCAATAATACGTGTGAGTGTGCCTGTTACAACCTGGCACCTCATCCAGGGTGTCCCCTGCCCTGTGTCCTGACAAAGTAGCATCCCATCCAGGGTATCCCCTTCCTTTCCTGGGATAGGCTCCAGCTTCACTGCCACCCTATACCCGATAAGCATTTTGGAAGATGGCAGATAATTTGTAGCTTTCCTTTTTGATGTCCAGCTTTTTCAACCAGGAATTTGACAAAGGTGAAGTTCACTTGATCTACCACACATAGAAGCATGCCAGTTTGACCCAACCCCCACGCTAGGTGTTACATCCTGTGCATCCTGTGACGTGCCTGTCGCTAACAGGCACATCACACCCTCAGATTATCGCTTGTCTGGCTCGGTGGCAGTTGTCCGGGAGACTGTTGCCCGGGTTTCTGTTTGACATACAAGGCATGCGGAGAGTAAATCTCAAACTGTCACCAACTCAGCTCCAACACTTCACTGTGACAAAAACGACAAATCTGACCCGGCGGTTTTAAATCAACTTCTATCAGTCACATCTTTGACATATATATTTGAATGCAATTTAACACTGCAAAAGCACTCCATCATTTCTCACGGTGTCAATTACCATGATTGTTTTTAAAACCATTAGCAGCATATTAACATTTAACTTATTAATATTTACAGCTTTCTTCTTTTCTAGGTACTATACCCAAAAATAGCAAAGTTCTGCAATAGGGACATTAAGTATCCCCTCTCAGCTTGGGACCGCACTTAAAAGACAACTAAACAAAACTTCACACTAGTACCCCTCTATCTTTTGAGACAAAATAAATATATTACCATCTCTCTTTCTGCTAAGAAGAAAAGAAAACATTTCCTCTAAAAGAAGGCTTATAGTGGCAAAAGCTCTTAAAATGTGCTGAAGGTTTCCACCGTCATTATTTACAAAAGTGCAGAGTTTCAGGTCTGTTCCTCTCTCTGCTGTAGCTCCACACAACAATAATATTTAATTTTTAATGCTGTGGGGTTTATTTATTTAAGGGTGGTCAAAGGGGGCAGGGAGGAGTGGGGGTGGAAAGGTTGGGTCTCGGGGCATGAAACCAAACAGAGCTCTGAAAATGTGCGGAATGTCAGCCCCTTGGCGGGCCGGGTCAGGTCGGGGGGCAGGGGAGGGCAGAGCCCCCGTTTACTTTCCAAGCTACCACTCACGCTTGATTGCCTCTCCATTCAGGAAGGGGGTGTGAGAGCCAGACAAGAGCGCCATGTGAAGGAACATCAAAGCTCATCTCCAAACAGGGTGGCAAGCTCGCCGGCACCTTGGCCCCTCTGTTTATGCAGACCCGCAGCCCACCTCAATCCCCTTGTCACTCTGTCTGTTCTGCTCGCCCTTGGCTTTTATCTTCCAAATTAGTGCATCTGTGTAAACAGGCTGGCTATAAAAATGTAAACATCCCCTCCAGCCCCCCCCAACCCCCAAATGTAAAGTTCATCAGATACAAGCAGCTGGCAACCCTGCTTGGCCTCCGCAGGGCTGAGGACCAGGTCCACTGTTCCTGCTTTTTTTATGAATGAATCTGGGTGGCACCCCCCTCCCCCCCAGTGTTATGAAAATCCAGCAGCATGCAGCAATAACATTCTGCCTGGGAGATTTCCGAACCTAAGAGAGTCCGAGAAGCGCCAAGCTGGGCTTCCTCTCTATTCCTACATCTCTCAGGAGCTAAAGACGAAAGCCAGACACCACGTTAGCAGCTAAATCTGCTTTTACCAGCTCATGTTCCGCCAGTTTTAGGTCCAACATGCTTGATTTCAGTTCAAAACGAGGATGTGAAATTCTTGTCAACCAAGAAAGTAAAACGTGTGGAATTGTTAGAGAAAACGCGTCAGAATAACTGGGCTTCATTAGGTTTGCGCGGTTTTATGGCAATAACCTATACCCTGATATTTTGAGTAAACTGCGACCTCCCCCACTTGGTGAATTTTATCACCAAGATTTCATAATATGAAAATAGCATTGCCTTTGACGATAATGCCAAAATACTGTGCACTCTGATATACTATCTGGGCAGTATAACAGTATGAAAAATTAGGCACCACCCAAGTCAAAGCTTGTGTTTTGAAGTGCATCACTATGTCTCAGATTAAATTATGGATTTTACAGGATTTACAGATTTTACTGCAGTGTTTCCTAATCCAGTCCTTGGGGAACCACAGACAGTCCACATTTTTGCTCCCTCCCAGCTCCCGAATAGGAGCTGGGAGGGAGCAAAAATGTGGACTGTCTTAGAGGGAGCAAAAACTGGACTAGCTATGGGTCCCCGAGGACCAGATTGGGAAACACTGCTCAACTGCCTTGACATCATCCTCTGAACTAGATTAGGCTTGGATCAGCTCCCTTAGCTGGGGACTTTAGCTCAGAGGGGTCATTCCCTGTCCAGGAGGAAGTGAGAGTCATGATATCCAGGCCAGACTGGTCACACTCTCTCGTCACACATCACCCCATTCACGCCTCAGCTGTAATTGCTGCATAGTTACTGGAACAAACACAAGGGTTAAATTCTGTGTTTTATGGCACCTTAGGGACACCGGTGGCCCTAACCCAGGGTTGGGCAATCTTATCCAGAAAGAGCCACTGTGTGTGCGGGTTTTCACTGCAGCTCCCTAATTAGATTACTAATTAGAGGACTGATTGGCTGAAGAGTCATCGCACCTGGGTTTGAACAGCTGACCTAAGGGTTATCCCAAAAACCTGCATACACACTGGCCCTTTGCGGATAAGATTGCCCAGCCCTGCCCTAACCTCATATTACTGGAAGGAAGCAGAGAACTTGGAGGGATCCTGTACAAACTTGAGATAGATGTTACGTTATTGTCCATGAGCTTCAGCGTCAATATTCTCTAAAATTAAAAGCAACTGCAGGTTTTTATTTATGGTATATCACATGATATAAACCCTTAAAAGAAATTTACAACAATTGTCTGACAAAAGCAGAAAGCAAAAATGGGCAAAATTGAACTGGATTTAAACATTTGTAAGTAGTTTATGTTGAGTTTTAAAGACATAAGGTAAAATATTTTGCAGAATAATCACAAACAGCAGGTAAACATTTGTCTTGGTGACTTTCCTGCTGTTGGGAGTACATTTACAGAAGTAACTGCTGTAGGTAATTCTTGGGTTTCCATGTGTCGATAATTATGTAATCATTAACAGAGCCATAACAACTTCCCTGATACTGCTGTTAATAATGTGTGTGTGCGTGTGTATCTGAGTTTCTACCTGAATGAATCTAAACCCAAGTTTAATCTGTAAATTTCACCTGGAGTACATCTATTAAATTGGGCTTCTCAGAATCCTGCGTCTGGATAAGATCTGGCAGCAGCTACAGTTGAGCCGCTCACAGTGAGGTGACTAGCCCTATCTAATGCTTTTCAGAAGAAACCATCTATGTGGTCTGGCCTCTGCAGACATGGTTCAGATCTCAGATGGGGTGGACCTAAAAATAAACTTTGGGGGGGTGGGGATCATTGACATCTCTTTTTGTCTAATAAGTTGTCAGAGTTTTCAGAGCGCTTAGGGCTGTGGATTCAAGGGCAGTGGTTTCTGACGAAAGATACAGGATGGTGATTTTTAAAAATATTTTCTTCATTCTGTTTGTCATCCAAAGTCACCAACAAAATTTCTTCTAGAATTAATAAGAAGAAATTTATTGATCCCAGGAAGAAATTCAAGAAAGAAACTTGCATTGACCCAGACATGATTTGAACATGCAACCATTCAATTTAGAGTCAGACACAGTACAACAGCACTACAAGGTCACTGCATTACAGCCACATATTATATGGACACATATTATATTTCAGCCTCTGATCAACACTAACTCTACTGATCCCTAATTACGACTTATTATAGTTGTCTAAGTCCCGGGTTATTTCCTGTCATGAGAACGTAACTTCCGATATAGGCTCTAGACCCCCGTGACCCTGCATCAGATAAACAGGTGTAGAAAATGGTTGGCTGAATATTTGTTATTCCCTGTTGTGTTGCTCAGACTTTTGCCGGGCATATTATCCCTGTCTTTGGGATTCAGGATCTCGTGTCCCTGACCTGTTTTCGGAACCCAGCCTGTTCTTCGGAGTAACAGCATGGCTGAATCACATCCTATTGATGGATCTGCACCAGTGGCAGCGAGAGTGATTTAATGTTGCAGGTGCCATGGGGGAGCTAGATTATTCAGTGCGGGCGCTTTAACATTTAGGCTACAAGATGTGTATAAGCACAAACCACGATAAGCTATGTAGGATAATATTATGGGTAATATCACAATCCTTTAAAAATTCATTTTAATAGATACATTGTTTAGAAATTAAATTCTTGTAGTAGATGACGCACGATATGATTCACAGAAACTATGATACACATAAAATAAAAAAAACAAAAACCTGAACTCCATGGGAAGCCCAGTCCCTGAAAGTGTCTCCGCCCTACTGGCTGTTTGATGCATTTTTCCATCCGCTTCACCATCTGGGTGAGGGGGGCACCCTGTGTCTGTGAATGCCTTCGGACAGCTTCCCGCTAAGCTCCAGCATCTGCTCGGTGCTAGTTTGGCACGTATGGTGCCCACGTGCAATTCAGGGTCCTACAATTCACAGTCAGCCTGTGCATAAACAGAGCATGTCACCTGACCTGCACCTGCAGATCAATGTAAGGCTATAGCATTACTGAAACAGTGTCATAACAATGTGTTTCACAGGGGGGGGGGTCCTCTTTTCTCTGCTTTCACCATATGCATTTGAAAAACAATGCCTAAATATTAATTAAACATTATCCCTGTCTAATGCCCACAGAGAGAAAGCTAGAGGCGACAGAGGCAAGGAAAAACTCCCTAGAAGGAAGAAACCTTGGGTGGAACCAGACTCAAAGGGGGAGCCCATCCCCCAGGGGCCGGCAGAGGAAGTGAAATTCCTGATATATTCGCTCCAAATTGTTAAAATCAGAGTGTAACTGCGGAAAGCCCAGTAATGGGTGCTGGTGTCTGGGAAGGGAGGTGATAGTGCTACTTCATTAAAAAACAAGCAAATTGTCGTTTTTCCAATAAATAATAATTTGACAGGGATGAAACATGGCAAAGAATCCCAAGAATATAAACCTTTGGAGGTATTTTGGGTTGTAGTTGTAAGGGAGATGTGTATTGCTTATGTCGTACTACATTAAAATCACATAATTAGCTATAAGAAGTTCACAGACACCATGTGTTCCCGGTTTCAGTTCTTTATCTGTGAAAGCTGTAGACAACAAGCATGCATGCGGCGGAACGTCGTCTCGGCGGAGCATATATTCTCACTCTTGTTGTTGTCTTCATTGAATAAACTGCATAACTGGTCAAATAAATACTTCATTCTGTAAGTAATCAAAACTATTGTCTTGATACAGATGGTATTTTCCATTCATACGGTAGCATTTGTTTATGTGATAAACCATTCCGTCATATCCGTTTATTGTATACATCTTATGGTTTTGTTCATCTCATTCATTCAGACATTTCAATTTCTTGACTGTTCTTTCTTTTCTGTTTTGTTCTTCCTCCCTCTATACCTACTAAATGCGACTGAATCATAGCGTTACAGGCTTGGGTGATCTCTCCTGTGTTCATGCTGACTGATCACCAGCCCCATGGCCACAGAATCAATTAATGTATTCCAGCTGCCTCTGATTACACAGATCACCCAGCAGCAGTTTAAATGTAGTCATCTGGGCTGAAGGGAGGAGGAGCTTTGCATGATGAATCTGCAAGGTGTGTTGTGGTCCTTGAATTTAGTGGCGTTTCTGTGCAGTTGATCAATGGTGTTTGATTGAGTTGCATGTTATCAATGTGGAGAAATGTTTATAATGGTTATCTACAGATTAATTAGTAGATACTACATTTCATTTCAGCATTTAATTGCTTTTTTTAAACTCTTCGGGACCATATTTCACGTCTTGCTTTGAGAACGTGATCTCCTGGTTCAGGTCTCTTCATTTTTGGTTATCCACATGTAGTGACCCACAGTGCGAGTGTGGCGCCCAAATACATTCAGATTTACGAGGAGAATCTCTGTAGCTTATTTCAATGCCATTTTCTTCGGGGGGGGATGAAGGCCATCACCATGCAGTATAAACGCTTTAGACCAAGACAGTCAGAGCTGTGACGATCTGTATTACTATAAATACATATCAGTCAATCTCTGAAGGAATGGGAGGCTTTGAAATAGCTGCATGTTCCAGCTACAGCATGCTGGGTGCCTTATTAGATGCAATTCCTTTAAAGAACCATTACTGGCTAACTTCTGTGTGATTATCTTCAGGTCACAGTTTATCCAGCCATCTATTTTCTAACCTTTCACTCTGGTCAGGGGCATCCTGGACAATATCCCAGGCTGCAGAGGGCTGGGGTACACTTTGGATGGGGTGCCATTCTGTCACTGGGCATCCATATATATTGTAAGCTGGGACAGGTTCACGCAGATGGACGCAGGCAGAAACTAAACATCTTTACAGGATGGTGTTATGACAGACTAAAGACCCAAGGACATCCAGAAAACAAGAGTTCATGATGAGGTCACTCAAATTCTCTAACTCACAAGATAGGCAAAGGTAACACTTTACATCAATGCTGTCAGAAAAAAGGGGTACAGTTTTGTTCCCCAAGGTACACACAACATTAATGTACCCCCAATAATACAAAAATGTTCCTCAGAGTCCATTTCTGTGCCTTAAAAGCTACATTTACCTACAGCTAGGGTACGTTTGGCAGGCCCTTGAGGGTACAGCCTCAGTAAAAAGTAATTGTGCCCTCAAAGGTATATCTTAGGCTGATCTAAATAAATAGTAGCCTAAATAATAGTAAAGATCTGGATCTAAATAAAAGTAAGCAAATAAAACATTTATATTCAGTTATCATCTGTTAGAGTCATTTAAACCTGATCCATTTTATATAGCTATTGAATCCAAGATTATCAGTTGCTTATTTTTAAAAGTTTGGATCCACTGCATAGCTATCAGTTAACCCCTATTGTGCTTACCTCGTATGCACAATTACATTTAAAGTCAAGTTAAACAAGTAAAGTTAAATTTTAAAACGTGTCATTTTCAAATGAACATTTGGCAGATCAGACAACATTCCCAAGTTCCATTGTTAATATTTAGTTCCCTAGCAGACAGTCTTATCTTAAGAGTTTAATATAGCAGCTGATGTGAGCGATAAACCAAAGCATTATGTGGTTTATGGAGAAATGTACGCATGTGATATGTGAGCTTGGAGAAGTGGGTGTGTGGCTTAGTGATCAGCCATGGATATCAGTGTAGTATCGATGGCCCTGCCCGCCACCATGAGATCGGGTTTCAGACACCAACTGTAAGAACTCCCAGTTCATTACTTAATTCTCTTCTTTGTTATGTGCCTTAATCTAATCCATAAAACAGACAGCAATTATTTCTGATTTCTAGTTATATATTAGCTAAATAATTGTATAATTAGCAGTGTGCTGATTTTTTTTTGTTTGTTTTATTTTAAATTAAAATCTGTGAGCATTTCCCTCCTTAAAAACATAATGAGTTGATCACAACTGAATCACTCTTTGAAAATATGCTTGCTGAGGATACATAAGATACATAATCAAGGTGCTTTTTTTCCAAAGTGGGATCATGGTGTTGTAACTTGCATCCGAAGGCAGGATTACACCATTCGTATGTATGGGATCTTCAGAAGGGAACGTGTCACTCCAACGGGTGACATATCGCGCTGTCAGACACAAAAGCCATTCCTTAGTCAGAATGAGGAGAGAAAAATCATGTGTCCCATTGTAGGGTCACAGAGCAATGCTACTGAATAATGATGGAAAGTTCAGTTCAATTTACAGAACCAATTCTATCAAACTGTTTGTTTAAATGAATCTAACATTCCATTCAAAGAATCGGAATCCTTAACTGAATTTCCTTAAGTCATTGTGGGAACTTAGTCTACATTAATTTGGTGCATTTCTGCTTTTTTTCTAAAAAGTACATATTTACCCATGGATTAAAGTGTGGAGACGTATTATTCAAAAAGTAATCCATCTGCTGTAAGATGCTCATCCAAAGTATGACTGTTCATTTTAAGCATTTGAACCCAGTCGTGGTACAAACTGTTTTGCTTATCATAGACTAATAGTTTTTTGGTAGTTAGCAATTAGCATGGTTTCCTAGCTAGTTAGCGGTTAACATGATTTCTGAGGAATTCTGTCTGAAGGATTCAGGTGGCACTTTTCTCATGAATATTAATGAGTTTTCCCAAACCACCATGTAAAATGAAAATTTGAGAACCGGTCGCTCTTTGTTTTCAGTCTCATGAGATTTGCCAAGAAACTGCTTGAACTGAACTCACCAGAATGCGGAACTACTGAGAGAGTTGCTAACATGTCGACTGCTGGAATTGGGAGTTAGTGAGCCACAGCGACCATGCTGCCGGGCATGTACAAACACAAAGGATTACGGTACGTGGGGGGCACTGAAGGCAACATCTTTACCAAGAGTCTACAGAAAGCAAATATAAGTGAATTTAAAAAGGTTGTGTTTATATGGTAATGTATCAAATATTGTTAGATTTTAGAATCTAAAAAGTGTAAAATGATTGGATCAACAAAAAGTTCATTTTTTTCAGATTTGAAAACCAGTTTGACCAATTCAGTGAAACGAACCAATTCAAAATGAGGCATTATTACTACTGAAATGAACACCTCTCTGCACTGATCATCAATGACTTTTGCGATAACACTATGTAACAAATTTTGATTTTTATTTTGTTCCTGGGTACAAAGTGTGTTTTCCTAACCCGTTATGCCTAAAACAAACAGAAAATAGCTATTGT
>JAAGVU020000001.1:28027847-28044618 GCA_011763525.2 Mormyrus iriodes
CCCGGGCAACGTAGCTCCTGGGATCATTGGAACACGCAAACCCCTCCACCACGATAAGGTGTCGGCTCCAGGAGGGGTCAAGGGGGCCCAGTTAAAGTAATTTTGTTCTGGCTGAGCGGGCCTAGTTTTAAACGTGCTAAAGGTGCTTCACGCTGATTCTTATTAACTGATGGACATTAGTGTCTATGCAGCTGCCATGCTTTCACAAGTAATGCATTAGGCTTTTACCCACCAAACTTCAGGAACCTGGTTCCGAGTTCCTGGGCCATCTTTTGCAGTTCCCGGCTACTTTTGTGTGTCACTTTCCCAACACACAACAGGAAATGTGACCTTTATGCCAAGCATGGGAGACGCAAAGGTCCTTAAACTTCACACAATTTCACACAAAACTACACTGCCACCCCAAAATAATTGAAGATGAACAAATCATTTTGCGAGTCATTATGAGAGATCAATTGCATGGTCCGAAATATGGGAAAAATGGCATTTTATTTATTTTTAATTTATATGGCCCACAACCTGTTTATAATTATTAAATCTGGCCAGCAGATCGTTCTTGCGGTTTCCACAGCAGAAAAAGTGATGTAATGTTATTCCACTAATAAGTGCTGACAAGTTTTACTGCAAGCTTTGGCAAATTTTCCTATGCAGAAATATGGATACAGAAGCAAAAAAGGTATTCGTTAATGAATTCATATGGGACTACAATGCCCCCCTCTCCCCCCAACTCCGTCCGTTCATCGCTAAAAGTGAGTTGGCGCAGAGCAACGCAAGGCTCACCTGGCTAGAAGATGACATCAGAAATAAGATCTAATCCCAACACATACTTGATGTCATGCTGGCAGGCTGCACGATGAGGCATGATGCCGGTTTTAAAAGGACACAGCAGCAGACTCAGGCTGGTGAACCCCTGAAGGGGACTTTATTAGCCAGGGAGGCAGCAAACGCAGGGACAGGCAACACTTGGACATGCCATGACTCTACAAGGACCGACAGGGGAGCACTGGACTGGGGAGCCTTACATACAAGGAAACAGGGTGGAGTAAACGAGGGGCACCTGTGGGTGATTAACACTGGGCAAGCAGCAGCCTGTGGGGAACGCTAGGAAAACACCAACTGGGAAGGGCTGGACATCTCAGAACCCCCCTACAACGGCGCACTCTCTGGGTGCACCATCCGGATCGAGGGGGAGCCCGAGGTGCCACGGACAAAGACGGGCACACGGGGTCAGGACACAAGGCGAGGACCAGGACATCGGACTCAGGCAGGACAGGACCACAGACACCAGACCTGGGGAAAAACCGGAACAAAACAAGACATGCACTAAAACAAGAACGGACACCATTGGAGACGAAAGAGGCACCAAATAGAAAACCCAACAGGACACGGAGGAACTAAGGGACAAAACGACACTGGACGGGACGAGACCGGGGCAGGATCAGAGACCACTGGGATCGAACATCGGGGGACACAAGGAGGGGACTCACAAAGCCACACATCCAGGGGGACAGGTAGGACATGACACCAGACAGGACAAACAGGCAGGAGGACCACAACTGGATGAGGACCAACAAGGGGCCCTGGGAATTGGGCCCCAGCAAAGGGAACAGGCTCAGGAAACCAGGGGACAAAAGAAACGGGACAGAACACCTGGATAGTGACAAGGGACCAGGGAGGAATACGCTCTGAGCTTGAGGGGGAACCCCGGGAAGGAAACTAGGGACCGGAGGGACTGGGGATGGAGCACGGGGAACGAAGGTAGGGACCCGGGGTGGAGCACGGGGAATGAAGGTAGCTGGGAAATGTGACGGGACCTGAGGGACTTGGAGCGGAGCCCCCGGGGCATGTAGCCGGCCCTGATGGCAAGGGCCATGAATGGAGGACAGGGGCCAACAAGGAGGAACCACACCCGTGGGCCGAGGACCAACATAAGCCTGCTGGGATGATAGGCTCAGGTATCGAGGTGGAAGGGACCGGGTAGGAAAAGCATGGGGAGAGCCGCGGGGAGAGCCGGCGGGCAGGAGCTGTCCAGGCAACGGTGACCGGCAGGCAGGCAGGAGCCGTCCAGGAGACGGCGACCAGCAGGCAGGAAGGAGCCGTCCAGGAGACGGCGACTGGCAGGCAGGCGGCGGAGAGCCGGCTAGAGAGATCCGTCCCGGTGACGGCGGAGAGCCGGCGTGCGGGAGCCGTCCCGGCGACAGCGGAGAGCGGGCCGGCGAGAGCCGTCCGGGTGACGGCGGCGGACAGCGGGCCGGCGAGAGCCGTCCGGGCGACGGTGGCGGAGTGCTGACAGGCGTGGCCATCCGGGCGACGCCGGCGGAGTGCCAGCGAGCAGGAGCCATCCTGGTGACGACGGAGAGCTGGAGGGCAGGAACCATCCGGGTGACGGCGGCGGAGTGCTGGCTGGCGTGCGCCATCTGGGTGACAGTGGCGGAGTGCCGGCTGTCGGGCGCCGTCCGGGTGACGGCAGTGGTCTTCGTGTAGCCAGCGGGGCCAAGTGCGGCTCTGCAAGACCTCCGGGGGGCGAGCAAGGCTCGGTGAGATCCCCATGGGGCAGCAGTGTCTCAGCAGGATCCCTGTGGGGCAGGAGCGTCTCAGCAGGATCCCCGTGGGGCAGGCACGGCTCGACGGGATCCCCAGGCGACCGGCAGACCGCAGGGACCGTCCGGGTGACGGCAGTGGAGTGCCGGCTGGCGTGCGCCATCCGGGCGATGGCTTCGGAGAGCCGGCTGGAGCGAGCCAACCTGGCTCTACAGGACCCACGGGGAGAGCGCGCGGCTCGACGGGACCTGCGGGAGGCAGGAGCTGTGCCGTGGTGGCAGCTTCCCTCTTCCGGGCAGCAATAATCTGGTGCAGATTCTCCTGTATACTGGCCAGTTCCTGTGGCAGGGAGGCGGGGCTCACCGCCACGAAGTCCTGGTCCAGATCCCGGAACAGTGCCTGAAGGTCGCGGGTGTCTGGGACCTCGGGGCTGTCCCACAACCTCCAGAACAGCCCCTGGAGGGTGAAGAACAGCTGCCCAAGGTCTGGGGAGCACTGGAGGGGTCCGCTGGAAGCATCCGTTATTCGGGTTCCAACTGGAAGAAGGCCAGCATATGCGCATTCTCCGGAAGGCGTGGGACGAGCGGACCCGGTTCCGCCACGGAGCACACTATGCGGTCGGTCTTTCTGTCACGCTGGCGGGCTGCACGATGAGGCATGTTGCTGGTTTTTAAAGGACACAGCAGCAGACTCAGGCTGGTGAACCCCTGAAGGGGACTTTATTGGCCAGGAAGGCAGCAAACACAGGGCCAGGCAACACTTGGACATGCCACGACTCTACAAGGACCGACAAGGGAGCACTGGACTGGGGAAGCTTACATACAAGGAAACAGGGAGGAGTAAACAAGGGGCACCTGTGGGTGAATAACACAGGGTGAAAACACGAGATAACTATCAACAAGCAGCAGGCATGGCTGCTAATCAGCCACGCCTGTGGGGAACACTAGGAAAACACCAACTGGGAAGGGCTGGACATCACACTTGAAATGTTTGATGACCTCAGCCTTGGGCAGTTCAATACTTCTGAGTAGAAGAAGAGGCTACATTTCTTGAGGGGGTATTATCACTGGTCTCCAAATTTCAGTGGTACCACCATCGACATTCCTGGTGTGTTTTTGTTGGCTTCGGCCAGGCTGGTTTTGAATGGATGCGAACAGCTGTATCTTCTGAGATCCCAGAGGTCAGAGGACACGAGTGACACCAGCTCAGAAGATGAGTTACAGTTGACGTCTTGTAACATTCACAGAAAAGGACAGGTGTGTAGCCCACAGGAAAAAAGAGGGGACTTAAAACCGGGACATGATCCCTCAGGGATGGTTCTTTGACAAAGCACTTCAGATCCTAGGTTCTCCAGCATTGGAGAGGAGCATTTAAATCCAGGCCTGGATATAGGGACCTATTCAGGGCTCCTTAACAAAATCAGGTTGCTTGTTTAAGGCCAAATCCATAACTGTTGTTCATGAAACTAACTAAGTTATATGTAAGTCTCTTATTGCATATCTATGAATTTAGGTGTTTTGGGGTTTGGATCTGTGGGTTGGGATGCATTGTCTGTGATCAGAAGGTCATCAGTTCAAATTTCAGTGTTGGCCAAGTGGTTTCACTGTTGGACCCCTGAGCAAGGCCCTTAATCCCAGTTGTTTCTGGTACTGTCTGACCTGGCATAAAAAAGAATGTAAGTTTCTCCGTATAAATGTGCTTTCTAAATATATCTTTTTTTTAACGTCAGCACAAAAACGTGGAATTTCAGCTCAAAGCGGAATAGTTATTGTAGGGATGATGGTGCGTTCTGGAGGGATATGCAGATTCCGGTGACTTCCGGATCACATCAGATCGTCACGTCTCTTACCATGTGTCACCACTGGTCATTGCTGGTGATGCTTCTCCCCCCCTCCGGTGTGCTAATTTGTTGTGACTAGAGAAGCGAAGGACTCAAGGGCAGGAGGAGACAAGGGGGTCAGGTGGACATGGTGGGTAAGATGTGACACAATCCATGCCCAGCTGCCCCCCCACCCCCAAAATGACATGTAAGTTGAACACCACAGATAAGAGATGCCTACGGTGCTGTTTAACTTTTAAATAATTCTGAAATCATTTTTACATTTTGAAATGTGAGGCAGCCTGTAATTTCCCGGCAACCAGGCACCCCCGCCCCCCACCAACACTCCAGACGCATAAAAACAGTTCATGTCCAAAAGACAATTTAGCTAAATTCCCAGAACAGTAATAAAGTCAGTCTTACTGAGTGACACATCCAGTTACTCCCTTCAAAAAGGCCTATTTGCTCACTATTTCTAGAAGTGCTTTATTGATCCTTTCCAGTGGCATATTTTGGGTCAGGTAACAAACTGCAGCACCTGATAACGGAGTCATTGTAACACGCTGGTTCAGATTTATTCACCAAACACTTTTGTTCAAAGTAATATACAAGTGAGGCAAGCGCTCACACAGGGTCAACCAGCATTCTATAGCAGCTGGGGTTACAGACCTTACTCAAGGGCAGTGCAAGTATTCATCTGGTAACACGATTCATTTATTTATTCATGTATCTGACACTTTTATTTAAAGTAACTTACAGTAAAGTGAAGGCTTATAATTTATGCGCACTCCATGGAATTTGAATCCATAACCTTTGTGTTGTTGTGGTGCGTAACACTGTACTTGTTGAGCTACAGGAGTCATTTCAAACCTACCCTCTTCTGGATATGGACACATATGCATAACCCTCTGATCTACACACTGTCCCTCAGTTCAGTAGAATATAATTATTGAAAGGCAATTGTTATATCTTCAGGCTTAATCTGCACAATCCTGTCCTCTTCTGCTGATTTGCTGGTACCGTTCCTTTAATGGGTAGCACAGTAGCTCAGTGAGTATCGCAGCTGCCTCACACCTCTTTAAATCTTTAATCTTGCCTTCACTCTTTGTGTGTGGCGCGTGCACGTTCTCCTGACATCGTCTGGGTTTTCTATGGATACTCCGGATGCCTTTCGCAGTCCAAAAACATGAAAGAAGGTGAATATGCATCTGCAAATTGCCTGCAGTGCATAAGTTATGCGTGAGTGCATGCGTGAGTGTATGCGTGAGTGTATGCATGAGTATATGTGCCCTGTGATGGATCTACACCCCATCCCGCCTTTTGCCCTCTGCTTCCTGCTTTTGGCTCCAGGCTCATCACAAATCTGTGCTGGAAATTGGAAGATAAAAGGGTGATTTCCCTTTAACTTTAAAGTGCTATAATACAGTTTGACCCAAACCTTGAAGTCACCGTATGTATGAATTTTTCATTCATTAATTGAATACACTGCATATTATATGTATTGCTGTTAATAAAATTATCAAACTTTTGTTTTTAATTAACTACAAATAAGGAAATATTTGCTGAGTGATTATGCAGTAATTGATTAGCAGGCAGTACAGAGGCTTTGCAGGTAGTTGCCTTACATCCAGGGTTGGTGATTTCAATTTCCCAGAACATGTATATGTGTGGATATGTCCTCCAAAATGTGAACACAAATCAGTTATTTTGATGTTGTGGGGACCATTTTTCAGGCCCCCGCAAAGATCTGTGAATATAGTCAAAACACTAAAAATGCCAATAGTCTCATATTTTGTTTGGTTACTTGTGGTTTAAGTTAGGGCTGATTAGGGGTTAAGGTTATCATGTTGGGTTTAGAGTTTTTCCCAGAGAAATCACTGGAGAGTCCCCACGAAGATATAATTATAAACGTGTGTGTGTGTGTGTGTTTCCTATGGGTACTGTGTAATGTGTCCAGTAATGAACTGGCATCCCATCCAGTGTGTCCCCCAACCTTGTGCCCTGTGCTGCTTGGGATAACTTCCAGGCTGGGATAGGCTCCAGGCCAACCCTGTATGTGGTAACCAGTTGGACGACAGACAGGATAATGAGCAACTTCATAACTAAGTGGTAAAATGATATTTTTAGTAGAATCATTGTTTCACCATTACACTTATGAGATTAGTAGAAAAAATGCATGATGCCCCACAAGGAGCTAACATGCTAACATGCTAAAATGCTAACAGCCTGTACTATTTAGTCTAGCATTTAGTTTTCTAAACAGAAGCAACGCTCTATATTATTTTTTTTCCTTTTACAGTTTAAAATGCACAGAACATTTTTTGAACCAGAAACTTCTTAGCCTCAGCATCTGCAGGGCATTTGCCATTTGTGTGAATATGCAAATTAATCCATTAGATTAGTGGTTTCATAAGTTTGTTGGCAGTTAGTGACACATATCTGTTTCCTTAATATGTATAGTTTACTGAATATATGAGTACAAATTGATTATGCTTAGAATCCTTGGCTGATACAGCTGCTTATTCGCCCAGAGTTCAGAGGAAAACTAAATATAACCACTTAACATATACATGACTTGTGAAATTGTTTCCTGCTTATCCTCCAATCGCTTATGGGTGCACAGATGTGCAGACCCTTACATGGCTAGCATGAAAACCAACTTGTTTCTACCCAAAAATACCCAAAAAATTGATATAGAGGTTAGTAAGCCTGTTTCCATCATCAGTAGTTGATTTATTTATACCTTGCATTGTGCCCTGGAGTACTGATCAATTTGGTTTTAATTGTACCTCTGAGAAGGGTATGATTTAATCTAACTGATTTTCAGTCTGTCTTCACATAGCTGTGTACCGTCTGATGCATGTGTATTTTCACAATCATTTGCATTTTGTGTTCTTGAATGTATCACATGTGTCGCTCTCCTGGATACCCTGCCCTCCGCCCATTGCAGTCCCCCATTCTTGATCTCCAAATTCCCCTGCTGTTGTTGCCCCCCTCCCTCCCCCAGCTCACAGAACA
The DNA here is from genome assembly GCA_011763525.2 of Mormyrus iriodes. Classification (NCBI taxonomy): domain Eukaryota; kingdom Metazoa; phylum Chordata; class Actinopteri; order Osteoglossiformes; family Mormyridae; genus Mormyrus; species Mormyrus iriodes. The sequence continues at coordinate 28,035,226 of JAAGVU020000001.1, forward strand.
GTCAGGACTGTGGTTATCCGCCTGCATTGTGGTCTCACACCTCAATACAACAACAATCGCCTTTGGCCTTTGATTCATCCTCTCCTTCTGCTGCCTTGCCAAATGGGCTGGTCCTGATAGCATCAGCCCTGAGCTGCTGAGACAGCTCTGCGGAGTTCCCCAGGGCATTTTCGACTCGAGCCTGATCCTGCAAAGGGTCCCTGCGGTGTCAAAGGCATCCTGCCTGATCCAAGTTCCCTAGAGAGAGCATCAATCTGAACCATGTGACCATCAACCAGTGACTTTGACACCACACATTATGAAGACCCTGGAAAGGTTTTTCCGAGCTTACCTCAAATCCCTGGCCAAGACAGCATTGGACACCTGCAGTTTGCCTATGAGGAACTTATTGAAGTGGATTATGCCATCTTCTACCTCATGAACATAGCCTATTCCCACTTGGACTAAGCCAGCAACTCTGTAAGAATCCTACTATTTGATTTTTCTAATACTTTCAACAAGTGCGGTATGTTCTGCTGAATGAGAAGCGTTGTTAGATGCAGGTGAGCACATTCATATCTGCATCCTGGATAATGGACTACCTGCCCAGCAGACATGGCTGTGCGTAGCATGGGGCTACCACAGGGAACATTCTTGGCTCCCTTCATGTTCACCTTCTACACCTCAGACTTAGGACACAACTCTAAGGAAGGAGCAAACAGAATATGGGAGCTTGGTGGAGAATGTGCTTGAGGGGAGCAAGTCGAACCAGCTGCAGCTTAACATCAGCAAAGTGTAGGAGATGGTGGTATACTTCTAGATGTCTGAGAGCACCCCGAATCCATTAACATATATGGAGACAATATGGAGGAAGTGGACACTTACATATAGCTGGGTGTGCATCTGGACAGCAGGCTGGATTGCACTGCTAACACAGTGGCTGTGTAGAAAATGTCACCTCTATTTCATGAGAAGGCTTGGATCCTTTGGAGTCTTCAGGTCCTAGTTGCAGCACCTCTATCAGTGTGTTGTTGCAGGTGCAATCTTCTGGGCAGTAATATGCTGGGGCAACAGCATAACATCTGCTCAGGCTAATAAACTAAAGCTAATCAGAAAGGCTGCTTCTCAATTTGGAATAGACCTGGACCCCCAGGAAGCAGCCATACAGGACAAGACAAAAACAAACTACATAACATCATGGATTAACAACCATACCAACTCCGATCAAGTAAAGAAACTCATTCAGCAACGGACTTTTTATATATGGATGGCATGGTGGCCCAGTGGGGAGTATTGTAGTCTTGCTAGTCTCATCTCATCTCAGCCTCAACTAGGTGTGTGGAGTTCTGACTATCTTCTCTCCATGTCCCCTAGGGTTTCTTCCGCTATCCAAAGATGCATGATCTAGGTGGACAGATGTCTCCAGTTGTCTCATAATGTGTGAGTTGGCCCTTTTGACGTATTAGTTGACTGTATACTGCATCCTCAGTGCTTGGTGTTGTCTGGGACAGGCTCAGTGTGATTTGGCATTGAATAGGTAGTTATGGAAACTGTAAAAAAGCAGAGACCAAAGTTAGAAGGAATGTAACAAATGTAGTATTCAATAGATGTGTTATTGACCACTCTTCATGTTCTCCATTGGGGTCACTCATTTCTGCATCAAGGTAGCATGACAACTTAGTGAGTAAAAATATTTTTTCAAATCTGTCTGGTACTGGGTTTTACTGTAAGCCTGACTGTATTCCACTTGGGTACTTGTTTTTTTTTCACAGAATCCAAAGGGTTCAAAGCAACTCTGAATTTCCAAAAGGCATGATTCAGGAAAATTCTGTCAAACTCTGATTTCATTAGTACAAATTAATGTGGTTATTCCATGCATGTGCAAAAAGGAAGTGTGCAGCCGTTTCAGGAAAGGAATATTATAAAAATAGTATTTAGAAACTATTTATGCATTTATTTCTATGCGTGACTCGTCTTTGCCCAATGTCTGCCTACATATTCAGCACAGCTGGCCTGTTTTAATGAGTCTAGCTAATGTCCAATAGTTGGGACCAGATGCACTTCATTACTGAGCAGAGTCTGCACAGGACTGATATGTGACAATGGCGAAAGGGACTTTCAGGGCCATTAGCAGCAGCACTTATAGGGCTTGGTGTCCTGTATGCATGTACCGGTATTACCATGTGTCTTTTCAGGGTAGGACGTAGGCTTAATGGCCTGGATATATTCTCGAGGCAGGCAAAGAGCGTGTTTATGCCATTTTGCACAGTGGGTGGATAGATGGTCACCTGCAAATATAGCAACAGAGCATCTGCATAAAATTTGATAAATGCTCATGAAATTCTGTACAAATAGTATACCTCTAAAACCCATATTTAAAGGCTTCTAGATTGCAATGAATATCATAAAATCTCCCTTGTACTGGAAATATTTGACTATATAACCTTAAACGAGCAAACAGAGTTGAATTCAACTGTTCCATCTGCACCATGAGTCATGGAGCACTTTGACAAAGATCTGCTGCATGCTTAGAAAAACAGAACTCTGTTCAATAGGCAGACTAATATTCTTTTATACTTACCCACATCATTTGAAAGTTGAACTTCTCATTAAGTTGAATCCCATCCTTGCCAGAATAGGCACATCTCTGTTGGGCCTCTGAGCGAGGCCCTTACCCCCCCCCCCCAGAAATGTGCAAGAACTGCCGGATAAAAGGCTAACCCTGTTCTCAGGGCCCCAAGCTTTACACTCACCTCTGTACGTGTGTGTATCTCTCAAATGAAAGCAAAATGGGATATGTGAAAAGAAGTATTCTGATGTACCTGTACTCATACTCGTCAAAATGACAAATAGTGCATTATTTCATTTCACTCTCTCATCCAGACTCCAGACTATTATCGTGACTCATGTGAGTACTGCTTTTTTCTCTCTAAACCTCTGCAGAATTAAGGATTAAAACACTTTACCTAAGCCAATGCTCAATAGTGGTATAGCCCAAGGCTTAATCTTATGTCCTGCTGTATTCTCTGTCTGCATAAATAACCTTTGCATGCAGTTCACCTGCATGCTGATTACAAAATGCTTTGCTCCAGGGCTGACTGTTTGAAGTCAGTTACATTTTACATTTAGAGGTCAGTCTCCCATCAATGATGCTTCTCTGATTTTCTTTATACAGAGATTTTTTTAAGTTTTTAATCGTAGGATTTTAGTCCTTTGAATTGCTTCAATGTGCCCATTTAAAAGGTTGTCTGTTGCTCTTGCTCTTAAAGGAGCTCATTTAAAAAATGTCTGTGATGCACACTCATGAAGAAGGCAGATGTCTCTACGAACCATGTGACAAATTCTCTCCTTATTTTTGCTTTAGGGATGCCCCCGTTCCACTTTTCATGACATTTTTCTTTTTTCTTGAAAATTTGCATCATTAACCAGGATGCTAAATGCAAATAGAATAGTGATACTTTATTAACATAGGAAAATTGCATGTTTTTCCCTCAAATGCCACCTTGCTCTCCAGGAGACATGCAAACATATACAGGTGAAAGCAAGTCAGGAAGCAGGTTCAGCTGACATCCAGTCTCCTTGGAGTAATTTGGGGTTAAGGGCCTTACCCAAGGGCACAATAGCAGCATCAATCAGCCAGCCAGCCAAGGGATTTGAACCAGCAACCTTCTGAGCACAGGCACAGAGTCCCAATCCATAGAGCCACACACTACCTCATACTTATGGGCAAAAACCATATCCAGTAAGTAGAAGTTACAACCCTACCTTCAGGTACATTTTTGGCACAAGACCAGGCTGGGATGGTTGTGGTCTATTTAGTTAAACTGGCCAGCAGTTGACTGCAGTCCGCAAGCCCACCCACCATTCTTTTGTTTTTATCTCCTTTCTTCCATCACTTCATTATACCCTTCAAGTATCTATTGTTTTCATTTTTAATTTGTTTGGGCACAAATAATTGATTAATTGTTTCTCATGATTTTGACACTGCATTTATACTACCTGACGTTTTCTAGCTTCTGATTTTAATGGTCCTAGTTCTGTTTAAAGAAAGTTAACCATACACAGGCAGGCACATATATATGGATTCTGTTCTTAGCATGGCCCAATTTGTGTGTGAGTCACCCAAAATAAGTGGGCCCAGAAGATTCTAGATTGGTACTTGTTCAGCTGAATGTAAGGCAGAGATGAAATGGCTTTTCTGTGATACAGGACACTGTTCTAGTGTAATCTGATGCTTCTTGTCCTATTATCTACCGGGGACTTCCACAGCAAAAACAATGCAGGGCTCTTTTGATAGCTGGCCGAGTCAGACACGTGGCAACAGTTTGCGCTTGAAGGAGGAGCCTGATGCTTTTGCTATAGTGTTTTCTATAGAGATGGTCAAGGTGTGAAAGCGATCTGTCTCCAACAGGGAAAGCTTATCCAGACAGCACATGTAAGTAAGTCAAAATGAAAACATGGGCAATAATAGGATCAAAGATGGATAAAACTGAGTCATCTAGTATGAGATTATCTATAGAGATCAGGTGTCGTTTTCAGTAAGGGAACACACAATCAGCTCATACCCATAAAGTTTTGTCTCTGAATAGGAAAACGATGACCTATTATTCTTGGGGGAAAAAAAAGTATGTGAATTCATTTTATTAGATATGCTAACAAGATAATGTGCACATTTCTCAGCTGTAAATTTCTACATTTGTTGCATATCATTCTCAGCACAGAGTGTGCTTTTATTTTTCAATATTTCTTTTATATGTGTATATATGAGTTAAATTGTCCAAAGCCCAGGGGTATCTCATACGTTAGATACTGTATATCTGTTTGTCATCATAGTAAAAGGTTGACAAAGCACAGCCACATTAGCAGTCGAGCGCATAGCTGTGGATCTGCCTTAGGTTTGAAGCCTGAGCATTGGAAGCGAGGCTCTTATTGACATCCCATTCCATGCTTTCCATGGAGAGCATCTCCCCATGAATAATGAATAGGCAAACTCTCCACCGCAGCATTAAACTTGACCTTGGTTAATAATAGATTGAGGGATAATACTGCCCCCCACCCCACCCCACCCCACCCCCCAGCCCCACGACAGACCACAATGGAATACCCTTCTGTAATTGTGGGTGTGGTTCACTTTCTTAATGGGAATTATTACTTTTTTATTTATTATCTCACAACCTATGTCCCATCTTGCCTCTTCGGTCAGCAACCCGTCACAGCTTGGAGCCCCTTTCACCATGTGAGATGTATAACTCAGTCACCTCTCTTCTGTGGCTCCTCGATATTGGGATGAGCCGCTCAACCGCATCCGGTCATCTTCACCCTTAAGAAACACCTTAAGACAATTCTGTTCATTGAATTCCTTTACTTAACCTGCTTGTTCTTTGAATGCCCTTATGTTGCATTTACTGGCCCTTGTATAGTCTTATTAGTTTCTTAGTTTGTTACTTTGTTAATAGTTATAATTATATTTGTGTGGCTTTTTGGGTAGCTCATACTCCAATATCTGCTAACACTTGGACCTGGGTACTCCCTGTAAGATCACCCTAGCAGCACTTATGCCTAGTTCACTCCTCAACAGCATTAATGCTTGCAATATGCTGCTTACCTCAATGTATCTTACTCTGGAAAAAAAGTTTCCGATAAATGTTTATGTGCATTTTATTTTTGGACCCCCTCCATCACCTTATTGATCAAAATACTTCATAGAAGGCAGGAGAGGAAACATATCATCCACAGTGGCATGTAATTAGTAAGGCTTGCAGACTCCAGCAATTGGGGAGGTGCACGTGGTCTTATTTTATATATCCACTTAAGGTTAATATTTGGTTATAGATAAGGGCATAACATACTGTACATTTTTGTCTCATAATGCATAGGATGACACAAGATGACATGTGAAGATATCAGAGTAAGGAGAGCTGTTACCTCTGATTTTATGGAGTAATATTCTCTATAAAAAGCCACCAATTTATTTACTTCTTTGAAATGCTCCTTCATTTGTTCTGTTAAAGTTGCTCTTTTCTCTTTGCTGTCGGTAGTTTTAGTCTCCTTGTTTTAATGGTGACGGTAAATGCTAGTTTGTTAGCAAAGGTATTTTATCCTGTTATGTCATTTCCTCAATTAGCCCGAATGAATCCCATATGACAGCAGTTTCCATGTTAATATGTCCGTTCCTGCTGGGCATGTATGACTGAATACTATGTGTCTTCGGCATTGATGAAGAGCTGGATCTAAGAAGCACTATAAATGCAAGAGGGACGTTTGCCAGTCAGGAGGGCATTCATGCCTGGACCTGCGTCAGCCCACTAGATCCAGTGACTTCAATAGCTAAATTAAAACAGCACCCTCCCCCCGCCCCCCATATTGCCGTTTTAATCAGTAATAATGTATCCTGTAGATCATCCAGTAACAGTATTTTCCATGAGCTATGTCCCATCGACATCTGCGGGCCAGTCATCACCTATGACGTATCCCATGTTTGTTTTGTGTTTTACGGAAACTGATGAGTCATCCTGTCCTATCTCGTCCTGGTGGACGGCAGGATCTGTTTCCACGGTGATGAGCCCCAGATGGCACGGTGGCCCGGATTGATTAGATGTGATTTGTGGCAACGCCGCCAGAGTCAGGGACAATAAAGAGATGGCCTGTGACAACGAGGATATGTCATCCCTAGTTCGTAGTGACCTTTAGTGGCATTTCTGTTGTCATTATATCCCTCCCCCCATCTTTTCCCAGCCGTATCGATCTCTGGACCAGATTGTCCTCATTAGTGCCTGCTGAGATGTGCATGCATATGAAATTTGTCATTACACTCTCTTTGGCGCAAAGGTCAAACTGGAAATTTCTTGTGGGACAAAGGTATTCACTGTCCAAGTTGTTTAAGGAAGTTTCAGGAGGGAAGTATTTAGAATGTCATAGGTCACTTAATTAAACTGTTCTAAACCTGTTATCCCACAGCTGCCTTGGCCGTTCATGCCATTGTTCATTTCACCTCTGTCTTTCTTTAATCCTATGTTGCCAAGTCCATGAATATACAGTTTTGGCCACCTGTACAGCTTTTGCTTTTTACCTCCTGTCAGCTGTCAGGACTAAACCCCCAGTACTTCACTTCAGTTTACGTCACGTGTCTGGGCCTGGCTGCCCTGTACTTCACTTCCTGTCATGTGTCAGGGCCCTACCACTGAACTTCACTTCCTGTCACATATCTGGACCCTGCCCCCAGTACTTCACTTCCTGTCACCTGTCAGGGCTCTGCCCCGTGTGCTTCACTTCCTGTCACCTGTCAGGGCCCTATCCCCTGTACCTCACTTCCTGTTACCTATCAATACCCTATCCCCTGGACTTTACTTGCTCACTCCTTTCACCTCCCAAACATCATCAAACAAAAACCAATAATATGTATCCGTCTTTCTGGTCACATCTTCAGAGAGGATCCATCACCATCATCGCGTGATACCTTCAGAGGGCCCCCAAGCCAAAGCTATTATGGCAGGCATTTATGGCAGACAGAGGCATTCAAATTACTAAGGCCGATTCTAGGACTTTTTTAGATGACGGGGCATAAGAGGAGCTATAATTCATACTGAGGGACCAAACTTATCATTAGACAATGATATGTTTTGACTGGTGAGTGACTAGGGAAGGGGAACTCCAGGGGTCGATCAGCTTTTAGTTTGGGTCAGTGTTTCTCTTGCCTTGCCCTTGTATACTCCCCTACAAACTGAAGTCATTGATGGCTTAAAAATTTCATCCTGCTGAAAGGAATCAGTTTCTCTGGTACTGCAGCTGACGTCAAGAAGCAGTAACTACTGCTGGTTACTCTGAAGCCTAAAGTGGCTGATTAATATGTAAGTGAGGTGTATTTTATGGAAAGTGAGAGCAAAGGGTTGTAAAATAAAGGCGGTATTGCATGCAGAGGCACAAAGGAGGGTTAATACAGACCATTGAATGTTAATCACATCCTCCCATCTCAGTGGGAAGGTTCCAGAAAGAGGCACCTTCCTCAACAAGGACAACGCAGCTGGATTCATCTCCACTCTTACCTCAGAGGCCAGCCCGTCACACAGAGTGTGGTGTGACAGGGACACTAAGGGGTGTCTGTCTTGTAGGTGATGACGACACACCGGGAAGGGTTGGGGGAACAAGGGGTGGGCTTCAGACAACGCTGTCTGCCCCATGTGCTTTTACCATGTCTGTACCTCACATGTACCAATATACTGTGCACTCTTTTCTGATTTATTTGTTCATTCATTCATTCATTCGTTCATTCATTGGTTTACTTTCTTTGGGGGGGGGGGGGGGGGTTGTAGTCCCAGGAGGGATCAATAAAGTTTCTTTTCTGTTTCATAACCAGCTCTTAGATTAAAAGAAAATACATTAATATATTAATTTATTAGTTCAGTCTGGGAAAATCATAGCATCAAATCACTCATAATATTGTAAAGCCTACAAATGACAGGTAATCTGAAGGATGCATCATATATCATGTAAAAGTTGTATGTTTATGTTTGGGGAAAGGATCAGCTGCTTGCACATGGAAGAAGATGTGTTGTACAGTGACTGAGAAGCTGAAATTATGAAATTTTACCTCCACTCTTCAGGGGAAAACTAATCAGGCACCCACAACTAAGGTTTTGTGTGGTGAGTTTGCATCTGATATCCAGTCTTTAAGCGAATTGTCAGAAGGACTTCTCTAAGATTATCCTGAATGACGGGAAATAGAAATAAACACCATCAATCATGAAATCCCCACACTGGAAGGGGAAGAGAGACTAGGTACTAGAACTCCGAATCATAAAATCAGTTGTACCACCTCTAGGGCAATGGATTCACCTCTAAGTCAGCTCTATGTGTGTGAGATCTGCGAGCTCATCTTGTGCCACTGAGGAAGGCATTACGCCGAAACATGGCTGTGCAGCGATGTTCAATTAAATAGAATAGTATTAAGCAAAGAGCGACCTGTTTTTGTTATCCTCCTGTAATGAAGAGGCATCCAGTCTCAACCAGTGTAACAGATTCCTGTAACTCTATTTGGATGAATGGTTATGGAAAATGGATGGAGGGATAGATGGATGGATGGATGGATGGATAGGGTATTTTTAATTGTATCACAATTCAATCTCTCTGATGATGTTACAGTGTCCTAAGATCCACTCTGATGGTTAGGGTAGAAGTATTCTTGGGAATTAAATATATACCTTTCTGCTGTTTATTGCGATTACTGCCTTCATCTAAAAAAATGTAAACAGAGTTACTGAACGTGATGAGGATTAAATTATAGTGTATTATAGGAAAGAAGTGGCTGTCAGTCACATGGTATCGCATACTGCCCCACCCCCCCCCCCCCCCCCCCACCCCCCCCAGCCTCACGCACCCCCCCCCCCCCCCCCCCCCCCCACCACGAGCGCTGCCGCG
>JAAGVU020000001.1:28063453-28101612 GCA_011763525.2 Mormyrus iriodes
CACCGTATTAGTATGGTGTTCCTAATAATCCTTTAGGTGAGTGTATATACACACACACACACACACACACACACACACACGCACACAAACACATATATACACACGCAACACTACTCTTCAGATGGAGAAAATAAGGAAACTCCTGCTAAGCTACATTTTGGATATTCTGAAGCATATATGGAAAATATAGTCCATGGTTCTTACTCTAGGTTCCCTTTCCTTCCCAGTATTTCCTGTGTTTTTAAGATATTTATATGTTTCTCAGTGTGTGAGGCCACTTCCCAGAGATCTTCACAAGCCAACAAATCACAAAACATCTCAATGCCTTTTTTTGGCGAAATACTTTCCCACTCTAACGCTCTGCCAATAAAATCTTTTCTTAAAGCCTCTCTCTTCTCAGTCTGGAACAAGACCCACCGGAACAATTCAAGTCGGGAATTATGTCGGATCTGGAGGTGATGGATAACTACGGTTGGGGAAATACTGCTCACTTTCAAGGGTATTATTATAAGAATGTATTTCGGTGACCTCTGATGCCGTGCCAGGTGGTGCTTGGCTGAGAATTTGTGTCTTTTTTGAGTTTAAAGTGAAAACTAGAAGCTCTAATGTCTTGGCAAAGTCCTTCAATATACATCGCATGTCATTTGGGCCCTGAGGGATGATGGCATCATCACCATCATATCAGAGAGCCATAATAAAGGTATTTGGAAACGATCCTTCGCTTTGAATATCAGGCTGAGCTTTAAATGTCTGCCATCCATTCTGCAGCAGATTTTGACTTCCTGTGGGAGATTTCGGGTGGTAATGTAGATGGTGACCACAAAATTGGAAACAGGATCACCGTAACAATGGAAACCTGTTTAAACCCCAGATTCCACCTTGAGGTTCTTGTTCTCAGATCAGCAGCCAAGAGCAGCTGTGGGCACATTGCCGCGCTGCAGTCACAGAGCCCCAGTACGTTTTCCTGGGCGGCCAATGCTTGACAGAATGAGCCAGAGGGCATGGCGATGTACGAAAAGCCTGAAGTCTAAGGCTTTTGATATGAGTACAGGAGCCATGTGCAGCCATTGCCTTTTGCTCCTGGCATTTTTCCTGTTATGACTGTGGTATCAAATCTGCTGTACTTATAAATGCGGGATCAAAATTTGTTTATCCAACATGCATGTACGTATTTGTAGTCACCTATGTAGTCAGCAAATCTTTGCCATACCGGATAAAAATTCTGAAAGTTTTTACGTGTGTTTTTTTAGTTCCTACAAAAACCAGGGTTAAGGTTCTTAAAGGTTCTGAGAGCGTCTAAAAGGGTCTGGCACCAACTTAAAGGTTCCCTTGTGTTCTCCACCTGAGAGTGGTGTTGTCTTTGAGGAGCTTGGGAAGATGTTTTCCCTATCTGGCATTCATTGTTTCATGTGCACAGTTTTTGTGTATCTGCAGATGGAAGAGCAGCCAAGCCTTGGCAATGTTACTGAGGCAGGTGGTAGTGAGATACGTAGACTTAGTGGCTGTGAGAAACCTGTGGTCCTGCCACGTGCCAAAGCCTGGATTTCCGGCGACTTCTTCTGTCGTCCGCTTTTTTCCTCACATGCTATTAGACAAGCACCTTAATTCTGGAGTAAAGCAGTCCAGGTGTTCTCTGGTTCTGTGCTGTGGGGGGGATTTTTAATGTTGAAAACAATGAATTGTGAAGCTGTGGGGGAGGTGCTATATAAAAATAAATTAAATTGCATTGAATTGACTAAAGCGATATTGGAGTTTAATATCCAGTGGGTTTTCGTTTGGGAGCCTTTTCGCCCAGAACACTTAGGGGGTATGTAGTTTTTTTTTCCCTGCAGCTTTTGCTCTTGAATATTTGCCACTACTTTGATCTACAGTTTTGGTTATTATTGACTGGTAAGAGGGAGGTCTGGGCACCCCTGCTTAGACTGCTGCCCCCGTGTCAGACCCCGGATAGGTAGCAGATAATGGCTGGATTGACTGTCATATTAGGTGAGAATTGTATGCTCACTCCCTACATTATTGCTGCATATTAAAGTGGTTTTATATTTAAGAAATGGCTCCAAGCTGCCCTTTAAAACCATAATTGTATTAAATTCTCACATAAAGCATATAGTAGTAAAGCCAATGTAATGTGACCAAAAGTGACCATGGCAGGGTCATGTTCCCATAATGAGCTGTTCCATACAAACACCCGGCTGTAAAAACAGTCTGTTAAAAGATCATTAAATTGCAGTCATAGGCTAACATGATAAAAAAAGAACAATATCAGTGCATTATAAAAACGATGTCCCCAGGTTTACCCTATTAATTGAAGGCTAGTTAGACTTGTTAAAATCCACTCCTAATGAAATATGTATAACCAAATGCTGCTCCAAATACATTTCCGAGGAAACATCGATTAGGTATAACCACCATGACTGAAGCGCAGTTGGCAGTTAAGGATACAGATTCTGGCTGCCAGATCTTCAAGGCAGTACAACCGTGCAAAGTGTATAACCTGAAAATTATCTAATAAGATAACCAGCTATGTAAAAATGCCTACACTGCAAATTTATTTGGACTAAATGAAGTAAGTGGTAACATCATAATAATTTCATCCACCACCCAAAATTAATTAAGCTGAATTATTTCCCTTCAGTGGAGCAGAGTCTCACTCAGTGACTTGTCTAGACTTGTTTGCTAACTGGTGGCCCAATCATTCTTGAAAAGGGATCTAATGAGGGCAAATCTTCAGAGAGTTAGTTAGGATGCAATGATGTTTTAACCTAGCAGATTATATATGTGTTTTCCAGCATAATCACAATATGGATTTAATTATTAAGTACACTCATTAACAACCGTGCTCAGTCGAGTTTGTTTACATCCATGGGAGTTTGCCGATAGTGGTAAACTTAAAACATACATGTTTTGTAATCAACCCATTTTTTGTAGTTTATATTAAAGTCTTAAAAATATTAATCGATCACCAAAAAACACAGAGAAAGGAAGTATCTTGTTGTAAATGTTACACATGTTCAAGTCTAATTTAGTTTAGTAAAGTATTTCCCACCTAATGCATCACGACAGGAACAATGGCGTCCATCTCGGCCATTTGATTTTTACAGGCGTCCCATTTGTGCCACGTTTTCCTCACTCAGAATTCACTGTGATCTGACATTTGCGCAGAGCGAAATGTTTGCAGATCACTGGCAGGAACATTTTCACTAGAGTCATCCCACATCTAACCGTCAGAAACCCAGCCACTGAATATTCACAAATTGTTCAACTCTTATTTTTTACGAAATTTCCAACCTCTCTAAAAACATCCATATATTATGTATATATTTTACAACTGATCAAATATTGGGCATTAATGCATTGAAAAAATGCTTTCGATATTATTTTCAGTGTCTAAACTGTGTCTAAACCAGTTTTAATATATTTAACTAAAGCAGAAATCAAAACATTGCATGCTTACTTTGTAGTTATTTTTTTATGTATTTTATTTTTATTTATTACTTATTTGTATAATAATATCCGCTGTTATCATTATATGCCATTTTATAGATATTACATCCCTCAGTTTTTTACTAGCTTAAAAATTATGTACTCTAGATATTACTAATGAAAGAAGGAATACAAGTTCTGAGCTGTATTTGTACTCATACACATAGAGTAGTTGCCTCACAATTCAAAGTCTGGTAATCTGAATCTCACTCCTGACTCTGTGTGTATGCATATTCTCCATATGTTTGTGCAGGTCCACCTGGGTATTATTTTCTACAGGCCAAAATCATGCAGTTAGGTGATTTGGCATCTCGGAACTGCCTGTTGTGTGTGTGTGTATGTGTGTGCGTTTGCCCCCTGACAGCCTGGCATGCCTGACAGCTTGGCATTCAGGGCGTACCCCTTCCTGGTGCCCCATGCTTCCTGGGATAGGCTCCATTAACATCATGGCATCAACTGTAGTGACACGGTCCATCATTCGGCAAAGTTTTCTTCTGAAGTATTTTAGTCATTTTCGAGAAGTCATTAATCATTCCCTCAAACTGACTTCCCAGACTCTTCAGAGCTTCTGCTTTTCATTTGTGGACAGAATATGTTTTTTTCAATTCAAATTAAAAAATGCTTTGCTGGAATTAAATCTAGCAAAATGCTAATTCTTTGTTAATTTCAATCCTTCTTTGGAATTAATATTTTTCATTTTGCAGATTAACTCAAGTTTCCAGCCAAACATATGGAATGAGGTGTTTGCTAAGTATGTCCTGGTAGCTTATGGGGTCTTAATAAGGGCCTGGGGGTGTGTGAATGCTAAGGAGAGCCACCAAAAATGTGTAGTTGAACATAAACATTGCTTTTCATGACATCCATCCTTAGGTCCATTTTTGTGCTTTTGAGACTTTGCAGTCCTAAAATAATTTTAATTTCTAAGAAATCTCCTGCTGTTGCCTCTGAATATTTGCTATCTGCTTTACCATCTGTCTCTATGCCACACATGGGAACTTGAAGATAAACTTGTGTCCTCTACCTGGTGTGCCATCTGCTCTTCCAGAGACCCGATTTTTTTATTTTTTTTAATGGATCCAATGGTGAGAAGCCGAGCATGTATATTGTTGTGTACAGATGCTCCTCGACCTATGATGGTGTAACGTTCTAATGAACCCATCAATTACTGTAAATGACAAAATACCACTCCTTGAAAAGTAAATCAAATAAGTAACTTCGGTTAAACACCGAAGGATACATTGTTAAACACAGTATGAGGTTTTTATGCTCATGATTGCTATAACAGACTGGAAGCGTGGCTGGATGGATGCTGCCATCGATCAATAGGAAATATCGCACAGCATGTTGCTAGCATGGGAACAGATCAAAATTCATAATTGACTACTAGATGTGCATCAGGATCACACCATCGTGAAGTTGAAATGTCATAAGTCAAACCATTGCAAAACGATTAGCATCTGTATATGGGATCAACAAAGTTTATGTTAATATGTAATATGTAATTATGATTTTTTTATATAATATATTTACCAAACACTATTACCCAGTGTAAGCCAGGCTCTAGAGCAGCTGGGGTTTAGGGCCCAGCGATGAAACTATTCTGTCAACCATGGGATTTGAATCAGCGACCTTCATACCACAGCCACAGGGTCTGAACCCGCTGATCCATGCATCTGGAATATTCACTGATTGTTGCAAAATTAGTATAAAGTACAATTGAAATGCAGCATATTTTTGTTGCTTGCTCTTAGAAGACCAGTCTCAAATTAACGCAGGCTTGTGGCCCTGTTCGTCCCCCATATGCACAGGCTGCCAAATCGACGTCCAGAGATCAGCCGCTGTAGAACATCAGCGTATACTTTCCTGTTAGAACGTTCCGTTTACCGCCGACAGACATTCAACACGTCCATTTTCTAAGGTTACCCTTCCAAAACTGTCCCTTGATCCTTTATCAAGGAGTCAGTTTCCATGGTGCAGACATCTTGTGTCTGAGTACATGCTATATTATCCCCTACAGACTGAAGACCACAGCTTTAGGATGCATATCATTACATTATGCTTGAAAATTCAGAGCTTTTAATTGGTTGGATCAAACCACTTCTCAATATCAGAGCACTTCTATTCAATGCTGCTTATTGTAAATACATGAGACAATTACATTAGAGCGGACGTTCCCTTGGAGCTGGAGACATCTTTAGCTTAGCAAATGAATCCTCTTGCCTGGTTCTGCCAATTGAGAAAATATGGGCTTTAGTCCCTTGTTCGGCATTTCAGGCACACCTGTGGCACATTTATTCAATCATACTGTTTTAGTAGATTCAAAGCGGATGTAAATGAGTTAATTTATGTCTATGCTGCTGTTACTCTGAATGTTATGCTCCTGCCATTGGGGCCATTTATTTCTGGAATGATTAAACCAGAAAAACGTGTGTAGATTATTTATTCTGCCATTTATCCAGCATCGCTATCATGATCATATTGATTTTTTTGTGGCTGGCTTGGGTGAATTTAATCAAACAATTGCCCACTTGCAAAAATATATCAGTTTACGCTGAAATAAATCATTACAGTTGACCATCAAGAATGTTCCACCCAAAGACACCAATCAGTTAAGGTACCCCGACACCAAGTCTGCTGATCAGTGGTTGTGTGCAGCTCTTAAAATGAGTGCAGTGAGCCTCTGGGAAAATGCTAACAGACGGAAACAGGGGATTGGTGTTGCCTCCTTCTCTTTTCTTCATGACCACTCTGGACAAAGTGTCTTTTTTTTTCTTTCAGAGACAGCTTCAAGTTGGCACTCATTACCCACTAGGTTTAATCAATCACACGTCTGCAGCTGAAGATCAAAAACATCAGAGTGGATGGCCAACAATTCCAAAGAAAACACAGAAGTCCCGATTTATTCAAAGACAAATACAGCAATAACTGAAATCTAAGATGTTTTCCTATTTAAACACAAAAACTGCATTAAAAACTAAACACATTTTGACCTAAAATAAAACTTGACATAAAATGAACCAAAATGTTGACTTTCTTTAGCTAAACATTATGTAATATAGAAGAAAAAAGGATCTCCTTTAGAAGATTGATAAATGATCTGGCTGCTTTTAGTAGCTATTATACAGAGGAATGTACTCCATAAGCGTATTCGACTGAAGCTTGAGAGATTCAAATGGGCTGGTAACAAATGAACCTTTGTCAAGCCCCGGGAAGCATCCCGCCGATTGTGTGCTCATTTCGAGAGGCGTTCGGGTGCAGCTGGCTTTGGCTCACACGCTTGTTTACTAATGTCTTTCCCCCACTGGTTCTCCTGAATGTCACCGGCCTCCCCGCTGGTGCTGGCAGAGTTGCAGCCTGTTGCCGAAGCCCCAGTGGCGTGGCAGAGACGTCAGTGCGAGTCCAGAGGCGTGCCGCTCCGCCGAGCACTGATTTATGAGACCTGACACCTCCAGGTGTTTGCATCCTCTCCCATTTCAGCGAAGGGGGGCGGGGAGCCACCATAGAGGGTGTTAGACGCAGTCGGGAGATGGACCTCTCTTCTGCCGCCGAGGGACGGCGGAGTCAACGGTGAATATTGTGGTGGAGGAGTCCCTGTCTCCAGGCGACGGACTTATGCTGGCAGATGATCCTCCTCTGTCTGGGTAGTGAGGGATCGCCCTGCAATCCTGGAGCAAGTCGGGCACGGTGCATTATGGGGGAAAATAAGGCAACAGATTGTCACCCTCAGACGACAAGGCTTACAGTAACCAATTGTGTTTATGTTGGCGTGGCCTTTTCTCTCGGGCCTCATTTGTTGAGACATTGAAGGGATTTAGCTTATCATAAGTGCCAATTTGGGTGGATATCTGTGGATAGTACTGTTGCCTCACATCTCCAGGGTCAAATCGCACCCTAATGTGTGGAGTTTGCATGTTCTCTCAGTGTTTTATAGGTGTCAAGATATGCAGTTAGGTGTCTCCATATTGCTTACAGTATATGAGCCTGCATGCTACAATAGAGTAGCATCCTGTCCAAAGTGTTCCCCACCCCATGCCCTCTGTCACACTGCCTCCTCAGATGTGGATGAGTGGATGAGTACCATACTCAGTAAAGAGTCTATGCATAACCCTAGCATGTATGCATAAATTACCCCCAGCTCCAAACAAATGTGACCTATCATTACTTGGTTATATGCAAAGCATACAGGGCTTGTGAGATCTCAGTGCAGGCCATAATGGTTGGGTTATAAATAAGGTATTGCAGATTTATGAGTTAAAATTTATACTCCAGTATTAAGAAGCGTTTCCCCCCACCCCAAGAGCATAATCATATTTTTTCATTCAATTTCAACTCCTAACACCTGTAAAATATTATAGTTTGTGTTAATGGCACCGCGGAAAGGGCAGGGCCTCCAGCTTCCTGTTACCTGGTACTAAATCTGTTCCCTTTTTCTGGTGTGGTTAAAGCATCATAAAGGGGGAGTGACTCAGTCGTCTGCGCACACTTATTTGCAAACTGTCAGGCATGAAGATAAATGAATTAGGTATCTGGGGCTGTTTTGCTGGCCCCTGTGATATATGTTCTTTTTACATCCCACTTAACAGCTCTCGATGCTTCTCTTGTGGGGCTTTTTTTCATCAACTTTCCTTAGAGACCTGAACAGGGATGTGGTTGTATGTTCGATTCCTATAACTCACTATATGTGGCATAGTAATGTGTCCACTCCTTTGATGCGACAGGTACACCCCTCACATGCTTACTTCCCAGAGAACAGGCACCGTTTCCTCGAGTGAAAGTTCTTCACCTGAAATGCTTCTGGAAACATCCATCGGTGTAAATGGACCAAGTTGTGAAAGTGTAACAGAAAGACACACTCATTTTTTTTGAAGAGTTTATTGGAAATGTGTTTTTCCTTTTGAAAACAGGCAGGGCAGAACACGATTTACATCAGATCTGGGTTCATACCATGCGACATGACAGGTAATTATTCCTCCATCTGGCTTGAAATGGCACAAGCATGAGGCCATGGGTAAGACAGCCAACGCCTTGCGACTGTCACCCTTCCCCCTAGCTGGCCCAACCACTTCCTTCCCAGAATTCTTTAATCTGCTAGAAGGTATTTGGCTAATTGGACTAACAGCCATTCTGTCCCTTTATAGAGCTACGTAGCACATGCTGAATGTTTAATGCTACGTTAAAGGTTGCAATAAAAGCTAATAAATCAGGGAGATGACAGCCATAAAAAGGTCGTAACAGAAACCTCGGCCTCCAGGGGAAACTTTCTCCACCTTTCAATCTGAGAGCCACCCGGATGCCCCGCCTGAGATGACCCCTAGCCGTCAGTGTGATCACCCTTGCACCGTTTCACAGCATAAATGACTGTGTCCTGGTGTGATGGCTGTTGGTTACTCTTCATTAAAATCTATCTGAGGATTTTGCTTTCCTGTGTACACTGCCATGTGTCACGTCCAGCCCTACCCTACCGGTCTTTTTCCCATTGTTTCCTGCGGGCGGGGCTTAAACAACCACGCCTGTTACCCACCAAGGTTACCTCGTGTTCTTGCCCCTTGTTAATCAGCCACAGGTGCCCCTCTTTTACTCCTTGGAGTTTCTCTGTATAAGAGTTCCCGTGTCCTGTGTCTCTTCGTCGGTCATTGTCGTTATCTGTCACAGTGTAGCCTGTCCTTTTGTGCTGCCTCCCATATGAATAAAGTCCCCTCACGGGGTTCACCATCTCTGTCTGCCACTGCGTCCTTTCTACCGGCAACATGCCTCGCCGTCCAGCCCGCAGTCTTGACACCGTGACATAAATGTGGGTTTAACACAAATCATATCTAAAATCTTGCTTGATTTATTTACCTTTTACTAATGTGAAGTATCTATAATATAAATAACTTTGCATTATTGCTTGTGATATATTAACATATACATTAAATTAGTACATATACATTTCAATAACAATAATCTAATGTGCAGTCTCTCGTGTACATAAAACTGACCGCTGCTCATGGAATTATTTCCGTGACCTGAGAATATATAAAAATGAAATTAAAAGCAAAAGTTATATATATTTCATCTACATATGGCCAAAGTTGGTTTTTGATTGCCGAGAGAAGCGAAAGAGACAAACTATCTCTATATAGGCTATAGTTTGCTATGTGGAAAAAGGTAGGGGAGATAATGAGAAATACCAAAAAAATAGCAGAAGAATTGCATTCAGGCAATGGGCTAAATGAGGCTGAAAATCTCGAGGTGGGTGGGGTAATTGTGAGCTGTCACTCGCAGACTGCTGGGAGCCACTTCCTGTTGGTAACCTGCTTCCTGTTGAGCTCAACCTGTCAGTGCTTGGCAGTGGGTGCTAACCCCTCCCATTGTAGGCATCAAAGCCTATCCCTCAATCCCTTTAACATTTATCTAGTGCATGGCTCTTCAAATCTGGAGCTCAATTCCAAATCCAAGCCTTGTTTTCAATTCTCCCAGATAGTTAGTTTAATAATCACTGATTCTGATTGGCCACAGAGGCTTCGCACCTGGCTCACAGGTAAAGGAAGACAGAAAGAAAGAATCAGCAGTGCTCAGCTCTTAAGGACCGCGATTTGAATAACCCTGATCTAGTGGAATCTGTGTACTACTATCAGTGTTGGGGAGTAGCTAACTAAAATTAGCAATGCTACTAACTTAACTACTTATTTCAGTAGCTTATCAGTAGCACAGCTACTTTTAAAACGATTTAGCTTTTCCAGTAACTATTTTATTATTTTTTTTACAAATAGCGACGTAGCATGGTAAGATGCTACATTGTTAAAAAAAATATTACAGGTCTTAAAGGTTATAACAATAATGAACTAAGGAAATAGTGATAACAAGGTTAAAAACCACAAACAATATGACTTAAAGATGATATTATTTTATTATACAGTATACTATACATATGATAATTTTTGCATATAAAATAAAGGGTCGACTTACAACCGGTTAATCGGAACCAATCGCAGTCCTAAGCGGATGTTAAAGAGTTGAAATATACTTCACGGCAAACAATATTTTAGACACTTTCATCTAAATGTGTAGGAGCACTTTGGTTCATGGACAGATTATCAAAATCTCTATTTTTTCTTGTAACCCTTGTAATTTTTACACTGTAATTGTGAAGTACTCTTGGTCTACACCAAATACAGAAACTTTTTTGAAACCTTACTGTGATTTGACATTACATTGTTAAAAAATGTAGATTTTCGTTTCAACTTTTAACATCATGTTTCAAATTTTGGTTAACTGATTTGCTTTAAGAGCATCCTCTTAAAGATTAAGAGAGCGCAAAGCTTATTACCGGATTCAATGTAGTTAGCCACTGTTCATGCACACACACTGTATATGTATGTATATATATATGTATGTATGTGTGTGTGTATATATATATAGTACACAGACAAACTATATATAGTTTAAACATTAGTAGTTTAAAACATCAGGGCCATTTATTTGTAAAAGCTTGATCAAGTTTCATTGAATTTGAGGGTAACTGGAGCAGGACCAAGAATCATCATGCCGTTAGAATACAAAACCTTGTTTCAGTTCGTATATTTTCTGCTCAGCTGGTTGCCAGTTTACCACGTGGAAATTGCAGCCTGTTAGTCTTTCAAACAATTGCAGTCAAATGATTGAAAGGTCACCTCAGAAGTGCTTCAGTATATCTACAAAATAGCAGAGCCTTCTGGTTAAATCCAGTCACTTTTGCTTTTGTTACCTCAGTCCAAAAACACTTGTGTAAGATACAACAACCCCCACCACTTTTTCCTTTTCGAAACACCTTTCATCTGTAAGAATACTTTCAGCATCGTCAGGTGTTTTACGTTGTAGGCACAGGAAGCGATCGGAGGATTGATGTGGTTTTCCGTCCTTCAGATCGTTGCCGAGTTAATTCGTTTTCCATTTTCTCGAAACCAGAGTCACAGCAATAGACAAAACAAGAGAAGAATGCAAATGCGAGCACTTCAAATGTGCACAAAGTACTCACTGTGCCGCGCTTTATGGATTTATGTTTATCGAAGCGGCAAACGTACGAGGAGACAAAACACTCTGCAGCTGCTGAAGCAGTATGGCAGAGCGTGTACGTTTTGGGATGAACGAGCCAAAGCACAAGAAGGCCTACTTTGTTTTCTGGACTGTTAGCTGCAATCTTGCTCCAACCCGCCACATCCACACCCCCTGCACCCCTCCCCAGGGAGACAGATGGACTCATAGAAGTAGTTGTTTTTGCACACAAATCCGCTCCTTTTTCTGTCATTAAATAGGTCCTCTTTATGTTGCGTTTTTCATTCATCTGAGGACTGTGTTGTGCGCGCCTGCCAGTGGGCCTATTTTGGCGGGTAATCGCCTGCCCATCCACCAGCTGCTCTCCAGATAGCGGTAGCGTTCCTGTTGCCATGGAGACACCCGGTGACACACATGGTCTGGCCAGGTTCCAAGGTAATGGGATGGCATTGAGTTTTTTTTTCCCCTGTTTGTGTGTGTGTGTGTTTTTCTGGGGGGGCACGGAGGAGGGAGGTTTGGTTAGGAGAGCAGGGTTTTATTTTTTTCCAATAAGTCATTACTTGCCAGTAACAGGAAGGTCTCAGATTTTAGCCAAGTTGAGCCAATTAGTTGGATCGAGCAGCTGTTTGTGAGTTGGGGCTGCCCTTGACAGGGACCAGGCAGTTGGTGCTTAGACAGAGGAGTAAGACGGACCTTATGCTGCTGTCAAAAGCCCCTTGATACAATGAGTCTCACATTTTTTGTGAATGTATGTCTTCCCCGTATTACAGGTGCACTTTCATCATGGCTGGACTTTTTCACAGCGTGTATTATATTTTATTTATTTAGCAGATAGTTTAATTCAAAGTGATGCCTGAATGAGAAAGCAGGGTCAGCCTATCCCTGGGGTATTTGGGGGTTAAGGGTCCTGCTCAAAGACCCCAACAGTGAAATCACTCTGCGGATTCTGAGATTTGAACCAGCAACCTTCCGATCACAGGAATGACGTCCTAACCCACTAAGCCCCCACTGCCCCTGAAATATTACCAGATATGTAGATTATACAGCAGCACTTCATGACACTGGAAAGGGGCTGCCCAGTCGATGAGGGAAAGAGTTTCCAGGAGTGACAGGGATGAGGAATGAACATATGATGAGGAAGCCTGACTCTAGATCCTTGGCGGTCTCATCTCAAAAACTTTGAAAATTTGCTTTTGAACTGTGCATATATTACTGAGAGTTATTAATGAACATTGTGTGTGTGCTTTGCTGTGTAAGTGTGCCCGGAGCAGGCCTGGCGAGTGAAGCGAGGCCTCACCTGTGAAGGCATGGGGAGAAAGCCAGGTGCGTCCTTCAGCCTAACAAGCGTTTCGACACACAGAGGCAGCCATGCAAGTCACACATCGGTGCCTCACAGGTGGACTCTGTAATTGGCACCATTGCAGGTCATTTTTACATGTCCATCCTGTTTTTGTGGACAGAATAAGTGAGGAAACATACACGCTAGGGGAAATGATGCCTGGGACCCCCTGGAATGCGAGCTGTGTCAATATTTCACTGTAAATGCCAGTTTTTTTTTTCTTATTATATACTGACACGTATAATTCATTTCTGAAAAGAGCTGAAAATGTACAATTGTTACCATACACCTCCAAGGTGGGGTGTTCAAATCCTGCCTCTGCTCTGTGCGTGTGCCTGTACGTTTGTATGGAGCTCGCATATTCTCCCTTGTGTTGTGTGTGTTTCCTCCAGTTTCTCAAATTTCCTGCTGAAATTCAATTAGGCAACTTTACGTATATACTCTGTGATGGGCTGGCAGGATGTACCACAGCCTGGTGCCCTGTACTGTCTGGGATTAGGCTCTCAGCCTCTCATGACCCTGACCTGGATAAGCAATTGGAAGATGGATTGTGGATGACGATAATAATAAACTTATTAACTAATAAACTAATAAATAAATACTTCAAATAATAAATAAGTTTATAATAAATAAACGTCAAATAATTTTATTCATTTGAGACTTCACTGCTTTACACTTAATGTTTTTTCACCCAGAATATGAAATGAGCTGTTGGAGCCGAGTGGCATGCTGGGAAATGACTAAAACTGCTCAGGCACACACAGCATAGCGCCACAGATGTCCACCGTATGTAGTGACAGCGGTGATTCAAAGCGCTGCCATGCGGCACTCTGCTTTATGGACACGCCGTCACACGATGGTGCCGGGCAGGATATCCAACCATGTTGGAGCTCAGCTCCTTGACTTCGTGATTAAAGGGGCCAGTGACGATGAGGAAAGAAGGGGAGCATCAGGGACACTTGCAGTGTTGCTGGCTAGTGGTGCAACATTGCTATAAATACGTATTAAAGCTAAAACGCTGTGCATGAATTATAAAAATGTGACCAGGAAAGGAAGAGGACCAGTGTGGCTAGCGCATGATGTGTAGAGGGCAGAAAAACTGAAAATGTCATGAAGCCCAGCTGGTTCTTGTGAGGCTGACTGAACCAGCAGAGATAAAAAGGGTTGATTCTATGAACTGGGTGCAAGGAAGATGTCAATGATGAAAATTATGCTTATTTATGTTATTAATATTCTATGGTAAGCTTCAATTTGTAAAAACGGCACAGCTCATTTCTTTTGTTTGAGTTTTTCCATATCAATATGCATCTATAACATTGACATTTAAATGTACTTGATCCACTTCAATGACCTTCTTCTTAAGAAGACTTTTTTTTCTCCTGAGCTATTGCTCATTCTGTTTCCTGGCTGCCTAGATGACCATCTTCAGTTCATAAACAGTCACAACAAAATCATTTTTTCCTTTGTTTTCCTAGGTTTAAGTCAAGATAAGATCGAGTTTTATGAATTATATGTTCATTGTCTGTCTAAAGTTGAGAAACACTGTCGGCCGGAACCAATTTCCTTGTCTGACTTAAAATACTTGGCCAATAAATCTGATTCTGATTCTAATTCTGATTCTGTGGTGAAATTTTATAAATAATGAAGGATTCCAGATTTAAATGGATTAGGTAACACGCCTGTGATCATTCGCATATGTTGACGTTGACACCGTGCTTGTTTTGTGCTTAAAGGTTTTTCTCCGTACATTTTTAAATAGCCTTCTAAGAAGAATGAAAATAGGCAAAACTGAGAAACCATGACCCTGCCTGGAAAGAGCTGAGAATTTCAGAAAAAAAATGGGTTGTTAAAAGGCGTGGTAAATTTCTGACAGGAAAAGGAAACCATGCGCCTGTGATTTGCATTTCTATGAGTGAAAGTGTGCATATTTGAAACAGGTAGTGACATCATAAATCCCACACTGCTGTGGGAGATGAGGCCCCAAGGCCGACCTTTGAGAAAGAAAGGTTAGCTGTGCTTTTCAACTGATGGAAGAGACAAAATGTAAAGTTGAAATTAGATAGTAATAAAATAATAAAATAATTGTTTATAAATTAGATGTAGGCAAAATGGTAATTTGTGGCATACATCTTTCCATCTTTACAATGGGAATCATGAATAATTTTAAACATTTTAATTGATTTAATTAATACGTTTTAATTCTATTATTCATATCATTCCAGCTATGTTCTAAATTTCGCTTTTCCAAATTAACAAGAGCTCTTAATAATGTGATTTGGACCTTAAAAATATCATGATTTGCGAAGCCAACCAGAGAATCAGCACCCAGTTAAAATGTTCTCCAAATAGGGGCCCTATGATACTTTTAGAATAATGCATGTTTTTTTCTGACCTGCACTGAGCCTTGGCAATGAATTTACGGTTACAGTTGCTTACATATATCCAATAATCAAGTCAGAATCAAATATATCTGTAAAGTTTACAGCACTATATTTATTTACCAATAATCTAAAGATTTTAACTCCAGTGGTAGCATGAACGCGGTGTATCCAGTACAAATGGCTGAAGATTTATCTCAATTTCAGATTCCAGAGGTAAGTAAATTGTAATGCCATCAAATGATCAGGCTTCATAAAATGTTATCCACTCCCATCACAAACCCCAGATAGCTTTAACATTTTTATTTGACACGCCCTTGTGTCTTCCAAGAAATGGTAACATTAGCTCAGGAAATTATAGAATAAATAGCACATGTCGTATTTACTGCAGTGTTACATAGAATATTTGTTTAAGAACATTAGTGAGAACTTTAAGGTAACTGTGGTTGATTCTTCTTGATACAGCATACAGATGATCTCCTCACTTCCTTTTGTGTCATATGGCCCAATTAACAGCTTGCTTTAAAGTTGCTGCTTAAGTTGTGCATGTTTCGAGTTGAGGCAGACAGTCTTACAGGAGATAAACACTTAGGAGTACAGTGGAAAGCTTTGGGCCTAATGTTAAGAAACAAAACATTTATACATACAACACAGTAGTGTCTTCAGTAATTAAACTGCTTGATCATGCTTTTTGGCCTAAGGGAATAGTTTGATGCTAATGATGGTAGTTTTTCGTCCTTCATATAAACCCTTTGGATCCCTGTTATTGGTCCCATGTAGAGATCAAAGTGCTTTTATTACCTTGTCCATGACCTGGACTTCAGTCAAACTCATTCACTGTGTTGCTTGTCTCATTTTCTCCTTTGAGAATTAAGAGTGCAGAGAAGTATGCTTTTATTATGAGTATGCACCCTCTACAAACACTTTATGAAAGTCTCAGGAAAAGTTTTGTATGAATAACTTAAATAAACTTCAAACAGACACAGTTCTTTGCAATATGAGCACTATTGTCATGTCGACGGGCGGAGTGGCAAGGCATGGTGCCGGGCAAAAGGAAGCAGGAGGCAGCGTAGGCTGGTGAACTCTGTCAGGGGACTTTATTCTGTGCATAAGCACAAGCAGGGAGAGGGTATACGCGAACATGCACTTCACAATGACCGACAATGGAACACAGGACCGGGGAAGCTTATAGCAGGAACACAGGGAGGAATGAACGAGGGGCACCTGTGAGTGATTAACACCGGGGAAACACATGAGGTAACCAGGCAACACTCAACAGGCGTGGCTGCTACCCAGCCCCGCCTGTGGGGAAACACGGGGGAAACACAGACCGGGAAGGGCTGGACATCACATAACCCCCCCCCCCAAAGGCACACTCTCCAGGTGCGCCATCCAGGTCGAGAGGGAGCCCGAGGGGCCAAGGACAGGACGGGCACACAGGGTCAGGACATCCAAGGCAGACGTGGGACTCGGGCGGACATGGACAGGACCTAGGGAAAGACTAGAACAGGACTTGGTTAAACTCACAACAAGCAACAGGACCAGGACGGACACTGACCAAAACAGTAGACTGGACGAGGAGGGACGAAGGACAGGACCCAAACCAAGACTAACCGTGGAACCAAGACAGACCAGGAAAACACTCACCAACAAGGACACCCGACAGGACACAGAGGGATCAAGGGACAAAACGACACTGGACGGGACGAGACCGGACCAGGGCAGGATCAGAGACCACCGGGATCAAACACGGAGGACCCAAGGAGTGGACTGACGACGTCACACATCCAGGGGGACAGATAGGACAGAACACCAGACAGGACCTGGAGGGACTACAGACACCACCTAGGAGACCGACAGAAACGGACTGCACACAGACGGACCAGGGGACCAGGCAGAACACATAACAAGAGGGACACCAAAACACTGGACACGACAGACAGGCAGACAGACAGATAACCACTGACCCAGGACAGACAGGGGAGTGAAGAGGCCTTGGGGAATGCCCCCCCCCCTGAGGGGACAGGAACAGGGACTCCAGGGGCCAAGGAGACGGAGCCCCTGGAGCTATGATAGGGACTGACAGTGATGGACAGGGGCCAAAGGAAGGGACCGGAGGGACCTGGGGCTGAGCACCTGGAACGATGGGCGGGACCAGAGGGACCTGGGGCAGAGTACGGGGAACGGAGGGACCGCCCAAAGGTGGGACCTGGGGAGCCCTGGGAAGACCTGGAAACGGGACCTGGGGAGCTACCACCGGACCCGTTGGCCACTCAGGGGAAGGACCTGGGACCCCCGGATTGGGGCCCATAAATGGTACCCAGGGAGCAGTGGCCGGGAAGTGGGAAGGGATCGGAGGGAGTGAGGCAGGGAGATGCGGGAACTGGCGCCTTGTGGGTAGGGGACCCACCGGAGCCCGCTGGGGCCACAGGCTCGGGACACCGGAAGGACGGGACCTGGTAGGAGAGGTGCAGGGAGCTGAGGTGGTCGTGGGGTGCAAATGTGAGGGAGACATGGGAACCGGAGGACTGGGACCGGAGGGCAAGGAGGACACTGGAGGACAGGGGCCGGAGGGCGACGCGGTGAGCACTGGGACGGAGCTAGGGGGCGAGGTGGAGGCCCCGGGGATGGAGCTAGGGGATGACACAGACACCCCGGGGCCGGGACCTGAACAGGGAGGTGACGGAGTAACTCTAGGGCTGGGACTAGGCAGCGATGTGGCCCCCATGGGACAGGCACTGGAGTCAGGGGGCATCACGGGGACCCCGGGACAGGGACAGGAGCGCGTGGTTAAGGCAGAAATCGCGGGGACGGAGCGGAGACCGTGGGGACGGAGCCGGGGGGCGGAGCGGAGACGGAGCTGGGGGGCGACGCGGAGGCCGCGGGGACGGGACTGGAGCCGGGGGGCGACACGGAGGCCAGACCCGAGCCTGCATGGCGCCGGGAGTGCCCCCGTCTTCCCCTGCGGGAAATTGCACACCTACTCGGGGCTCGGCAAGGAAGCCCCAGGCGTCGCCCTCGGCAACCCCTAGGACCCCTGGGTGCCTGGAACGCGGCATTGGGATCCCAGGGGACCCCTTCCTCTGGGGAGACGAGGAGCCCTGGGCCCGGGGCAGGCTCTGGGGCTGTGACTGCAGCCAGGTCACCTGGGTTGGGTTCTGGCAGGAGCAGGCCAGGCGACGGAGGTGAGCCAGCCGGCGGGAGCCGGCTGAGGCGCCATGGCCGGGTGGCGAAGGCGCCCAGGCAGGGGAGTGCCGTCCGGGAGACGGCGGCACCCGGGCAGGACAGGGCCGTCCGGGCGACGGCGGAGCACGGGCAGGAGGGAGCTGTCCAGGCGACGGCGGAGCACGGGCAGGAGGGAGCCGTCCGGGCGACGGCGGAGCAGAGCCAGCTGGAGGCTGCACTGTCCTCGATAGTTCATATAAGACACGTTGGGAAACTTGCGCGTATAACGCAAGTATAAAATGGCGAATATGAATGGATTAATACAAGGAGGCACAGAAGGTCTGCGGATCCTCGCAGAATCGCTGGTGTCATGAACTGCTGATGGAGCTGCAGTTACTGGACTCAGCCTGAAGTGTTCAAGGGGGACAGCCAGGACAGGACAGTCACTGGTCATTCTTGTTATGCTCATGAAACATGTCATACAATGGGAGGGAATCAGCGCCGAGATCTTTCATTGGGTTAGCTGAAAAATATTAAAGATGTAATTAAAAAAATTGTGACACTAATGAGTACATATAACAGTAAAAGTATGAGCCCAGGAGGTTATTTATTTTTAGTGCATTTAAAAACAAGTTAAACGTAATTACACGAGTCTGCGAAATCAAAGCGGCGCTCCACCTTCTGGTCATTAGAAGGTACTACTCCTCCCCCACGGGCACGAGCCTACTACATACCTCTCCTGACTCAAAAAAAAGACGCAATGCATTAGGTGACAGAGTAAAAGATGGAATACATTTCGTGATTCAGTTTCGTCCACAAAATGTATCATCCGCGAAATGCATTTCGTCCACAAAATGACTTTATTTAATTCATGCAAAGCATTTCGTCCACAAAATGACTTTCTTTTATTCACAAAATGCATTTCGTCCATGAAATGACTTTCTTTAATTC
This sequence comes from Mormyrus iriodes, assembly GCA_011763525.2. Lineage (NCBI taxonomy): Eukaryota > Metazoa > Chordata > Actinopteri > Osteoglossiformes > Mormyridae > Mormyrus > Mormyrus iriodes. Next base: position 28,082,783 of record JAAGVU020000001.1, read on the forward strand.
ACAAAATGTATTTTGACCTCAAAATGACTTTCTTCTGTTCACGAAATGCAAAGTGCTGATATTAATTCCGTGCACAAAAGGAAACATTCCTTTTGATTTCTGTGCACAAAAGAAAGTGAAATGTTTACACTTTCGTGGACAAAATGCGACGAGGCATTACTTGATTTCATCATTAAATAATGCATTTTGTGACACAGAATGTATTTTGTGCACGGAAATGAGCACTTGACACTTGGCGCCCCATATGTATGAATTTATTATATCGCCTTGTGCAAGAATGTGGACTTCCAGCCTTCAGCTTTTATACTTTTCCTAGTTTTTTCTGCTTGTCTCACATAATTTTTTCTGTCGAGCATATTGTTCACAAAGTTTCATGAATTCAGCCACTTAATATGCCAGTGAATGTCTGGACTTGACAAGTCCACCTGTGCTTCAACTCTGACTGAGGGCTATAAAAAGGTTTTCTGACAATCTAACCAATAAAAATGGGAATAATTAGGGCATACCTTAATGAATATGGGTCCTTTTCAGTTAAATCAGCACAGGGTAAAGTCTAAGAGTGATGATCATCTAAAGGACAAGAGCACTGAATATGGATATTAGAATAGGAGTTCCAATTATCTCAGAATATAATGATAAATGTTAAAATAAGCCAAATCTGCACAGAATAAGCTAAGGAAACTAAAATCTATGCTGTCTTAGCATAACTATGATGTCATTTCACCCTTTTTAAAGCTAACTCACTTTTCAGTCATGCAAACATTTTAGTCAATTTTTTTTGTCTTTTTGCTGTTTAGACATAGTCTAAACTTTAGACATAGTTCCCTAGTGTAACAAGCATGACATGCGTGATCTACCTCCACATTGGTGTTTAATAATAATTTTCATGATTAAATTAAACTCGTATGATTTTGTGCAACAAGCACTGGAAACCTTAACATAGTATTTTATATTTCTGAAGCCATCACTCTGATTCAGTTGGTAACATTGAAGCCTCACACCATCGATTTGAATGGCTTATCTCTGAGATTTTTTGTGTTCATGTGAAGAATCGTTAGCTTTAAAGCGCTCATTGACTATACATCCTAAACCAGACTGGCATCGCATCTGGGTGTCTTACGCCCTCAGCTTCCAAGGACAGTCAACCCTGCCTGAAGATCCCTCCACCATGTGAGAAGTCTCATTCTAGATGTGTCTCAAGTGTGGTTCCTCCATGATGCACTAAGCTACCAATCCACATCTAAGTATCACAGTGGCCCACAACCTTCATGAATCACCTCTAGACTCATCCTTTCCAAGAAATTCCTAGCTCACACATACGTGGGGCATTGTGTGGTTCTGCAGGTTAGGGCTCTGGGTCTGTGATCAGAAGATCGTTGGTTCAAATTCTGTGGTCGGTGGAGAGATTTCTCTGTGGGTCCCTAACCCCTGCTTGCTCCTGGAAGTGTCTGACTCTCCTTTTATGACTGAATGTCATTTCAGATAGAAGCATTTTGCTAAATAATTCCAATGTAAATGAGTACTGACCACTCCATTGTCATAGGCATCCCTCGTCTATTGTCTCTTGCCATCATTGTTTTGTAGAAACACAGTCATGGTGTTTGATTTGAAAAGCTCTTCTGATATTTTATTCTTACAGTCTTGTGAAATGTGTTACATAGCTTGTTACTGGTCACTTTTTGGAAGCTTATCCTAATTGCAATCGAGCCTTAATTGGCTCTTTAAAAAGTGTATGCTTGCGATGTACTCTCTGTCTCAGTTATATGTCGCTTTGGACAAATCAATTAACGAAAATTGAATTATATGGAAAAAAGTTATGGAAAATTGACAGACTTTAAAATCCTCAACCAAAAAATTGTTAAATGGTGATGTAATTACGATTTCATGATTACATTTGTGTAAATATTTGATGAACCAGTTCAATTAACAGTTGACAATTAGCTAGTAACTGGTTAAATAGTCATAAGCTACTTAGTCATGGTTCAGGAACAGGCAGCTGACTGTCAACACCCGAGGGCCAAGCAAGCATATGCAAGCTATTGTAGCCATTAATGTATTGCCAAGGATAATCAGACAGATTAATGGCAACATTATCACTTCCGCATGTGACCTGTGTTCATATTATGTTCATTAAGGCATGATGCATTGGGTCATTTGGTTATAAAGCACTTTTCCAGGACTATAGAGAGTTTAATCATATTTACACACATGAATAGCCATAAATGATGAAATGCAATTCATGCCTTATGATTATGGTATAAAGACATCTAAATGTTTACTTGTACCTATACAACAACAACAATAATAATAACAATTGGTGCATTTCTGAAAATTATTTAATGAATATTGGTGGTGCCCACAATATTGATCAGGATAAGTGATTAGAAGATAGATGGATGGATGGTGGTCCTATCAAACATAGGTATTTGCTTTTAAGAAGAACCATCTTTTAATGTGACCCATGTGACGTGTGTGTCTAGAGCAGCTGGTTGATAGCAGTATGAGTATCTCTGTGTGATCAGCCACCAGTGGGTCCTCCAGCCACTTTCCCATCAGGCCCCAGGGCCCCATTACTATTCGCTGAGCTGGAGGCCAGGCATGCAGCTTTGAGGTCGGACACCACAGCAAGACAGAAAGCACGGCCCTTTGCAAAGGCTGAATTCTTATGGCTCAGATGCAACAGAATTATTCCCAAGACCAATCAGAACAAGACCTGTCAGAAAGTACAAATTTCTGCTCATGATCATTGTATAACCTGTGAAAAATATGGCTATACTATGCTAGAGACGAAAAAATATGCGGCAAGTGAAATGAAGACCAGGTGGCATGCAGTGGCATGGGGGCAGAGGTGAGGTGGATTATACAGACTGCAGTATGAATCTGCACTCTTAGGTGTAAAAGGTGTAAAATATGTGTTTGTGTTTTGTAGACTGTCAGCAATGAATATGTTGTATATTTGGCTGTTTTGGTGAGGGAATTTCTGTTGAACCCTAAGGGCTGGTTTCGACCGACAGACACACCATAGTGTCAGAGCATTCGCATTCCTGGACATTAATGTCTCACCGTATTTGGATCACCATGTCATTTAGCACCAAGCCTGGGATGGAGTTGTCCCCCAAAGGTGCTCTTAAGTCATGTTTATGAAGTGTGGTATGCATGTTATATTAAAAACAAGTATTTCACTAAAACTAACCATGAGTTTTTAACTTATAGTATTCAAGGACCTAGACAGGTATATAGTATTGCAGTTGCAAACATATTTCATTTTAGCTTGCAGCAATCTGGGAGTCTGTATAATGCCATACTGAGGAATCATAAACGTCGGTATATCCAGACTTCTTCAACCAACCTTTCATCAAACATACTAGCCATGTTTGTTTTCAGTCTGATCAGAGGGTAGAAATATACAAAATATACAAAAGAAATGTTTATATACAATCCTTGGTCCAGCTCCTTCCTGACTTTCTGTTACTTTTCCCCAGGCCAATGAATGATCAATGCATGTCTGCATCACTGAACGAACCATTTGCATTGTTTCGATTCTCAAGTGGTGCACGCCCTCATGCGCGGCCTACAAATGTGGTCTCCATGTTCGACCTCCATGACAAAAACTTCCGTCACAACAGTCACATGCCATGGTGCACACATGTCTGCAGTAGGTGGAAAACAGCCATAACAGAAATATATGAATCACGATGGGTGTAAAACAATGAGCAATGATGATTGGGTGGGAAATTCCAGTTTTTGGTTTCTAATGAGCCTGTTCTCTTTATGACCTAAGAAATGTAAATCAAGGATTTTATTCTGTCTTGTTATATAATAAACACTCAGAAAAACAGTCGAAAGACCAAATAGACATTTCCTATTCAATTTTGTCATTCTTAGTTTAATTAAACAAATCCACATAAGTAACATTATTGTAAATAAATATTTAAAAATTGTTTCAATGTAACAGCACAGAAATTTTATTATTCGTACAGGGAGGATAATATGTAGACCCATACTTTTGATCTTTCATTATTGATGCTTAAATAATTATAATGTATAGGTGAATAGAAGGTTTGGTTTAAAACAAACAAGCTATTCAGGTTTTTTTTTTTCTGTTTCAAAGTTGCAAATGAATACAGCCAGCAGCTAATCTAGGTCAATTTATTAAGAGCTCAGCATGAGCAAATGCCCTCCAACCCATCTACATATATAGAGCTGGTTGAGCATATGTATAACAATGACGACCCATAGTGAATGTAACCATGTGCGTGCCAATGGACAGGTTGTGTTGTGGGGATGTACCAGAAGAAACACAGAGGCAGGGGGGAAAGTCCCTATGAACCAAACTGCTCATCTTAGCTATGTTACCTGTTTTCCCCCTTAAAAATGCCAGATGTTTTTGTTTTTTTTAAAATGGTATGGGGTCAGCTGTAAATATTACACCACAATGGAAGTGAATGGGGATTCCCCAGAAGGATACGTCTTACCCATGTGTTATGTGCACGTGTGTGCATGCTGTAGATGGCTCATGGAAAACAGCACTATTTCTCACATTTTATTGAAAAGCATTATTTCTCCATAGGCACATCCGTAATCCAAGTCCATCATTTTTTGGAATAATAAGGGATTCCAAGAGGTGAATTCCCACAGAGAAAGCCACTATTAAAATTTGCTTATTTAACGAAGTACTAAATGGATTACACAACGTTTAAACCGCTATTGAGATGCTAGCATCGAGATTGAAAGGGATTTACACTGCTAAAGCTACTCGAAGCACTTTCAGGACATAAAAATAATCTGATTATAGAGTGAGTGAGTTACTCCTCAGAGCGAGAGATTGTAGTATTACACCAAAGCAGGGCTTAAATCCAGGAGCTTCCGTACCGTTTTATCTGTCTCCACTTCTTCACAAAGGCTGGATCTCTGTAGAGCGTGGGATTTTTCAATAGAGGCACAGATTTTTCCAGTTCTTAATGTTAAGACCTTAATATGTTGCTGTACATGGGGGAAGGGACCCAAATAAAAACTGTTGGAGCTGATTTAAAATTTCAAAACACAAATTGGGCCATGAGCCAGTTATGAGTGAAATTATAGTCTGTCCAAATAGTTGCTTGATACATGTATATACTGTGTTTAAATAAATTTATCTAGGGTGTACCCCCCACCCTGGCAAATCTTGACAATGGATGGATGAACGAATGGACAGACAGATGGATGGAAAAGCCAATTTCCAGAGACTGATTTGAAAACCAGTACTCTAGTAGGAACAGTTTGCTTGCACTTACCATTGCACTTACAGCACCTCCTAGCTGTAGCTCTAGCACAACCTCTGACCTCAAGGCCGTTCCTTGAGATTCCAAAATCCTCCCAAGGTCCTCCCCTGCCAGAAACACACAGTCATTGCCAGGCAACAACCCCCTCCCCCCACCTGTCTGACTTTCTCCACATCCCAAGGGCTTTCCTTTCCCACCATAGGAACAGAGGAGGGATATACACTATATTGCCAAAAGTATTGGGATGCCTGCCTTTACACACACAAACTGAAATGACTTCCCAATCTTAATACATAGGCTTTAATATGGAGTCGGCCCACCCTTTGCGGCTATAACAGCTTCAGCTCTTCTGGGAAGGTTTTCCACAAGGTTTAAAAGTATTTATGGGAATTTTTGACCATTCGTCTAGCAGAAAATTCAGTGTAGAGGTCAGGCACTGATGTTTGACGAGAAGGCCTGGCTCACAGTCTTCTCTCTAATTCATCCCAAAGGTGTTCTATTGGGTTGAGGTCAGGGCTCTGTGCAGGCCAGTCAATTTCCTCCACACCAAACTTGCTCATCCATGTCTTTATAGACCTTGCTTTGTGCACTGGTGCACAGTCATTTTGGAACAGGAAGGGGCTATCCCCAAACTGTTCCCACAAAGTTGGGAGCATGAAATTGTCCAAAATGGCTTCGTATGCTGAGAGTTCCTTTCACTGGAACTAAGGGGCCAAGTCCAACCCCTGAAAAACAACCCCACACCATAATCCCCCTTCCACCAAACTTTACACTTGGTACAATGCTGTCAGGCAAGTACCGTTCTCCTAGGAACCGCCAAACCTAGACTCGCCCATCAGATTGCCAGACAGAGAAGCACAAGTCATCACTCCAGAGAACACATCTCCACTGCTCTAGAGTCCAGGGGCAGTGTTCTTTACACCACTGCACCCAACGCTTTGCATTTAACTTGGTGATGTAAGGTTTGGATGTAGCTGCTCAGTCACGGAAACCCATTCCATGAAGCTCTATACACACTGTTCTTGAGCTAATCTGAAGGCCACAGGAAGCTTGGAGGGCTGTAGCTATTGACATTACAGAAAGTTGGCAACTTCTGCACACTGTGTGCCTCAGCATGCACTGTCCCCACTCAATGATTTTACGTCGCCTACCACTTCGCGGCTGAGTTGCTGTTGTTCCCAATTGCTTCCACTTTGTTATAATACCACTAACAGTTGACCGTGGAATATTTTATAGCAAGGAAATTTCACAGATGGACTTTCTGCACAGGTGGCATCCTATCACGATACCATGCTTGAATTCACTGAGCTCCTGAGAGCAACCCATTCTTTCACAAATGTGTGTAGCAGCAGTCTGCATGCTTGGGTGCTTGGTTTTATACACCTGTGGGCATGGAAGTGAGTGGAACACCTGAATTCAATGATTTGGAGGGGTGTCCCAATACTTTTGGCAATATAGTGTAGCTGGGACAGCTACGGTATTTAGTTTTTGGAAAAGTATTTGCCTTAGAAGTAAAGTTTCTGACTAGATACTACAGTGGAAGAGTTTCACCACTGTTAAACCTTTAAAACACAACATTCATAGACTAACTGAAATAATTAAAATGGAAAATATATAAGGTTAATTGAAATATAGTCAGTGTAAAAGGGAGAAAGACTGTACAAATGGGTTAGAAATAAAAAATGTTTTTCAGGTATTTCACAAAAGGAGGACTGCGAGAGATCATTCATCTTTGGTTAAGAATTCTACAAATCATATTTTAAATTAATTAATTAAATTAATCAATCAATCATTTAATCAATCAATTACAGATTTTTTTTTAAATGGTGGAAAGTCAACAATTCTTCTCATTAGTTAATTTTTAAAGTGCAATTTTTAATGATCCCATTGTTATGTAAGTTTGTTGAGACAGGAGAGTGCAGAAGAACCCCAGGGCAGCTGTCATGACGGCGGGTGGAGTGGCGAGGCATGGTGCCGGGTGGAAGGAAGCAGCGAGTACAAGGGAACCCCATCCGGGGACTTTATTTCGTGCCTGAGCACAAGCACGGAGAGGGCGCGCGCACGCAAACATAAACTTCCACAATGACCAACACCGAAACACAGGACGGGGAAGCTTATATTAGGAGAACAGGAAGGACTGAACGAGGGGCACCTGTGGGTGATTAACACAGGGAAAAGACATGAGGTAACTAGGCAACATTCAGCAGGCGTGGCTGCTACCCAGCCCCGCCTGTGGGGAAACACTGGGAAAACAGACCGGGAAGGGTTGGACATCACAGCAGCCTTCAGCTCGGCCGCATCACCGAAGCCGTCGTTCCCATCCTGCTCTCTGCTGTCTGAAGAGAAACGCGGGTGTGAAATGGGTAGCTTGCAAGACAGACGCAGGTGACACTATGAATGATTAATAAATACAGCATGCGAAGGTGCAAGCTCTGCAATCGCATTGTCAAGCTGAATGCTGCTTCTTTACCTTTAGCTTTTCCACAAAACTGGGGCTGTTATTTTACTCTTGTGCATTATATCCATCCATTTCCCATAAGCACCTATTCGGAGCGAAAGGACAAGGCGCAAGGCAGGGGACACCCTGAATGGGATGCCCGTCCATCACAGGGGACACGCTCTCAATCACACATCAAGGCTAACTTAACTAACTTAACAGCAAATTTCCAAAGCTCACTCAGTTCACAGTATACATTTTCAAGAAATTTTCTGTGGCAAATTTAGCAAAAGTCCCTTGTCAGATTACATAAGGACTGAGAGAGTTTTGGTTCCCAATACCATAATACGTGATGAGGAAGCCTAATTTTAGGTCACTGGTGGTCTCATCTCAAAAACAACAACAAATGTAGTAAGATTTGAAATTTGAATATTTGAAATATATATATTTTTGTATGCCAGAAATCGACTGCTTGGCTACAAATTATATTAAAGCAGCCAACTATAGCACCTGGACAAGACAAGGTGATCTACATGAAGCTAAGCAGGTTAGGGCCTGGCCAGTCCTTGTGATAAAAGATCAGCTTCGAAAGCTGGGATGCTGCTGGAAGAGGGGTTGATATGCCCAGCAAGTTAGCCCATCCTGTGGTCTGTGTAAATGGCACCGTTCTTTGGATAAACTGGATAGTCCCTAATTGTTAGTCAGAGACTTGAGTTTAACCAAGGGTTAAGGCAGCTGGGCAATATGACTGAGTTCTCAAATTGCCTCTCTGTGGCCCACTCACAGGCCTTTGTTTTAGCCATTAACCTAAAAGGACAGCCATTCATTAACAAGAGAATCTTTCAAATAAAATAAACGCTGATTAAAGAAACCCAGATAGAAATCAATTTATTTACAGCTCTATCAATTATTATGGTCCATTCTGTAATGGGGCTGATAGTCAGGTCAGCAAAATATACAGACATTTGTATACATACATATTCGTAAATCATTCCTTTGTAAAATCCCCAGAAATGTCACATTATTCATCAGCCTACCAAACCTTAAGAGGCAAAATATAAAGTTTTATTGGCAATCATTAATATTTATTATCCTGTATATGTTATCCTAGGCCTGGTTAATTAATGACTTTTGGAATGTCCCAAAACAAGCATATGTCTCTCACTGGTTTATATATCATACCTGCTGTTCAGCAAGAGAATTAATAATCTGAAATGTCTTTACACTCACATGGTCTTTGGGGAACCATACCATTGGTATTATAGCTATTGACTTGTGACAGCTTATTTTACTAGTCCCTGTAGTATATTGCAACAAAAATATATCTGAAAAAAATGCCAATTTTCTTTCAAATAAAGCAGGAGATTTAAATATCAAAGTTTGGTATGTTTTCATTTTTTTACGAAGTTTTTTTTTTTTCTGATATAAACTGGAAATGTTTATAAATATATCCTTGGGCCATAAAATTGGAGTTGTCTCCTGAAAAACGTGACACTGCTGGTAACACTCCTTTCTCGGAGAGCTCAGCCTCCGTTCAGCAGCATTCCTGTATGTGTGCGGGCTGTCAGTTCCCAAGCGAGCTGCCCCCAGAGACCAGGCACGGCGAGACTCTGTCTTGGCTCTGAACTCTTTGTCTTGGTAATGAACAGGAGGCACAATGCGACTTCCAGCAGCTCCTTCTCCCCGTGGGGTCGGCTGAGGCCTGATTCGGCTGGCCGACAGGGACCCCGTCCCGTGAACAAAAGGATCCGAGGGCATCTCTCCTTGGGAGCAGAGAGGTCAGGGCCTGTATTCTGCAAACATCCCGTTTTTCTTGTTTGGGGTCGGGAATAGTAAGGGGACAGGGACGCGGACATAAAGGGATGAAAGTGATCTCAGAAACCATCATATTGCGAGGGAACTCATGACAGAGGCTGAATAAGCGGTAAAGGCAGTTACACTCCATAAAGAGCTGTTAAGGCGCCATTATGGCGGCTCACTGAGGTGGCGGGCGAGCTTTGTTTTCCCAAAGCTTCTTTCCTCACAGAATAGCGTCCTCCTTGTACGGGTCACTTCCTCTGTCTCCTGCATTTAGTTTGTTGGCCATGTTTAATTTTCCTTATTGTGGGACGAAAACCTTGTGATCTAAATTGCCTTGTGCGAGTGTGCTTGCTTTTGCCAGAAAGGGCTTCGTCTGATTACTGCAAACAAAAACATGAGACGGACTTATAATTAGTATATTTGGCTCTTGTTCTTTCCCATATTAATTTATTTTTACCATTAAATACCTTATAAACGATGTACAGTTGTACTATAAAACGTGGGTGTTTGTTATGGAAATACTACATGGGGATTAGTGAAGGATTATATACTGAGTTTTGTTTTTTAATTTAGTTATTTGGGGACATGCAGTAAACTTACATTGCGTTGTAGTTTGTTATCCCAAATTAGTTCTAATTAAATTTTAATGCATGACTGGTGCTAATGTACAAAATTAGATTTCAGAGGATTGTGTAAACTGACGTTCAAATGTTCTGGATCTGGAATTGAGGATTCCCTCCTGTCTCTCTAATTCACCAGACCCAATTATAAAGCATTATTATTTCCACTTTATTTCATTATTTACAACTGCTGCCAATTACTGTGCCGAGTTAGAAGAGAAAAGGTGACTGAATGGATTTGAAGTTAGAGGCGCTGTGCGCCGATTTGATACGTCAGCAATGCGAATACAGTGCAGATTTCCAGTGCCATCTGGAGAAGCTGAATGACAGAGAAGCAGATTTGTTCCTGCGTCTGTGCTGCGATTATGTCATCACCATATGCTGCGAGGTTCTAGCGAAGGATTGCATGCAAGCCATGACTCTGTTAAGGCAGCATGTTTCACGTCCTACATCCGACTGACATGTTCAAAATCACATTTACAGCTACACTAAGATGTATTTCATATCAAATGAAACGTGTCTTGTTTTGTTGTCATCTGAATACAGGTTTATTCTTAGTGAATCCATCTTCATGACGTGCAAGTGCTTCGATCAAAAAATCCAACTCATCTTTGGATAGGCAGTCAAGATTGAAACTCTTTGTGTTTTGTTAGAGATTATAATGAAACACAGTCAGGCCTTCTGCTTGTCCTTGGGAAGCCTTGGTAGCCACCTTTTAATGATATTTGCCTATACAGAATCTGCTACAATAGAAGACTCATATTTTCTGGGAAATATACTTTGACTAATAAAAACTTCATATGGCAACTGCAAGAACATAGGAATTGTTTGGTTTTCCCATAATATCACATCCGATAAGATACATTTTTCAGTAGGTGCTTAGGAGTCTCTCGTGTAACTGGGCCACCACACCCATAGTGACTTGGCCATTATTTTTATCATCAATATGATTACTCTGCTGGATTTAAATTGGGATTTAAACCCATGACTTTCTGAACATGGACCCTGATTCCCAACCCACTGAACTACATACCACTAAAAGCTTTTGGGTCCATGGGGCAGGATCGCTGGGCCTCAGGGGCCCCTAGCCCCAGTTGTGGTATTTACCACCACTCAAACAACGCAATTGACCAGCAACAGTCATTACATGAAATATTAAAACAAACATGTTCCTTAGTTCAAAGATGCTGAAGCAGCATGTCTTCTGACTGTACTCACTGGTGATTTGTTTAATTTTTCAAACATCTAAGGAGGTTCAAGGGCCCCCAGAAACAAAAAATCAGCCTCTCCTCAGCTCATAGGCCCATGGAGATCAATACGTGATGATGGCAGGAGCAGCTGGCTGGCACTCCTCACAAGGTCATCACACACCCAAACGAAATGAAGCACGTTTGCGGGTGTCCCCAGTCGACCCTCACCCATCCAGTTCTCGTGTTTGCACAAGGCTGTTGGGAAGCAACTTTTTGTCTTCCGAGCAGGGCAGCGTGCAAGATTCAATTACCCCTGAATGGGTCCCGCACCGATCGGTGTCACGCCCTATTCAGAATGAATCCGGCCGCCCAGGATCTGCGCAGTAATTGGGGTGGACTGGGGGGGACTGTTAGCACAGTAATTTCCAGGCTGCTGTTCCTCCTGTTCACACACCCTTGACCCCAGAAGCCATGTCCTACCAGCCGCCCGGGACCAGGACCAGACCTTCCCCATTGCTCTTCCCCTGCAACATTAAATGCAAATGCATGGCGGGTTCTGAAAGCTGATTTAGTTTATTCTCACCGCCTAGCTGGTGAGAATAAATTCCTCAATCTGTGTCATGTCCCCTCACGTCTTCATTCTACAGCTGTATAAATTTACTGCTGTGTTGGGGTGAGACAGACTTTAACACAGCATCCTTTCCCAGAAGAAAACAGCCTGGATGTTTGGATTAATGTTTGGAGCTGTAGTGTATCTGAATATGCATAGTTCCCTTTATGGTTGTGTTAATTTCATGCTACTCTAGGCTGTAATAATAGACAGGAGGACAGTTACAATGCAGTAATGCTGAGTTTAGTAGGCTGATTGCAGGTTAAAATTACTAGGCATTCCCTACCTAAAATTACCAGGTGTTCCCTACTTTCATGTCATTATATCTGCCACGCCGAACCAACATAATAGTAAAATGTTGCGCTGATGTTACGTGTATCATTAACTCTGCGTCTTTGTTATCTGAATAGTATCTCCAAAAATCGATGGTGAAGAAATAAGAGGCACGGATTCAAAAGGATATATCAAAATAAGTGAGATGTTAAACTTGAGACGTGTCATTGGCAGAGGGAGACAGAGCTGAGGTATATGCTTTAGATCTGTTAGAGCTTTGTACAAGATGATTCCCCATGAGAAATGCATGCTGATGCCAATCTTTATAGTGACCTTGTATTTATCGTTAGGAAACAGAACAAAAAACTCAACATTATTTTTTCCTTTCCTCTGGGATTCATTAAACACATATATAAAAGAGAATAAATTTATTTAACAGCTAATGAACATGCGAGAATCTCAGGTTTATATAAGATATATTCCTGCAGAGATTGGCTTGCATATATTGTCATTTATATAAATATATATAAATTATTTTCTCTTAATAAAAATTACAGCACTAGATTGTGAGGAGCAGGGGGCGTGGCCCCAGTCAGGTAATCAAGTTTCTTCGTTTTGATTCGCTTTACCTGCCCCTTTGCATAAATTAGTTCTTTCTGTTTTGATTTGCCCATCTTAGCTGGAAATCCATATTTGTCCCCAGCCCACATGCACTGCTTTTCTGTTAAACCCAGTCCGAGGGCCTTCATGTAGATATTTTCACTTTCGGATCAAGTTAACAAAGTTCTCCTGCTCGACGGCAGGTTGCTGGTGGCTCTCGAAATGAGCATGCTTAGAAGAGATAGCTAACAAGCCAAGAAAAGGCATTATTCGGCTAAAATTAGATGGTGTAAATTCATTAGCAGTAATTATAGGGACTAGGTCCTTTTTTGATTGATGCATACATCATTAGTGGCGTTTTCTTTTTCTTCTTAAGGGGAATTCTTTTCTTGATGTTCATTTAAAAAAAAAAGCCACGTTATAATTACTTATCTTTGCATACAATATGCAACAAAGAATGAAAGAATTGAATACACTGTGTATTGTTTGCTTTCTAAGACAATACCGTTGGTTCATAGATAAAAAGGTAAAACCTCTTGGTGCTTAGGCTGAGCTGCAGAATTGGAGCTGTCATTCATGGCCAAGTGACTGGTCTGTAATTTTGAGGTCAGAGGAAGGTGTGCTTTCATTTTTCGTTAATCGTTTGTGGGTGACAAACACATACCAAGGAGAACAAAGAGCCAGAATACTATTGCCATAAATAATCCATTGCCTGCTTTTTGGGTTGTAAGCTGCACACATATTATGTGGGCTATTTGCTCAGAATCTCAGTCTTGCTCATTGCTCATCCTCTTATATATTGTTCGAGTAGGCCTGTTCATTTCTAAAGACATCAGTGACCTGGTGAGGGCCTATGTTGACAAATTGTATTTTCAATTAATTACATCCTTGTTTTTCTCTGAATAATTCATGAATTCCAATGAAGGTCTTATCTAATCCCATTAGTAAGCACTGTCAAACGAGTCCGGAGCACAAACTGAATAACCTCATGCTCCATGAGCAGGGATTGCTTGCCTGCCGCCCTGGTACACAGCTGACAGATATGAGCACAGCTCATTTTGTACTTCTGCCACCCAAGCAAATTTCTCACTCCTGTTATGCAAATCCGACTTCTTTTTCTGCATTAGCATTCCTGTACTAGGAATTTCCCAGAACTAGTAAATGTTTCTTCATATTTTTCTTGCATAGCATTAAATATGTATCAAAATGCAAGAAATTCAATTATCGTGTCTGTAAGGGTGTGTGTGTATTTGTATGATTATTCATTTTGTTGCTCTATTTAAAGATTTATGCATGGGCTGTGCTGAATGTGGTTCAGAATCAGTAACGCAATAAATATTACAGAATAAAATGAAAGGAAACGTTGGTGGTTTTTGGCCTCTGAGCCTATGCTTAGAAGGATACCATTCTCAGCAGTGTAGCCATGACTCTGCTGGGCCCTTGAGCGAGGCCCTGAACCCCTTGAAAAAAACTCTAGGGGTGCCGGATAAGTGGCTGACCCTGCACTCAGACCCCAAGCTTTACTCTCACCTCTATATGTACGTCTTATAAAGAAGAGCATGATGGTATTTGTGAAAACTAACACATTTCAACATACTTATGTTTAAATGGCAAATAAAGCTTCACATCCGAATGTCCAAAGAGCCTATTAGCAAACTCCCACAGCCTGGTTTGTCCCAGACCACAGCTGTGTTCCCAGGCTGTCAGAGTCGCAGCACGTCTGCTAGGATCTCTACACGCATTAGCTCCGCCCAGCATCTCCTCCGCCTCCCTTTTCATCTTCTGTCTTTTTTTTCCTGAACGGGTCACCAGTCAGCGGCCTCACTTCCTGCCCCTGTTGCCCGCTGTCACATGCCTCTGTGTTATGGGCAGCACCTTGCATCACGCTGTTCAAACACCACTGCCTTTCTGTGGCGGTCCCCTAACTGTTAGCACATTTGTTTTTGCTAAGGCTGGGCCTTGGGTGGCGGCTAACAGGGTTGCACTGTAACCTCATGTGTCCTGGCTGGTGGATTTGAATCCCACCTCTGCCCTGAGTCTGTGTGAAGTTTGCATGTTCTTTGTATTTCCTCTTAAAGCCCAGCAGAAGGTTACCAGTTCAAATTTCCAGGTCAGTCAAGTGATTTTGCCACTGGGCCTTTGAGCAAGGTCCTTAATCCTATATGAACCTGCTTCTCCAAAATGTACACTTTGAATCAAAGCACCTCCTAAATAAATCAAATGTAGTGTGTGTGCCCTGTGATGGACTGGCATCCCCTCAAGACTGTGTCCCGTGTATCCTGGGATACACCCTAGCTACCCATATAACACTGTACCTCATGATCAGTAGGAAGATGGATGGATGGACAGTCAGTCATCAGATGATTTTAGTCTTCATGCTTTTTCCCACAGTATTCTCTTTCTGTATTTATGTGGGAAAACAAATATCACTATTGAATTTGTTGTTTATATTTCAATCAAAAAATATAACCCACAATCGTAAAGAAGCATAGCAATAGTTATCCTAATCAATGGAATTATTAACAGAACAAAAGTTCTTAACAAAACAGTTAATGGATGTAGTGGATAAAAAATGTAATGATATAAAAAAAATAATTAATCTGTTAAAAAGTAGTTTATTTATTTACCTTAAAGAAGTCATCTTCCATCACATGGCTGTAACTGCTTTACTAATTAAATGCAAAGACAAGCTTGACGATCATTCTGTGTAGCATATTATTCATCTATGTTCTCAGGAATCGCTTATATGCGAGAGAAGGAATCATGCCAGTTCATACCACATGGTCTGTTTTTTGTGTTGAGGGAAATCCATTGCGTCACAGTCTCATTCACACATCGCATTGACTTTCTCAACATTTTACAGTCTTATGATCAATACGTTTATGCTGCAAATATTGATTATGAATTTTCTCCAGTTAGCAAGTAGAACTATAAAATACATCTCATATATATTTTGTAATTGATTTTCCATTTGGATACAATTAAAATATTAAAGACAAATTTGTCTTGTCTGTAAAATGAAACACCATATAACATTAAATCACCGTTTTCAGAATGCATTATTTTTTTATCCAGTATATTTCTTTGTTTTTGTGGTCACTACATGCAATCCTGTATCAGGAGAACATATGACATAAAATTATACACCACGCCCCATCACAAGAGCTAGAAAACAATTATCCCTCTAATATTTTTTATTGATCGTAAATTCAAGTGGTAGCCAGGAAAAATGATGGTGCTCGCTGAATCATAAGCATTGTTAAAGCAAATTTGCCTTTTTATGGCCACATAAAACAGGGACAGCTTTTATGTTTCACAGATTCATTTGTCTGAGACGACTCCATCGCATATCTTGCATGCCTGAACTGAGTCTCTCCCTATCAACAGCTTTTCTGGAACACTCTGGAGCACCAGTATCCTTCAGCTCTTAGCAAGCCTTCCTCAGCTCAAGGGCTTGAAACTGAGGATCTGTGTATGAAGCACCACTCGGTCTCCCGCCACAGAGTGACAGATTTGGCCTTATTTTTTTTTTATGCAGTGACAGCAATCACAAGGGAGGGTCAGCCGCCCAACACAAGGCTCACAGGCCTGAGAAGCCATAGATCTGGGGCACTTTGCCATTCAATCCTGCTCACTGGAGTAAAACTTATGAGCTCCACTTCAAAGTGACCCATATCTTCCAGAATAATTTATTTACCAAAAATCCAAATGCACTTTTGTTACGTTATTAATTTGAATTTTATTTAATCCACTAATCACTAAATAAGTTGATCTGCCAATAAATCAATCGACCAATCAGCAACTCAAGAAATCAATAAATTGATTAAATGCTAGCTTTAATAGATATAAGTATCATATTTGTTACGAGGAAATTTTTTGATTGTTAAGCACAGTGTAGCAAAGTTACTGAATGTGTTTAATTACACTCAAACATTATAAAATGGACAGGGATTGATTTCTGCAGATTGAAAATAATTATACTGTCCTATACTAACTGAATTTCACCGGCACCGAAACACACCTAGGGAAGCTCATTATTCTGTTTGGAAAGTATTTCACATTAATAACTAAGTCAGCAATATTAAGGCCAAATCTTGAAATCACGTAATCTTGAAATGCAAGTGAGGGGAATTATTATATTTACTTTTTATAATGTAGAAATGAAATTAAATCATCTTATAAGTTTATCATCAGTTTATTTTAGAAACATTTAGAATTCTTGCACATTGTTTGCATCCCAATTAAAGTTAGATACTCTTAATAGTGTAATAAACCCAGTTTCTTTGATGGATTGGCATCCCATCCAGGGTGCACCCCAGAATGTGCCCTACGCTGCCTGGGATTGCTTCATTGGGATAGGCTACTGGCAGCACCCCCCGCCCCTGCCCCCTTATACTGGATAAGTGGTTCTAAGATGGATAGATGGTCCTCATATTGCTTTGGTCTTTATGATATTTGCATTCGTGCCTTTGTTCTTTTCCAGTACATTTATCTGAGATAAACAAGTATCACCAGCAGTTTCGTATCCATTTCCTGACCAAAAAAAGCACTCCATAATTGTTAAGAAGCATAACAGTAATCATCCTTACTGAATGTAGCAGAGAAAAACTGAAATCATATTTCGAATCTTCATCATTTTTAAAGTAGTTAATGTGCCTTAAAGAAGTCATCTGCAGTGAATGACTGTGCCTGCTATGGCATGCTGATTAAATGATGATCACGCTGTGTAAAATATTGTTCATCTATGCTCCCAGAGCTCACGTCTGCGAGAGATTATTCTGAGTCATGCCAGTTCATTGCACATGTTCTGTTCGCTGTCTTGTTCATTGCCACACAGCCTCTTTCACACATTGCATTGGAGTCTTTTGGCCAACAGTCTTTCACTCTCGGGTCTTTACTGTTGACTTTTGTATTGCAAATGTTGCTTTTTTTTGTTACTTTTTTATGGTTCCAAATCTCCCACAACCCAGTTCTGAATAAATGCTTCAG
This sequence comes from Mormyrus iriodes, assembly GCA_011763525.2. Classification (NCBI taxonomy): domain Eukaryota; kingdom Metazoa; phylum Chordata; class Actinopteri; order Osteoglossiformes; family Mormyridae; genus Mormyrus; species Mormyrus iriodes. Next base: position 28,100,563 of record JAAGVU020000001.1, read on the forward strand.
AGAATGAAGGAAAGAGGGAATTACTGATGGATGAATTAGTCTCATTAAAAATGAATAAATCATGTATGTGACCTTAAACAGTTTGGTTTATCTTTGAAATTCAGCCCCAGGTCATCAGGTCACAGCCAGCCTGCAATTCAGCCAAATGAGGTCATCCTCACCATATCTGGGTCAGATCCACAGCTCCCGTCTGCGAGTACCACAATCTGGACAGCGAGGGCTCATGTCCAAATCAATGTTCTTGGTGGCCTGTGTGTAGACAGTGTGAATTTGCTTCTTGGGGAGGAGCTGATCCCAGCTGAGATGTCCCCAGCTTGATAAGTTGACAGGGTAGAGACAGGCCAAGCGGCCATACAGCCAGCAGGACTATGTCTTCTCAAGCTTAACCTCTGGGAAACTTCTGTGTTTAGTGAAACACACCACTTCACCTTTTGTGGAATACCCAACATTTATAGCTGAAAGAAATAATTCTCATTTAACAAGTAATATAAATCACTTGAGATCCAATCATAGATTTGGGGAAGTATTCATTCATTCATTCATTCACTCATTCATTCACTTATCTTCTATATATCTTATTCTCTGCAGGGTTATGGGGGTCTGGAGCCTAACCTGGGAACAACGGGCACAAGGCAGGGAATAACCCAGGCGAGGCAGGGAATAGGGTAATATACTGTATAATAAATAATTCTGTCATGTCTCAATGTGGCAATAAATATATTGCGCTATATTGCATTGATTGAGAGCTCTCATGTGACAGAACATTTCCACAGTGAATGACAGTCTTTCCGAGGAGACAGAACGTATCTGCAGACTGAAACCCACAAGTGCTAATGACATCCAGCAGGTTCTTCTCGTCTAACAGGGCCTGACGAGATAAAAGCCAGGTTGAACATGAAGCAGTACAAGCTTCCTTGCTGCTGGTTCACAGTCACTGTTGAGGAATGACGCTGGATTTTAATTGTGCCCTTCTGCTTTGCACTGATCTGTTCAAGTGCTTCAATGACACTACCCCAGTTTTCAACAAATGTGATATTTGTGTTGGTCTTC
>JAAGVU020000001.1:28118674-28130690 GCA_011763525.2 Mormyrus iriodes
GGGGGTGGGGGGATGGTGGCTGAATTGGCCCTGGGGGGGGCGGGGGCCCCCCCCCGGGTTGGTCCACGCCTTATGCCCGTCGCCTCCCGGATAGGTTTTGGGCCCCCCCCCCCCCCCCCCCCATGACCCTGCATAGGATAAGCAGTTATAGAAGATGGATATACACAACAATGGACCAATGAACCTTCAAGATGTGGGAAAATCAAGGAATGTGATCCTTATGTCAAATTATAACATTCTAAGTAAGGTTGGTACTCAAAGTATCTCTCCTAAGTAGATCTATATTTGACAAAATCAAAAGCACAGCACGTTGAAAGTCTGGGTTAATGTTGCACTGCATCCATTAGCTCATTCATCCATTTTCCTTTATATTCTTACGCAATACAAGCTTGGAGCCTCTCACAGAAAGCATGGAGCTTTCTCCAGGTAGGGCGCAGCATGAATGGGATGTCAGGCCCCACAGTGTCATAGGGCACATATGAATTCACACTATGGAACATTCAGACATGTAGATATGACTCATAGTTGTACAGTATAAAACTCAGTATATACTACTATACAAAATTATTAGCCAAAGAATGTTTAAGGCTATTTATCTGGGTAGAAAGTGTATATTTGCTTTGAAAAATAAACAAAATTTTACATTAGAACACATGCAAATTAACAGTAACACAATAAAAAAATAAACAAGAATTTCTTCTGTTCTCAAAAAAGTTACTGATATCTTGGCTTGATGAACACCGCTTCGGGTCCCAAACCTGTCCTCGGGGGAGCTTCCGTCATTCCCTGTATTTATTAAATTTTGCCACCAACTCTAACTTAATTAGTTAAATAAGCCGAAAAAGTATTGATTAGGCAATATACCTCTTACATATTCTTACACATTGTATGTACTACTGTTTGCTCTGCACTGTGACGAATGAGAAGGATTTTTCATCTGTGTATGACCCATGTATCATTGAGCTGAAAGTGATAGATATTTCAACTTGACTTTTTTCATTCTGTTACACCCTCATAATATGCTGGTTTAATATATGGTATAATACTCAATATTAATCTTACTTTTTTTAAAAAAGAGATGTAAGTGAAGAAATGACAGGTAGCGATGGTGTAAGCTCTGAAAACTGAGCACTGTGACCGTTTCAGACTAATAGCCTATATCTGGATACGCAGTGCTCAGCATAAGTAGGTTTTATTCCCATTTAGGCCAGTATGACTCAATTAAGCTACTTTATTTGATTAGCCCCGTGTTGAGACCGAACGTCTGTCCCTGCCATTTGGTGCTACTTAGCTGCAGTAATAAAATCTGCACCACTTTGCTAGTCGGCTAGTCTTCCCCAGGTCAGTTCCAGACCTGTAGATAATAGGAAGTTCATGTGAACTGTATGCAGTGGTCAAGTTGTAAAAATATTTCAGTGTGGATGACGGGGGTCAAATCTTTGCGGGCAGGAGGGTCCCCATGATAAAAGTTGCTGATTAGCAAATTTCTGATTTCTGATGATAAAATTTTCAGCAGATTGCTGTCGATAAAATTGCCCGATTTGTGCGGTCCAGAATAAACTGTTTCGGACCAGAGTCTGCAAGTTGAGTACCCCTCATATAGTAGGTAGATTTATCTTTACATGAGTGAAACTGCATTGGACAATTTGGGGGGAGGTTGAGTGGTAATGCACTCCCGACAACTGAAGTCCAGACTGAAGTTTAAGTCAATGGTGCCATTATATGTTATTAACACTCACTATAACATTATTCCCTTAAAAATTACCTACTGTATATAAGCTAATAAGTAAAAAGATTTGGTCCTGGTGACGGGTTGCTCAGTCAGAGTTTGTGCTGAACTCGTGGATCAGGTCACACTAAATGACATATGACAGAGGATATAATTACCTTCTAGCAGAGGCCAATTAAAGGGGATACCGCTCGTCAATTGCATCAGGCAAGACACACAAGGCTTGCAGCTGGCAAGCAGCGCTTGGGTTATAAATGGTGATTTGATCTTTTATTTTTAAACCAGGCCCAAGTGATGACAGAGTTTCCTGGAATCCACTTGTCACGTTAGATGCGGATGACTTTAATACTTTTTTTTTTTAAGTCACCACCGAGAAACAGATCTCTTGAAATGTGTTTTTATTTCCAGGGTCATCTTATCAATTGAGATGGAACGAGCAGTGTCCAGATTCTTGCAGCTACTTGAGTGGAGAGGAACATGTGCTAAGAACTTGATCTCCTTGCTCCCTGTCCCAAGTCTCAAAATAGCCCTTTACGTAAACCCCCCGCCCCCTTCAAGATACCACCAAAACCACCCCGTTTCATGTAGAGAATGTTTTGTATTGTGATATGTTCTGGGGGGAAAATATGGTGGCTTTGCTGATTTCAAAGAACCATCCACAAATGTTGTGGTTTCTTCTGCTATGTTCATACATGCAAATAGCCTCTACTCAAAACATACCCAGACTGTCAAATAATCTGTGCCAAAATCCAAAGACTGTGCAAATGGTTAGTCATATATATTGTGTGTGTGTGTGTGTGTGTGTGTGTATATATGTATATCAATCAGACTATCCCCTTTAAGATTTAAAGGGATAGTAAAGCCAATGAAATGGTTATACAGTATGAATGTCATTTATTGTTAATAGACTTGCGGTTTGAGCCTGTTGTTCTAATGCTCTTCATTTTCATGGTGTTTTCATGTCTCGTAATGTGAGTTGGAGTTTGGCTGTCAGCTGCGAAATGACTGCTGGTGTTTAAACAGCTGCCTGTTTTTGTCTTTGTCCAGAAGCATTGGTGCATAGTGATCAAATGCTGGCACTGTAAAGCATTAATTCAAAGTCTGAAGAATCACTCATATGACGAAAACAAGCTTTCATTTGTCTAAGTAAATAAACAGAGATCAGGTTTCAAAAGTATGAGTAAGCTGTGCAGCATTTTTTTGTAGATTTTTTTTCATCTAGGGTAGCTATATTTAGTTCTGGATCTGAAGTCCATCATCACATTTTTAATTTTAACTTTGCTTGAATGATTCTTGGAAGTTCCCAGAAGCCTTCAGGAATGAGTTCTCTGGTACAGTTTCTATGTATTTCATGTTGCTCTGAAGCTGAGCCCACCAGTGTGCGTAAAGTGAGACCCTGTATGCTGGACATGCCTGGTAAGTGCTTTCACCATGATACTTCACTCAGCACTGACAGAAAGTGCATGAGGTGATGACAGCTCCACAAACTGGTGATGTTGGAGCATGAGAGCAAGTCTTCCAGATAGATTAGCCGCCTGGAGAAGCCTGAGGACACAGGTACATGTCTACTTGCTGCCGATATAGAAGAATCAGTGTGCTAGGGTGCTCATTTCAGAAGAACGTTATCCTGGATGTGTGCCCTGGAGGTAAGCCCATCTGTGTCATTCTGATTTTGGCAAGCTGGACTGTCTTGCTGACGCCACACACATTGGTCCCACGCGGGCTCCCCAAACACGTGCCGCCAAACACGTGCCCCACCCCCACCCCCCAGCTGCCTCGTCCTTCAGTTCCCCTCTTTGCCAGCTGTGTCACATTCTTCCACAACGTGGGGGTATAGATAAGTACATTCCTCACAAAGCCACCAAGCCCCAGAAAACCTCGTCTATCAATCTGTTAGATCATTAATAAATCACCCCTCAAGTCCTCTAAAACTGCAGCTAAGGTTCAAGCGTTAAGCCCAATAATGGTGCTAATGAGGGTGGCTAAGTGGGTAGCTCTTCATCCTCGGATGTTCAGGGTTGTAGTTTCCTTTCCTGGCCCTGTGCGTGGAGTTTGCATGCTGAGCCGTCTTCTGTTGGTGCTCTGGTTTCCTCCCATAGTCCAGAAACACGACGGCTGGCGACTCTAAATTAGCCACGGTGTCTAAGCGCGAGCCCTGCGATGGACTGGCATCCTGTCCACGGTGTTTCCAGCCTGCGCTTCCCAGAATAGCATCCAAGCTCACACTGACTGTGTACTGGATACGTCCTTTTGGAAAACAGATGGATAAAGTCAATGGTCATTCATATTAAGAATACTCCTCTTACGTTTAACGATAAAGTTAACTGAAGACCTCTGAGAAAAAAGCACATTTCTTTATATGTCAGTACAATGTTATTAAGTGATAAACAACTTATTTTAAAATGATGTTATGTGTGATAGCTGTCACATCTTGTATAGAGCCATCGCTCTGAACCACTTGTCGTGTCCTCAGATGCGGGTGAACAGGAGCAAGGCACACGGCCCGCTCTGGATTTTGTCCAGCCGGTGTAGATTTCGTCTCTTTTAACCAGGATCGAGTTTTGTTTCAAGTTTTTTTTTTTTTTTTTGTTGCATGCGCACAATGAAACCCAGTTCTTTAAAAGGTAGAAGGCAAGTCGGGCCACAGAAGGCCGGCGTCAGGCACGTGTTCCACTAAATAAATCGGCAGACAATGAATGACGAGCGAGTGGTGGCGGCAGTTCAACTCCAAATGGCGCGATTATATAAACCGCTCCACTTGGCACGGATACCCTGTCTGTAACCACAGCCAAGGCTGTGCCGCCTGCCAGCTCTACATCAGGCGCGATCTGCGGGAAGGGAACGCGACTAAACCCGTGCCAAGCAGTGACATCACAGCCCTTTATCCCCGAAACAAAGTGAAGGCTGCGCTTCCCCCTTCCTGTCGTACTCGACCACTCAGCTTCTTCTCGACCAGATTAAAAAGGTAGTTAAAACCAAGGAGGTGGCGTGGGGTTGGGGGCTCCAAGGGGGTCTGGCCGCACAGAACAATACCCCCACAATTATGGCTCGTGTGTCATTCATGAGTCGGGAACATGGGTGTTACAGTGAGGTCTACCCATATGGATGCAGATACTTTACAGTAAGTCTGCCCCGGAGAATCATCCGGCAGGGTGATCCTCGGAAAGAACACACCACACATGTGGTTACACACTAAGGACTTTGGGGGAAACTGCGGACGTCAGGGGGACAATCAAACGCTGCATAAACGCAGCCGGGGGTGGGTCATATTCCACTCCTAGGAGCCTCACTTATAATACAGGAGGCTGTTTCACTTTATAAATGACTGAGTGTGATAGCAGCTTGCCCTGATACAGTGGTGCGTTGGGGGGGGGGGGGGGGGGGGGTTGATTCCAAGGGCCCCTGGGTGGCACAGCCCAAAGATGCAATTAGGTGATGGACTGGCATCATGCTGCCTCATACCCTCTGCTGATTGCATGAGGCTGCAGGATCACGGTAACCCCAATCCGGTCCTTGGGGATCCAGAGACGGTTCACATCCTCTGGAGCTGGTAGACAGCAAAAATGTGGAATATCTGGCATGGACCCCAGAGGGAGCAAAAACATGGACCGACTGGGTCCCTGACGACTGGATTGGAAAACATTGCAGTACAGGCTACAAGATGACGGAGGGATCATTCTTTTTACTCCTTTACTTAACAATAACTGGTTTATTTGGACTGTCTGATCATTTCATTGGTTGTTATTGTTTTTTTTTTATTGTTTTCTATTCTTTGCACTACAACACCCAATATGCACCCTTTGTAAGTTTAAAGCAGCATGGTGGGACATCCCAGTCACTCATGGGCCTCAGGGTGCACTGCTGATTGTCCTCCTCCAGCTCCACTGAAGCTATTCTTAATGTAGGTTCTAGGTTTACCTGGCGCTGCAGGTGTGAGCCAGTCGCTTGATGAAAGGTAACACACAAAAAAAGTAAAACTGCAGAACCAAGCCCCCGTGATGAGACCCATTCTCACTGTAAAGGGCTTCATTATGGCCAGAAATGAACGGACGGGAAACACTGTTAGACATTTTGTTCCTGTGTTTGGCTAAACTACCGAGCACTCTGTCACGCAGATATATAGCTTCCTGCCCCATAACTGGGACCTCCTTCAGCATGTGACGCCATTAATTCAGCAGCCTGGCATTAAGACAAATGCTGACGAGAAGAGGAGACACCATCGCCATGGCGACGGACGATCCCCGAGCCTTTCGCAGCTAGCTGAATGCTCATTAGGTGAGGGGGTCAGTAATTCTGGCACATTATGCCTTGCATCACGAAGCTTCAGTAAACATCCATGTGTCTTAAGGTCCTTCCATCTACATAGTTGATGAGATTCTCGCCTCCTTGCCATGGCTAACACACTCTGCAGTGGGTCATTATCGTTCATCATGGCTGCTTTGCATTAGCCATAAGAAATGGGGACTTGTCCACAGTTTCACAGCCTGAAAGATATTAGTTATCTAGGGCTTTGGGCTGTTTCCTTTGTGTTGTCCTGACTTCTTATCTGATTACACTATGCAAAACAGTGTCATTTCAAATTAATGTTGGCTGTACTCAGCTTTTTTGGGGAAATTTTCATGCTATCTTTATTCCGGGTTTGTAAGCATTGTCCTGAAAGGAACGATACCACGTGTGGCAGAGGTCAGAGATCAGAAGATATCACAAATTACTAACAATAGTGACTTGCACAAACCTGATACACACAGAATTCAGTTTTTTTTATATTTCCTGTTCTGTATTAATATAACTGTGCACTGGCATCTCATCCAGGGTGTCCCCTACGCTGTGCTCCAAATTCACAGAGATCCTGTATTGGATAAGCATTCCTGTTATTAGACAAATCAAAAACAGTTCTTACAGATTGTTTATCTGTCCATTTATTTGTAGTGAGAGTTACCTTATGAATGAAACACTTCATGTATTTATGATGGGAATTAAATGGTGTTCTTTTTTCTCACATAATACAAAGCAAAATTAAATTATAAACCTAGCAAATAGAATTAGGTGTTCTTAAAACACTGATATCTACAGTTTTAGGCAATAGTTATAAGGGCATAGTCACTCTGCAGCCTATGCCAGGAGTCACAGGGAAACCAGGCCATCACAGGACACAGACTCATACATTACAGGAAATTTACAGAAGCCATACTGTTAACCACTGAGCCACCACGCCACCTAGTGTAAAAGTACTGCCTGCAAATCTTGTGTTGGGTTATTTACTCCCTTCTGTGTAATACAGACACACACCACTCTCTGACACAGCAGAATCAATACAGCACACACAGGTTCTTTGAAAGGATTTGTGGCATTAATCGGGAATATTACCCATTAGTCTCTACATGCCTTTGCCATTGGCTGGTCTATAGGCACTGAGCACTTTACAGTAAAACAGAGCTTTCGGAATCTTTTCTTGTGCGGTTAAACATCAGAACCATGGAATATTTAGGACCAATTTAATGGACAGAGATTTATGGTCAACAGAGGGAACTGTCCTCACTGTATTCCCGTAGGTACAGACAGCATGCCATGTAGACCCTTCGAGATTTTCCCTTACCTCAGTCCTCGCTGTATTTCCATGAGTATAGATGATACACCATGTTGACCTGACATGACCTTCTCTTCTCATAAAACTGAGCAGTAGATGGAGTAGTAGTGGCTGCCCTCAGGTTGGGACTTGAGGTGGCAGGGTACCAGGCTGATCACACCCCCCCCACTCCCCAAATTGGGACTTTAAGAAGGTGATAAACGGGCAGCAAGATGGCTCACTCGGCACAAACGACATTGAAACACACTTGAGATATTTATAGGCTGTTTTGATTGACAGTGTGGTAGAGATGTTCTCCCTCCCTAAGGCTATCATTAACATATTATCATTGACTGCCGCAGTCCCGGGGTGAGCCGCTTAGCATTAAATCCTCGCAAGTTTGAGTTAAGGAGGCGGAGACAAGCAACCTGTCAGACTGCAGCCTTCCGGGACCTTCAGCTAGTAAGAAGCTAACGAGAGCTGATCCCTCTGACTCGCCTTACAGAGCTGACAAGGGAAGCATCTCCGGGATCAGCTGAGAGGACCCCGCCTCCACCCACCCTGACTGCGACTCAAGAATCAAGAGAAAGTCACTTCTTGGCGATTGCTGTGTTATTCCAAATGCGTGTTTTGTATCCAGAAGAGGACCTGCATTGCTCAAAATGCTCAATCTGTCAAATTATACACACTACTGCAGGTTTAGTCTTATATTCTTGTGGATTAGAATGAGCACACATGCGTTATGCCTCAAGTGATGTTGCTAGATCAATCTGTTTCTCACAGTGAACTGTAGTAATCGCTTTTACATACTGGCACTTCCCGGGATAAGAACGTCCAGCTTACGGACAACTTGTATTTATAAACGGATCGCCATTTAAAATCATAGTTAAATGTATGGGGTCATAATAATGAGCACATGCGTTACTTTGTGATACTCATGAAAACATTGCACAGCTTCAGCGGTTCGTCAGCTCGAGCGACCGTGCAGTAACATATGTAGTTACTTTCATTATTACTGTATAATAATTATTATTCTCATCATCATCATCATCATTATCATTATTATTATTATTATTATTATTATTATTATTATTATTATTATTATTATTATTATTGTTGTTGTTGTTGTTGTTATGTTCTGTTTTATTATTGTTCCAGCTTACCTACACATTCGACTTAAAAACAGACATAGTTCGTAACCTGGGGACTCTGTATGGTAATAAACCGCACATGTCCAAAAAGGACTACAATTCATAGCAGAACAGGCTTACACAACTATTCCGTAAATGGGATATTTGCCTGTGATTTGTGCTTATTTGGACAATGCAGGCATATAAAGAACATTGACCCAGGGAACATTATTTTCCCTCGTGGAATTCTGATTAGATACAGATCTGACTGGGGGGTGGGATTAAACCATGTAACTCTTCTTATTCTTCCGAATTAAGCGCAGTGTCATGTCCCAACAGGGCAACAGCATGCTTTTTAACTGGAGTGACTGAAGGGTATTTTCATATAGAATGAGCAGCAAGCCCGAGTTCACAATGAACAATCAGCATAATCACAGTTTTGAAGCTTCATTCCAATATAATGTTCAGCGGTCATTTGGATAGGAGATTGCTGCAGTGGCAATGGTGATATCACCTGCAAGCATTGTGGCAAATTCCCCGTGAATTAATGAGGAAATGTAGATTAGAAGTTGTGTATTTGTTAAAGGCAATGTGTAGCTATTTAACACACAATGAAATCTGTGTGCTATCCTGTACTTCTATTTTTTGCAGATATATTTACTGTATATGTACAGGTCCTTCTTTTTTTTTGCAGATATATTTCCTGTATATGTACAGGTCCTTGTGTTTTTTGCAGATATATTTACTGTATATGTACAGGTCCTTGTTTTGTCTCACCACCTTCACTGAGCACAAATTTCACAGGCTATTATTGTTATTTTGGCAATAAATGCTATTGACTTCCAAACAAAGCCACATGAGAAGCCAAGCTCGAAATCAAATTACACGTCAACTAAAAGAGCGGAATACTTTTAAAAAATATTATTGTTATTATTGTTTTTTATCTTACAAGCTGAACCCTCATGGTGGGAAATTGTATGAATATAGGCTCACGATATCGGAATCTTCAGCAGAATGATCACTGCTACAGTTCTGTTTTCCTTTCATTTCTACAGCTGTACATCACTCCTGTTCCTATCCTGAACCACTCCTGTCCTCTCCTGAATCCTTTTACTGAGGAGTTTGTTTTGATTTTGACAAAGAAAACTCCAGCATCACAGGTGCACCTGCTGTGTGCTTGAAGCCCGCATTGACTGGGGCCTACCTGTCATCTCCTATCTGTCTTACCCAACACATGTCTTCTGCCTACGGAGGCTGTAGTGGGACATTTTGCACACTCCTGGTGAATGACAGCCATTGTCACACCTTACAAAACAAAGGATGAACCCCTAGCATTTTCCTTACAACAACTGTTTTATGTCAAGGAAAAGGGAGCTTATTTAGACAGTTATTTTTTAAGGGCATTGTTTATTTGCGGTCCAATTACTATCCAAATACAACTTTGGCAACACGCATGCAATTCACACCGCTATACATACAACCAGCAGGAATTTTGTGTATAATTAAACCAAAACCCCTCCCCATTCTCTGGTTTCCTAGGAAATAAACCTTGAGTAACATTTGTTATGATGGAGGTCATATCTGATAGGTATTCAGATAGGTATAACTGTAGGGTATTCTGTGAGTACGGTGGCTTTACAGTATGGAGACTGTTACAGATAAGATCATAACCCTCAACACATCCCCATGCCGTTTGCTTGTCAAAAACAAGCCCTGGGGCTGGTTCTCAGGCAGCATCTGACGTAAACAGCCCCTCACAGAACTCAAAGGACCTGATTCTGGCAATTTCACTCATTCGGAAAACAAACTATGGCGATGACAGGTGTGTCTGTGCTATTATTGATGAGTTACGGCTCAGATGAAACAGTGGAGGTTTGAACATCTGCGAGGCCCCAAGCAGCATTCCTCAGCCCAAGCAAGCAAGCACCCCCCACCCCACGGGCACTTCTGAATTTCAGGCCATGAGACAGCCACCACGCTACCAATCAGATACTTTTGTAGCCAAACCAGACCCTGTATCTCACACAGTTTTATAGGGTGACAGGATTGAAGGCTACGTAGATGTTTTGGGATTTCCTGAAGCTTTGGCTTGGACGCCTCCTGTCATGCCATGCTCGTTCTTCCCGTTATAGCTGAGGAGAGTGTCCAGGGGTGAAGTGTGAGGGTCTGAGACTGATCTTTTGTTAAGGACTTGTCAAGGAATTTACATTTCAAGAGCCTCGCGACGGCTGCGTGTCCCGTCGGGTCCGCATGGAGTACGTGACGAGACACGACCCTGTCGCCGCACGCGGGAAACATGACCCAAGGGCTGCTGGAGCATGGGGCCAGGCTACCGCACGGCATGACTGACAGCCATTGTTATGCTTTGCACAAAGCGGGCCGAAGCCGTTTCCCTTGTGGAAATATCTCTCATTACACACACCTGCTGAGAGATTTCTCATCTGACAACACAGATTTGGGTGCTCTTGGCTCAACATTCACTTAGCAAAAAACAGCACTAACTGAACTCTAAGATATAGAGGAGGAAATAAATTCATTAAAGAATTTATCAATGTGTTTAAACCTGATTCGAGATTTTTATTCAGCACATGCATGAATGCAATGGTACACCAGCAGTGAAATGGAATTGCCACTATTGCAGACTGTGCATGTAGAAGGAGAACAAAATTAAATAACACAAGTTAACAAAATAAGCACTAAAAATACAGAAATATATAAAAAGTATATGAGTAAATATAAAAAGTTATAAGAATACATGACAAATAATTTAATGTGCAGTCATAGGTTGCAGTTATAGCTTATTTTAGCGTTTAATTGGTGGTGTTAATGATACTAACGGCCTGGGGATACAAGCTTATCTTCAACTTCTGTCCTGACCATAAGGCTCCGGAGGCGCCTGCCTGAGCACAGCCACTGGGACAGTTTATGGCCTCAGTGTCTCTGATAATATTCAGTGCCTTGGACCCACAATGTTGGATGTAAATGTCCTGCAGGGTGGGTAATTTTGTCCACTAGCTCAAGCTTCCAAGATGACCACAGCACAATGACTGATCTTTTATCCAGTTATATCCTTAGATTTTATCAGAAATGTATATTATTACTTCTTGTACATTTTTTATTAATCTAAAAACGTGCATGAATATTGCCTTTCATCCAGATCACTTTAGGATATAGTATAGTATAAATGCCTAATTTCCTCTTTTAAATGGTCCGCTGTCGGTATAATTTTCCATAGGCCCCACGTGCTTTAAAAACTCAAAACCCTGTTTGCTAAGCAAAGGTACTGATCTACAGCTGAAAAACAGCATTAGCTGTGTGTATTCACACACAGAGAAAGCAACACCGGAATTATATCACGGGATGAGAGGTGCGTGAAGCCTGGAATCGTGGCTCCCTAGCGTAGCCATCCAATGAGCTGCCTGTCACTAGGAAGAACGTGGCAACAGGGTCTCCTCCTGTCTCAGCTGATGCATCACCTCACATGGCCTACTTACACCACCATCGGGACAACTGTTGCACAGACCAGCACCATCACCCAGCAGATAACACCACCTCCGCGCCGCGACGGTGCTATGTCGTGGTCCCAGATTC
>JAAGVU020000001.1:28137408-28168473 GCA_011763525.2 Mormyrus iriodes
TATATATCTCCCTATACACACACACACAAGATACATATCAGTATATATATATCATATACCCTCTCCAGGAGTTTGGTTCCAGAGCCCGAGCCGTACACTGAGGTGAGCCTGGCTATATCTAGTCAGTATCTCTCAACCTCTGGCACCGGCTCAGGCTCCTTTCCCACCAGAGAGGTTATGGTCCAGGTGCTGAGATCCAGTTTTGGTAGCTGACAATCGGTCCGATCAGGCCCCTGCCTTTGACTGCCACCCAATCTACACTGCACCTGACCCCCACAGCTCCCCCTGGAGGTGGTGGGCCCACAGGGGGGGTGAACCCATGTTACCCCTTCAGGTTATGCCCGGTTGAGCCCCATGGGTGGGGGCCTGACCACCAGGTGCTTGCCTACGAGCTCCTACCCCAAGCCTGGCTCCAGGACTAGGCTCTGGTCTCCCCAATCTAGGGTAGGGTAACATACTTCTTGATTTTATTCGTCATAAGGGTCAACATGAATTGCACTTAGTCTGGCCTCTCACCTAGGACCAATATGCCTTGGAAGACCCTACCCGGGGCAATTTCCCCCAACAACATAGCTCCTAGGATCATAGAGGCACACAAACCCCTCTACCACAATAGGTAGATTTGATCAATATTCCTACCCTCACCTATGGTCATGAGCTCTGGGTAATGACCAAAAGAATGAAATTATGGATACAAGCGGCAGAAATCAGTTTCTTCTGTAGGGTGTCTGGGATCAGCCTTAGAGATAGGGTGAGGAGCTCAGACATTCGGGAGGAGCTCAAAGTAGAGTTGCTGCTCCTCCGCATCGAGAGGAACCAGCTGAGGTGGTTCAGGCATATATCTAGGATGCCTACTGAACGCCTCCCTAGGGAGCTGCTTTGGGCATGTCCAACCAGGAGGATGCCCTGGGGCAGACCCAGAATACGCTGGAGAGATTACATCTTTCGGCCGGCCTGGGAACACCTTGGTATTCCCCCGCTGGAGAAGGAGGAGGTGGCTGGCTAGAGGGAGGTTTGGACATCCCTGCTTAGACTGCTGCCCCTTGCAACCCGACCCTGGACAAGTGGTGGAGAATGGATGGATGGATGGATGTGTGTGTGTGTGTGCGCGCGTGTGTGTGTGTGTGTATATATATATATATATATATATATATATATATATATATATGTATTGGTGGTAGTGCGGTTCAATGAGAACAGAGGCAAAACATACTGGGGAAAAATGTTCCTTCCCCGCAAATAGTTTGCACCTATCTGGCCCCATTAGCCCAAGCATTATTTCACAGTAGCCAAATAAAATTTGGGTCCTTTACAGGTCCTTGTATCCTCCCAGAACAGATAAACGAACAGAGAAGGTACATAGGCAATTTTTATGTTCCGAAATCTTGATCAAGTAGTGAATATTCTACACACATTTGCACAAGTTTCCCACCAGTCCAACGGCATGTGGTCAGGTAAATTAGCCGTAGCGCTGCGATGGACTGGCATTCCATCCAATGGGTCCCCTGCCTTGTGCCCTTTGCCGCCTGGGAGTATAAGCAGGCATGGAAGACAGATGGAGTGCAGCAGAATGATGTATAGAGTGCGTTCCAGCACAGAAGTGGTATGAAGGTCTTCCTTTGAGATTTTGAGAGCCTACAGTTGCTCTGCTTTAAGACTTCAAAGACAATCTCTGTTGGCTGTGCTCCTCTCCTGGAATTTTAAAAGCTCTTATTCATTCTTCATGCTTCACTATCAAAGAGCCGGGGTGCCCTTTAAATATGCAAGCTCCCCTCCACAAGACATTTGCAGAAGCCTCTGTCATGAAGTGCACCTAACAGAGCAAAGCTAAAGTCCTGTTGACTAGACACACCCATTAAATTACATGATTTAGTAATAATTAAGTTGACTCATTTAAATTTATTTTTAGCATTTCTAGTGTGGTAACAACTGTCTTTGTTGAAGTTACTAAAAAACTGAAAAATAATTGTTGCTATTTTATGTAAAGAAGCTGTAGCCTCTAACATATATTAATAGTGATTGTCACGAAATGTTTAAAAATGTATTTAACATAATAGTTGGAGTAATCTGTATTATAGTATCTGTTTATTATACTGTTTTTTATAATATGTCAGTTCAGTCCTGGCGATTCTGGTGCAGTAAGTGTTTTAGGAAGAAAAACAATTAAATGATTTGGGCACAGAAATCCAACTTGAAAGTTCAAGTCAGGTCTGAATGCCTGGATGAATGGTGTTTCCGAGAACCAGGGCACCGAATGTATGTGCAAATCAACTCCATAACGGCAAAAGGACGGCAAGAACTGATCTTTCGGAATATGAACACACTGCTGACAGGATGTGGAAGAAATTTAACAACTAGATAACTTAGTAATAAGGCTCTGGAACTCGTGTATGGTGAGCAAAGTCTTTTCCTTTATTCAGCAATCCAGCACAGCGCTCTGCTGCACTCAGGTACTAGCACACCCAGCACAAGCAACAGCCAGTTGTTATACCTTAATGTCCAATTCCCTATAAGGCCTTCTAAGCCCTAATTGGTCACAAAACACAAACAAACCAAGCTCAGCCATATAACAAACATGATCCTCTACCTCTATTGGTCTACTTTGGCATTGGGTTAACCACACCTAACATCTGCCCCGTTTGCCCTACTCTCCAAACATCTTACTTAATCTATGGGCCTACTGTTCGGTTAATACTGTGAATAATATGGGTAACAAACACACAAATCAATGAAGGATCACATGGTTAATGCAGATACATTGGTAATTATGGATTACACTATGCTGATTAGTATGATGCATATAACATATTGCAGCTACGTTCTGACACTACAACGTTCTGGACCTTGAGCTCAGCCAGTCAAGACGGTATCGAATCCCTTCCTGTAGGGGCTTTCACCCCCCTCGTGCTGCCCACGTCTCCAAGGTCTCAAGGCCTAAGAGACTGACTACATGCAGGCTGGCCATGAAACAAGGACACACAGTAATTATTGAAGTAATCTTCAGGCGAACCATGTATGGTCTTCTACGACTTCTTAAAAAAGCCATGATTGGCATGGCAATCATCAAATCGAAATTATAATGCAATGAAAATGTGAATGATTCAGAGAAAGTGACAGTTTGGCTTGTGGTTCATTAGTGCCGTGACCTAGCAAATCGCTACACTCAGAGCTACACTCTCGGCATCTGCTGTCGCGGGGTTTGGCATCGGGCCCGAGAATTCCCAGCAGCACCACTGCCAGAGAAAGTCACAGTTAGGGGAAATGACAAAAAAGATTTTCACCTTCCTAGACTGGAGCTTGTGGTCACACTGTTCACGAGTCCACATAATCCGATTAGCTAAATAAACATATGGCTATGAAAAAAGCTGCCATTTTGTAAGTCATTTTAATTTAAAGGGCCCTCAGAATGAACAAAAATTTTTCATTTGCAGGGAATTTTTAATTTAGGAATATTTTATTATGGTTCTTCTTTTTCTTGCATAAAACTTGTATATTGTCATGAATAGCTGAGCACTTGATAACGTTTGAACATTTCATGTGATCTTCTTTTTGGTAATATATAAATATTACTACAAATGATGAACTACAAATCTTGATAATATAAATCAATATAGGCTTTCTAACCAAAAAAATCTTCCTGGAAATGATCTCTATGACCGCTGCAGGAAGGAGAGTCACCACAGCCAGCCCACTTCTATGATGACCTGGATTGTGTTTCCTATGAAGAGCTATTGAATCTTTATGTTACTTAACCAGAAATAGGAAATCTTCAATAAAATATGCTTTACAAATGCATCTATTTAAGGTACAATGATTGCTTTTATTTACAGGCTAAATTCTATTTTTAAGCCATATGAACTCAGGGAGTAAATCTAAGTCTTCCCTTTTCCGTAACAATCCTCCAGTGTGATTGACTGGGGTTTTCTGGACCAAAGTGCTTGGCCTGGTTAGCACTGGTCAGTAGTTCAGCAAAGCGGATGTTAAGGCTTCCTCTCTCAGGTTAGCAAAGCCACACCGAAGCTGTTTTATAAGGGACACAAATCATTAGCACATCTGGAGTCTCCTCGTTAAATCCTGCACTATGGCATTTCTTCGTCTTCCCTTTCGCTCCATCATCCTTTTTCCCCTCATTAACTTTTAAATGGAACAGTTAGCACACTGCTTAAGGACTTAGACCTCAAACAAAAAGTTTGCAGCTCCCAGTCCCAGGGGGGTCCCCACTGTTTTATCTTTGAGTCTTTCTTGACATTTAAAATGGAAGTTGAAGGGGGAGGTTTTCAACTCCGCCCTAAACTACGCCCATAATTAACCCCCTTCAAGGAGCTTTGTGGTCAGCCCAATGGTGGTTGGGGGTCACACAGAGACCCCAAGCCAAGACATAGGAGCAAAGAATAGCCTGCATTTTCAATGAGAACAGGAGCAAAATATACTGGAGAAAAATGTCTCTTCCCCACCCACAGTTTTAAGTCAGGCATTATTTAAGGCAGCCAAGTACAACATGGGTCCTTTTGGGGTCCTCACATATTTCTTATTAATCTTGTTGAAAGCCAATAGCCCACATTAACTGCAGGGTTTTGTAGAGATTCTCCAAGCAGGCTTTGTTTCAGATGATTTAGACGAGTTATTTGTGAGTACCTGTTTAGGCTACTGTTAAACATGGGCAAAATGAGAATGTGTGACCTGAGTTTTTTTAATTTTGCTGACTCATTTTGCCATGACAGGGCACACAGTCTGCAATTCCATTAAGCAGAAAACACAATATTTAAACAGTAATCTTTTGGTACATATTCACTGAATATAGTAGTTGGAAATTACCATCAACTGAAGAGCAAACATTTCCAAAACTCACTCAGTACACAGAAATTGAATGAAAGTTCTTTGTTGGATTACATAAGGACTGAGAGAGTTTTGGTTCCCAACACTGTAACATATGGTGAGGAAGCCTGACTTTAGGTCACTGGTGTCAGGATTAGTTCCTGCCTTTCATAACAATTTGGCCAGCAGGTGTCGCTGGCTATCCCATTCTAAGCAATGAGCCCTGAGTGTTTAGTAATAATAACCCTCACCTGTGTCTTATTGTTCCTAGCCCCAATGTTTAGTCAAGTGTTACAGCAGTACCTGCCCATCATGTAGCCCTCGTAATAGGTGTATATATGTCCCTGCCTGTGCCTTATCCCTTTGATTTGGTCATCGTGGATGTTGGTGTAGTTTGTATTAGTTGCAGTGGTTTACCCAGTCCTTCCTCTTTATTCTGCCCTGCCTTCTGTTTGACTCTCCGTGGCCCTCTTGGTTTCTATTTATTTTTTTTAGTTCACCAGTAAAATCCCTTTGCCCAAAAGAAGGCTGCACATGGATTGTCCCTCTTCTCATTGTGACAACTGGTGGTCTCATCCGAAAAACAGAAAATGGACTGAGTGAGTTCTGGAAATTTGCTCTTCCATTGCTTTCATTAGCTTGCTTTAAATTGTCAAATTGCCAGAGGTATTATTCCAGTGGGGAAAATACTGCCACACTGATGGATTTCATTCTTTGTCATTTTAAACAATTGATACAATATTCATTTCTGTCATAGGGAAGGTAAGCTGTATCATGTATCATCCTGTACTCAACTGTGTGTGTGTGTGTGTGTGTGTGTGTGTGAGAGAGAGAGAGAGTGATTAGTCTCTAACAAATATTAATAGCAATTTTCATTAAATATTAAATTGTATTTCACATAACTGTGCTAGTTATTTTTACAGTAAAATTACATTTGTAAAAAAACTTCCAAGGTTGAGGGTCTACCCCACATTTTGCATCCTCTCCCCATATCAGCCAGGTATCCTCTGGACAATCCAGTTTCTTCCTGCAGTCCAAAAAGATATGGTTAAGCTCATTGGCATAGTGAAAGTGCCGATGTGTCAATCCTGCTCTAGACTGGCATCCCATCCGGGGTGTTTCAAAATCTCATGTCCCGCACTTCCTAGGATAAGCTCCAGACTGTCTCTGACCCTGTAAAGGATAATCAGTTGGAGGCTGGATGGAAGTTCTGATGTGAGACCATTAGCCGCCAAAACTTTGTTCCCCTACTTATCTATGCATTTCATCAGTTTCATGGTGTGACACCTTCTTAAATTAATTTTGGTTGCATTAAAACAGTAGACTCACTGAACTTGAAATTATATAACAGTCTCTGACTTCCGGGTAGCTACATTCATCCCACTGCTTTGCGTTAAACAACCCAGGCATCATTTAGACCATTTACATAAGGAACAGGAATATGGGGTTGGATTTTACTGTGTTTGTCATTGAGGGAAGTGGCGCACCTTTAATCACGCTCACTATACTGGGCGAAGGTGTGCTAGGCCACTTCACGGGACTCCAAAACTAAGGGTGCGGCCATCCGTCCATCCAGAATTGTGACAATATGGGGTTCCCCTTGTGTGGTTGGTATAAGCCTCGACGGATTCTTCCAGTTTGCAGACCTCGTCCTCATGAATGTCTTCATTTTCCAGGTTTTCTATAAACTCTGCATGGTCTTCTGCCAAAATCAGTCACCAGAAAAGTCAAGTAATCAGAGTCTACCACAATTGCTTCATGATTAATTCAGGATTAAACTAAATTCTGCTGCTTTACATGTACGATTATTAGAATGTTTCTTAATCCAGTCCCTGGGGACTCCCGGACAGTCCACATTTTTGTCCCCTCCCAGCCCCTAACCAATGAGAGCATCAAGCACCTGGTACATGTATGCTAGGAGGTGGGAGGGAGCAAAAGTGTGGACTCTCTGGGGGTCTCTGAGGACTGGGGTGAGAATCAGTTATGCCTTATATGCTACATGTCACATAATCATCCAGTAATCATTCAGTGTTTCCTTAGCTCTATTATTCAGCCTCTGCAGTATTATATTATTCAGTTTACGCTGGAACTCTGGAAATCAGGAAATCAGGAACATGTGAATCTGAATATGAACATGATTGTCATGTGCTTAGCGTGCAGAAAAGGCTGCACGGCACGTTTTGTCCTTGGCCCATATATTCAGAAATGCAAGAGTTTGTCTGGCAGACTAGCCTTATGTTTCGCGGCAAGCAGTCAGACAGGAAATGTACACGGCAATGAGCATTTATGGTTAGATTGCGAAACAATAAATCTGAGTGCCTTTGTTCTTCCCTTGCGTGCAAAGAAAACAACTAGAAATTAAGAGCAGAAAAAGATATTTAATTATGTCCATGAAATGATGAAACCCAAGCAGGCATATATTTCTGAACTGCTGTGTCACATCCTCAGGAAATGAAAATCATTTACATTATGAAGCTCTTTGGAGGTGTGCCAGCTGAAGGCACCTTCAGAACGAATGGGCTCAAAACAGCATGTTTTATTCGTGGCCTAGTAGCAGCCGTGAAGCTCGTGTCATTGTGGCTGTACACGCCTCTGCAGGAAGTCCCCCAGACAGCCCGAGCCCCTTTTGATTTCCTTGGAGCTTCGCTCAAAGATCTCCACCCCCCTAGCCAGAGATGCAGCAACCATCTCTCCCCTTGCCTGACTTCATAGCGTGATTGATTTTATGCCAAGAGAAGACTCAAGGTTAATCGGAGGTGCCGAACAGATGGTCTGAAGGCTCCTGCAGTCTGGATGCCATGAGTTCTCACATCATCCCAACCTTCAACCATCATTGGAGCCTCCAGGGGTTATTAGGGCAATTCTGATTGCTTAGAATTCGAGCTGTAATCCATCTTATCTTGAAGATTAAGTACATGCTGTTTTTTTTTATTTTTGACTGTTGTTTCATCCTCAATTCTTCAGGGGACAAGACATTGCGAACTGAAGATCTGAAGTAGTCTTTTGCTCAAAACCCTTATTGAATTCTAAAAGGCTCTTGTCATTGCGCTGTGTGTTTTTTTTTTTCTTTGAATGTACATACTCAAATGCAAAGCTATTTAGGGGTCAATTACAGCATGTGAAATTGTAAAACCGTATCATTTGGCCAAATAGATGCTAGAACTGGGTACTGCTTGTAGGTCTTGAATGTCCAAAGGGTTAGCTTTCTGAATATTAACTTCAACAATGTGACTGATAACATTCACAATACAATGTCTCATTGGACTTGAGTGAGAACCTCCATCAAATATCAAGGCTGACCATAGCTTTGGGAGATAGAGGTCAGAGGCCAAATTCTGACCAAGCTTTGAGGAGTGAGTCATCAAGATCATTCTTTTATAGCGGTAAATCTGTCCCTTGAGTACCATCAAGGTGCATTGATTTTTCATATCATTTCAGCCATCTGTGTTGTGACTGAATTCAGTATGAGAAGAGCAACTTCTAATTTTCCTTGTTTATAACTATGAAACATGGACGGTATCTTTCATTTGTCTTCCCGTCATCAATCTGATTGATCAAGCTGTTCAGCTTCTGCAGAATTCGAAACCCAGGCTTGCCGTTTATCACTGATTCTCTTTCTCAGTGTGACTAACCTCATAAAACTTAGGCATTTATGAATCCCGACCACTGACACTGTTCAGACGTTTGGACTCCGGACAGCTGCTCTTAAGGCCCATACGCCGTCCAACTCTTCAGTGCAAAAGGCCTGGGCCGCCTGAGCGTATGACTTTTGTTCTGTCAAAGAAAGAGTAGAAGCAGCAGGCCTTACATCTGGCCTTTAGCTTTAATGGGAGCAGTCCCGCTCTTCGTGGCGGATTTATCGGCCTGTGGCATTACCATATTTAACGGGTTTAAGGGGCATCGGGGCATAGAAGCCCACCATCCATCAATTAAAGTGAACAAACAGTCATGGCAGTGGCTGTGTGTGGTGGACTAGCTCCTGCCTTAATGCAATTATGAAAATGAAATACTTTACCCTTATATAACTCCTACATATTATACTACTATTTAAATTAGTACTTATAATCTCCTTCCCTGAGCCTATTTTTACTGATAACTTATAGTAAAATGTAAGACTCTTCACCGCTACAAATGTTTTTTTTTTTTGTATGTATACACTTATAGCCACAATCATAACTGCATGGCGTAAAATCTACTTTATGGAATCAGCACCAATCCCTGACATTTCAGCCTGAATCCCTAAATTCACACAGACTATTAAACAAAAACTGTTATTTGCATTGCTTGTGATTTCACTTAATCGTGCCCTTCAGCCGTTAAAAATTAAGCTGAAAGTAAAGACAGGTGGATTTTTCATAGAAACTCTATTCTTTCAGCTGATACATCAAACTTCTTTGCCCTCCTTT
Source organism: Mormyrus iriodes (assembly GCA_011763525.2). Taxonomy (NCBI): domain Eukaryota; kingdom Metazoa; phylum Chordata; class Actinopteri; order Osteoglossiformes; family Mormyridae; genus Mormyrus; species Mormyrus iriodes. The sequence continues at coordinate 28,146,630 of JAAGVU020000001.1, forward strand.
AGCGCTGCAGTTTTATATTTTTAGAACATCTATACATCCATCCATCTTCCAATAGCTTGTCCCGTCCAGGGTCGCGGTGAGCCTGGAGCTCATTGCCAAAGAACAGGAACACCTTCAACAAAATGTCAGTCCATCGCAGAGATTTTTGTTAGGACATGTGAAAGTTTTCTAGATGTTTCTCTGTTTCCCTAAACTCAAACCAAACCCAAATTTAAAAAAATAACCTTGGACAGAGTTCTAGTCCATTTCAGTGCTTTTTGTTAAAATATGAAAATAAATCAGTAAATCAGTAAACCAGACACTTCTTTGCATCCCTAAACCCACACACTATGTTGAACAGATGACAATGCAGCCCCTTGCTTATTAGCAGGATATTCAGCCATTCACACAGCCTAGAGATTCACACGACTTGCCCTTGGTGCATGACCTCTTTGTACTCTCAGGCATGATCGCTGGTGGTAATTGATGTGCTGGTCCAATGTCTGTTTGCCTTCTGAATGAAAAAGCAGATAGCAGAACTCAGGCTTGCTTCCTATGTGATTTCCCTAAATTTACTTGCCTTTCCCAGTTAACTCAACAGTTTACTGGACCTGAGCCCAAAAAAAAAAAACCTCTAATCCGTATGCTCTGCACTCTGCTGCGTCCCTGGGTGTTCCAGACGTGTGGCAGGGCATAAATAGCCCTCAAAATCAAAGGCTATGAAATTACACCCCTGGAGTTTGAACCTGAATTATTTATTGTAGTTGCTTAGCAAAACTGCTTTCCAAAATATCTATGATGGTGCTTTAAAAGTGTTACCTGTTCAGTGGACACTCACTGAAGCTGTTAAGGTTGACGGTTCTTTGCCCGAACAATGAAGAAGCATGACAGCAGAGCCCATCCTGAGGCCTGAACAGGCCACCTGATGCTGCTTGCTGTTTCTGTATAGCGCTGACCTGAGGGATCAAGCAAAGATCACGCAGCCCCACTACCACGTCATTCTAGTGGGCTATTATGTCGTAACGCTCCAGGGAGAGGTCACGACAGTTTCAAATGGAGAAGAAAAGTCTTCCCCTTCGAGGCACGCGTCACTTACCCAAGCCTTTGATAACGTCACAGACACGTAGACTCCTGAGCAACAGATAACGATCTTTAAGCAGGCCCTACTATTCCATTAATAGTTAAAAGCAACTCACTGCAAAAGAACCTTCTAGCAAAATAGCAGTGTTTATCTTGGCAATACGTCTAGAAAGTAATTCTGAAAAAGAAAAGCCACCATTCTGTTATTAATCTCGGATCAGCAGGGATTTCCCTGACCGTATGAAATTTGCATGTTGCATGTAGTTACCGATGCTATGTACATCGCTGGGTTGGTCCACTGATCAAGTGCCTGATACTATGAATGGCTGAAGATGTAAGAACTCCTTCTCACCGCCATTATTTGTCCGCACAGATTTGATATTCAGCACATGAGCCCTCAAGTTGGTAGGTAACTGAAGTCATTTGCCAAACAAGGTAGGTTACTTGCAATTTCCTAAAGGGGCTAATTTAAATGGTTTTAGATGGTAATGCATTAATTATGTGCAATACTATGAACGACCGTGTTTGGTTGGGCAAAATCAGAAACATAGCTGAAATCCATTTCGGTTTCTGTACTTTGGATTTCTCTGTCCACACTGGCTTATGCAACAAAGATGTTTCTTTTCTGTCTTTTTCAAAAGTTGAATAGGTTCTGAGTTACTGCATCCTATTGCTGACAAGATTTACTTTCCACTTTTCAAGGACGGGTGACATTCCAGCCATACTGAAGACGTGAAACGATTTTGGGATAGGAAAGCCTCGGCAGTGACACACATGGCTGTTTCTTTTGACATCGTGGAGTACTTAAGCGAACCTTCGCTGCTTCCCTTCGCTTACTCTTGCCGCTCTAATACTTTCAAAGGGAGATGGGGAGCTCTAAGAGGTGACCTTTGTCTGACAGACTGAGATTCTCTGCCCCTTTTCAGTCAGGCAGTTAAGAAAACTGAAAGGAAAAATGAATCAAACCTCTCGACCTTTCAAAGTGTTGTCGTCTTAATAAGTTACTCCTTCCACTGTCGGCCAGCATCTCACCCTAACCTCTTTCGTTTGGTTATTTAATCCAGTTGTACATCAATAAGGCTTTTGTCGTCTAACACAGTTGTGTGGTTTGCAATTGTCCGACGGCGCCACCGAACCGGCCGTGTTTATTTACCTACATGTGCAGGAGCGGGGGGCAGGGTTATGGCCCGTAACCGCAAATCCCGCCGGCCCGGGACCGGGATGATCTCAGTGCCTGAGAGTCAGCCTACAGAGAACAAGCCAGCCACTGTTCAGAGGCCCGGCAGTCAAGCAGAATGGGCCTGGGTGCGGAAAGGCAGCCCCACAACACACACTCAGAGCAGAGGTTTTGGCCTTCATGATCCTCCTCCAGGGAGTCTACGGGGGTCCTGTGTGGTCCCTCTCACTGCATTTCTCATGTTCAGCTTTTCTGATGCTCTGAACAAACAAAACACAGAATAGAATATCTTGATATCAAAAATATGCAAAGCAAGAGATGAACACCCAAATTACTTTAGTCATTGTTAAGCATTGAAGATGTAAAAATAACATCTAAATAATTTTTACAAAAGCAACTTCAACGCATGCAGTAACCTGAAGTTACAAACCAAGAAAAGCTATAAATCTTAACCCCATTTATAATAATGTTAATGCCTCGCTGCCAGCATCCTGTCAATTTTTTCCCCCATTCCCAGACAGGGATAGGGTCGGGGCACCCAGGTAACTTTCACCCCCAAGTGAGATTGAATATGTGACATTCCTGTCCCTAGTCTTTATGCTGGGGCCAATAAAAGCAAGTCTTTTATGGTTCAAACAAAATATGTTTATTGTTCAGGATATAAATTCCACATCTGGCAGCCTGGTGAAAATAGCACATTAAATTTTACGACAATCGACCAGGTTAGCAAACTCACTCATTATATCGTTTACATGTCACTCATTAAACTTTATTTGTTCTGATGAGAGGAAACTATTTATTAAAACAATGAGACAGTGTCATTATCTTTTGCGTTGCAGTGGTAGCTCAGAATAACACAGCTAATGCATGCTATATATTTCTAATACATTTTTGCTGTAAATAAACATTTCCATGGATAATATTAGCATCCCTTTGTATCATCATAATATTTGATTTTCACATACAACGCACCAACCTTGTTTCTACTGACAAATGAGAAGGAAGTTAACACAAAGGTGTGTGTTCAGAGGGAAATGCTGCTCCGTAGGCAGGTGAATTAAAAGATCCTATATTTTAAAATGTTGATCAAATTCTCGTGCCTGTCACATTCACTTCCATCCCCTTTCCTGTGCTTTTTTTCTTTCCAGGCGTTAAGGATCAATAAAAATAACATTTGCCCCATCTGAAATTCAACGAGGCTGTTTTAAATGCAGTTCAGGGATTCCATAGTAACCTAACTGAGGACATTTAGCAGATCTTTGGTATCAACAGAAGGACAAAAAAACTAAACATTCCGAGCCTGCAGACGCCCCCAGTGCCGTAATTTTTAGCATGTTTTTACTGATAAATTATGTGTAGTACATTTTAGAACATACTTTGAAATTGTGAAACATGGCAAACATTATTACTTCAGTGAAACCATGACCTGGGAGCTTATGAGCCTCTCAGAGATATCCTGTAGTACCTCTTGGGGCTTCCCCAGCACAGAGCAGCCATCACCGCTAACAGGGTGCCCCAATCCCATAGCCGGCCAGCTGCAGCTCACTTCCTGTATCCCTCGTTCTTATGGAGTGAGAGAAACAGTGAGCGGGGATTCGGCCGACATGGATCATAACCCAGGTTTGTATGCACATAAGGAGTGTTTTACAGTGAGGCAGCAGAGGAATGAATCGAAATGCATGGAACACACCGGAATGCTGGCTCTTTTATGTGACAGTCGTCAGGAAGACGAAGCAGAAAGACATACTCGAGCTGGATGGAGAAGATTCACTGATGTGTGGCATACAGTGCCTACAATAACTCCTTCACTTAATACGTGGCCCAGTGGCTTAGTGGGTGTGACTCTTATCTAAAGTCTGCTGGACTGAGGGGCTGAAAGCCGGCTTCCCTCCGTGTATGTGGTATTTACATGTTCGCATATGTGTGGGTTTCTTTCTGTAGCTCAACCAGTAGAGCATTAAGTCAACAATGCAGAGGTTATCGGTTCAAATCCCAGCGGGCACCTGTACGTTACAACCGTTCTCTATACTGTAAGTCACTTTGGACAAATGCATCTGGTATAATTAATACCTCATTTAAAAAAAAATCTTCCACAAACGTTTAGCTTTATGTATTAACCTGGAGCTGAACTTTTATGTGGAATGTGCATGAAGTGTGGAGGAGGGACACTGGTGTCATTGTTACTGTCATCCTTGTTTTTATTGTGATGACAGTCTGGAGGCTCTTAGTGCATTAAGAGGAGCCCCAATGCACCGCATGCAGTCTGTCTAACTCAGCCCAAACCTGGCAACCTGGCATGGGGATCAGCTCACCGCCAGTGCTGATTTAACAGCCGCAGCACTCAAATAAACACTCTGAGTGTTGAATTAACACTGCCAGTCGATGAGTGCAGATGACCGACTTCCGGGATTGCCCCTCTTCTGTCGGCATTACGGACTCACTCCAGACCACACCCCCAGCATGTGGAGTGACGCTGACCCAACGTGTCATGTATAATATTGTGTAATATATAATGATCAAGGAAATCAGCCAAGACAGAACCAGCCATATCTTTTATATATATGTATATATAGTAATAAAATATAAATAAATACATTTTATATATATATAGACATACAGGTGTGTGTGTGTGTGTGTGTGTGTGTGTGTGTGTGTGTATATAGATAGATAGATAGATAGATACCAGTGGTGGCTGGTGGCTAAGAAAGGTAAGAGAGGTAAGAACATTTTATGATTATTAATATTATTTGTGAATTTTTCCAAAGAGAGAAAATGTGCTTTTAAATGACTATAAAAGTTTATTAATGGGTTATTTATTTCATAACAGAGGCACCACCTCGTTTGGTTCTATGGACCAGCTGTTTCTAATATGCGATATTAAATTGTTAATTATGGATGAATTAAAAGGATCATTGTGTTCTCAAATGCCTCCTGTTCGAATCACATATCTATAAAGTCATGGTTCATATCGTAACCACTTCACGCGAGTGTTCACGCACATCTCACGCATAACGAAGTCCTACAGCCGTTTATGCCTTACCGTTTGCTGTGGCCTACAATAAAGCTATATAAAAGGCAATAGGACAGTAAATGGTTGTTCGATCTGATCTGGGTCTTCAGGAGTTAAGCTGTAACCTCTGTCCTGTTAGCCTTCCTGCTATCTCTTGGCCAAGGGCGGCCTGGAGTGAGCTTCCCTTGGAGAGGAACCGTGAATTCCGAGCCCGGGGAGCGTTTTCTCTGTCAATAAAGTGGCATTTAAATCCCGCACGTGTCCTCATCCCCCGTCACCCTCAGGAAAACCCGGAGCTGTGCTGCTGTGAGGTATAACTGAGCTTAAAGTGGAGGAGGGCCAGGTACTGATTTAAGGGCACCTCCTGCTCCGTCCAGGGTGGGCGGGGCTGGTGGAGGCGAAGGAACCCCATATCCCTGTGAACGCCAGTACTGCGGATATGACACAGCTGAATTATTCACATCCGCTGGTTGGGACGGGCGGGGGGGGGCGGGGGCTCTCAAATCCCTTGGCTATAAGCATTGCCTTGGAAACTGACCGGATATTAATTTAATGATGTGTGTACGCTCACCGTGTTTGTAGTATCGGGGACGTTTGAGGTAACTGCTGCTTAATGCCAAGAACTTGTCACTTATCACTTGGAATTCAGAGGCCATTTTGCTTTTAGTAATCCTGGCACTGAGCTGCTATAGGACATAAATTAGCTAAACGTAGCTGCGTAGAGAGCAAGGAGACAGAGTGTCTTTGAGCCTGGGGAGTCTGGGGCCGTTTCCCTCTCCCTCACAAGGCACAGTTGTTCATTTTAATAAAGGCTGATGCAGGAGTTCTCTGTGTGTGGACAATGTGTTACAGTCAGCAGCTCTTAGCCAGTGCAACGCGGAGAGACTTTGGGACAAAACTGGTGGAACTGCGCCACCCTCAGGCTCCCCAAAGACAGACACTGACACACACACACACACACACACACACAAACACACAGAGGCACGGGTGGTGTGCAAAAGAGGGGTGGAGTCCCACGGTCCCCCCTCATCTACTTCGGGGAGGCACCAGGGCCGGAAACAGCGGCATTACTGTGGGAATTTGCTGTGTCTCTTCAAAGAGCTGAGGGTCGGCCTGGGCAGAGGGCAAAGTCTGAATGCGTGCGGCACAGTCATATTAACCATATTTGGAAAATATGAAATGAAACCATGACAAATAGCAGAGGGGTATTAACCAGCAGGTGAAATTCACACCAGAGAAAAAATACCTCTATCATTCAGAAGCATGGGATTCTATTTGAAGGGAGTAAGGCGTTCAGTTTAGTGCTATTTAATGAATATATTAAAATGACTTTAAATGGGGACTAACCCTATATAATTGGATCTAAAGCAGATCATTACTTAAATATGAATTTAGGATAAGGTAGAGGAATGTACTCTGTTTTACTATCATTAATATGACCTCAGTTTTCCATTCATGAAATCATTTATTCATAGTAAATGGGCCCAAATGATTGCTCGTGTGTGGCATTCCTGTCCTACGTGTGTAATAACTTGGGAATAGTGATAGCCTGATGCTGTGAGGTAACCGGATCTCTTAAATGCAATTTAGTGCATTGAGCGGGTAGCGAGCTACAAGCTGCACAGCATCGCAGTCACTTCCTCATCAAGCTGATGTGATTAGCAAGCAGCAGCTGCCGCCTTCTGGGACCAACTAAGTCCGAATGGGAGGCTCAGGCTGCCATTACTAACAAGGGCCAGCACTTAATATATAATACTTCAAAAGCACGCACTCTCACACGCTAAAAGTAAGCCATATAAAACATATCATTTAGTGATTTATGAAATGATGGGCAGCATATAAGTGGTTTTAAATCTACTAAATATTAAATAAGAGGGTAGAATTATTCAGTCAAAATGGATACATGGTGCATCCTGGGATATTCCCTGCTCCACCCTAGGATATTCCCTGCTCCACCCTAGGATATTCCCTGCCCCATCCTGGGATATGTCCTGCCCCATCCTAGATTATTCCCTACTTTGTGCCCATAAGGATAGGCTCTGGACCCCTGAAGCCCTGAATCGGACTAGCTGGTACAGAAAATGAATGCATACATAACTGGTTTTGGTTCTATGCCTGTACCTACCATTGTGGACACTGAGGTCAAGTCCTCAGTATTTTGTAAGCAACTGCAGCTAGCCCTTTTGACCTCAGTATCTAAAAAATTCTGGCTATGGCTCTGTTGGTTCAATACATATTTTTATATTATCACAAAAGTGATTTTACACTGTCTCAATATTCTCTGTCATTTGTCATTCTACAAATATGTTGTTTTTGTATTTATTTAATTGCAAGTACATGTTTCTCCATAAACACGTGCAACACAAGCGATGCTGTAGGAATTGTATGATGCAAAAATATGATAAAAAAAGTATTCCCTAAATGACAGAGGAAAACATTAGCTAGTCACATAGACACATGATTACCGTAATGACAGAAAATCAGGGCCAGAGCAAAAGAGAAAATGAAAGTGAGCGAAGAGGCCGGAAAAGCAGACCTGTGAGGGCTGAACGGAAACTGTAACACAGAACAAGCTCTTGTTGATATAAGAAGACAACACTTTTGGACCTTTATGCCACCCTCAGGACAGTGATTAACGTGGTGGCACTGAGCAGCAAAGGGACCGTGGAAATTGCTATGCTAACCAGTTAAGCAGGGTGTTCCAGTGGGCATAAGCATCATTTGCACTGGCATCCTGGCACTGATGTGTTGGCATCTTGCCCAGGGTGATCACATGGATTGTGCATAGCCTGGATTAGGCTGCAACCCCCTCCTTAACCCTGTACTCGGTAAGACGGATGGATGGTTGGATGGATTGATTGTCAGACAGATGGATGGATGGATGGATGGATAATGTATGCGTGTATGTCAAGAAAATGCTGAGAAGACGCTGTCAGGGTTGTTAAAGACTTGTGACTTTATAGATGTCTACTCGCCACCTCCTAACAGGCTGCCACAAAAATCCACATAGTCCTTCAGAAAAGAAAACTTTGAAGCAATGTGAAAATACCTTTCAGGCATTTTCATCTTCCATATTCACCCACATGAGTTCCAGCGTTAGGTCAAAATTGCGTTGGGCTTATTTGAGACATCCTGAGTTTTCAAATGAAAGAGTTATTTTTAGTTTAGCTTAGTTCGATTCAACATCATCGGGATGTGGGAAGATTACTTTGACAACCATATCCCAGTCAAATAAGGTCCCCATACCCTGGTAGTGCAGTAGAATCCTGCTTGAGACTTTAGTAGCATATTTACAGGTCATCGACACACACAAGTCAATTTACCAAAGTCACCCACTTGTACAGTTGATAAATGATGCTCAGAAGAAGGATAAAGAAACATTAACCTGCGAGCGTTTTGGAGCATGTACCAAGCGAATGCATACATAGCTGCATGTTCTCCCCATGGGTGCTCTGGAACCCACTGGAAGCCATGGCCCTGATTGTGGGAATGTATGTGTGGGTGTGTCTGTGTGAGTAAAACTGCTCTGTGATTCACAGGCATCCTACTCCTATTCTGCCAAGTGCTATATAAGGAGGTAAACTCTCACACAGTCATCTGCGCTACTCGGAACCCAACTGAACTGAACTCAAAATTTTTGCCACTTAAAGGTGCCTGTTTGTGTGGGTATTTTACAATGATCCAGCACTGTGAGCTTCCCCTCACTGGCTCCACACAGGATCCCAGGCCTGTCCCTAAATGTGCCTCTTTGTGTGGGTGTATAACAGCCTCCCCTACCTTGTCTTTTTGTTGGGCACTGCGGTTAATCGTCTGTGTTGCTGTTACACAGGGGGGTCCTGATTCACTGAGATGGCTCCAGATAAAATAACAAAAACAACAGTAATCAGCCAGACCATTACTGCAAGACAGTTATTCACCAAGCTGATGTTCACACCCCAAAAAAACAGCCCAATCATTCACACCCCACTGGCCCTACCATTTCAGTCGTGTTCATACAGCTGGACGGCTGTGAGTGGTATAAATTCAGTAATAATTGCAAGTATGTTACTTTTTTAAGTAAAAAGCATCTTTATGTATGCATTGTCTTTATGGATGATTCTATAGCAATCACAAAGAGAAACACCAGTAACTACTTCAGGGGTCACAAATTGTGGGGTGGTACATGCTTATTTAACGCATTGATTAACCAGTAACTAACTTTTACTTATGTACTGATCCCATGTTCATTCATCAGTATTCAATCATCACGGTTCACGTATTTCATACAGTTACCATATTAGCTCAGGATTTGTACTTGTTATTACTACTAACTAGTTATTTGTGCCCCCACAAGTAAAGTGCTACGGAAACGCCAATTTTAACACCATTTAAGCTACAGCTTCTGCTACTTTTGATTAATTTTGCAATTTTGCTTGAAGATGCAAGATTCATTTTATTTTTATTTTTTTTAAACAATGGTTCCTTTTCACGCTTCCCCCACTGTAATGCAACTACCTCAATTTTGGCCAAACGTGACCATAGCTGTCAGAAAGCGAGTGCTAACTTAAGACCAGATGACCGCTAACCAGGAAGCAGCTAAGCTCAAAAATCCTCCCGTTTGACATTTCATAACTTCTGTATCTGGAGAAGCCTTCCATTCATGAAATGAACATTCAACACAGCTTCAAGACACAGCCCAGAGCAGTGACTTTACAAAACAACAAAAACACTAAAGTCCTTGGTATTTCGAAATAAAATTTCTGCAAGGGACGGAAGGCCGAATATATCTGCAATATAAATTTTGATTCATTTTCTTAGAACCACGTATCTGATCCTGCTGTGCAAATATACAAACAAACATGTGTCAGATGCATTTTGGTACAAAAAAATCATTTACATTTCATTCATTTAGCAGGACCTTCTATCCAAAGCGATGTACATTTACTTTTTGAGAGACAGCAGGGCCATGACCCTGGAGAAATTGGGGGATAAGGGCCTTGCTCTAGGACACAATGACTAGCATACCATTCTATGTTAAGCTCTTCTTGAATTTACTGTGTTTTGTATCCTGTGACTCATTATTAATGAACTGAAGGTCCTTTACACAAGCAGAGATTATAACTTCCTCTCATTTATGTGTTCTCACTCATTCAAAAAAATCAGACAGCACTGGCTAGGTAAACCGCTATGCTAAATCAGATTTTGTGCACAATAATGAATTCTAGATGCCTATGACATCATCTGTCTCCCATTCACCCCACCCTTGGGATTATGGGATACAACCACCAGCATTGTGATGACTATACAATCATCCCATCACCTGTCTAGGGGATTCCTGTTTAGTTTGGATCAATGGTCCTAGATGATGTCGCAGAAGCTCTGGGCCTGAATGTGCCACACTAGCATCCAAGGCTTTTCAGTCTCTTCTGGGAAGACTAATGTCCATAAGCTAATTACCATCAATAATGTAGTGGTTTGCTTTCTGTGAGACACACGCTTTGTGTGATTGCACTGTCAGTGGTGCTCGTGATGGATATTGTCTTTTTTCCATTAGGAATAGCAGCTGAGCCTTATGTACAGCTTGTGCTAACCGGTTCTCGTGCTGGTGTTATGTTAATGTCTGTTCATATCCCATGACACAAATAGTCGTATGTAAAAGGTAACATTAATGTAGGTCTACATTAGCCCAGTTCCGGAACTCAGTTCACCTGGGACTGACCGTCTCCCAGACGAACCCTTGGGAATGGATTATTTGGCTCCGAACTCCCACTGATATAGATATATTTTGCCACACTTAAAGCAGTGGTGTGCTAATCACTAACTGCTACAATCCAGACTGAAGTTCAGCCCAGGCTGGAAGTGTCTGGGTCAGCCAGATTGGTGAGAGCCAGCAACTCCCATTTTTATTGCTGGGTCCTGAAGGTGGCAAGCCTCGCCCCCAGTGATGTGATTAGATTATATGTTAAAAACACAAGGCAGTATCAGTGAAGCAAGCCACAAACTGCTGTCGGGAATCAGACGATTGTGGGAAGCTGTCAGTTAACTGCTCACCTTTGAACTCCTTTCAAACTTGGGAGGTGAAACCACACTTTCATATCAATGGAAAACACAGAGTGAGACAGAGATGCTGAGAAACAGTCTGGTTCGTGTGAATCAACAGCTTTCAAGGCCTGAAACACACTGGCTGAGGGAACCAGCAGCACATTCTAACAGTTGTTCGAAAACCACTTCTAAGAAGTCAGACAAACAGCTTATCCTTCGAATTAGGATCGGATGACGAGGTCATGAGAGGTAGCACTCTTTGTGCCTTTCCTGTAACCCAAAATAATGAATAATGAAATAGAAAAATATAAAAAATAGGGGCTACACAGTGCATCAGTGGCTAGCACACTTCCAGGTTTGTAGCACCAAATCCCGCCTCTGGTCTGCGTGTGGAGTTTGTATGTTCTACCTGTATTGTGTGGGTCTGCACAGTTAGGCTCTGAGTTACTTGTTGTGTGTATGTGTATGTGCCATGTGATGATCCCAGGCCCAGCCATGTGCCCTGTGCTGCCTGGTATAAGCTCGAGGCCACCCATGTGACCCTAACCAGGGTAAGTATTTAGAATTTAGATGGATGGAAAAGCAAATATATTTGACAATGTGCTACCTGTATCAATTTTTGTTTAGACAACCTTTTCTTAAGGAAATGGTTTTCAATTAATGTCTGTTAATAAGGCTGGGAGGTAGACCAAGTATGCTAGTACATCTGGTGCAGTAAACTGGGCATAATGGAGTCAACTGGAAATATGTAAACAACAGCTAGTAGATGACTGGTAGTGGACCTCCAGACCAAAAGACCAAACTGTAGATTCCATTACAGCCTGTGCTCTACCCGAGCCCATACAATAAATCGAATCAATCAAATCAAGGTTGCTATGTTTAACCTAAATAGAATATGCACAACAGTTTCTGTTTTCCTAAGGTTATCGAAATTCTTGTAAGACGAGTTGACACATCATACAGGCAGGGTCGCCATAAAGATGCGGCGGGGGGGGGGATTAGGATGATTCCAAGGGCCCCTGAGTGACAGGGTTCCTAAGACAGCAACCCAAGAATAAGGTGAAGCAGGAGACACTGGGAATGACCAAAAACCAGCCAGCTAAAGGGCGGAAGCAACTTTTTAATGCCAGAGATGACCATTAACGTATGCAATAGTTTCTCCTGAATTGTAGGATGACAATAAATGACCTTCAAAAGGAATGGGAAACGTTAAGTGGTGTGAAGTGCTCTGCTAGGACAGATCGTTGCAGGCTCCTGTTGTGCTGTGGTCCCTTAATCTTTTCCATGGCTTTATGGCAGGGATGGGCAATTTTTGTTGAATGATAACTGTCACATTTTTGAAAACTCGGAAGATAGGCCGAGCATCACGTGCATCAGTGTCTTTATGGACGGTATTTCCTAAACGTCCAGTAGCCGATGCCCTATGTGCTGTATTTGATGAAGGTAACTCACCGTAGTAGTGCAGATAGCAAGAAGCACTGATACAGATCTAGTGGACAAAAATGCAAAGGTCTGAACCAAATTGTTTATCCTGCCTTTGTCACATGTGTTTCTACAATTTAGCCAAATAAGGAGAATAAGCATGGGCTCCTTTGGCTCAAGAATGAAAGAAGCAGTTCTCCTGCAGCTCTCCTTGGCTAGAGTCAGCTTAGCTTTTCATATAACCTCTGCTGGATTTACCTCAACTCACCACATATCACTGTGGCAGGTATACTTTAAAACAGAAAAGTAAATCCCATTTTAAAACAATTCAGCCATAAAAAGTGCACGATTTCTTGATGCAGTACAGGAATTTGCAGCCACTTCTCTCCCATTGTTTCTTCTGCCTGTTATGATATGTAACATCCTTTATCAGTTGCTGGCTCGTCCCATCCCTGGCTGGTAAATTCGCAGTAATTATCAACTGACAGTTTTTACAGTGAAACCACAGCATAAAAAAATAGTTAACACTCGCAAACAGTAACACTTTAACAGCATTCTTGGGCCCATTTTTTATTTTTGGATTTGTCAGTAACATCGATCATATCTCCATCCATCCACATATCCAAAAATCCATAAGAAACCTAAATTATTGGTAGAAAACCGCTCAGTGATTATTAATGGACTTCAGACACCTCTAAGCCATCATCAAGGAAAACATTTCATTCTGTCTCCCAGATCACATTACAGGTAACCATCTAACTATGGATATATGCTGGACTGGGACCCTCTATGACACTCTGTGCTACACGTGGATCTTCAAATCAAACTGTTTACTCTGAGAAATTTTGGGAAAATATCAACAGCTGAAAGTCTTCTATAATAATATGAAACAGAAGAACAGAATCTGTTAGACTGAAACCAATTCACTTTAGTCATTTCTGTTTCTTCAAGTGACCAGATGTATGGGGTCTTTTGCGGTTCACTTCAGATTTTTCTTAATTACAGAAAAAGAAACGATTTTACTACAGTTTTATGAAAATCGACAGCAAGGAAAAAACAAGAAAAAGGGTGAAAAAAAGTGTAAAAACATTTTTAAGAAGAGAAATTCTAACTCCTAGTCAGACATCCCATAATGAAAATGGTCTGTTGTTGATACATAGCATAACACAGTAATCTGAAAGTAACCTTTTATATGCCCTGTGACAGACACTGTCTTTTCACTCAGAATATCTACAGTGAACATTGTTTGATTCTAATGAATTTAAATGAAATTTAACATATTTAAATACATTTGAAGAATCTAACAAATATTTAAAGGATAGAGCTTGGAAAAAAAACATAAAATATTAAAATGAATTTACCATTCATTAAAATTCCAAAAAAAAACAATTAGGCATTTTCCTATATAACGAAATGCATGTAAAAAGAGTTTAACAGCAATCTATTAACTGTCATGAAATTCTCTATTTCAGTTACCGCTATATAAAAATACATTTGTATTTTTTTTGTCATGTGTCTATATTGATTGATGATGTATGCAGCATGTATAATATATGAAATGACATCAAACAATTAATTAACAAGTAATTCTGCATGCCGTATCTGTCTAGTGCAGTTTGGCCTCGACCTTTGGTAACGTGTGAAACTGAAAAGTGATCCGTTTTCCAAAAAAAATGTGTGAATGGTCAGATAGGCTTTTCTGCAGCACTTTGTGACAGCCCCATAACTGTACAATGGGTGGATTTTTGTGCGTGAGAAGGGAAGTTCAGCACCTAGGTGGGGACCCCAATGTTCAATCCCAGTCCAATCTGCAGATCCCACTGACAGCCGCTGAAGCGTGGGCCTGCACACCATCTTACAGCACCCACACAAAATGCACTTCACCTTGTTTTGTTAAATGTACTTTATGAGGCATTTTTAACATTTCAAACACTACGCATTATGCACATGAACCTTGAAGTGTCATTAAGGAGGAAAATGTGCTCCTGAAATCACATCCATGAGTGCTGGATAATGGTTATGAAATAAAAGCCATTTTGAAATGCAGACATACAAATACATTTGGCTCAGCTTCAAGTGCCCCACAACCCTCTGCTGGATCGAGATGCACTTCCACACTCACAGCCATCCTGTACTGATTTTGATTTTAATTAGATGCATGGATGGATGGATTATTATTATTGCTCTATATAGATCTTTATCTGGGCAGGTTTGTGTCAGCTTAGTACACTGATTCTGTACACATTGATCAAGTTTGCTGAGGCTTGCATATGGAATAACAGTTTTTTTCTATAAATCAATAGTCTGGTTTTTTTTTAATTAGGCCATGTAACCATAGTTGGCCTCCTTTCTTTTCCTGCTTTTTGCTGCATGTTTTCTTATGTAATACAATTCTTATAATAATTCCCAGTGCCATCCCATACCATCCCAGGCCATCCCATTTCATCCCTGTCCATCCCAGACCTTCTCATTTCATCTCTGTCTATCGCAACCTGTCCCACACCATTCCAGTCTATCTCATCTCATTCTCTTCCATTGCAGGCCATTCCACACCATCCCATCTCATCACTGTCCAGCCCACACCATCACAGACCATCCCATCTCTACCCTGTTTATGACAAGCTATACCACACCATCCCTGGCCATTTCATCTCATCCCTGTCCATTACAGGCCATCCCATCTCATCCCTGTCCATCATGAGTTATCCCAGGTCATCCCATCTCATCCCTGTCCATCCCAGGCCATCCAACACAATCCCATTTCATCCCTGTCCATTACAGGCCATCCCACACCATCCCAGGTCATCACATTTCATCATTGTCCATTACAGGCCATCCCACACATCCCAAGCCATCCCATATGATCCCTGTCCATCATGAGTTATCCCAGGCCATCCCATCTCAGCCCTGTCCATCTCAGGCCATCCAACACCATCCCATCTCATCCCTGACCATCCCATACCATCCCAGGGCATCCCATCTCATCCATGTCCTTTGCAGGCCATCCCACATCATCCCAGGCCAGCACATCTCATCCCTGTCCAATACAAGTTATCCCAAACCATTCCGTCTCATTCCTGTCCACTATGAGTTATCCCAGGCCATCCCATCTAATCCATGTCCATTACAGGCTGTCCCACACCATGACAGGCTATCATGCCATGCGGGCCATTCCATTTCATTCCTGTCCATTCCAGGTCATCCCAGACTGAGTGAGATGTTGCATTAGAAAGACATCAACTAATGGCTGGCATTTGCACAGAAGAATGATTGGGTTCTGTCTGACCACAGTGTGCTTCACCACACATTTGCAGGATGGTTTGTGGGCTTTGGGTTTTGGGTTGAATTATGTTGTTCTTACCTGTTTTCTTTCTGCCTGTCACACAGACTATTTTTTTCTGAAGTTTTTGGGAATTGTTGAAACATGTTCATTTTCTCCTATATCAATTAAGTCTGAGCTCTGTAACCTATTCAAAGCTGATATATGCATAGCTCATCACCTGATCTGGACAGTATTAGGCCCATACAATGCACTTTCCATCTTGATGATTGAACAGTGTGCGTTAAAATAGATTTTCAGTAGAGTCTGTACCCCCACTTTTTTCAACTTAATCCATCACTTTATCCCTGGCTTTTAATATGTCAGGGGGCTGACAGGGAAGAGCAGACTGTGCAGGACTGGATACAGATGATCATTGATTGAATCAAAAGCTGAGGCTGCTACATTCTCCAAAGACTTATGGTATTGTGGTTGGCAATGAGCTGGTTTGTGGGAGGAAATTCTTCTGCTCAGACTATGAGGGTGACTGTAGAAATCACAAGTACAATTCCTCTGCTAGCTAGCAGGCTGCCCCAGATGGTCAGGCATGCTGTAACCTGTGAGAAAGTGAGAGTAACAGAGGTTCAGAGTATTTGTGTTCACAGTGTGTACAGCAAAGCCTGCCCAGGGGTCGTGGGAGCAGCTGAAGCATTTTTGTCTTTGTGGAACTGGATTTTGTTTGCCCAAATTTGCTCATTCACTCCTAGCCTGTATGAAGGGAGAATGTGGAGACAGTGGGTGGAAAACAGAGAGCATTATCACATAACCCCCAACTGTATTATACAATAATATTATTAACTTTAATTATGCGCACATTTTGCCGTGTTTTGCCGTGAATGTTTTGGATTTTATCTACCTATGCTTCTGATGTTCAGGTAAGATTTCTGACCCCGTAGTGAATACCTCGACGGTCTTAATTATGTTTGCAAATTACTACCTGTATAAGGTCCACACTGTGTGTTCATATGCAGATAAAGGCTCCCGGCTTGTTTAGATCCAGTTTGCACCTACTTACTTGTAAGTAATTGTGACTTTTCTGTCATTATAATCTTTTTAAAAAATGTTATTGAATAAATAGAGCAGGAAGTTTATTTATATCACAAATACTACTTAAAGGTGCCCCAGCTACAAGCTGTGAAATATTACAGTATTGAAGGGCTCCAGTACTTTGGCCAGGCACAGCAGAATGTTTTTACAGAAACACTCCAGCCCAAATAAATGAAATTTATAAAATGGTAGCATGGCTTAATAAAGCTCTGGGTTCATTTCAACCTTGTATTTAATTTATTTGTTAGATGCTTTTATCCAAAGAAACATACATTTAAAGCAGGTTCAGCCAATCCCTGGAGAAATTGGGGTTAAGGGTCTTGCTCAAGGGTCCAGTGGTGCTGACATCAGGATTGGTACAACTGGTAACCATCCAATCGCAATACTAATAACCCATAGAGGATTCAAACTCACATTCATGTATTCTGTGAGTTTATTGTAATTGAAAGACATATTTTGTCAGGGAGAGACACCATCTCCTCACCCAGGCCAATCACTGTAGGTCACGGGGGTGGGGGGGGAGCACATTGTTGTCCCATTTTCGGGTTTCCTTCTCTGTGCCCCCTAGGAGGCCAGCATGGGCTCCTGGAGGCAGGGGCCTATGAAGGTGCAGGGCCAGCTGAAAGCTGACTGGCCTCCAAAATGCCCCCTCTCCTGTCACTCACTGATCCAAAACATATCATTGGCTAATGAGAAGGATGGTTTGAATGAACCCTGTCATGCTCCCCACCTTAAATAAATCCTAAAATCTGCCCTGCCTGGAGGCCAACGCCTCCTCCATTCCTATCGCTACCTTATAGCAGATCCAGTCAGGAGGTGAAGCTGATCAAAGTGCTGTGATTCTCACACCTCTGAAGCCTCAGATCAAGTCAAATTCAAGTCAAACTTTATTGTCATTTCAAACTATGTAAGCTGACAATGAAACAGAATAGTGTTTGTCTGAGAGTTTGAAAACAGCTTCACAGATAAGACAACATGAAACATTCAAGTCAATAACGAGGCATTAAATATACTGTACAAATAGTGCAGTATTTAAATACGGCTGTGCAATGCAAGAACAGTGCTAGTAGCACAGTGGGGGCAGTTTTCCATTTGTTATGTCCAACTGATGTATGAAGTGACCTGAACAGAAGTGAGAAATATCCTAGCATTTAACAAAAAATTTAGTGGAAATGATACACCACAGAACAAGTTTAGCTTAATTTTTTTTTCATCCATTTCTTAAATTGTTTTTAAAAGAGATTACTAATCGAATAATAAATCAGTACAGTCATTCTAAACAAATATATCCTTACGTCCTACTTCTGTGTGCATTTTCACAGAGGTTTAGGGCTCTCAATAGCCAGTTGACACTCTGACGCATAAACAATAGGGGTGTATGACCCCATGGAGATTCCATTCAGCTATGATTATTTAAGGAATGATTCAATATATTAAAAACCTTCTACCATGTTTTAAAAAAAAAATCCAATATATAACTATATAGTAATCGGTTATAAATATATTTATGTGTAATATCTCTGATTCCAATAACCAGCTAACATCTCAGCCCCTTATCAAGTCGGGGGCATGCCAACGTTGAATCATGCCAGGCTTACTGGTGCAGATTACCTGAATGATGTCACGTTTTTTATTCTGTGGAAAATGAAAGATAGATCTGTGAACCAGATTTAATAATGAATTCTAAACATTTTGAGGTAACACTTAACTTGAGGGGGCAAAGGTAACTTAGTAACTCAATTACTACTCAAGTACCAATCATGAACTAATACAGTTACTGGATGAAATACATGAACCGTTATGATTGATTAATGATGAATGAACTTGGGATCAGTATGTAACTAACACTTAGTTACTAGTTAATTAATACATTAAGTAAGAGTTATCCTTGATATAAAATATTACATTATTTGTACCCCCTATGGGGGGGGGGGCATGTACACCCCAATATTGAAAATGGCTTTATTCCCCACCACCCCCAAAACCGCAAAAGAATAGACCTTTGCATTTAAATTATTTACTTGTGCCCCCACCCCCCAAACTCTCTCCTACACCCTTGACTGTGTCTTTAGCTTTCGTGCTGCAAACCTTGAATATTGATTGAATATTGATAAAGTTTAAATATTGGCCAATAATATTAGCACACCAGACCAATGTCGATATCCAGTATGTCAACCAATATAGGCTATATAGCCTCCCTCAGAGCCATGACCATTGCTACTACAGCTAGCAAAAAGAACAACGTTTTCGCTACCAAAGAGGGAAATTTCCCTAAAACACTGCGGCACAAAAATGATCTTAACCCTTTTGAGAGAGTGTTGTGTTTCCCACAAGTATCATAGTGCAAAGATCATCAAGTAGCGTTTCCTATATCAATATTACTGACCATTCCCCTACCATCCTACATTTCAGAGATTCACATGCTGGCCCTGCTTCTTTGCATGTCTACCTGCAGCAAATGAGTGCAAGAGCAATAAACCCAGACGTAGCAGTATCTTTAAGGAGAATTTTGCCACCAAAAACATTATCGATTCTGACATGACAGGATTCTGTCGAATTCTAATTTTAGTAGACAGTGATGCCAGAGGTCAGAGTATCTAGAGCACAGATAAATTAATAATGTATATTAAAAATAAACAATGAAATTTCTGCGTTAAAATGGCCTTTCAATGTGACACATTAGTGAGTTATTTTATTAGTAAACTACTTGATAGCAGAATAGGGCAGTCCCTCTTTTAAAAAATTGATCCATTGAGAAACAAAGAAATATGTTAACTGAAGGGAAGTAGCTGTGAAACTCCCTTCTAGCCACAATATATGAATGAAAGTGTCGTGTCTATAATGTGTTCATTAACAAAAGAAATACCCCCCAGAATTCCCAAAGTGCCCATTCCTGCTGTATACTTTTGTCCCCATTTAAATGTGCCTCTGAATAACTCTGTACAGTTCAGTTATAGCTATCCTGAGTCCCACAACCCAGCAACAGGAGTAGTGTGAGAGACCTCCAGAATGAGGAAATTCATAAAAGTGAAAATGTACTTTAAATAAAACTACATAATGAGCCTCAGAACTGCATGATAAAATGTACACAATGCAGACATCATTTGTTTGGGGTGAAGCAGCATCAGCCTGGCCAGTAGTAGGGGTAGGATTTTTCCGAGCAATGCGGCTCTCCTTCTGCGGAGTTGGTGTTATTTTATAAAAGGAGATTGCAGTGAGAAGCAGAATTAGCTCTGCTAATCCGCAGGCATGTCAGCACATTTAAACAAGCGGAAGGAAGATGACTTACTGAAGAAATCACAGCCTAACATCAACACGGTCTGTGTGAAGAAGACCAGCGATGGCATTGTAGAAATGATGCTCTCTTCACAATTTGTACAAGTACATAGGAATCATTTAGTTTTCACAAATCTGATCGTGCTCTCCTTTGATACATACACACACTTATAGAGGTCAGAGCAAAGCTTGAGGTCTGAGAGTTTAAACTACAAACTTTAGAGAGCATCATTATACGGATGAGGATGTAAGAGAATCCATTGTCTCCTAGAGTCGTGTATGCCTTCTGGGGGTGGTGTACAGGGGTTATTCAGGCAAAGGACCCATTAACCACATGATCATATAGGTGTAGATATTATACATGCATCTCACATAACCATTTACCCAGTACATGGTCACACTAAGCCTGAAGCCAGTCCCAGGAAGTACAGAACAGCAGTCATACTGTACACATAGTCAGTCATGGTAGTGTGAGTCCACTGCTGTTCTCTGGGCAGTGTTTCCGCGGGTAACATTTCTCCACGGCAGCCCGGCTCGCCAAAAATCTGTGCCACCATGGCAAAAAAACACATTTATCCATCCAATCAATCAATCTTCTAATCCAACGCTTTGTTGACTTCGGCAGGAAGCCCGATTCCCACCCCCACCCACCGCGCACGCATTATGGAATTCAGTTCGTTAACGGCACTAATAGGCTATATTATGTTTTCATGTAGCAGACACTGTTATAAAATTATAATAAAATGAGTTTGCTTATGGATTTTTCCAAGGATTAGAAAGACAGAGAAGTTAGGTAAACAGAGCAGGGACTAAGTTAGGTGGGGCGATCTCGCTCATTGCTCTCTTATACCCCATTCACACACACCGAAACCCGCTTATATATCGCTGTTTTACCATTATGGTGTTGTGTGGGAATCTGAGAAAAACAGGAAAGTCTACCAGTTTATGTATTCATGGTGAGCTAGTAACATTAGTGGTATTTTTCCGAAACGAGTCTAGTGTGAATGCAAAACCATAACAGACTACCATGTTCAAGAAGGCAATGGTGGGGGAGGGTGGGGAGGAGGAGGGATTTCTCCCCCTTTATTCACTGCATTGATATCAGTTGAGGGTACACGTCACCCATGACTTTACAGTTATGGAAGATTGAGTGGGAAAGAAAATGTATCATCTATTCTGTGTTGTTTTTACGTGATACATTTATGGGGTTTGGATGTGAAAGGGGGTCACACACTGAGAGAGACTCACTTCCCATGTTAAATCCATTGAGTTCACATGAGTCACATACACAGTTAGGCTGTGTGCAGTGCAGTCAGGCTGAGTCACATACACAGTTAGGCTGTGTACAGTGCGGTCAGGCTGAGTCACATACACAGTTAGGCTGTGTGCAGTGCAGTCAGGCTGAGTCACATACACAGTTAGGCTGTGTACAGTGCGGTCAGGCTGAGTCACATACACAGTTAGGCTGTGTGCAGTGCAGTCAGGCTGAGTCACATACACAGTTAGGCTGTGT
>JAAGVU020000001.1:28168573-28197042 GCA_011763525.2 Mormyrus iriodes
GTCAGGCTGAGTCACATACACAGTTAGGCTGTGTGCAGTGCAGTCAGGCTGAGTCACATACACAGTTAGGCTGTGTGCAGTGCAGTCAGGCTGAGTCACATACACAGTTAGGCTGTTGTTATGTTGTTGAGTGAAGCACTGGAGATGAGCAAACTGTTGAGGACTTAACTGGTAAAAAACATAGTTATAACTGTTCCTGGAGAATAATTAGCCTATATTAATTCATATAATTATTAAACATTTCTTTACCTACATAGACAGAGAGGGAACATGCCATCACTAAACAATGATAAAAAAAAAACATATGCACAAAATTGGTCTGCATTATTTTCAGTAGGACTAGATCCCATCAAACCTCTTGACCCACAGGAAACACTGAGTTGATGTCCACTTGTCCTATTCAGGCACACGGGGGACTGCAGCCTATACCAGAAGCTATGGACACGAGGCAGGGAACAATCCAGGATAGATGCGGGTCTCACACGCACACACACACTTAGGTAACTCCAGTTCACCTTTTGGACTGTGGGGGAGAAACCCCAAAATAAGAGCATGTAAATTCTAACCTTGTAGAGCCTGGGAAGAGACTTGAACCCCAGTCCCAAAGGTGTGAGGTAACAGTGTTACCCACAGCACCACCCAGCTTAATTTCTACAGAAGCATCTGTTGAATCAGAGAACAGTGCATACAACACTGCCCCTTTTCAGATTAACGAAGCTGAAGTGTATCTGAAACATCGCAGCGTCCCAAATGCACCTTTAAACTTCTGATTGGTCCGCAGCATAGACCAAAGCGAGGCCCAGTCTCTGGGATACCTGCAAATCCTCATTCACATTGACAGACCGCAATGCCAAACAAAAAGCTGCTGCCAGACACGCCTCAGGGTTCACCCACCGCATGTGTGCACTGACCACACTCGCCTTCATGCTCCGGCTGGCCTTTTGCCTAAAGGATGACATATCTATTCTAATAGCCGAAGCATGTCCTTCGGTTTCACACGCGTGATGCTTCCTTTGTGGTCAAAGGGTTCTCAGGAGCAAAGGTCCACAATTATCCTCCCTTCTCCTGAACAGGCAGACAAATTAATGTGATGAAAAACATTTGAAGTCCGAATTTCCAAAACCCACTCAGTCCACAGGATAAATGGATGAGTTAAGATCATAAGTACGTACTGTTTCTGTGGACTTTGTGAGCTCCGGAAGTTTAACGAAAGCTCTTTGTCGAGGACTAAGTGAGTTTTGGTTCCCAATACTGTAACAAATAATCAAAACTTCAGATTATTAGTGGCCTTATTTCAAAAACAACAAAAAATAGATCGAGTAAGTTTTGGAAATTTGCTGCACCTGTAGCTTCTGGGATAGGCTGTGGCCCCCCGCTAACCTACATAAGAAAAGCAGGTATAGAAAAATGATGGATGGATGGAAATTTGCTCTTCATGCAATGAAATATTGTCTTAATGGGCATGTGGCATTCAGTATTCCTTGGAGATGTTCACCCTCTATTCTTCTTCAGAGTAGTTCTCCTGCCAAGCATCACGGTATACATGCTGTGCAATTTCGAAATGAACCCTCACATCCTACTGTAATCTTTGGGAAGTGTGCGAGAAGCAGATTTTGCTTCCAGAAGATGACCACTGTCCCAAAGTGGGTGGAGAACTTGTTCTTTGAGGAATCCGTGGTGTTCTTCACAGCTTGGAACTGTTTCTCGGCATGTGGTCGTCGGCTCAAGGGGCAACACGTTGGCTGACCGCAGTTCTTGAGGAGAACTGCTCTAACCATTAACCCCTTGTTTCACGACCCCCATCAGAGCTATTTCCTGTCCCTCTACAGTTTCAATGGAAAACAGAAATAGAAGTTACATCCTGAACCAACAAAAGGACATGAGAAACGACTTGCATCCTTTTTCATTTCCCATTTCTTCTCCGGAGAGCCAGTTAGCCATTATTCTACTAGAAAGTGATGACGATATTTTACTTTTATTTAGCAAAAGCTTCTGTCCAAAAGCGCTGTACAAGTCAGCAGAACAGCACAAACATAAGCGCTGTCTAGAGTCGATTAGGCATGAGTATGCCTAGGCTGAGCTTCCAGTGAATGTCCAGGTACCTGGGTAAGCAGTGCAGATACAAGAGCTACACAACATCATACAAACAAAGCAGAGAAACTAAGACAACTATTCAGCCAGCAGAAAGTATATTAAGAACATTCAGGGAACAACGAGGGTGTTAGCCAGCCAGTATGTTTTGCATATATTACATTAGCCTGTATATCTTTACATATATTTTTACTCTATGCTTTCTTTAACCATTTCAGAAGCATGGTGGTAAATTGCGCAATTTATCACAAGTTTCCCCCCATGCTGGTCGCTGGCTCAGCTGAAGATGGCCATCCGCCATGACGTGAGTGCTGTCTGTCGTCTGCTGGGCACCAAGAAGTTGTGGAGGGGATCAAACGGACCGCTCAGTCCCCTCCTCCATGTATGTAATGGAGATAATGTGCTTGGAGGCGAGGATACAGTAGTCCGCATGATCTCTCCACAGCTTTTAGGTGCCCAGTAGACTGGAGACCTCACAGTAGAGCACTAAGAAGGACCAAATGGCAAAGACCCCCCCCCCACCATAGAGAGTTAATCCTTCACCAGCACTACCAGACAGACATTGCTTTGTCTGGTGCACAACTTGAGAGGCCTGGAGTTTTTGTGGGATAAAAAAAAAAACACTCAAATGGATGCCAAGAATTCCAGTTCAGCACACAAGCTCTGAAGTAACTTTCCTGCAGATTGCTAGAATGGATCCCATTTACACTGGATATTAGCATGACCCGTAGCACAAGACTGCTTTTGACATCAGTGGAATTTTGATAAATTTAAGATTAACAGCATTAATTTTTCCATAATGTCTTATTTGGGACAGGATGCCAGTCCATCACACTATGGGTTAATTCAGACACCAGTTCACCTAACTGCATGACTATGGATTGTGGCAGGAAACCCAACATATGAACATAGATACATAAGGCCACAGGATGACCTAAACCGGTGATCTCTGAATGTGTCTGAATGGTGATTCATAATTTTTTGGCTAATAAAAATTAAGTACTCATTTAATTGATAGGTATACCGGGTCCAGTTCTGATTGAACAATAAATAATAGAGGGCAGTCGGTGTCTCAAGGGGTTGGGCCTCTGCTCCAAAGGACAATGGTTTAAATCCCATGCTCAGCAGAATATTCACCTGTATGTTGGGTCCTTGACTGGACTCTTATGGACCCAAAACTTCCTAGACATGCAGCGGAAATGGCTGACCCTGCCATGAGATATTCCTCAAACCCTGGGTTACGTAATCATGCTGTTTTTGGCCACCGGCTCTTTGGCCAGATGCGAGTGGGATCATAAGTGAGAGTAGCGTAGTCCAGCATCGATTGAGTGCTGTGAGTTCCCTAGCAAGAAAACCGGAAAATTCATTCTGGATACTCCGTTCCCGGGGTGGCGTGCAGAACTAGGATTACATGTGCAGAGAAACTCCGGCTTCGAGTAGGAGCGATGAAGGGCATTCCTGTGGTGGGATTACTGCCACTACAGTGAGGACACGTGAGCTCACAACGCCACTGCTTTTCCCTAGCTTGGGTTCACCCCAAGAAGTCCCAGCGATTCCAGCGTTGTTGCAAGAAGCAGCATTTTAGGAAGGTAGGGGGCATTCAAAACAATGACCATATTTGTTTTTTCCTGCTACACAAGGTCAACGTGATGCTTGGCCTTCAGGGCTGAAAGGGATGTGAGAATGTGAAGCTCTCTCCCCTCTGAGACCCAAAGCCTTTTCTTATAAAGAAAAGAGAGGAACCATAAGTGAATTCTCTCTTCTGTTTTTTGGGGGAGGGGGAGTCCTGTGGGAAAATCAGCTGATAAGTGATCCTCTGAATGGGGAGAGAACTACCTATCCCATCAGGCTTCCATGAGAGGGATGAAGATTTTCAGTTCACACAGGAGAGGTAGGATGTCGGTCATACCTCCCTCTCCACTCGTCCCATTTACTCAGCATCCAGATGAGCAAAGCAGAAAGATGGCGGGAGGGGGCAGGCAAGGGTCCCACGCTGGAAAGGGGATGGGCGGGGGGGGGTTTCTCATTCCTCAGCTGATTTAGAAATGAAGTAAATGCATTTGGCCAGATATGGAAGGAGGAAATGCAATAAGATGGTCACCAAATCCAGAGACATCAGACAGTCAGCAGTAACACATCCTATTAACCACCACAAAACTGGGGCGGTCAGGGCACATTTGAAAACTAATCTGCTGCTGAGCATTTTTCTGGGAAAAAACGAGGGGAACTACATCATCATTGGAAGAGAATGTCTTTCACACAGAGTATCAAATGTTTCATTGGTCATATAAGGACACTAAACCACCAAACATCCAAAAACACAATGATTCTTCCTTGGGGGTATGTCAACATGCTGAAGAAATACACATTAAATCTTTAATCTAAAAATGACCCTGATGGATTCCTGCACAGAGAAAGGTCCATCATAAGTCACTGTCATATGACGTAGTAGTTTAATGACGGCAACTAACAAAACCGCCTTGTAAATTCAATGTTTCTGACTCTTTACACATTTAAAAGTTTCAAATTTTCTGAATCTCTTTTACGATCTGAGGTTTTTCTGTAATAAACAAGGGTATGGACATCCACTCAAGGTTTAGCCTGGGACAAAAACCTAATGGCAGACTGTCAGCTTAGAAGTGAGAGACACTTTGACAAGCGCAGCAAAACAGTGACCCCTACTGGTTAGCAGGATAACTACAGTGGCCCATGTGACATTTGCAGGCCACTGCTTTCACTTCCTGGTTCAGTTATGGTAGAGCTGGCCTCTTCACATCAGGATTACACCTCAGCAAGGACTTGATGTAACCTGAATTTGCAGACTGGATTTCTAGTCTGGTAGGAATGTTGAAGGGTCAGAAGTGTTAGCAGAAGCAGGCTGGGCTGATTGTACAGCGTGCTGAAGGAATGGCCTAAAACACCATTTGTTTTCCATTTTTTTTAGGTTCCAAGCATAATCATCTGTATCTGCAACAAACAGATTCACTATCAATTATACTACAGTATAAGAATTATTCTCCACACGCACACAGGTGCATGTGTATACACTATGCACATTCACAAAGCCTGAAATGACTTTTTAAAATGATTAGTAATCTGTAAAAGACATGGCAGCCGGGAAATTTACAGCATTTGCTGTATTTCACAGCATAATATAACAATGAGCCATTGTCAGTGACGGGAATTGTTTTGATCCTCCAATCAGAATCACTCCTTCGAGGTGTTATGTGAGGCACACTATATAAGGCAAGCAGAAGGGTGTAGAAGTGAAGGTGAGGACGACATACCAGCTGCCCCCAGGCTCCTCTCAGGCATGGAGAAAACCTTGCTGCAGTTAATGTTAAAATTCAGTATATTTTTTAGAGATGTTTATGCAGTCCATTTCAAATGGTGAGCATAGAACAATACGAACCAACAGCAAAGACTGCAAGTAAGAAAGCTTCAAAAACTACAATTATTTTTTATCGATGTATGCAGCTCACTTTTATTCATCATCAACACATTCCACAGTATCAAACAGAATCTTCCAGAACTCTTATTAAAAATATAACAATACAACTATTTCCAATTATCTTCACCAGGTACCATTTGAATAGCAAAACTAATTTAACATTCTTTATCTTTAAAAAAAAAAAAACAAAAAAAAAAAAAACAAGCAAACACAAGAAATATATTAGTACATAAATGCAAGAAAGACATGGTTCTGTCACGTTGAAGAAGAAATTTAAACATTGAAATGATTCCCTCTTCCAAAACAGGCAAGAACACTGGGCACGTCATGAGCTGCCAGCTGTTATATGGCTTTAAAAAAATAATCCTCTCTGTGAAAACAAACTAGAGATACTTTCTTTATTAAAAGGAGAATTAAAGCAGTAACTTTTCCCATTTTCTTGCCTCGTTAAACGAAAATAAAATTCTGTACATCACCGTCAACAGGCAGCTCGAAGACCAGACCGCCACGGAGGCGCCAGTTGGCTGTTGCATGACGGAGTTGGTGCTATTGCAGCAAAGTTTTTATTTGCTTGGAGGCTGTATCATCGTTCAGATGCTTCGTCGTGTACCTGGAAACGCCGCACTCTGGTCAATCATCTAAAACCGAGACTAATGTCAGGCTAATCCAAGGCAGTCGTGCGAGTGCAGGCCAAAGGCCCCTGAGCACAAGCGTCTCGCTGACGTGGACCCGGAGACTCATTGTGGCTTTAGTGTCATTTACCCTGAATGCATTTTAAAGCACAACATGGCCTGACAACCATGACACTCTCAAGGTTTGATCAGATTTAAAGAGGTTTTACGTAGAGAAACAAAGCCTCCAAAGAACGGCTTCCTTCAGAAGTCATCCTTAGATATTCAGAACCTAGACAAGCACTGCAACTCAAATATGAAATCCCCCAGGCCATAAAACAATACATTAAAGGGGGGGGGGGGCTGTGTCTTGATCCCTACCCAATCAGGAGGGGTACTTAGACCAGTAAAAAGCACCAACCTGAGAGCATTCAGAAGACCTTCTACACTGTTCGCAGGCTGCTCTTTGAGGACTTTTATGCATCCTTTCATCTGTCAAAGGATTATATCATTATTCAGGTCCATTTACGCATTTTCAGGCTTTCTAGAACACATATGACTCAAAAGGACAAGGCAGAATGAGATCAAAAGGCAGGGGAGGGGGAAGGTGACCGGCCGGTACGGATAGCACTTAGCATGCGTGTGATAGCAGGACTGACATCGATCTTGGAGGACTTGGCAAAGGCCCCGACAGGATGCACATAGTCGTAGAGGATGATGACTCCCACCATGACCCTGAGACAGAAGGAGGCGGTCTCTTCACTGGCGAACCGGCTGCGATACTCCCTATGTGCACACAAACAAAGACGGAATACTTCAAAGGCCACACAGATCACACCATCGCCGTGTCAGCACCCCATCTTAGCATGCTAGCTATGAGAATGTGCGGGCACGAAAACAGAGGGCCGATAACTTACGGGGTCTCCAGCATGACTTTACAAACGCTTGCCATCGTGCTAAGGCAGTCTGTCGTGTTCTCGATAGGCAGGTTCTTGTTCTGTTTAGACCAAAAGCCGAGAACACGGCAGATGGGCAATGTCTCAGTAGCATGTGATGAAATATTTGTCTCAAAAACAAGTTCATCTACTTGATGTTTAATTAAATTTCAAGCCAAATGGAATGAACGCAAATGGTTTTGATGCAAATGATAAAAGACATGATGACCGTCATCTAAAATAAGCTTGTTTTGGTGAAACAGCAGCATTGAGAACTGAAGATGTAATAGAAAGCAGACAAGTGTTACTCATCAGCTATTCAGACAAAACTGGTCAGTATTTAAATATGTAAACAAACAGGTATGGATCCTATATAATGTATACCACACAACGTTATGCAACGTACTTAATTCTGATAATATGTAAAGGACACTAACCGTCTAACGAACTATATATTCTTAATAAATACTAATGCTGTAAACAGGTGCTCAAGAGCCACATATAGTGGTATTTAAACAGATTCACAGCTTTCTTTGGCTTGGTTGCAGTGTACTTTCCAATTATGCATTAGCTCTGTTAAAAACCGGCAGAGAGTTTGATTTAATGGCTGCTGCCACGTATACTAGTTTATTTTCTCAATTGCTGAAGCACTTTTCCTGAAACCTTCCATCCTTTTCTTAAAACACTAAACATAAAACCCAATTTTCAAACTTCAGGATCCTTGAAAAAGGCAAACAATCTAGCCAAAATTATTTGCTTTCAGATCACACACAAAGTCAGTCAGTATTAACACACTACTGTACAGTCATTACACACTACGGCAGGGGTAGGCAATCTTATTCAGAAAGGGCCATGGTGTGTGTGGGTTTTCACTGCAACTCCTTAATTAGATTACTAATTAGAATACTGATTGGCTAAAGAGTCCTCACACCTGGGTGTGAACAGCTGCCCTAAAGGTTATCCCAACAACCTGCATACACACTTGCCCTACGCAGATAAGATTGCCCACCCCTTCACTACAAGAAAAAACGCTACCAGTCAACATTTTTCCTGGCATGTAGGGAAACGTTTACTGTGGGTATGATCTTTTGCATGTTGAGCTGCAACATTGGAAACCAACAGCCAGGGCCGTGGCCAGGATTTTTAAAATACCAAGGCCAAAAGTGATAGCCCTTCCTAGGTGTGCCCTGTAATGGATCGTGGTTATTGGAGTCGCAGAAAAAAATACTGAGGACCTGACCTCAGTGTCCTCGGTGGGAGGTATGGGCATATCAACTGCACAATGGTATAGTACGAAAATGAAGGTGTTTAGCAAAAATGTTTGCATACAACTACATGTAAAGCAGTATGTAAGGTCTGCTGTATTCAGCACTCCTAAATAAGTTAATGTAAAGGACAAAGTATAAAAAAAATCCAAATGAAAGGCACATTACAGTAAAATGTTGTACAGCTGCCAAGCCAAAGTCAAGGAAGGATGTTCATTCTGCTTCATCATCACGTCTCTGGGCTGGGTCAGGACACAGAACTTGCTTAGCAATAGGGGAAGAATTTGTCTGTTGTGACCCTACCCTACTGTGACGTTGAACTTCAACTCACCTTCCATTCTTTTCTCAAAACCACAAAACCCAATTTTCAAATTACATTCACAAAACCTTTGGAAAATCAAAAAATTTACTCACAACTCTTATCTTTGCTCAAAACCTAAGACTGCTTTCAGATCACGCATCAAGCCGGTCAGGACATACACACTACTAAGTAATCATTATACACTATAACAAACATTTTAAAACAATACAAATCAAAACTTAAGGGCATAAAAAACGTTTACTGTCAATATGGGCTTTTGAATCTTGAGTTGAAAAATTGGAAACCAAACGACTAAAGTAAAAAAAGAAAAAAATTGTTGTGTCGCAAGAATGTGTGTATACAATTATACTTAAAGTAATATGCAATGTTTGCGGTATTCAGTACTCCAAAAACGTTGCAGTAAAAGGACAAAGTAAAAAATCCAAATGAGAGGCACATTACAGTAAAATGTGCAATCTACTTTGAGTCCCTCCCGAATGTCTTAGCTCCTCACCCTATCTGGTCTCAGCCCAGCCACCCTGTGGAGGAAACTCATTCCTGCCACTTTACAATGCCCTCAGAACAATAAGTACCATAGAAATGTATTAATGAGTAAATGTTACAATTAATTTTGTATTGTATATGTAACCTCAAACCACTTCTCTGCTGACTGTTCACTGTAACAGCAGTTTCAGGTTGAACACTGTCGCCAATACTGTCCTTGTTAAACTGGATCCAGTGTTTACATAAAAGACCAAGACCTAATGAAGTTTAAGGTACCCCATGAGCAGACTGGTACATGACCTTGACTTGCAGGCACTCCCTTAGAAACAAAATGAAACAGAGAATGAAAATCTCACTTACATCAGATACAAACTTTGTTGTTGCGTCACTTAATGTTTTCAACATGGGCGTGGCCTCGGCATAGAAGAGGGACATCCGATTGGCCAGCTCATTATTTACATCATTCTCACCTTCTGCCTGCAAATGAAGAACAGTTTAATAAGGACTAGAATACAGAAGCAGTTCTCCATAAAAGATCTAAATGCTTTATTCTTGCTGCAGTTAACAAGATCTCTTTAAAATTTGCCAGGGAAAAACATTTATGCTTTCCTATATTACTTTTTGGATAATTTTTTTTTCCTCTCTGGAAAATGAATCCTGAAGCATTTTTCGAAAATGTTTCTACTAAATACAGTCTGATTTTATTTCCATAAAACACATGGCTATCCTTATTACTTTAATGACTAATAATGCTCACTCGTTACATAATATCTAACTGTGATACGTCTTTGGCAGCAGAAGTACAATACGCACCAGAAAATTAAAGTGGATTTTAAATCAAATGCT
Source organism: Mormyrus iriodes (assembly GCA_011763525.2). NCBI lineage: Eukaryota > Metazoa > Chordata > Actinopteri > Osteoglossiformes > Mormyridae > Mormyrus > Mormyrus iriodes. The sequence goes on from JAAGVU020000001.1 coordinate 28,178,578, forward strand.
TCGGTTTCACCCATTTTTAGAGTTCTGGTCCATCACTTGCAATGATACTTTCGTTCACTCACACACACACACACACACACACACGCGCGCACACACACACGCACATATATATACTTGTATCACACAGTATAGTAAACCAGTTTCAGAAAATGATCTTTAATTGCTTCCCTTTCTACATATAACTCAGCAATGGATATCTGGGGAGACTGATGGAGGCTGCGAGGTGGTGGGGGCGGTTAGGCCTAGGAGGGGGAATACCAGTTATACGCTCTAGTGCTTGTGGTCGGGGGGACAGGGGGCTGGCAGTATGCTGGTGGCCTCTAAAAGTGTGCCTGACCTCACTAACCTCTTGCCCCAGGGGACAGGGGGCACAATAATAGCCCCTGGTCAGGTGTTGATGTGCGCCGATTCACCCCGCTGGGCTGGAGCGGGCAGCGACCCCGACACGCTTCGAGCTGCAGCGGTTCTCACTTCCTGCTGCCACAAAACTTACTTGCATCCCTGCTTTCCCACCCTGGGTTTCGAGGTCAGGTGGTTTGCTTTCACCTTCTGCCTTTGGCTGACTACTTATGTCATGCAGTCATAACTGATAGGTCAAGGCGATGCTCTTCCAGTTCACAACTGAGAGCCCTACACTGACAACCCTTTATCTAACTTGAGGAAGTGCCCCCTGTTAAGGAGCTTTCACAGTCAATGGAAACATGAGGCAGCTTGGAAATTACTCTACTTCCCTAAAGTCAGCAGAGGTCAGAAATAAGATGACCCCTGCCTTAGTCCCCCCCCAAAGCATCAAAATCATTCAGAGCATTAAACGTCCTTCCATTGTGAGCAGTGACTAACCGATCCGTTCCAGACTTTGCTTAAAAAACAAAAGCTACTCGCTTCACCGGCCTGGCTGAATGGAGTTGGAGGTGAACCTACCGGGATGTTGTTGATACGCATGCGGTTCAAAGTTCTCCTGTAGTAGCTGAAGTCATTCTGGATGGCGGGGTTGGTCATCTGTTGGAAGTAGAGTTTGAGAGTTCACATCAGCTGCATGGATACAGAAACGCTCATACTTCGTAACACACATGACTTTTACATTCCAGGATACCGAGATGAAAGCATGGATGCCTTATTATTTTCTCTTTATCCAAGGGATGAAATATATGGCAAAAATGGTTTGGATGTTTTCAAGGAAACAATTCTCATGGTATCATATCATTGGGCTTGTGATTCATGTACATTACCGTCATTATTTTATATTTCTCAAGATTAGAGTTGGGTCCATCCTATCCTCTACACTCAAGTCTTAAATGGGAAGAAACATCACATCCATTCATCTGTGCAACTCAGCCTTTCTACAGAGACAAAACCGAAAGTATCAGTAGATACGTGGTGGCTCCAAGGCCAAACTACAGTGTGGTGTCAACATTGCAGAGATGGATTTAAATCCATATATTTGATGGGAATTGTTCATTATTGCATCTATTAACATCAACCATCATTACTGGAATCAGCCAATATAATTAAAAAATACAATAAGCTATAGGTTTTAAGCTTAAAAAGATTGGCTAATCATATTAAATGTTCTTGCTCTAGTATACTTGACAGAAGGACAAGCAGCATGGACTGTAACGGTCAAGGACATAGACTTGTAACCCAGAGGTTTCTGGTGCAGGTCCCAGGAGAGCTGGCTGCAGCAATGCACCATATTTCATCTTGATCGCCTCAGTGAAATACCCAGCTGTGTAAAGCAGCCAAACAGTGCCAGCGTCCCCTAAATTATTAAACACCATGTGAAAATCCTGCGTGAACCCAAGTCAGATGGACTGGTGACGCTAAAGTGTCCTCACTGTGTGTCAGCATGTATGTGACAGGCTGTCACTCCATCCATTTTATACACCACATTCATTATTTACATCACAGCATGACAGAAATTAACTGGATTGCAGCATCATGCTGTATGTTAATAGGCAAGGTGGCAGAGGTATTATTGGGAATATTATCCATCAATCCTGGACTGACGAGACACACCATGAGCTGTAAATGCCATTGCTCTTCAGCTCAACTCTCAAATAATCAGAGGAGATTCGTCGAACAAGCATTCCTGATGTAATTAGTGGCCGAAGTACATGAAAGATCTGTTCAGTGCTTTATGCACATTTAAACATTAAGGATATTTCATGGCTTAAGCGGAAATAGCTGAAATAGACAATATTGTGACTATAACAGCCATGAATATGGTTAAACATTCCCATACTGTGAGAAAATTATTTATTATAGTCTTACAAACTATGTGACTTACGACGACTCGCACATATGATCAGATTTTAAAAACAATAATAAAATAAAAATAAATTATTGTCTGTGAAATTAAATTTCAGACGGCTGTACATCCAGCAGCGCTACACGCCATACTATGGTTACTCTGGGAAAGTACTGTACTGTATGGCAGTGTGACTTTGCCAGCCTCACACGCATCTCCCAGTCTCAGTCTCACACCAAAAAGTCAGTGCGATTATCCAATGGTGACATATGTCCATTTTGAAGTATGACCTGAGTGATGGAATGGATCACAGTCGTAAGACACGGACCATCTATATTTTTAAGAATTCCAGATTGCCGATTTCATTTTAAAAAAAAAATCTATAATGAAGAATTGTTACATGCTCCCCCGATATACTGAATCAGACTGCAGTTGGAGATGGGAAAAAGCAGATTTTGTGGGTGAGGTTTATGTAACGGTGGGTAGGGTACCATCTAAACAAACAGAAGGTGTCAAGTTTAACGGCTGTTTCTCATGACGAAACCCCAAAGTGAACTAAACTGCAGAGGTTATGAAAAGTCACGCTAAATTAAGTTAATGATAAAAATCTTTGGACCCTCCAATAATGACAGCAATCTCACCTCAGGATATATGATTAATGGGCATTCCGTTATGAATAAAATGCTTGCGCCTGGTCAGACAATCCATCCAATTTCTAGCGGCATTTTTTCAAGAAATAAATAAAAAATAAAACGGCGATTTAAGTGGGTCGGCCGAAAGGGACAGGAGCGAGGGATGGATGAGTAGAAACGACAAGCCTTCGCGTCCCATCCGCAGCCCCGCTTCTCTCCCCCAATCGGTGGCCCTTAATTGAGGGTCTCCCCAGCATGCCGCCTCAGGGTGTGGGAGTATCGCTTGGGGAGCGGCATGGATCTGGTGGGGGGGGGGTATGACACTCCAGTGCTTGGATAATGAAGGGCCTCCAGGCTTTGGGGGTGACTCTGTGGGGGGAGGGTGGCATTCTAACCCCCCCCTCCCTAACTAGGCCAAGCTTGCCTCAAAAAAAAAAACCCAGAGAACGGCTCTAATTCACATGTCCAGTGAGCTCTCCCCCCGTCCCTCCCCACCGTTTGCGAGCAGTTCCTGCACAGGCTGGACTCATGACCTGTTTGAAGAGCTGCTGAAGATCCCTGTGGTGTATTACACACCTGCCACTCTGTGGGCATCTATCACTATCACTGTCTGAGCACAGTAGTAAATAAAACCACTTTGATAAAAAACAGAGCTTAATTGAACAGTGCCCACACAGTAGTTGATGAAAGGCTTAATTACAATTGATTTGAATTTACTTTGATGGTTTTGGGCTAAACATGACCCCGTGGATTGTGGGATGCACACGCAGCTGAGAGAAAACCATGGCAGAGCTGGACCTAAATTCTGACCTGCAGCCCTAGAGCTTTGAGGTACCAGTGTCAGGGGGAGCCCTTTGTCATTTCAATGTCCAGTTTTAGCAATGACCAGAAAAAGAACAAACACTCAGTCAAAAAAATCAGAACAAATAAGGAAATTTCTGTGTGGAAGATATGCGCAGATATGTTAAACATAAAAAAAGTCATTGACAAGCAGATTAACAACATTATTACCGAATTAAGACAGCGTCCGAAGACTTTCTGTGAGCACTGTAACCCAGGACAGGGCATCAACCCATCACAGGTCACACACACACACACTCACACACACACACACACACACACACACACACACAATTCACGCGTACGGGCAATTTGGTAGCCCCAATTAGCCTCAGCATGTTTTTGGACTGTGGGGGGAAACCGGAGTACCTGGAGGAAGCCCAACAATGACACAGGAAGAACTACACACATGTAGAGCCAAAACTTGAAAAATAAAAGAAAGCTACCACCAGCAGTTAAAACTATCAGATTTTATCCTCCACTTCTACAGAAGGAGCAACAGGTTTTACTCTAATGCATGAAAGAGTCCCACAGACAAAGGTCATGCTGCCGGGGATTGTGAGTTATCAAAGGGATCTCTCAAGGGCACAACTGTATTGGACAGCTTTCAGGTCTCCTTCACACCCAACCCAAGGGCTACAGCAACAGCACCTCCCAGGTCAACAGCATGGCAGCTGTGACACGGAGGACAGCGCGAACTTGCCTTGAGCTCGTCGAAGCGCAGCGTGAAGTGCAGGATCTCGGCAAACTGCTTGGCCAGAGCCTGCTCGCGCTCCAGGTGCTGTGTGGGATTGTCAGGCATGCAGGTGAGGGCTCCCAGAAGGCCGTGCAGAGCCCCCTCTGTGGGGGAGGGGTGACGGACAGGTGAAATGCAGTCTTGGCATGAAGGATCACGCAAGACGGGGTAGTTTTAACTGGGGCAGGACACAAGTGATCAGAAAGTTGACAAATATGATTATCATACACTGATGCAATTAACTAACAGTTAATTAAAATATGACACTTTTCAGTCTCTCTCATTTTGTAAATATACACACAAAGCTAGACGTACCAAGGTTTTTAATAATTTTACCCAGGACAGGGTCTCAGTGAGCTCAGAACCTCTCTCAGGAAGCAAAGGGCACAGCAGGGATGGGACACCAGTCTGTCACATGGTATAACCACAAAAACACTCATACAGATCCAGAGAGCTCGGACTCAAGCTGGGTTTAATGAAGCGATGTAGGTCAATCACCCCTGAAGTAAATCGGGCAAAGTGGCTAGCAAATAAAGGGGCTGCAGGACAGCATATCCGTGCATCATCAGAGTCTAGAATTCCACCTGTCGCGCCCTGACTGTGGCCTGGAAGATGGCTGTAAAACTGCCTGCAGTGCCATCTCACATCCCCCATGAAAACAACTGCCATGAAGGGACTTTTTTTGGTTCCCGCCCTTCCACAGACAAGGCTTTGTTCCGCTGGTGCTGGGGATGGCGGGTGGAGATGGGTCAGCGATGGAGGAGCTGCCAGATCAGGTCAAAGCACCGAGGCAGAGAGGCTGCTGATAGGTGCTAATGGAGAAAGTTAAGGCCAAAATAAAGGCACAGTCACCACACTGAATGTGACAGCCAGCAGACATGAATGATGAACACCGACAGCCCAGAGAAAGGTGAGATGGCTGTCTTAGGGGTCAGAGCGGGGGCCCTGACATGCCCGCTTTCATTACCATTGGCTCCTTTGTAGGGAAAGGCCAGTCCCCGCATCAGATCAGGCGGGATAGAATGAGGACCAGCGCAAAGAAAACAAAATCCGCTGTTTGTTTCCAGGTTAGTCCTACAGTGGATCTAGTCATAACAAAGTGTAGTTGTTTGAGGAGATAAATTTCAGTATCTCTGTGTATTCTGTTAACAACCAGAGGTCAACAGGAGGTTGCAACAGCCTGGCGGATGAGAAGCAGAGAGCTGCCACAGGAACATCACCCCAACCAGGGCTTGGCTGCATGGATCTCCCCCAGGGCCCTGGAGACGTCAAGCATAAAGCAGCAAGCAGGAGACACCCAGCTCTCCTGCTGGCCTCCTTGGCATGGGAGCGGTGTGCCGGCAAAGCGAGGGGCTAGCCTCCTTTGTTACAGAAGCAGTCATGGTGAGAAAGAGATCCAGTCTTTCACTGACAGTCATTACCGAGACAAAGGTTCCTCCAGTAGGGGGCGTGGTGCTGCATTGTGGAACTGCTGAAGTATGAAATCAAGCTTTATACACGGGTATACCTGCAAGGGTTGTTAGCCTCATCGGAGAACTCTAGTTGCTAGCCAACAAAAACAATGTGCATGTGTGTTACGTGTGTCCAGGGGTGTAATGAGGAGTCCATAGGCTGAGGCAAAGCAGCACCTGGTGTAGTGGGTTCACCGCTCGCGGGTACATACCTAACCTTTGGGAGAACTCGTAGAACTTCTTCAGCTTCCCTACCAAGGGGACGACAGCGCCCCAAGCCCTCTCCTGCAAGCTCTCGTCCATGGGGTTCTGGATGGCCTGGGGTGGAATGAAAAAAAAACATTTTTATATTTTCTATCTATCTATCTATCTATCTATCTATATACACACACACACACACACACACACACACACACACACACACACACACACACACACACACATATATATCTAGGGATGGGAGAAACGAAGGATCAGGGTGCAGCAGGATACCTCTCGGATCTCGGCACCCGCTCCCTTGTAGGCCTGCAGGTCATCCAGGACGCCCCTGGCGTCTTTCAGGACCACGTTCACCTGCTCCCACACTCGTCTTTCTGATTCGGTTGGCTGTGCATCTGAAGGGGACACATCGAGATTGGAACAAATCATCAAAGTCAGTGCGTGACTCGTACCCTCAACTACTTAGGGCTAGTCTATCACAATTTGCAGCACAACTACAATATGTACATAACTGGTGAGCAAGTATGAATTCACATTTAAAAGTGATACGTGCCACAATCGATTGTTGTAACAGTGCAAATGTGTACGTATTTTATGTGTAATTTGTGCGGCTATGACAAGAAATTACCACGCCTTTATACCACAAATTAAGTACGAATTAGTTAATAAAAGTTAAAATACAAAATATTTTATGTGCATTTGTGCTGATATGACAAGAAATTAAGTACGTATTTGCACTATTACAACAAATCGCTTGCCACACATATCGCTTTTAAAGGTGATTGTGTACTTGAGGGCCAACTATGTGTCTCCCTGACTATACTAAACCAGACTGAACAACAACATAGAGGGGGACTCAAAAGAGAAAGCAAGCGATGGCGTTAGCGATGCAAATCCCCAAGTGGGTTCAGCGCCATAAGACTGCAGTGTCCTTTAGAATGAGTAAAGGAGATACATTCGATTTGTTGCTTTTTATCATATACAAATGGGATAATGTGCCACCCCAAGCTTTTCCAAAGCCCCACTGGGACCATGGATCTCTCTCATTGGCATGAGGTAGCCTAAGCTTCATGTAACCTAGGGTTTCTCAACCCAGTCCTTGGGGATGCCAGGCAGTCCATATCTTTGCTCACTCTCAGATTCCAGCACACCTGAACCAAGCAATCAAGAACAAACCAAACGAGCAAGAACAAACTAAACAATCAAGAACAGCTAATTTCTGATACAGATGTTCTGGGAGCTGGGAGGACTATCTGGGGGGTCCCTGAGGCCTGGGTTAAGATACTGCTCTAACCAATCAGCCTAGCGAGCTTCCTAAGGCAACAGGAAACTTACCGCTTAATTAAAGCTTCCACTTTATTGTAATAAAGCCATTCAATTTAACAGATAGATAGGCGGTCTTTGAAGATTCCATCAGGAGCACAGCATGCCCAGGGTATGACAGCAGGCAGTGCAGTGACCTACGCCATTCTGCAGGTGGCGGTAATTAACAGACCATATAGAGGTCATCTGCCACATGGCTTGCCTGCAGTCTTGGTTTCTGTCTAAATAAAAGTGATAATGTTTCATCTTTTACCACCTCAGTAATAAAACGCATTGATTAGGGGGACCATTTACCAGGGCCACATTCCAAACATGGCTCTCTGTTTTGCTCTAGCATTGTTGCTGCCAGAGACTGATAGATCGGCTCACCTTTGGGCGCCTGCGACAGAAGCCTTAATGAGACAGCATGACAGGCCAGGAGTGGCATGTTTGTCCCATCCAAAGGGTCAGGTGTTGCCCCCAAAACTTAATGTCTATGTGCTAACTTTGCCACATGCAATGCCTGTAACGGTCATGCACAAATACAGCAAATACAAAGCGCTGACAAGCCCAGGTACCGGACCAAAGGCAGGAGAAAATGTTAAAGGACATAGCAAGCAGGGTGTAGGTAGAACAGACAAACAATTAAATCTTACTTTCAAAATCAAGGAAAAAGTTGGGTCCCTGCTCAAAGTCAGTGCAAGTCAGAACTTTAAGGAGGTTCCCCATGTTTTGACACCTGTGAAGAAAAGAGAGAATAGACTGAGCATTTACATTTCACAGCAAAACCACTGTTAGCACGACGACAACTAGCATTGATAACAGAGATAATAGTTAGGAAAACACTCCATTAGGCACCAGTGATGGCATTTCTGTGAAAGAATAGCACAGCATACAGACCTGCTGTTATGCAAACCTCAATAGCATGACCCATTTACTCCTAAAGGAGTACTACAGTTTCCCCAAGTATCATTTGAAGATATTTTAACCCATTCATTCTTACGCGTACAGACCGACGCATGCCATTTTGGCATTGATGACCTCGCTTTCAGACTCATATCTATGAAATTGAAAAATGAATAACGATATTAAATTGAGGTACATGGAATTAGTCCAGAAATTTTGAATTGGTAGAAGCTTCTATACAGAAGTTCTATGCATCAACCTTGGCAACCTTTGCTGAACCAATCTAGGTCCCCTGAGACGCTGACTAGGTTATGTGGTTGGAAGATCTAGCCATTTTCCACATCCACTTGTCCTGTGTAGAGTCATGAGGATCCAGAGCCTATCCCAGAAAAAACAGGCCCAAGGCAGGAAATAACCTAGGACGGGGCAATAACACACTGCAGAGCATACACACCATTCACACACATGGACAATTCGGCAACTTCAATTCACCTTAGCAGGCTTTTGGACTGTGGGGGGAAACCAGAGCTCCCAGAGGGAATCCCATGACGACACAGGGAGAACATGCAAACTCCACACATGTACAATCAGGGCGGAGACCCAAACCCAGGAGGTATGAGGCAACAGTGCTAACCACTGCACCACTGTGCCACCCCTGTGGCTGGAAGATGGGGGAGAATCAGCGAAATGCAGTTTTACATAAGTATAAGCTGTAAACTAAATTCATTATTCACTGAATCATGATCCTCCTGTTCTTGAGACATATTCATTCCTAAGAACACTTCAGTAGAGCTTCATGTAAAAGTGTCAGTTTATTATGAATGTTATTATGAACTAGAACATCGAACAACCTGAAATAACCTAGTCCCGACCCGAATTCGATAACAGGCCTGGGTCACTTCTCAGAACTCAGACTGTGACTGCAGGTGTTAATGGGCCATCAGCACTGGCCGTGGGGTGGGGTGGGGTGGGCTGGGGAGGGGGTCCCTGTGGCCCATGACACCAGGCCCGCAGCAGCCCCAGTATCTCACCCGCATGACACGGCCCCGCCCACTTGCCAACCGCTGCTCCCACTCCAGACTCAGTGTGGTTTCCTGGTTCAACAGATGTCCCCAACGTCTGAGCCCTTCTTGGCAGAACACACCCCTGGCGTACCCCCCCCCCCCCAACCCTATTGGGGGCTAGTTTTCGGGAATCCTCCTCATTTTATTAAGAACTCTAACTGTGGCGTTTACAAACTGAGTCCTCAAGATGATGAGCCGTTGATTACAGTGAGAAACATCGTTATGCAATGGTCCCGTATCATACCATATGTTTCTTACATGCTGGGGGAAGCCATACCCTTCACCCACCCTGCTCTTCCTTGCTTCAGAAACATCTTCTGGGAACCTGGGACCTTTCAATGAACATTTGACCTTTCATCTGTGGCTGATTTCCAGTAAGACCACTTAATAAGGTTACCCAGGTACAAAAAGGATAAATAAGTAGTACATTTCCCAGACAACCTTCCAACCAAATGTGCATGCTGGTATTGCTAGGACTACGGGAACAGACGCAAACCTCTGCATATGTTTATTTCCCTCCTCCAACTAACTTTCTCTCTCTTACATGGTATTTCACATGGCTGCAGATCTGGGTGGTTTCAAAAGTTGTCTTTTTAGCATACATCATATCCTGAGGTCTTCAATAACAAAAACACAAACATGAATGAACTCGACTGAAGTTAAATATCAGCGGTCAATAGACGGGCCCATGGTTTCAGTGAGAAGGTGCAGCAGAAATTCCTCAGTGTCTATTCTAGGTTTACACTGCAGACATCTGGCAAAACAGGATCTGCGTTTTCAGAACGACTGCTGCTTTTTCCCCCCAACAGCCCCACAGCCGATCTTCCACGGTGACCTACATAGTGTGTCCGTCCGGTGCGACCATTTCTTACTGCTGAAAGAGAGTAATGGCCCCACAGTGCTGAAAGGAGGCCAGCAAGCAGCGTGGTAGAGCAGGACATGGACCTGGAGGGTGCCGTCTACCCTTCAGCAGTGCGCATAACCTGAATTGCCCGAGAAAAACACTCAGCTGTACAGATGTATAAACCTACAACGGACTATGGAATAATAACCTCAGATAAGCTATTTGAACTGTGTCTCTGACACTACTTACGAATGCTATTTTTATATATAAGTGATGGTTTATTTTTATTCTTGGTAAATTATCACATCGAATTTCTTCTATCATATTTTATAGTATAACCGTAAAATGGTAAGAAGCAAAAATTTACAGCACAGAAGGGGTCAAAATTTTTAAGAAACCATTTAGAGTCCCTACTATTTACTCCCACTGTTTTCCAGTATTAACTGATATTATTCACATATTTAAAAATAGCGACTTCTGTGGGGAGGCACACTGGGGGCACTGTTGCCTCACACCTCTGGGACCAGAGTTAGAGTCTCCACCATAGTACCATGTATGTGGAATTTGTGTGTTTTCCCTGTGTTGTTGTGGGGTGTCCTTCAAGTACTCCGTTTCCCCTCCACAGTCAATAAACATGCTGAGGTTAATTGAAGTTACCAAATTGCTCATAGTTGTACATGTGTGATGGAATGGTTTGTTCTTCATAGAAATGTCAAAATATTTCAAATTAGAAACTCACTTGTTCTGCAAAATTTATTTATTTTTTGTATATATATAAATTTTTTGTTGCTATATTCAGAATTTGCAGGAAACATTTGCCTGTAAACAGAGGGCTGTGCTAATTTATGCTCTCAGTAAAAAAGGCAAAGATTAAACTTTATGAGCATTACTGTGTATACTAGAATTAGCTTTATGTGAAGAGAATCATACTGATCCTTTGCCTGATTGAATTCACATTCAACACTCCCTCAAATGGCCGATTAGTGTAATATCAACAGGCACAAATGACGGCAGTATAAAACCGGCCAGCGCAGGTAGCATGATAGGAATGTTGCAGGAAGGCAGTCGTTTTGGCCTGTCAACTTGTCCGTTGTTCAGGGGACTAGAAAGAATTGACTTGAAAGGAATTACCCGGAAAAAGCAGAGGGGTGGGGGTGATGGTGGTTTGGGAATGAACAAACCCAGCGACCATTAGGGTGTGAAAACCAAAAACAGTCTGTCGCAGGAGAAAATGCGCACATGCGAGCGGCCTGTCATACCGAGAAAAACCTGAAACTCGAGTGACAGGTGAGAACAGGAGGGAATAAATAGAAATGCTTTTTTATAAAAAAGTTATGCTACCAGAAAATCCATGTGAACGTGGAGGGAGGGAGGAAGGGGACCTTATCAGTGCTTTGCCATCGCAGAGGAAACCTCATTACGCATCAGACAGCAAGCAACCAGCCTGGGAACCCTATTAGCTCAAAGGAAAGAGCCACCACCATGTACCGATGCTGCAAACTCGACCCATCTGGCTCGGTTTCCAGATGGGCATCAAATAAGGCTTCCCACGGCCCCACCAACAGCAGATACACTGGCTGGGAGGTTACTAGGGACAACCGGGGACCAGTGCCACTAGATGAAGGAGGCAAACGCAGCTCAATAATTATAATTCCACATGGCAAAAGTCAGATATTCAGCTGTTCTATGTTCTATTACCACTCATACGATATCGTATTGCTAAACTGTCAATTCCAGCGATTTTGTATGAAGTATACAGCCACCTTCCTATTCCCGATTCGTAAGTGGTAAAGTTGACTAACACCCTCCAGTGCCATAAATGTTAAAAAATAAAATTATTAACAAATAATAAAATACATAAACATCTACCAACGAAACTGCAACTAGAACCTATAGGACTGACCACAACCAGAGTCCAGATTTGGAAAGTAAACCAGACAACTTTTTTTGTACAAAATACTTATCATCCAGACTGATGCCCCCAGTCTTGTACCCTCAGTTGCCTGGGATAGACTCCAGACACTCCCTTCATCCTTCACAGGGCACCCACACTTTATAGATACAGGTCTGCAAACCTAGATGTGCGAGGCTATAGTGCTAGCCACTTAATCATGAGTCTGTCCACACACAGTACCAAAAAATACATTAAAATAAGATGTACAAAGATATAAAAATATAGTCATTGTCTCATGGCTACAGAGGAAAAAATTGCACATTTTAAAACTGAGTCAACCTAGATTTAGCTATCAGTAAAAACAAAAAAAGCTTGTTTTATGTTTTCCTGCCTTGCCCTCAAGGTGGCCTGCTCCAGACTGAAGACGGCCAGACTGAAGCAACGGCTCAGGTGCTCCTCTGCCGCAATCTCATTGGCCGAGGAGTCTAGCGATTCCCCATGCCTGTATCCATGGATGTTTTTTTTATTTTAGAAAAAAGGCTGGTGTCATTGAAGACAGGCAGCCAATGAAAAGGAAGCATTTTGGTTGAGAGCGCACACAGAAGGTAGACCAAGCAATGCATGAATAAATGAATGAGTGGAGCAACATGCCAAAAAAAGATAATAAATTTAGAATAAGTATACAATTAGGGTTTTCTATAAGTGTGTCATCTGCTTCCACAAACAGACTCAAACGTTCTGCAAAGTGAAGAGTGAGGAGACCTTGCAGTGACCCAAACGCTGTCAAGATACTCCCCCCCCCCCCAAATACATGCAACAGCATGGACACTCACAGGTCATAAGGCAAGTAGCCACATGCTCCCAACGTGCCTCCACACCTAGCCAATGGGAACATCGACTGCATGAGCATTTTGACCTGAGAGAGCGGGGAGCTGTAAATGATGGGACTGGCCAGGATGGGGGGAGTCAGGGACCAGCTACAGCTCAGATGCCAGCAGCAGAAGAGGCCCCCGGTAAGCCTGACCTAAATTCCCCCGGAGAGGCGTCCGCTCACCCTGTCCGCCAGAGCTGGCTGACGGCAGCCCAATCAGACAGGCGGAAAGCAGGGCAGCTTTTTTGGGTCCCCACCCGGCACGCACATCTCCAACCCCCCTGGCCAGCAGGCCTGGCACTTTTAGGACTGAAACATGTTGAAGTTTAGGGCAACTACATTTCTCTCTGCTGGAGTGTGAAGCATACCAATGAGCAAACATCAATATTTCACATACACCTTTTAAACCAATACATACAAACATTTAATACATCTTTACATCTCTGTAATCACTATAACATTTTGACTTAAGATTTCAGACAAAGGGCATATACATTGAATTCAGATGTATCAGTAAAAAAAGTGAACTTTGCAGCTCAACATAATGGTGCAATAATAGCAATGTTTTAATTATGATTGTGAAAGTGAGCTGATGGCGTGAAATACAGAACGAAGGCGGTGACAGCAGACTCACTGATGAATCACATATATAAATCATGAGCTGCGATGGGGGAAAAGCAAATTCAGCTTGATGTATTGAGCTACATCAACCATTATCCACATCCCTCTACTCTGGCAGCTGGGGAAATGCGAAGGCAAGTAGGAAGTGGTGTTTGTTGGGGGGTGAAGCAATGATGCATGCTTTTGTTAATGTGTTCATATTGGTGGCCATTTCTGACTGAGCACCCGTGTAAACAGGACAACACTTTTGTTCAATCATTAAGAATTATTAAGACCCATATATCTTCAAACAAGGCAAATCAATGGAAAATCAATGAATAAGCATTGCAAATGTAAAAGACAAGACACTCGTCCAAATCACCATTCTGCTGGATCCATACTTACAAGCTATAGTGGAGTTTATGCCAAGAACATGACTACAGGCTAGCAGAATGCAAACCAACTATCATCAACCAACTGCTGTTCACTCATAGCAGAATGCTAACCTGCTAAAATTACCAATTTCTGTCCACTCATGGCTGAATGTGAACCAACTAGAATCAATGAAAAATAACAAAATCAGGTCGCACTTTGCTTTGGGTGCAGTTTAATGAGCGTCTGCCAGTGTGTCAGGAGTGTGGCCCGTTTCCTTGTACATCATTAAACCAACTAGAATCAGTGAATTGCTTGACACTTAACGTGGAATGCTAACCAACTAGGATTACCAATTGCTCCACTCACATCGCAATTGAATTTCGCTCAGCAGTGAAATCTCAGACTTCACAAGTAGATCTTCATCTGGATGCAGGTAAAATAGGAAGTGGAACAAATCCTAAAAACCAGCTTCTATTAACATGGCCACATACTCTAGTCCTTTTTAGTAGGGCAGCCATGAACGACTCCCCAGACGCTCTCGGGGAAACATTCCTGCCAGCAGCTGAGCTTCACCGGCAGAGTCATGGCGGTGAAATGAAACTGGGCTGTTCCTGAGGGTGTCGGGTGGCGGGGATGGTCGTCTTGATGGTGAGCTTCCTGGCCCTCGCTTCAGGGCCAAAGATGGCTCATTCCTCTGGAAAGTAGGTAGAGCCTGGAATAGCCTGAAAACCCCAGGCAGTGTCCTCAAACCCAAACCCCAATGAAAACAAATCAACACATCTACGTTACTGATAATCCCCAGTTAGCCCGGTCACTGCCCATGGTCATATTATCTTTGTTCAGTCTTTATAGTACAAAAACGAGGAACAAGAGACTTACCTCCCATAGCATATTAGCACGCACACTGATTAGCTCATGATTAAATTTCCTAGGAGATATATTGCTAGTGTCAAAAGATGGCAGTTAAGTCCTTGGCTACAGCACACGCACACACAAAGACACACAGACACAGACAGCTGCCAGTGATATCATGCTGCCATGACCTTTCCAGGTATCTCCTTCACAAACTCTGAAGAGCCACACAAACTCCCAGCAGGCCACCAATTCTAAAGCAGCCCTGGGGTGGTATCAGCCCAGTGGGAGCCAGGAGCAGAACATTCTCATCTCAATGCATCCCGAATACTGAGCTTAGGAGACCGTATTGACTAACATTTCAATCAGTCTACATTTCGACAATGCAACAGAGCCTGTTCCCTCCACTCAAAAATAAGCAAATGTAAACAAAGATGGCTTTGTGTTTTTCTGAAGTATAAAAAGAGAAGAATTAATGCTGTATTTCATCATGTACATCCAACAAAGCTTAAGCACGAAGCCCCAAACACCAGCCAAAATAACGGATAATTAATTAATGCTATACAGCCTTGCATCAACATGCATTCGCATTTGGGGCCAGGACCACCGGACGCGAGTCAATTTGGGCATCGCTCGATATTGCAGCTGTCCATCACATATACAGTACTGTATGCATACTGTATTATACATACTGTTAGAAATGGACATGGGGTCATTATACGGCTGGCAGCGCTGCCCATTTTCCTGCACCTGTTACACTAAGCGATACACCCGCTAATGTCCGACTATGTCCGTTTTCAGGCGTCTCTCAACATAAAACTACTTGCATATATACTACCTATTTATTTACAGTTATTTATTGCAAAATATTGTTTGAGACCCGCATCTTCTGTCTTTATGTTGCAGTTTATGTTTGTAGCTGGGCACTTCACGTACCTTGCCGTTTTATGAATTTCCCCCTGGGAACAATGAAGTATACCTAAACTTATAAGGAAACATATTATAGTCTGGGAGGAATGAGCAATTGGAAGAGTTAGGGCACCTTCTACAGGAGGCAATGAGACACACACCCAGAGGCTTCCTGATATACAGAACAGAATCAAGTTATTTTTTTGTCTTTCTTGATTTTAGTTAGCTGAAATTAATTGCCCATATTGGGTGATTGTGTTTCCTGTAATAGTCTGGCATCCCATCCACAATGTCCCCTGTACTACCTGGGATAGGCTCCAGACTAACCATTTACTCAGGAAATGATCATGGAAGCTGGATGAATTGATTGCGCTGGTAACTAGTCAAGCAAAAAGGATGCTGTTTTCGCAGATTGACTGAAACAAACCCTGTGACCCTAACCAAGATACACGGTTGAATTTGAAACCCAGGAACTACACATCAGTGCTCTGCATGCAAATCCATTAAAAAGAAACTCAGAACTTCACAGAATCAGATCATTTACAGGCACCACAAATTCTGATTTTGCAGACCGGCCAGCTATGAGCGACTACAAAACACTGTGCCTTCAGTTTGTGAATTTTGACCTCCACAGATAGAGGCTTGTTTCTGGGCATGTCACCCAGGAATGCCTCCTGGTGGGGAAAAGGCCCCGTGCTTCGATGGCACATTTGGCTCAGTGACAAGAAAATGTATCAAGTCACTCATGCACACAACTGTTCAATTAAGGACCAACCTTAAAAAAAAAAAGCACCTAGACAGGACAACACCCCCAAAACAGCACTGAAGGCACTCTGCAAACAGGACCCATTGGGTTGTCATTCTGCCTGCAGGCAACAAATATCGGGGGGGGGGGGGGATATTTAGTGAGGAACAAATCCCTCGATTTTGGCAATGAATCCATCACCATCTCAAATCAAGACAAAAGCATCCCAAAAAAGGTAAAACACCAGAGAATGACAAACTCTTTTCAAAACAGGCCTTAACATCCCGCCATGTGCAGCTGGAGACAGTTCATAAGCTGAGCCAGTCCTGCCCCCTAGTGGTCACTTGGTATACATGTACTAAAATACATTTCTACAAGTGAAGCTCCATTCAGTTATTTGACTGACAGAATTCCTACCTTTACATGTAAATCACATATAAATCACATGTACATAACCGCATGTACACAATGCACTGTTTCTAATACAGGTGATTATCCAATGGAAATTCTTTGAGCGGGTCATTATGAACAAGCATTCAGAAATGTTTACTTAACCACGGCAAATATGACAGCAGTGCATGACATCAGTAGATAGAGAGTGTGCGGCATGTCGTCACCATTAGACAAACAAACAGCAGCACTTACAGGAAGCTGCAGACCATCTGCTGCTTTTCCTTCAACAGCATCTCTCTGCTCGCTGTATAGGCTCAGTAACACCATGGCAGGCAGAGGGATGTCACCTGTGGGCCCTTGAGAAAAGCCTTTTATCCCAATTGCTCCAGAGACTCTCTTACCCCGTCTCCTCAAATGTACATCGCTTTAGATAAAAGTGGATGCTTAAAAATGCTGAAAATGCATTCAAAAATTAGATTTTTTTTACATTTATTTAGCAGATAGTTAAGGGAAGATGTAAGGTGATGAGTATTGAGTTACAAAAACAGTATGGCATTGCATCGTACAACGAAAACCAGACAGGAACAGATTAAATTGAAATTGCACTCGCTCACAATACACTATAAGACACAAATTTAACTCAGTTTCAAATGAAAATATATAACAGACAACATAAAATGAAAAACAAATAACAATGAAAGATGCAGTTTTACTAAAAGTACTGCACAGGAATAGCAGCAGGCTGTGCACATATATATAATTGCACAGTAGTGACTAAGAGTCATTCAGTCAGACTTAAGTGCTTGTTTGTATTCAATGTACTAATGGCCAAAACCATGATTCTCATGACGGCATTATTGACCTTGCGCAAATGTTTCCTTCAATATCCATTTGAATTACATTTCCAAAACCACTTTCCATTCTAAAAATAACTTCAATGACAGAAAAGAAAGAACGCATTGTAAACATAATTCAGATAGAATTCAGTTTTGTTGTCCGAGTGATTTCTCAAAATGATCAAATGATTAAAAAGAAAAAAAAACAAAAACAAACTCATCCGTACAACACAGAGCTGAGGTACTGTTTTGCATGCAATACATTCCCATGCTTTATTGTAAAACATTCATTTTGAAAAATGAAAGAAAAAAATTCACCTATGGGTGGCAGCATTGGCTCATTTATTGCCCAACACCATTCATATCACTCATTGAGATACATGTAACTTCTTACCTTCCCCTTTTAATAATAAGGAGTATCCAGTTCTCAGTGAGTTATTCCACTACACACTGGAGAAACTGAGGCCGCGGGGCATCAACGCACTTTATTAAACTAAAGAGCTGGTGTCCGGCACTAAGCTAAGCTAACACAGCAGGTTTGCACGCATTGGAGAGCTGCCCGAATTCAGCCCAGGGTAGAATGACACCCAGAACAGCCTGGAGGTGCATGAATACTGACGAGTCAGAGACTGGGGGGGGGGGGGGGGGGGAAAGGAGGTAAAAAAACCGGCCAAATAAAAAGAAACAAATAAAAGCGAAGGCTCCCAAACCTAACCTTCCTCACTAAACCACCCCAGAAAGGGGCCGG
>JAAGVU020000001.1:28197440-28221791 GCA_011763525.2 Mormyrus iriodes
GCGGGCATCGAGGACGAGGAGCAGGCAAGAGGGAAAGGGGGGGGAGGATGGGGGGTTGGGGAGTGGGGGGGGGGGGGGGGGGTGGGGGGGGGTGGGGGGGGTGTGGGGGTCAATGAGGTCAAAACACCAGCCAGATATAGAGATACAGATCTAATAGCAGGCTGCCCAAACTGACCTTCCTCACTGAACCACCGCAGTAATGGGCTGGGATGCAGAATGCACCGGAACGAGTCTGAGGACCTGATGACTGATGATATGAAACAGCAAGGAGTCATACCCTTATTATCAATAAGGAAAAAGACAAAGGGAAGAAGGAGGTGGACAAGAAGAGGAAGAAGAGGGCGAAGTGTCTGAGCATTAATATCACCTGTGTTATTTTGGGGGTTTCAATTGATCCCAGTCCATTTTCAAAATGAGATAAATTCTATAGAATGTAGAATTTAGATCGTAAGAAGTAAAATACACAAGGGATATCTGAGCACAATGGAAATTCACATCGCAAGCTGCTACCGCACAGACGCTACAACATGCTGATTCACTCCGGTGGGGAACTTCTGCAGTGTCCCTCTGATGAATAACGTGCAAACCGAGTCTCTGGCTCTCAAAGTCTGCACTGAAGGCATTATTTAAATAACCCAACAGGAAACGTAGCAAAGCACCTACTGCAGTCCTGTCAGTCATGATGTCTGCCTTAGTGTGGCTTTTACGGGCCTGTCTCACACTTCAATGTGCTGTTTATGGAAATCACCACTGCACCCTCCCAAACACAGTGGGGGTGGCTCTCTCAGCCCACGGCTCTATTAACATTTTTCATTCGATTATCCAAAATGGCAGCCTTGATCGCTTGCCAAGCAACTGACAGCAATATATTTATTTTAAAGAGTGAAAACATCATGTAAACTGGTACCACCCAGTGCCAGCCAGAACAGAACCCCCCCCCACAGTAAGTCTGACTCCACCAGTGGTTTCCTCCTCCTCTCTGAGGGAGCTTATCCTTGCCTCCATTACTTCAGTTTTACTATCTGAAGGCTTCTGGCCTGGCATTCCGGAAGGTTCTCTGTGGCAGAGATCATTGTTAACGGCACTATACGAACAATGAAACCGAATTAAGCTTATGGAAAATACCGGACAGTTGACACAGGGGTTCAGCCCTCTATCGGATGGGGGGGGGGGGGTCCGTTTACCACTACAGGTAAATCAGTCTTCGTGAAGATTGGCATGCCACACACTGATATCTCCACTGCCATTTACTCATTAACCATTGATGCTTCAAACCTCAGCACCTCATCCTACTTACATGTTACTGTATATTGTATGTATATTGTACATATTGTATGCATGTATGCATTGGAAAGCCCTTAACCCAAATTGCTCCAGGGGATGGCTCATCCAGCTTTATCAATTGTATGTCACTTTGAACAAAATCATCTGCTAAATAAGTAAATGTAAGTAAATAATGTAATTGTAATTGGAGTTGTAAAATCGTCAGTAGGTGTGAATGGTGTGTGTGCCCTGCAATGGGTAGGCACCCCGTCCTGGGGTATTCCCCATCTTGTGCCCATGGCTTCCAGGATAGGCTCCTGTGTCCATGCATAGGACAAGATTGTACAGAAAATGGATGTCATTTGTCCTCACTATTCTGTTATTTGCTATTTATTGTTTTATACATAAATGACAGAGGTACACCAGCAAGTATTTCATTGCATATGTGCTTGCATCTGTACAAATGACAAAGCCTTTGAATCCATTTGCACTCCCTGGCAATACTTTTAATGGCATAGGGCAGTCGGGGAATTCTGTAGAAGTTAAGCCTTTAGACTAGCGTTTCCCAATCCGGTCCTTGGAGACCCACAGATAGTCCATGTTTTTGCTGCTGGGAGGGAGCAAAAATGTGGACTGTCTGAAAGGGCGCTCAGAGGGAGCAAAAACTTGGAACGGCTGTGGGTCCTTGAGGACTGGATTGGGAAGCACTGCTTTAGACTAACAGGGACTCAGAAGGTGAAGTGACAAATTCAGACTGCATCTTACATCCGGGGAAATGGGGACCTGACAGACATCGATACCTTTAACACCAGTACCTCAGGCTGCATCCGCAGTCTTAGCAGTGCGGATGCTCTCTGAACGCTGCCAGTACGTGCACTGAGTCACAGCACGTCTGCGAGGACTGCAGCTGGCTAACCAAGCAGGGCTGATCAGTTACATAGCTATTTTATTACACGGAGATGACAGTTTTAGGAGAGAGAAGAGGATCGGGGCAAGAGAGGGCTTGTCAGGAGAGCTTGGTGAAGCCTGATGTTTAATTCTCTGGGTTAGATGCGCGCCATGATGCATGGACGAACTGGAAAAAAAATGCTAACTCTCAAAACATCACATTTGCTTGGCAGATGTTTTTATCCGAAGCAACATACATTTTTCAGAAAGCAGGGCCAATCCCTGGAAAAACTGGAGCTTAAGGGCCTTGCTCAGGAGCACAATGAGGAAAATCACTCTGCCGACCCTGGGATGACTGGCTCACTGATGGGCTATGACAACAGTTAACACCTTGCTTTTATTAAAGCAGGCCCATTTTCTCTGTATTCTATGTTAACATGGCCATGAGGGTTGGGCAGCCAGTCAACCTTGGATCCCCCAGAGGTCTTTTATTCTCCCTAATCGGTATTATTTAGTTTCTCTCTTCCACTCTGTCTTCGCTCTTCCCCTTTTCCCAGGTTTCATGTACCAGTCTGTATAAACTAGAAGTAACACACCCTCTTGTGAAATACCTTGCTGCGACTCTGTTGTGAAAATCGCTATCAAAAAACATAAAAAATTGAATTAACCAAACCTGCATTTCAGTGTCATTTCAGCTGGTACACAAGTGACTCAGCTTATTCTGCAGTGACAGGTCACAGGAAGGGGGGGGGGGATCATGCCTTTGGTTTGGTTACAGCTCCAAAACAACTTGAAAAGAGTAAAAGATGTCAACATCATGAGAACAGCTTGTACACTGACGGACAAGAGACCGCTAAACAGGTTCACTATTCTTTAAAATCGCCTATTGCCTGGCCTACAATGAGGAAGGCCACAAAACAGTAAACTGTTCAATATGAAAAACGTCTGCACAATGACAACCGTCCCTTATAATGATAACCAGACAGCTCTAGTTGAATAAAGTTCTAATTACACAAATAAAAAAGCAAGATGGCCACTTAACATGGTAATGGACAAACATCCATATTCTCATGTTTTGCATTTACCCGAGGGCTCATAAAAGATGTACTGTCAACAAAGACGGAAGGGAGATTTAACTGCCACCGTTCCATTCCCAGCGTGCAGCTTGGGATGTACCGAGATACTGATCGACTGGCCTGCTACTGCATGAAAACAGCTGAAAGTTGAAAACGAAAAAAAAAACAAACAGCATATTAAATACTTTATGCCAAGCTGTACCAAGGGCTTGTGGGATGGCATCTGAGAATATGACTTGCAGGATATTTCTGGCATACATTTGCTTCAAATTTAGTTTCGATTTCGAATCTCTTATTTATGACACAGTTTACAGGACATTCAAGCAGCAGACCACAGTGTCCAGTATATTAATTCTGAAAATAGACTTTAGTGTTAATTCAACAAGGGCTGATTATACAGGATTGCCCAAACACTGTATGGTATGTGTTTCTATTGGCCCGCAGATTACAAAGCACAGAGTGAAAATAGTGTTGATCTTAAAGCTGAGAATTTCCTAAAGTGACACCCAATCCTTTGCACACATGGTCTTACATGCCACTGTGGGTTTCTAACATCCATTAAAAGTGTCATCAGCTGGTAGATTCAGCCTGCATGTCTGGATCTACACTGACCATGACTAGTGATGTGTTTCCAGAAAAAGGATGCAGGAAATGGAACTGAAATCTTCACTACTGATGCAATATGACACTTGCGACACTTTCGCTAGTCATGCGCAAAAAATGATGTTGCGTAATATCTGAAAAGAAGAGAATCAGACTCAAATTTTTTGTCAAGATTCTATATTTTGTAGGACAAGGGTTCTCAACAAATCATGTAGCCCATACATTCTCCATAAATTTGAAATGCACATGAAAACTTTTATTTTAAAATTAAAAAAATATTTTTTACTCATTTGTTACGAAACCCAGCTGAGATTCTTCCATGTACTGGCAGAAACCCTGACATCACTTATCAGCAATCCTGCAGCCACCCCCAGCCCTCTGTGTCCTGTGGTGTAAGTATGTATTTTATTTCTATGGCACCTTTCTAGAACAAATAATCACAAAGTGCTTCACCAGAAATAAAACAAAGATATTCAAATGCCTATGGTAGGCCTATCAGTACAAAAAAGCTTTCAGATGCCGTTTAATAGAGTCCATGCTGCTGGCTCATCTAATGTCCATGTGCAGACAGTTCCACAGCTATGGGGCAACAACTGCAAAAGCTCTGGCATCCCTGGTCTTAAAATTGGACCTGGGGATAACAAGACGACCCTGATCAGAAAACCTGAATGAATGTCCTGCTTGCTCTGTATAAGGTCAAAAGGTCATAGATATAAGACGGCGCCGCATTGTTAAGAGCCTTATAAGTAAATAGAAGAATCTTGAAATCTATATTTTTTCTGGGAGCCAGTGCACAGAAGCCAGAACAGGAGAAATGCGTGCTCTATAGCTGGTTCTGCTTAATAATCTAGCACCAGCATTTTGCACAATTCAAGTTTCTTTAGAGCTGAGTGTGAGAGGCTGGTGAATAGAGAATCACAATAGTCCATACAAGAAATACAAAAATACTGAAATAACAGGCCCAAGGGCATAATAAGGAATGAAGGAATATGGCATGACTAGGAGATGTTTCTAAGCAGAAAAACCTGAGCAGAAAAGCAAATTCACACAATTCTCAAGATTTAAGTGTTTGTGAAAGAACAGGCAGGTTTTCAGATGATGACTTAATAAATTTAGCAAAAGGGCAGAAACAGAGACAGAGGTCATTAGAGGTCATAGTCTGGGCCAAGAAGGAGGAACTCTGTCTTTTTACAACGTAACTGCACAAAATTGTTTGTCAACCACTTCTTGCAAGACTGCCATTTTGTCAAGTTGATTCGGAATGAAAGACAAATATAACTGAGTATCATCTGCATAAAAATGATATTATATAAGGTTAAAATCTTTAATTAAATGTTACCAAGTAGAAGTATATAAAATTCTAAAAAGCAGTGGACCTATAATTGATCCTTGAGGGACCCCATAGGAAAGAGGGGCTAATGAAGTCACGTTATTACCCATATCAAGAGCGAAATGTCTATCAAATCGGGGGGGGGAACCACTTTGAACCACCTAAACATTCCCAATGTTTAAGCCTCTGAATTAGAATGTTGTCATCCACTAATTCAAAAGCCACACTAAGGTCTTAGAGTATCAAAAGGCTCTGGCCAGAATCAGCACTCATAAGGATATCATCAACAACCCTTTAAAAGAGCAGATTCGGTATTATGCCTCTTATGGAAACCAGACTGGTGACCTAACAATTGACCTGCTAGATCTTTTTCTGTAACTTTGGATGTAAATGGAAGTTTTGAGATAGATCTGTAATTTTCTGGGAGGGAGGGATCAAGTTTAGTGTTTTTAAAGAGAGGTTGAACTATAGCTCTTTTGAAATAAGCTGAATCACAACCAGAGGTAAGGGAGCAATTTATAATGTGTCGTTTGAATCTTGAAAAATGATCTTTGGTCATGGGTGAGATACTTAATTACAGTGCCTTCTTGCGTAAGCAATAAGGCAACATTGCTGAAGATGATTGAGGCACAATCTGCTGGCCGGCTCCAGATCTGTTAAAGAAGATTTCAGGCCTGGTGCTTGAATATTCTTCTCTAAATATAAACACACAATGTGCAAATAAATTTTTATCCACAAGTGACTGCTGTGATTTAATACCAGTGCTGCATTTCAACATAAATCACATTAAATTGTGTTAGTTTACAGTTTTATATTTAAGCAGTAAGCTATCCCTCAGAGCATGAAAAGCCAAAAGAAGAAGCTACGTCATATGGGTGCATATATGGTAGGAAGAGGAACTCCACTCCATGTAGAGAGACAGCGTGACCTTAGGTTCGTGGCTGCTTAGCAGACTCGCATCAGGAAATGAGAAGGAGCGACGTCTCGGTTAATTGAGGCTAGCTCAACTAATGCAAAATAAACAAAAGGGGGGAAAAAAAACATGGCTCGTGTTGAAACTCCCCTGCAGCAAGTGCAGCGCAAGGGTTTTTGTTAGAGAGCTGCAAATAATGAAGGCAGGAAACCCCTTCATTGTTTGGGGTCGTGAGACAACAGCCTTACTGTGCATTTCTGTCAGCTAGTAGTAAGCAGCAAGATGGATGGAGCTGATAAGAGACACTGTTTTGATGTCGCACTGGAACCAGGATTAAGTGTGGATTACAAGTGTTTTTAAGAGTAAGACTTTGCTCCCTTGCAGGTTCGACAGGCATTGAATACTCGCGTGGCGGAAAGGCAGGCTGTCCCAAGCTCGACCGGCCAGCAAAAGATTCTTAAAAAATAAAGATTGACAGATGTTTTCTATGCTCCTTCCAGCAAAGGAGCTACTGCTTCAGTCTGCTAAGATTATTATTTAAAAAGAAAATAAAAACACAGGATTGCATGAGTGTTTATAAGGAAAATATTACACACAATTGAATACTATAATAGCATTACAACATAAATTGCAAATGTAAAGACATAAAATCAAAATGAACATGTTTAATTGTAATAGTTTGGAATATAAATGGGGAAGTATCAGGCAGCTTGACCGTCACCTTGTCACCAATCCAGCACAGAGTGGAGAAAGCCCTAAATCATTTCCCTCTAGCCTGCCGCTTTCTGCCTCTCACACTCCTTCCTTCCCAACTCTCATAATTTATACTCAGCTGTCAAGAGGTGTCCAAATCTCCCCAGTCTGAGTTATTGCATTATTTCTACTCTTTCTCCAAAACGTATTCTGTTGAGCCCTTTGTGACACAGCACTGCTAAACACACTAGAAGAAATTAAATTTAATCTGGCCAACTATAATAATACACATATTAATTGGGATTTACTCGCATCACAATTGGAAGAGCCTGTACAGACATTTACATCTATTTACTTAGCAGAGGCTTCTACCTAAAGCGTTTCACAAGTAAAGATCATACAGTAGGGTCAGTCTCTGGAGCAAGGAGTTCAGAGTCTTGCTCAAGGGCCCTACAGTAACACCACTCTACCAGCCACAGACATTAAGCTTTATGCTGTTTCTGTACCATCTCACTCTGAAAAGACAATATCAGTGAAATGAAAAATGTTTACCAGCAGGTGCGATCTCCAAGCTGGGGGATGCGGGCACCAGTAGATGACCAAGGTCTGTCTAAGATTTAATCACACACGGAAACCAAGGTACCTGTGAAGAAAAAACAAAAGGGAGGTTAAATGGGCTTACTAATATGACCATCTTTATTTATACATCTACAAATGAGTCATATAAAATTATCATGATCCAACTTCTGACATCCGCATATCCAGGAAGTGTTAGCATCTATGGCAGGAACTAAGAACCAGGAAGCTGGACGAGAGCCGTCCCTAAAAGTACAACTCTAGTAACTACAGTGTCACCAGATCACAAGACAAAAACCTGATCTCTGAGTGATATTATGGGATCTACTGAATCAGGAATCATTATCCATATGAGATCATGCTTTTACTGGACATATGAGGAGTATTTCGCAGGACATACTGCCACAAATTCTGATTTAAATTTACATTTATTTATATATCACACACTTGTATCCAAACCAAGATACTACTGAGAAAGCAGGGCCGGCCAGTCCCTGGAGCAACTCTGGTTAAGGGTCTTGCTCAAGACCACAATGATGACATCACTTTGCTGAACACATGATTTCAACTATGGATCTTTCAGCCAATCAAAAATACAGCGTCCTAACCCAGTGAGCCACACCGGCCAAGATTTAATGCTGCTGTCGCTTCACCATTTCATGTTTGACCACTGACCCACAAGAGTTGTGCACATCTGTACTGAGAGTTCAGAGTCCACAGTAAAAAGCAGAAAAGCGGCTAAATTTATACAGTCAAATAACTAAAATCAGCCGTGAAAAGTGAAAAGCTAGTTCAAGGTTAAGATTTATAAATGCTGGAAAAAAAAAAATCATCATCTCCTTTTTGTTGTGTTTTACTCACAGTGCAGCAATTCACGGACGAGATCCAAACCCCTGCTGGACCAAGCTGCCCTCTCATCTATGATTTTCCATCCCATAGTTGTTTTGAGGCGGCCAACTGTCAGTCAGAAAATACGAGGCCTACTCAGCAATATATACGAGTGCTCCATGAGAGACACCGCAAATCACCACCACGCATGCGATCTGTTGATTCTCATTCCCCATCTCTAACAACTTCCAGACTCCAGATATGGTGTCTCTCAGTGCATTTCCTCCTTCATAGCAATAATTAAAAAAAACTACGAATAGGAAAATCTTTGCAGCAGTCAATCAGTATATTGGTAATAGTTATACAAGGGTCTATACCACGTAGTGAACACATCCAGAGCGCCAGGGAATTTGAACCATGGAGTGCTTCAAGCTACAGTGTTTTCCTTATTTTCACTTGCCCGTTTACAAATTTAGAGGACC
Source organism: Mormyrus iriodes (assembly GCA_011763525.2). Lineage (NCBI taxonomy): Eukaryota > Metazoa > Chordata > Actinopteri > Osteoglossiformes > Mormyridae > Mormyrus > Mormyrus iriodes. The sequence goes on from JAAGVU020000001.1 coordinate 28,206,093, forward strand.
CTTTTGTCCAAAGCCACATATAAGCAAGGATCAGAGACCAGGAACCATTAGGGTTCAGGGTCCTGCTGAAGGGCTCAATGGTGACGACAGGATTTGAACTGACAACCTTTCGATTACAGGAAGGCCTAACCCATAAAGTCACAAACCGACAAATTGGGCTATATCCTACCCACGAGCCTCTGAGCAAGCAATTCACAGGCTAATTTGACAACAGCACACAGTCCGGTGGACATCATAGGGCCCTGCACAGGAGCCTCTGGATCAGAAATTCAGGACTCAACACAGGAAGTCAGATGTCCATAGCCTCGGGCATCTGATTGGCCGCCACACCCCACAACAAGAGAACAGAGGAACATTATAGGAGCCAGCTGCAACCCCCTGCCTACCCCATCTCCACCAGGGGGCTCCTGGCCAGGAAGACCCCCTAACCTTATCAGGAGAAGACAACATGCTCACATCAGGGTAAGGTACAGTGTGTCAATCCCACCTCCGTGTTCACACCAGACAGATTCCTAGCTGAGAGAAAAAGCAAAATAAAAGGACGGATGAAGAAAAGAGTGAGGGAATGGGTGTCGGCATTTATCTGGCCACTCATTGGTCGGCCTTAATGAACGGAAGAGCTGTTTGCTCGACGAGACGAGAACACTGTGTACAAAGGGCCATGAGTGGTCAGGGGACTCCCTTTCAACGTGCTTCTTTGAGTTCCTAGCAAACGAGCGCGGCGCGGACGCCGGCCGCAGGGAGGTGGCGAGCAAAGGGGCCCGTCTGATTTACAGAGGGGCGTTAAAATACAAAACCCTGTTCATGGCCGATCACTCGCTCTGAATACTAAAACGCTGCACCTGCTTCTTAACAAGGGCAAGCTTCACAGCTGTTTACCAGCTCAAAACAAACGGCGTCACAGAGAAATACAGAAAAGTACATACACTGTACCACAACAGAAATACTTTAATATCCCTAGTTTCCTTCAAAGTAATTGTAATTCTTGGCACTGCAGTGTGTACGTACGTAACACAAAAAACAAAATGTCTCATCCTGTGAGAAAACTAGGGCAGTGTTCCAATATACATTTTTTTTAAACCCAGACAAGGAAAAGGCATCAGGGATCGCTACTGAAACAAACATAATAATGAGTGAGTATCAAAGCTGTTCAGGGGAAAACGGGGTCAACAGCTCTGCATTGTGATTTTTTAAAGCCATTTGTAAGCCATCCATCTCCCATAGCTGCTTATCCAGCACGGAGTTGCAGAAAGCCTGGCGTTTATCCCAGGAAGCGTGGGCCAGGAACACCCTGCATGGAGTGCCAGGTTGCTTGCGTCTTTCATTATAAATGTGCTAAAACACACAGCGATTCATTTTGTTAATGCAATAAAAAAACAATAATAAAAAGCAATACAGAGACATCACAAGCCCTAAATCAGTGTTTCCCATCCCAGTCCTCAGGGACCCCCAGACTGTCCACATTTTTGTGCCTTCCCAGCACACCTGAATAAAACAATCAAGGACAAATCAAACAATCAAGAACACCGAATACCTGGAGCAAGGAGCAAAAATGTCTGGGGGTCCCTGAAGACTTGGCTGAGAAACACTGCTCTAAAGAGTTTCACACACACTAAAAAGGGTCCCTCTATCTCCAAGGCTGTCGGGGCAAGCAGCTGCCAGTCTGCACCATGTGCCTCGATGGTGAGCCTTTGGACCCCAAAGCTCACAGAAGGGCCTTGCGAAAGGCCGGGTGACCACGACGCAAGAAGCTGCCAGAGCTTCCGCCCAGAGCCGTGTGCCCACATTGACCTCAACACCACATCTGGCAGGAGTTTAAAATCACAGACTGCAAAAGCACCAGCTGCATTTTTCTCTGGGCAAAGAGAGCTGTGATGCAACTGCAGTGAGGATCTCTGCTCTCATTTTGCAACATCAGACAGTAAACGGCCTCCCTGAGATAAATGGCAGGAGTATGTTCCCACTGCTTATCCTGGTCAGGCTTGCAGGAGCCTGGAGCCCATCCCATGCAGCAAAGGGTGGGGCAACACCCTGGACAGGATGCCAGTATCCTCAGACATTCCTCCCAGTCCACAGGCTCCCAGTCACATGCTCCAGAGCGTTAGGGCTGTTGAGGCTGGTTTGGTTTCCCGTGGTGGGTTGGGCTCATAATTTCTGCGTTTTCTCTACTCTGGCCATAATGAAATGGAGGGTAGTTTGGTGTATAGAACCCTAACCCTCCACATTAACATTAACTTAAAATGATAATTTATCAGAAACTGCAGGAATTAACCACTGAGTTTCGCAGTGAACCTCTACTGTATAGATTATCTAAAACTGTCACTTCCAGGGATGCTGATGAAAATCCAGGAGCAGAAACTTGGACAGGTTGCACATGATCGAGACAGACAGCAGCTATGAAATACTAGGGGTGGGCTCCAAGCCCGCCACAGCCACACACGAAGGTGGACGCTCTGGGTCAGCATGCAGTGACATAAGCGGGGCCATAATTCATATAGAGGGGCCAACCTTATCTTTAGCCAATGAAACGGTTTTGAACTGGTGAGTGACAGGGGAAAGGGGCACTGCTGGGGCCAATAAGAGTTCAGCTGGGGCCAGTGGTCCAGTGGGCCCCACCCCCTAAATATACCCCTGAGGCTGAAGAGGTCTCCAGCGCATTCAGGCTCCTCTTAGCGAACACTGGCGCACTGCCTTCTGTGTGTGATGGTCTGCAGGGGGCATATCACCAACACACATGCCTGCTAACATGGAGAAGGAGAAAGGAAACGGTAGAGACTCGGTGACGCAGACACTCACGCCTGGTGCGTATGCCCCCCGGTGACATTTCCTCTCGCTGAGCTTCAGCTTTGCTTTTTTGTCTCCTGTGCAAAGAGCAGCTCTGGGTAAGTTTGGGAAAACATCAATAACAGCAGCTAAATACACAGCTTTTCCAATTTACTGGTTGCCAACCTGGCATTTTTAAAACAAAATGTGCAAAAGGGTTCCAAAAGGTCAAATAAACGCACAGACTCTTCAAATCCCCACCTCATTTTAAATATTAAAAAGAAAGCTATTCCATTCCATCTCATTTTGAAAAGTACAACCCACAACATTTCTACATACCAGTGCATAGTGTGGCAATATAGACAATGTACAAAGAATTTTACACATGTAAAGGGGTGGGTGTGATGTTTCTTGGTCACCCATTCCCCCACCCGCCCAGTGCAGTGACTGTCTGCGGCCAACAGGGGGCCCACAGACCTCAGGGGCCCTGGATAAATCACATTAAAAGTGAACAGTTATTCAGCTTCTGTGTTTCTAGGAGTAATTACAGTAATACAATTGCAATAAGGTCCCAAGTACAAGCCTTATAACGTAAAGCAATGTTTGCCTCCCAGTACTCCAGAGCCAAACGATCAAGAACACTGAATACATGGTAAGGGTGTGTTGGGAGCAGAGAGGGAGCAAATATTCATGAGAGATTCACAGAGCAATGTTCCACGATGTTCAGTCAGTGCTTCACAACAGTCTTAATACAAAAGAGGCACCTTAACAAAAGTGAGAGAATGAATGCTATCAGTTTCTCTGGCAGGTTTACACAGCTTGCAGTGTGCCACTCCCTGAGGGGTGGGGGGTTCAGGACACTCTTAGGGACTGAGAGACACCCCACATTCAGCGAATCTTGGATTCTTCGCTCCTTACCCAGGTGCCCCGCACACGCCCCCAGATCTGCTCCGGGGGGGGTGGTGGAATGGGAGAAATATAGAGGTGCCATCCTTCAGAGCCCCCCACCCAGAATATCATTATAAATTTGAACGCAGCTGTCAGGAATCCATCGACTGGCAAAATTATTAGCCGCCTCCTGCAATGTGAAGCACAAATGGATCTTAAAGGCCATAAGAAGGGGCTTTAAAAAGCAGGCAGAGGGCGACTGGTGCCCCGCAATAAGATGGGTGGGTGATGCTACCTTTGTTTGTGCCAACACTCATGAGCAGCGCTTTAACCATACTTCTTATGCTTCCAGACACACTGAGGGTAGTGTGACACACATACAGAGAGATTACATTTACTTCGCAGGGCCACTGTCACTGGAAAAAGTGACACGTCCAGCACAAAGTTAACCTGCTAAAGCAGTTCTCACACTATCAAGTGGAAATATTTTAAGGGGGTGGGGGCTCATAGGATTTTCAAACCGTTGCAAAATCAATGTGTCGCTCACAGCATGGCTCGGATCAAAAATCAGATCAGCATTAACTGCCATGCGATGACGCCGATGTGGGAGTGAGTGTGAGAGACAGAGGTCAGGGCAAAGAGGAAATGAACACTTAGCAGCTGCGGGGGTCTGATTAATAAGGCTGACACGCTACAAGGGGCGAGACAGGCAAAAGAGCAGGAAGTGTGCAACACACAAAAAACACACACGCTTATTCAGCATGGTCCAGTTCACCTGACACTTCTGAACTACTGAAGCAGCCAGTGGAGAACATGCAAGCCAAGTGCAAAGTGAGCTGGGCTCGGACTCAAACCCCTGTATGCTACCAACGGAAGCAATGTGTGCAAAACATGTCAAGATGGTGGTTAATTCGTTATACTGAAGAGCCCGGATCTCCCACACATAGATCTGATGGACACCGATGCTCAAGCATGGGACTGTTTATGATGGAATCTGGGGTCAGTGCATTTTCATTGTCATTTAATTTAGCTTCTAGTCTGGTCCGAAATCTATAAACAACTTGTTTAAATTTGTTTCAGTTGTAAATAATCATCCACTTGGTACAGATCCTGTATAGTATTAGTTTGATATACAGAATTCTCTAAAGCTGAAAAAAGTGTTGCATTTCATCAACTAAAAACACATGTTGGATTTCATATGTCATAAGATTTCACCAATATCTGCTGTTGTTTTATAACTGTGAAACGCGTGCCAGTCATCACACTTACTCCAAGGCAGAGAGCATAGTGAAAGCTGATATTTAAGCTAGTGAGCGACAGCCCCGAGGGGGTGTGGCCTGCCACAGAGTTTGCATGTAAGGCTAACTATGACGGAGTTCTTACTCAGTGTGGTATTCACTAACATGTTGCACACCAAAATATGCCAAGAGGATATAAAACAGGACTGACAGAGTGGCGCTCAGTAGGTTCCTGTTGCATTACATCTGACGTAAACAGAGCATGAAACTCTGCCTTGTTCCCTTATTTTCGTGCATTAACAGCATGCTGGATTTCCCTGAGTGTCACAAGCTGTTATCAGATGCCAGTCAAAAAAAATTAATTAAAAATTACTTGACCTGCGGGTGAATTATGGATTTCAGTTGATCATCAATACATTTTTTATGTGATACTTTCACATTCATGGGGAATACATTGCTATAGTTTCATGCATTTTATGATTAAATATAGCTTTTGTGACTGTTTGAACACTTTGCCACAAGCCTCCACTTTGACCCAGCCAAGTTCAGATGTTTCTCCCAGGTATCCAGTGTTCTTGATTGTTTGGTACTGGTGTGTTGGGAGCTGGAAGGGAACAAAAATATGAGGCGCTCTCACACCACCAGAACGTTTTTCTGGAACCAGAACTAAAGACTTTTGAACGCAGGAACTCAGCCCGATTGTAGTTCCTCAGAGGCAGTTCTGGAACACTTTTTTAGTACCTACTCCAGGCTAGGTACTTCTCATTGAAACACAAACTACCGTGGAAGCGCTTACAGCGATAAACTTGGCGATTTGTCATCCACAAGGACCAGCGCTATTTTGGAAGTTACACTGAGGTGCAGAAAAAGACACAAAAGCACAGCAAAAATTTTTAAAAATTATTCTTCTACCCCAATAACATTTAATGCATTAATTAATACATGGTTTTGCTTACGTCTATTACGGCATCAGAAAATTTGATCTCTAAATAATTTCTCTAATAATCTAAAATTCTTTTCTCTAATAATTGCCGATGTCAGCAGTGAAACTTGCTAGCGCTTATTAGTGGAATAATGCTTTTCTTTCTCTGGAAAAAGGATGATCGATTTGCTGGCCAGATTTAATAAGAATCACGAACAAGTCATATAAATAAAACATAAATAAAAAGCTGTGTCTTATTTTGATCGTGATCAAACAAATAACTAACAAACAACGAACAAAACGACTTATCCTCCACTGTTTTGGGGTGGTGGTGCAGTTTCATATGAAATTATGAGTGAAGTTTAAGCTACGAGCTTTTTGCATCTCCCATGCTTATTTAGCATAAAGGTCCCAGGTCCTGTTGTGCGGTGGGAAAGCGACCTGAAAGTGGCCAGTTCCAGATCGAGACAGATCAGGACCAGGTTCCAGAACTTCGGTGTGAAAGTGCCTATGGCCTGTCTGGGGGTCCCTGAGCACTGGGTTGAGAAACACACATTTAAGGTTTCGACCTGGCGCTCCTCAGGAATGGTCTACGGGCTCACGGTGCTCTCAGCCCTAGGCAAGAATTTTGGAATTAAATGAATGAAAATTATTCCCTTCATTCAACATGTATGATGGGCAAAATATGTTTCACAACAAAACCGGGCAAAGCAAAACTGAAGAGATCAAGGCACACAGAGCTCCGCAGTGTCAGAGAGCTACAGGCCAGTGTTGTATTGACAGACATCAGAATCAGAATTCCCTTTACTGGCTAGGTACAACTGCATGTACTAAGAATTTGTTCTGGCAGTATTGGTGCATTCATTTACAGAAAAAACAGAACATAAAGTTAAGAAAGATAGTATAAGTAGAAATAAAATGATATACTGGAATATATCTGGAATACAAAAATAACTAGACATGACCTTTAGTTCCTCTAAGAGCAGAGACTTCTAGAGCAAACCCCCCACCAGCACTGCCTTAATATACTGTCCGCTGACTTCTGTATTCAGGTTTTAATACAATATGAGTCATGATAAAACGATCCAGATGAAGAAAACCCCCAGAAGGCTCCAGAGAGCCCATAACTGTCGAAAAGCACACCAGCGACAGCAGCGCCACTGGCTAATAAGACAGTCTGCCACCATGTCATTCCAGCATACGCAGTAAAAGGCACAGTAAGGATTCTCACCAGGTTCAGGAGCGGCGTGCGTCTCACAGCGACGATACGCAAAATACTGTCCTGAAAGGGTCTGGTGGGCAGATTAATTATGGATCGTGGAGCGTATCAAAGGGGAGGGGGGACCACTCTACCAAAGTCCCCTAATAAAGACTTTGCCAATCAGGAGCTAAAGGTAAATTTGAGGGGGGGGGAGTTGTCAAATCCGTTATTTTACCATGTGATTATGTGCCTGGGTTGCCCCTCTTCCCCAAATCCGTCGTCCATGAGGTTAATTCAACAGCAGACTGCAACAGCTAGGCTAACATGCTTTCAGCAAGCAGGGCTGCCATTGAGGCTCATTCCCAATGCCGATCTCATAGAGGGTCGAGCATGTCCTCCTAATTTAATCGTATCCTTCCCCGTGAAAAGGGGAAGCAGCAGTCTCACAGCACAAACAACAACATTATATAGAAACGCAGAGCACTCGCTCACCCTCGCCATCAGCCCTAATTACTCAGGAGCTACAGATTGTGGTGGCTGATAAGTGTCCCAGCATGCAACACTTCCCTGAACCTGTCACATTCAAACCCCAACAGCCCTGTGCTGCAGCCTATATATGGCTGTGATATTTACTGACCTCAGCACAGCAAACAAGCATCGGTTTAACAGGTTAAATATGCTAAAGGACCCATGACCCTTTCATAGACAGCTGCGATAAATGTGTCAAGATAGAACAGATCTGTCCTTCTGCAAGTGCCAGTTTCATTTTTGCTAGGCTGAGCGGCTGCCTCTGTGAGCATCCTTGGCCAAAATGTCCTGCAACCGTCTGCCCCCATGTATATCATCACGTGGTAAACCAGATAGGAGTCATTTATAGCCTGTATGCAAAACACTTAGCTTTTTTACATAGCTGTACCAAGGCTAAATGAAAATCCATGATAATCCAATGGCTGGCCTTTCCAGTGGAATACTGATTAGATACATGGAAACACGTACATTTATTAATAAACACTATTAAGAAAGAACAGCAGGCCAAGTGAATACAGTTTACATTCAATTATTTATCAGATGCTTTTACCTAAAGCAACATGCATTACTTTAGACAGCAAGGTCAGCCGGCCCCTGGATTAATTTGGAGTGAAGGATCTTGCTCCAGGGCCCAGTGCTGAAATTTGTATCGTAACCCTGGGATGTGAACCAGTCACCTAACTCACTGACCCTCCAACAGCACTGATTATAGGGTTGCCAACTCTCACACATCTGGCGTGACACTCAAGCTTTCAAACTCCTACTCACACGCAAGAAATTTTCCAGCAAATCTATATTATACCATTATAAACCTAAAATTAGCTGCATCAAAAGCATTGCAGTAGTTCGCAAACCCTACAGACTATTTACAAGATAATAAAACTCTTCCATATATGTAAATGTGTGTGCAGACTTGTCTCGAATTGAAAATCTCACGCCAGCTGACCAAAGTTGGCAACCTTGAATTGCCTTTTAGAATAGATAGTTTATGGCGAAGCTTTGGACATTTTACAAAACAAGAAGCACCATGGCAGTTTGCACGTGCTCTCCGTGTTCCTCTGCGATTCCTCCCAGTTTAAAAAAAAAATGCTGTCTCTGTGGTGTCCTTAGCCGATGACTGACTGAGTGTGTCCTGCTATGGTCTATCATGCCATCCAGGGTGTCCCCGGCTTGGTGCCCTGTGCTTCCTGGGATTGGTTCCAGACTTACCATGACTGTCCTGGACACATAGTTATGGAAGATGATTAGAAATCTGTCCAAATTACCAGAGCCAACATACTTCAGCTCAGACCATTACTACAGTCTTTCAGACATACAGTACAAGCCATCTAGCATGCCAATACAGGATGGGGTCATAAAATGCACATACTGAATACATTTTTCTCAAAAGAAATTCCCATTGCAATACTAACTCATTTCACGGTAAGGCAACAAAAGCAACTTAATTCAAAATATTAATTGCCTCATCCAAGGGAAATAGAGCCCATCTCCTCATAAGTCTCTATAAAACATACCACCATAAAATTCAAATATAACATATTAGTATGCAGCTATGTAATGACTTAGTTTCCCTTTGAGTCCTGGGCTAAGACCCTGCCAATTCAAGACATCTTTGACAAATCAGCCATGTTTCCCTAACAAATGAAGCTTAATACAAAGAGAAAAGCTAGCCAAAGATAGAAGATACACACTTAAGCATACATATAAACAGAAATTGATAGCTATTAGGAGTTTGACTTACTGCATGTGCAGTTGCCAGATACATAACTAAAACCACATGCACTTTGCTTAAAAGGCTTCAAACTGATTACAGTTTAGAGCAGACAGCACCGACCTGCCACTGGAGGGGAATTCCAGGTTTGCCTTACCTTACTTGTCTTACTGAGTCCGCAACGTCCATAGGAGGAGAGACACCAGCTGTTTTGTGAAGTCGTTTGTTATGGAATACCACAACGACATCTCAGCATGATTTAAGTGGCAAAAGAGATTCAGTCCAGGTTATACTAAAAGCATCTATGGACTCAACACTCAAATTACTTTATAATGCCCAATACCTTTTCTCTTGAAGTTAGCTGGCTAGCTAAACTACAGGCAGAACGCGGCTGTACAATAAGCCTGGGTTTTCATAAAGGCAATTCTGCTCAATCGATTTGAGTTCGACTTGAGACAGCAATATTTTGGCGCTTAACCACTGTCACATGCCAAACATAGCTAAGCACGTAAAAATGGAACAATACATCTCAGCATCACAGCATGATAATCATTGCAAGCCAGTAAACAACCCCCCCAGACTCTGCCCCCACCCAGTTGATCCCAGAAAACATGAGCTGATGCTTCCTACAAGCCAAAGCTCGGGTCCCATCTCCCATCAGAGGAAAGGTGAGAAGACAGAAGCATTACAACACAAAATGGCCAGAGGGGGGCACTCTTGCTTTCCCTTCTCCATAGGTGCATGACTGCATCCTCTGAATGTTGCTGTGTAATCAACTCCCATGTGGAGATCAAAGAGCAAGAATGCCCCCCACCACCGAGTGAAACTGCTCTCATTATAATCACGGCCTCAGCTGCGCAGAGGAAATGATTAAGCCGAGTTTGCCGGTAGATATCACTGATGCGACCTCTTCACCCTGGTGACAGATTCTCCGGTGGGGGCTACAGCTGTGTCGCATTTAAAGCCAAACCCTGTTTATGACAAAGCCGGCCGAGCGCATGCACGCAACAGGACCTCCCCCACGATAATCAGTAAACATACAACTCCATGCTGGTGTCGGCATCCAGCTTGCTCATAATACTCTGGCCATCAGATTGTTTTCATCCTGTTAGCACATCTAAAGGTGGTGCCTTCCTGCTTCAGGAGACATTAATCAAAGTGTGCAGTATTCTGAGTGTGCAGAGAAGAACTGGCAGCACGTTTGGGTTCGAGGTGGGGAGTTGCATTCCATGCCAGGAGTCGTTCTGCCCTGACAAGCTCTGCGTTACTCTGCTTTTCGTCTGACAGAGGAATTCTGTAGTTTGTTCAGCCGCTTAGCAGGATCACTCACCTTGGGTAAAAGTGAACAGGAACGTGCAGTCAATGTAGCACAGGGGGCTTGGAGGGGGGACAGTTTTCTAAATCCCTCTTTCTCCTGCCTGCCCACAGAAGAGAGAGAGGCGCAGTCACAAAAGTAACACCCTCCCCAAGAAAACGAGAGATGAGATGAGAGTGGGCAATTCCATCCATCCATCCTCTAATTTCTTATCACCGCCCTGTCTGCTATCCGCCACGTGCAGAAACATGAAACGTGGTGACCTCATCCACGACCCAGCATCAGCGGTAACCAGAGAAAGACCCGGTAACAGATCCCCAAAAGAGCCTGACATCAGCTAATCGTTCCCTCTCAGTCTGTGCAGAAACAGGGCAGGCGCCAGCAGGTGTGACTGGGCTCCCCTTCCTCCTATCCCGCAAAGGAATCTCTGGAGGAGGGTCGCCCCGTGTCCTCCGAACACCCCCGCTCGTGTTCAGCTGCAGCTCCACCCCCACGCCACCACACACCAAGGGGACCAAACATTGCAGAAGGGGCTCATTAGCCAAGGCTGCCTCATATCACTCCTCATGTTTAGTGAGATGCAAATCCAGCCTGCAGGAGGAGTCACATGTTTCACATTCCCACACAAGACCTCAAAGCACACACCGTATCATAATGACACCAGCCTGAAGTTGAAGGACGCACTGGGCTGACAACAGTTTGTGAAATCAAATGAATAAAACAAAGCTTTATTTTCCATTTGCACAAATACTGGTATATGGGAATTCTTTCATTTTCACATATCCCGTTCAACGCTCCTTAGATACATAGAAGCATATGGCTGTGTGTGTGCCTGCCTGTATATGGCAAAAGAAGTAGTCTGAACCCCCTTGAAATTTGCTTCCCAGATCAGCAAAAATCTAGGGAGTGGGACCCCCCCATACAATTTATTTCTGGCTACGGTGAGAAGCTTGTGGACTGAGTACAAGGTCAGGCCATTAATCCAGTACCAATGGCGTATTTTGAGGGGAATAAGGGCCTTTGCCCAGGGATCCAGTGGAGCTGTGACTATTCTGCTGAGGGTCATACCAGCAACCGCCCAAACACAGAGACCGAATCCGCTGAGCCACACACTAACACAGCTTAGCACAAATCTGAAAGGCAATCTCAGTCATTTCAGATGAACATACAATAAAGTCCGTCTAAGACATCAGGGGCCCAAATCATAGGCTACTCCTTAAACAGGAAAGGGGAGGAGTCAATTGGTGGCTCTTGAAATCACTTGTGACCATGACTTGGATAAGCAGGTAAGGAAAAGGAGACTGACTGAAGGATGAATAAGTGGGTAAGGAAAAAGAGATGGACAGATGGATAAGCAGGTGAGGAAATATGGACAGATGCATAAGTAGGTATGGAAAAGATGGCGGGATGGATGGATAAGTGGGTAAAAGATGGATAGATGGATGATCAGATGGCAAGGAAAAGAGACGAATGTAAGGAAAAGAGGCTGATTGATAAGTGGGAAAGGGGAAAGGATCGGAGGGGGTTGCTCAAGGCACAAACAGACAGGGCAGGAGTGAGATTTGAATCCTCAACTCAGGTGTGGGGCAAGAGAGCTACCAGCATGTACCCATCTGACACAGAACTCCTGCAAAAGCCCATTTATCAGTCTAATTGTAGAAAAATCACTCTACACATTGATCAAGGTGTTCAAGACATCTTTGATATTAATGAATAACAGGTTTGATAAATGCATTACTGAAAGGCAGCTTGAGTACCTTCTTGTAATCTACACACCACACTGTCATCAGCATCATAGCCTCCCATTTCAAACTGATAATTACCTATGCAGTTACTGCAAAATGAATGAACTTCAGCAGCAGTGAAACAATAGATACACAGAAATCTATTTCTCCAGCAGACATTTTTGTCCAAAGCAATGTATAAGTAAGGCATATGGCATATTACAATCATACAGCTGGCGAGGAGTCAACTAAGCATTAGGGCGGCCAGGCTGAGCTGCCAGCGTACGACCGGTAACAATTCAGCACAGAAGCAAGAGCTATGCAGTACATTACATAACACTGTAGGAGACTCACAGGAGAGTTATGAAAATGAGACAACTGCAAAAAAACAAACCCATCTAGGATATACAAGAGACCAGATAAGCTGAGCCTGGACAGTAATTTTCTGGGAGTTTCACCATGTCTGCAGGGGCCATTTTTAATGATTTTGCAATGATTATGATTTAATGATGGTGGTAGTGTGTGGCAGGCTAAGCCTCTGCACCTGTGATCAGAAGGTTGCCAGTTTGAGCCCAGCTTTGGCCCTTGAGCAAGGTCCTTCACCCCCAGCTTCATAGGTCCTGCTGCCCTTCGCTGCAAAGCTTGCTCTCACCAACATGTGTCATGGAAAGCAAGACGGGGCAGGCGAAAAGAGGATTCGCTCACAGGGACTGATAAAGTGTCATTATCTTATTTTAATGATTATGAAAAATACAGTAGAAGATATTCTTTATTTGGAGAGGCTGACTTTTGTGTGCCAATAGCAATTGTTTTTGTGATTATTCATGGGACTTAAACATAAAACTTTACTTTGTAAAGATCATGTGCGCCTGTAGGTCTCAGCTATGAGATCGCAGAGGAAGACAGGGCAGATCAGTGATTGTTGATTTAGTTGAGGTTAATCTCTTGATTTTCATTATATTACTTTGTCTCATTTAATTAAGTCGGCTTCATGTAGTCATAAATTACACCACACGATGGACAGTAAAGGGAACAGAGGGAGCATCAAAATCAGCTGAGGTCGACAGCTCTTCAATCAAGACAACAGTAGGTAAAGCTCTCCTCATAAAGACGCCCTGTGTGAAAATAAAAATTCTTAAATTTTAAGATCATATGTATTTGCTAGTAATAATTTTGGTGTGGTATATGGTTCAGCAGGTAAGGATGCTGCACCTGTAGCTGGAAGATCACCAGTTCAAATCTCTGGGTCAGCAGAGTGATGTCACCATTGACCCCTTGAACAAGGTCCTTTACTCATTTGCACATCACTTTGGATAAAAGGACGTACTAAATGAATAATGTAATATTTATGTACATGATATATTATTTATGTATTAAAAGCAACATGTCCTCCAGCATTCAAGAGCATTACTACTCATTAAGGTCGGTAGCCATGGATCTTTACTCATGGTCTGTGTTCTGACTGCCTGAAATAATTATACAGGCACTAAACAGACATGATGGCTATCATTCACGGTCAGGGCTGTCCATCAACATTTTTGTTGCTTTATAAAGCGCTGCAAAGGTTGAATTTATATGATACCCAACGAAGCATCTTCAGTAGACTTTTACTGGGGGGTGGAACAAATGCAGGACAGGGGACCCCCTGGATACTGTCCATCTCAGGGCCCTCACACGCAGAGTCAAACGCTGAGGAGTCACCTGACCCGCAAACACGAGCTATACGCTGATGGCAGGGCTGGATTTGAACCTGGAGCCTGACAGGTGTGGGGGGGCAAAGCTTCCCTCCAGATTAACACAAACAAAATTCATAGCAGTACAATAACTGTCAAAGGAACCTCCATATCAGTAAGAAGAAATGCCCAAATAGTCAAATCATTCATTTTGAAAAAAAGACAGGAAATCGATTAGAGAGGGGGTCAATTAGACAGGAATATTATGAGTAAATAAATGCACTAAATTATGTTTATATAACATTTAAAGAGAAGCCATTCCTTTTAGCTAAATGCATATTCTTTTTGCTTGCTTATCTTTGTTGGAATTGTCTTTTCATTTAAGGTATAGCGAATATTAATGCGTATACTTCAGCCTGGTAATTGACTGTTGTTTTTACTGAGGAGTCCACAGTGAGAAATGACTGCTGCACCACACAGTGGCGTGGAAAGTTATGGAAGACTGGCTAATTAACTTTCTGGAAGTTTCCACTAGCCGTTTCACTCAAACCCCTATACTTATATATAAAAGAATTACACAACCAAGGCTGATGGGCGCATTCTTCTGGGATAACGTCACGTTTGCTCCTGGAAAGCTTAAAGCATGAGGGAATATTCTAGCATTTTGTAACACAATGTCAATCTAAGCTACTCAAGTTTAACACCAGTGGGGGGGGGGGGAAGACACTGATATGTCAGGTGAAGGAAATGCAATATAACTCGAACTTGACAGATGCTAACTAGGCTGGTTTCCACTCACTCATCCCCATAGATAAGTCCATCATTGGACTGTCCTAAACTCTACAGTTAAGCTGCTCTGGTATATGTGTGTCTCCACTTTCTGAACCTAACCTTGATATAACTAACCCAATTCAAACCTAATCATCCATCCATCCATCCCTCCCTCCCTCCACCCACTAAACTGCTTATCCAGTAGAAAATTCTCAGTGAGCCTGAAGCCTATTCCTGAATGCAACGGACACAAGTCAGGGGACACCCTGAACGGGATGACAGTCTGTCACAGGGTATGACACACCCTAGAAGGGATGCCAGTCTGTCACAAGGCAGAGGACACCCTAGACAGGATGTCACTCTGGCACAGGGCATAAGGCAGGGGACAGCCTGAACGGGAAGCCACTCTGTCATAGGGCATGACACACCCTGGGCAGGATGCCAGTCTGTCCCAGGAAATAATGCAGGGGACACCCTAAAAGGGATGACAGTCTATCGCAGAGAACATACTCAGTTAGGGCAATCTGGAGTCATGAATGCACCTAACAGCATGTTGGGACCAGTGGGGGAGGCTGGAACTCGCTCAGACAAAAGCAGAACATGCAAACTCCGCAGTTAACAAGCACTGCTGATGAATTATTCCCTCAAACCCCTGAAGAAAAAATAGGCATGACACAAACCATCACTATGAAATGCTGAACTGAATCCAGCCCATCCACCGGATGATGCTAATGCAGTAATTAACTGAAAAAGTCACACACTCTCCAGACACTTCCTTCATAAGCTACAGAGGGTTTGATGTTTATTTTGGTACAGAGGAAACAGCACACAGTGTTTCAGTGTCAGCATGTGTCCATCTGGATTAGCATAGCACCCTTGAGAGACCAGCTGAAACATTTCCTTGGAATTGATTTTGAGCAAGAAAATGAGTGTGTAAAAATGTCACAGAAGAGATATGTGGAGAA
>JAAGVU020000001.1:28221891-28241758 GCA_011763525.2 Mormyrus iriodes
GGGGGCTTGTTTTGGTGCGTGTGGTTAGAGGGTCGGGGCGGGCCGGGGGGGGGGGGGGGGGGGGGGGGGGGGGGGGGGCGGTATAGGATCTCCTACCTCCACCACCCTTTGTTCTTGTCATAGATCAAGGTTCTCCCACACACTTCTGTTCCATTCAGCCTCTGAGCAAATCTGTCCTAGTTTACAGTAGTGCCTGCAGTTACCATAGTTTCAGTAAATAACACTCAGGACTTTTGGTGTATAACATAATAATACAGTGCTTCCCAACCCAGTCCGCGAGAACCCCCAGACAGCACACCTGTACCAAATATACAGTGTCCTTGATTGGTTCAGGTGTGCTGAGAGCTAGAATGGAGCAAAGATGTAGACTGTCTGGGGGTCCCCAAGGACTGGGCTGAGAAATGCTCCGATAATATTCCCAATGGGACCCTAACTCATGTTTAGTACTCATCACTCAACATCAGTCTGTATCTTCCAACCGCTTATCCAGTACAGGGTCCTGGTGAGCTATCATTATCCCAGGATGCACAGGGCACATGGATGGGGACATCAGTAGATCACAGAGCACAACCACACACACACAATCACATATTAGGGGCGATACTGACACACCAATGGCTAGAGGGAGGAAACCCACTCAATACAGAAGCACGATATGAATGCGCAACCCTGAGGTGCAATGTGATATAACACCACCTTCACACACTAACAGGGCCCACTAAAATCACCACAGTGAGACCAGGTTGGAGCACATTTCCCCCATCTGCTACATACTGCCAGGGGCAATATTGTTAGAATTTATCCTCAAAATTAATCTTGCTAGTGCTGAATTATAAGTTGCAAAAAAAAAAAATTAAAAAATGTGCCGTGACAGACATGAGAACATACCGACTGCGAGATGACAACAGTGTCACATCCATCCATCCATGACTGTTTATTTTAAATAGGCGACAGTGAAATATTTACCACCAGGAGAGTAAATCATTCTGAAAGACACAATCCAAAACATAAGATCTGATGCTGGGCATTAACCCATTAAAAAGAACTTTATATGCATTATACAAAGTATGGGAAACAGCTCATTTTAAATTGTTTTAAGAATCCAGAGACCTTTATTGTAGCATGCTTTAAAATGTTTTCAAGCTTGAAACGGATATATGGACATGGGTTGCATTAAGCATGGTTTAGGCATAACATATAACATACAAAAGGTATCATATATGTAGGAGCGTTTATATGCATTACATGTTCAAACATCAATCCCGTTTCACAGTTTAACACACATTTTTATAAACAATAACCGGAAGTTCCGTTTAGGACACAATGGGTAGCACTATTGCCTCAAACCCCCGGAGTTATAGGTTTGAATCCCACCTCTGCTCTGCATGTGCAGTTTTTACATGTTCTCCCCATGTAACACAGGTTCTCTCCCACAGCCCAAAATGGGCATTTATGTGAATTAGTGTCTCTGAAGTGTTCGTATACTGTGATGGAGCAAGATCTCATCCAGGGTGTCTCCTGCTTTATGGACGGTGCTGCATGGGATAGGCTCCAGGCTGCCATGCAACCTCATACTGGATAAGCAGCTGAAAGATGGATGAATCCAGCTGATCATATATAAAGTTTTTGGAGTGACTGAAGAAATTTGATTTGTAAGTTACGTTTTTTGTTTGTTTTTTTTAATCATAACATGACAAACTATACATTTTCACAGAGACAGCACACATATATGCTTACTGAGGAAGGCTTCATAGCTGCTTCCTGCTGTGTGTTCTTATTCAAAACAGAACAGAAAAAAAACTATGTATGTGAACCAACATGTAAATATGTAGGGAACTAACCATTAGTTATGCTTCCGTACAGCAATCAGAAAATAAGGTCACTGCCGTTGGTAGGCTTCTATTCATTAGATATCACATTCAAAGCAGAACGCGGTGTTTAACTACCGAGCATAGCATCTGTTATCTAGTCAGGATCACAGTCTAAATGAAACGTCTCACAGTTCCCTTTTAATGATTAAAAGTACTTTCTTAGTGTCTGTAAGTTTTTAATAACTTACGCATTTAAGCGGTTTTGTTTCTCTAGGACCTAAGTAGACGATTTAAAAGCGGCAATCGGGAACTTGGAACCGGATATCTTCCTCATGACAGCTCCTGTCACTGCAACCACCCAGCGCGCGCCCGCGCGCGTGCGTGCATGCGTGTGTGTGTGTGTCTGTGTGTGCAGCACGCACTCAAAGCAGGAAGTCAGTCCCCCGACACACCGAAAAAACACCAAAAATGACGTCCCGTCTAGGCACGGGGCTTGTTTCTGGGGCGGACAGTCCGACCCTCCACCCTCACCATGACACTTTCGCCAAGGTGTCACGACCCGACGCCGGTGGCTCGCGGCCACACGAGTTTCGGCCTAAGCACTGCAGCAGGGGTGCGAGGGCAGCCAGAAAAAAAACGAGGAACACGAAGCGAGTTTTGGTTTCAGAGGATGCAGAAGTTGGCGCCAGCGAGCGTGCACTATCCGCGTCGCATTGCGTGATCACTGAGGGGACAGGGACCGATCTTTCTGCCCCATAAACGGCTTTCAGCATCTCTCCACATGATTTCTCTCTTTACCCCCGGGGCACACATTTGTCACAACACAGAGGCTTAAAAAACATGCCCTTTCCTTAATGCTTACAGGCAATCATCGTTTTTTCTCAAAACAAAAAGCATGCTTCTTCCACGTGTAGAATATTAAGCTGCATTAGAAGTATCTGCTCTCTTCACATCAGCCTGTGCAGTTTACTAAAGATACAGATTCCCTTTTAGAAGCGCTTCCTTTTGTTTGACCATTACCACAATTTCCCCCTTGCCTGTGAAGGGGACATGACGCAAATACATCGCCAAACCTGTGGTCCTCAAGAAACTCAAGAAATATACAGGCCTACGCTCCCAACATTTCTGTCTACCCCCCCCCCCCCAAGTGTGCCTCCCTTAGCTTAAATGCAAATCTGATACCAATTCCATCCTTGGTTAGCGTCAACTGATTTATTTTAAGTACTTATTAAAAACGCACTGGCCAACGTATCTGCACATCTCAGACACCATGCACTTTACTTCCAGGGCTGTGGGGCGGCCGGGATACGCACTTTGCACTACACACTTACGGACTGCAGCCTCACACAGAAATACGGGTTTTTTAAAAGAAGCCAAGCCAAGTCTTTATATACTCCAGTAACCAGAGTCCTGTTATAATTTAGGTAAGCACAAACTGCTAAGCCACGGTGCTGGTAAGGCTCTGTATAATGTGCCATATGCAGCCCGTGGACGAAATGCACGGTTTCGAAAAGAGGAAGCGCCGCAAGCCTAGGTACCTTATACACGGGCGTTTTTGCACTGATCGGAACCGGCCGACCCAGCCGCTTAACGCACTGGAACCCATACTAAAGCACCGGCTCCGGATTGACAGAAAGCGGGGGCGTAGATGTCAGATCATCAATTCATCATTTTCAGACAACATGCAAAAAGCGAACGAAAAATCGGAGCTTCAGCCTGGTAATTGACTTTGTTGTTTTTACTAGGGAGTCCACAGTGAGACAAAAAAATGGCAATATTCACGTACATGATCCAATCGTGACATTTGCCGGTGGTCCCAATTCCAATCCCTTTACGTGCGTAATTAAAACAACGGTCAGTGTGTGTGTGTTTTTTAAGCGTTAACGAAGCTGCTGTCACTGGCAACTGTGCATCTCCACCCACGATGAGAATATTATCTGGGTAAAAATAACCAATACAATAATGTATATGTAACAGGGCTTACATGTGGAAAAAAAAACTATGCCGGTTATTATTTATAATATTATTATTGCAGTTATGGGCACAATTAAGTTAGCAAAATATTCAAAATTATTTTTGAAAGGAAGTTCGCAATATGAAACCGAAAATCGCATTGAATGCTTTGACACCCTAAACTTCAAATGAGAAATAATTCCGCTTGACAAGAGTAGCCGCGATGAAAACAAGTATAGTGGATAAAACGAAAAAAAAAAAAAATAGGGAGCGACCCCCAGAGGAAACGGCAGCGGTCGGAGAGGGTGGACAGCGGGCACGCTTCCGTTCGGCTTACCTTAACAAGCGAAGCGAACGGAGCCAAGAGGTACCGTGAGTCCGGCAAAGACACCCCGGCGGCCGGCTCGCATAGCAGATCGCGGCTCGCAAGTAAGAGCCTTCGGCAGCCAGTTTCCGGGTTAGCCGCCCTTAACGTCACTGTGTCGGTCACACAGGTTCAGGCATGGTGCGCTACAACAGCTATAAAAGGAATAGACCTGCTACCACAGGGGCATGCAGGGAAATGCAAGTGTCTCACGGCATCTAAATTATGTACTGTAACTTAAAGTCGGGTAAATGCAGCCTGGATACATGTACACCTGTCACCCTGCAAAAAATAAATAAAATAATTTCATCTTCATTAATGCCCTGATGGTTTCACTCTGATTTGTTTCCCGCAAGCGGATAGCCTGCACCTGAAAGATCTTATGAAATTGGTTGCTCAATCAACGAAAAACTGAAACGTGTTAATGAGCGCCTGCCTAACATATCTATTTAAATTCAACATACTGCTAAAGTCGATCGATTAAGTATCTACCCAAGTCCAACATACTGTGAAAGCGAATCAGATACGGTTCTACTAAACTTCAATACACTTAAAGCGGTTCAGTTACGATGTTAAAATCAATACACTGTTAAAACAGCTCGGTTAAAAATAAAGCCTACCCAACTCGCACACATTATAAAAAAGGGATCAGTTAAGGATCTAACTAACCTTAACGCACTGTTAAAGGGATCGGGTAAGGATCTAACTAACCTTAACGCACTGTTAAAGGGATCGGGTGAGGATCTAACTAACCTTAACGCGCTGTTAAAGGGATCGGGTAAGGATCTACCTAACTTCAACACACTGTTAAAGCAGATTGGTTAACCCTGAGTCTACCTAACTTCGAAAAAGCCTAGTTAAATACGATCAGTTAAAGACGGTCAAAGTCAAATTCATTTATAAAGCACATTTTAAAACAACGTTTGCTAACCAAAGTGCTGTACAAAATCACCAAAAGGAAAGGGGAAAAAACATCATAATAAATAAAAATGAAAAACGGGGGTATATGAGAAGATAAAAACATCATGTAAACACCGATAGCAAAGGAACGTAAGATGTTAGTAGTATTGACAGAGGGGGACATGCCAAACTGTTAATATGTCTTAAAAGCTAGACGGTAGAAATGTGTTAAAACGTATCGGTTAAGATTAGCATAGGCCTACAGGCGCACTAAATAAAGCACATTTTCCTTTAGGCAGTCCTTTACATTTCATTGCCTAGTGAAAGACGGAAATCATAAAGTCGTAATTCATATTTTAATTGTAAGCTAATCACTCACGAGTTGAAGTAAGTTGTTTTACATTTATTTAGGCTAAGCCAGTCACAATGAATAAATACGAAAATGTTATAATAAAAACCGTAATAAAAACAATTGAAACTATTTATCCGCAATATTGTCCATTTTGTATGAATTTATTGCAAACGCACTTTCGGGGATTTCATAAAGGCATTTCTTTTACAGTCAACGACCTGAGACGAACGGCGCAGGTGAATTTAATCGGATAGAGGGTAATTAAATTAATCGATACAGCAGCTATAAAAGTATCGGTATGTGGCTCCCTTTTCGTGCAGGAAAAAAAAAGTGTTTCTGTACGGTACGAGACGGTTAAAGTTTTGGCGAGTTCCTTAGCATCGCTTTAACTATCAT
Source organism: Mormyrus iriodes (assembly GCA_011763525.2). Classification (NCBI taxonomy): domain Eukaryota; kingdom Metazoa; phylum Chordata; class Actinopteri; order Osteoglossiformes; family Mormyridae; genus Mormyrus; species Mormyrus iriodes. The sequence continues at coordinate 28,227,668 of JAAGVU020000001.1, forward strand.
GCCGAAGGAGCGTATCCATATAAATGTTGTTATTATCGGCCACGTGGATAGTGGCAAGTCTACGACCACCGGCCATCTCCTTTATAAGTGCGGCGGCGTGGACCCCAGGACCCTTGAGAAGTTTGAAAAAGCGGCAGCCCAGGTCAGGGTTTATATATATATTTTTTTTTTTCTTTAATTACGAAATGTAATGTTCTTAACTTTTTTTTTTTTTTCTTTAGATGGGCAAAAGCTCTTTCAAGTTCGCCTGGGTTTTGGACAAGCTGAAAGCAGAGAGAGAGCGTGGGATCACTATCGACATCTCGCTGCTTAAGTTTGAGACTCAGAGGTTCTCCATCACGATCATCGATGCACCCGGACACCGCGACTTCATCAAGAACATGATCACCGGCACATCCCAGGTACAAACTCCCTGCATGGCCTGGTTCTCACCGTTTGGCGGTATGATGGCAGCGGTGACTTACCATCCAGCGCGTCATTACAGGCTGACGCGGCTATTCTGGTGGTGTCCGCTGCCAAGGGTGAATTCGAGGCCGGCATCTCCAGAAACGGCCAGACTAGGGAGCATGCCCTGCTCGCTTACACGCTGGGCGTCAAGCAGCTCATCGTCTGCGTCAACAAGATGGATCTGACCGAGCCGTCCTACAGCCAGAAGCGCTATGATGAGGTGGTGCGCAACGTCACTGTCTTTATCAAGAAAATCGGATATGACCCAACAGCTGTGCCGTTTGTGCCCGTTTCTGGCTGGAATGGTGAGAACATGCTTGCATCCTCTCAGAAGGTAACCACTGCTTTTGGCCTCAAGGTGCTCATATAATTCTCATGAGCATTTGCTTAAATGCAGTGTTCCATCTATGTGGTAGATGCCTTGGTTCAAAGGATGGAAAATCAAGCGAAAAGAGGGCAATGCAAATGGTAAGACTCTACTGGAAGTCCTGGATGCTCTTCTTCCGCCAATCAGAATTGTCAACAAGCCTCTCCGATTGCCCCTTCAGGATGTCTACAAAATAGGAGGTGGGTATCTGCTAAACTCTCTCCACTTGGACCGTTGCTGCCTAGATGTAACCCTTTTTCCATATCTGCAGGAGTTGGTACGGTCCCAGTGGGAAAGGTAGAGACTGGTGTCCTGAAACCTGGGATGCTCTTGACATTCTCACCAGCCAAGCTGACTGCTGAAGTGAAGTCCATAGAGATGCACCACCAGGGACTCCAGACTGCCCTACCTGGACACAACATAGGCTTCAACATCAAGAATGTGGCTGTTAAGAACTTGCGGCGAGGGAATGTGGCTGGAAATGCCCAGCATGATCCTCCACTGGATGTTGCCAGCTTTATTGCCCAGGTACCTTGCATAACTATGTAAATACTGGCTTTCATTCAAAATCTCACAAATTGAGTGCCTTCATGGTATCTACCCCTTGACACTTTCCTCCTGGCCCCAGTAAGCCACCTGAGTTACGGTTTCCTAAATTTTCTGTGCAGGTGATAATTCTCAACCACCCAGGAATGATAAAGACTGGCTACTCTCCAGTGTTGGACTGCCACACTGCCCATGTGACCTGCCGCTTTGCTGAGCTACAGCAGAAGCTTGACCGCCGGACAGGGAAACCACTTGAGGAAAATCCTCAAGCCCTGGTGTCTGGAGATGCTGCCATTGTCAAGCTTGTTCCTGTGAAGCCTCTCTGTGTGGAGAGTTTCTTTAGCTACCCTCCTTTAGGTGAGATCTGTGGTGTATCAAAGTAATCTGCAGTGTGGTGATTGTCTCCAAAGGTGACCTTCTGTACCTCTCTTCTTTCCCCCCCCCCCCCCAGGTCGGTTTGCTGCTAGAGACCTGAAGCAGACTGTGGCAGTTGGCATCATCAAGTCAGTGGACAAAATTGATCAGACCCCAAGGAAGCCTGCCTCAAAAGTACAGTTTTCAAAATGAACTGTTTGACATGTGGAGCAGCTCTGTAAAAGGGATCTTTTTGGTGTTTTGACCCCCTTCCTCCACCCCCACACCACACCTGTAATGTTTGACTTCTGTTTAAAAATGGCAACTTGTCCTAAAAGGGTAGGTTGAGGAATAAAATCCTGGCCTGTTGCAATTGAGTGGTACTGAGTTCCTGGCTGATACTCCTGGTTGGTGGCTCGGGGGGGAGGGGGGAATGGCATATAATGGACACAGGTATGACTTCTGTATTTGTCTAACATGCATCATTTGCTTTTCATCCCTCCCATGGTCAGAACTTCATATTCATACTGCAGTTGGTAATACTGAACTTGGTACCTCAGGCCCCTATTAATCGTAACATGAAGCGCATTAGTAAGATTCATGTAATGCTGCACAATTTGCCTGTAGGCTTTGAAACTGGAATGATGGGGTGGAACTGCTGTGGTGGAAGAGAGGTGGCTGCAGTTTCACAAGCTCATTATGGAGCTTTTTTCATTAGTAATCCATGGATGACATGTGAGGTTTCTTTTGCATAAAAGGCCCAGGTACTAACCTGCCTGTAAATGTTTCCATGTGGAAAATGCAATTCTATAGCCATTCAGTGTAGAAGTAACAAGTCTGAGGATATAAGCATAAACCAATCCAAGCGATTAGTTAATACCTTTTTAATATACTGTAAATTCTTTGATCCAAATTGACTGGACAGAGCATGGGTAATTTGTATTAATGTTTATCAGACACTATCACTAAGGGGGGGGAGAGAGACAAAGGAAATTCCACAGTCTGCTATAACAAAGGTTTATGAGGCCCAGAACCTTCAGGAGACCACATGCTGACATCGGGCATACTTTTCTAGTGTACATGAGTCCAAGGGCTGCCCAGACTGCAGGAGAGGTGTCTGGGGATATCCAGGGTCCCATGCCTTCATCCACTGTGTCAGGAGGGACTTCTGAAGAACCCACAGCGGGGGCCCCCACCCCACAATCCACACCAAATGGAAGAAATCTGTACCTGCCAGCTGCTATGTGTGTCACAGGGAGTCAAGGGTGGGCTACATACATGCCCATATTTCACGATATTTGGGGGGGGGTGACGATGCAGCTGCTTGTGTCCTGTGACTGTCTCCCCCACCTGGTGGAGAATTGATTCCCTTGAATGTTACCGAGATACACAGACCGCATCACATTTTTAGGTACCAGGCTTCCACAGAACGGCTCTCTTCAAACAATCAGCAAGCAGCACTCAACGATACATTTAATGGTGGTACAGCTCATCCTCGGACATGCAATTATTAGCTTCGCGGTAAATCTCGTCTCATCTTCCTCCATCTCTTAAGTCTTCCAGGTGAGAGAGAACTTTGAAGTCTGAAGAAGTTACCTTGATTCTGCGGGTATTTCAGGGATATAAGCGATGATACTGGTGATATACAAGCTAAGAGAGATGGCCTTTGACCTCCGTAAGCTCCTTTAGCAGGCAGCATACATTGATAGGATACAGAAACACAGGTATGTATACATACATTATGCACAGGCATGCACACATATACATGAATGTACATACATGTGCATGTATGTATACATACATACACACATACCATGGCAGATGCTGGATAAGTGCTGGAGGATGGCGACCGCAAACCTAGTAAGGTGTGCCGGTTTGGAAGGCTAGGTTAATACTGGTAAAGGCAGGTTAATGCGGTTTATTAACAATACATACACACACCGCACACCTTTGGCCAGGTGAGCCTGTGGGGGATTTTACGTTCTCTCTGCCCATGTCTGTAACAGCAGCTATTTACAGAGGCATGGCCTTCTGACCCACAGTGGCATCCTATTGGATGGAGCATGCACTGAGGGGCGAGGCCAGCTAGAGATTGGGTGGCTGAGCTGTCCATCCCAGTGTCAGTCAGTCAGAATGTGCACGAATGACATGGGGAACACCCCCTTCCGTTCCGGCTGCCCTTCGATATGGCCAATCTGTGATAGGAAACAATGAGGCAGGGTTACTAGAGGTTACCACAACAAATGAAATCAGTAGCAGAGTCACAAATTAGGACATGCAGTACATTCGGTGAATAACACTAAGACACCAGCATTCCAAAACAACAAACGTCAACTGTTATGCGCTATACATACTTGAAACCCATTTTTGGGATTCTGTCCAGTTTCCTCAAGAAACACTGAGCAGCGATTTACATTAGGAAGAGCATTGAGGAATATATATGCATGCGCATGGTGTGGAGACGCATCAGGAGGGTCATAGATGGACACTCACCCACCACTCCTGATCCTCCTCCCCGGTCACCACAATCACCTCGCCTTCCACGAACGTCAGCTCGTCGTCATTGTCTGCCTGGCAGTCATAGATGGTCTTCACCCGCCTCGCTTTGACTTTACCCTGCAGGGACATGGCAACGTTTTGAAAAACCCTCCCACAGCTAGAAACAAACATGGCTAGATCAACTGGGGGGTATTCCACAAAGCAGGATTTCTTGCTTAGCTGGTTAACTTGACAAATTTAAGGTACTCTGAGCTAAACGTAAGGGAACAAAGATAAAGTTCATTTAGTTCAGACTACCTTAAATTCAACAAGTTATCCGGCTAAGCAAGAAATCCTGCTTCATGGAATACCCCCCTGGTGTCTCTAAATTGCCCATAGTGTGATTTGTGAGTGAATATGTATCCTGTGATGGAATAGATTGTCCCCCACCTTGTGCCCTATGCCTCATGAGATAAATTCCAAGCTGATTAAGTCTAGATACCAGGAAACTACCAACAAAGTGCACATCTGCAGTCCTTAGTTCTGGAGGAAAAATTATTTTATTAGGCTAGTACTGGATATACAGCATGTTACGGACACACATTTACATCGGAAATTTCTAATCCCATAGTTACAGAGGAACTTGCATTTTAATAAGAAATACATGTACATGCATAAGAAGGCGCTCTGCATAATTTTTATATGCATCATCTCGAATCAACAAACCATAATATTGTTAAAAGGATAAAGCCCCACTGGTTTCAAACACTGCCCTAAATCATGCATGCATGCATTTATGAAGAATGAGAGCCCCTTGGAGATCACTCATCAGACTGGAAGACTTACAGCAGAGATCATGAGTGACCATTCTGCTTCTGGCACTAGGAAAGCAGTTAATTTCCTAGCTGTGCTTTGGGAACAATGGTGGTGTGTTTTTCTTTAGTGTAAACATATGAGTACTTAAGTGTGGTCTTCAAGACATTTTTAACATCTCTCAGTTCTTTGTGCATAAAAGCTCTTTGGATGAGGAGTAAGGAAGCACTGCCTACTGTATCTAAGGAAAAGACTTCTTCAGGACAATGTTGGCATGTTGGAACTTACAGTGTTTATCTTTCTGGGCAGCGGTACGGGCATCTCGCTGGCGCCGGCCGGGCCGCCATTGGCGTCTTCGCTTGGCTGCTTGGACAATGGTTCCACCTGCTGACTAGGAGCTGGCGAATCCAAAGACAGAGATTTGGGCATCGGCTCCATGGAGGGGGGCTTCTGGGCAAATTCTGCCACTGGGGGCTTCGCAGGGATGTCAGAAAACTGGGGTTTGGGAGGTAGGTCTTTTATTTGGGGCTTGGGGGGCAGGTCTCCCAGTTGCGGTTTAGGAGGAAGGTCAGACAGTGGTGGCTTTGGGGGTAGCTCTCCAGGCTTGGGGGGCAGCTCTGAGATCTGGGGCTTGGGAGGAAGGTCTCCTAGCTGGGGCTTCTCTGGCAGGGGGGATTTCTGGAGAACCTCAGTGGGTTGGGGTGACTTCTGGAAGGCCTCGGCGGGCTGGCTGCTTTTTTCCATGGAGGCGTGGTGGATGGTGTCTATTTTACGTAGTGCCACTGAAACAGCAGGACATCATAATTCTTACATAATAAACCAGGAAAAGTGTGAGTTTGGTGGTCTGTTTCGTATATATACTACATCTCCAGCTGCAGCCTGCAGTGCAATGACTCAACTGGATTAAAGCGGCCTGATCCTAATCCACAATCCTGTAGGACGTTTATTTAATTAAGGATTTTGGTGATACCTAAACCAGCATCTTCAGTAGTCTCAAGTATATAACCATTGCAGTGGATAAATGTAATGGTTGTCAAAGCAATATGATTACTGGCTGGAAAAACTCCAGGAACCACAAGACTTACCTTTTTGAGGTAGTCTGGGAAGGACCCTTGGACCAAGTGTAGATTTTGTAGTACTCGAAGCAGAACTGAAGGAGAGAATAAAACAGAATATTTTCTGGCGAGACATCACTGAATGAAGGCAAAACTCTGAACAGAAATGCTTCACTTTTATTCCCTATGTTTGAAAATGTAGCTACTTATAATAGAACTCAAGGATAGCTTGTCATGTGATCAGCGGTTTCACTCTGGTCGGTTGGTTCGAGGAGGCCCAAGTACCTTTGCTGCTGTAGAATGCCCTCAAACTTGTTGGATGAAGGAGAAGTCTTGTTCAAGGAAGGTGGAGTCGAGTCGTTTCCTGCAAGCATCAGATCATGTGAGGAATGTTAGCTATGTACGTTTACCCATGCAGACATCACACAAGGGATAGTTTACATAAGGGATCACGAACCTATGAACATGGCTAACTGCTTAAATAGAGAATATCTAAGGATAGAGCATATACAGGGGCTACAGGGGCACTGGCCCAGCTGAAAGCTTATTGGTCCCCAGAGTGCCCTCTTACCCACCACTCACCAATTCAAAACATATATCATTGGCTACCAATAAGGTTGGCCCCTCTGTATGAATTATAGCCCTTCTTATGCCCCCCACCTTAAAAATCCAAGCATCACCAATCTTTAGGCTGGGTGAATGCTGAGCCTGCTGTTAAGGGTGGGGCTACGAGGAGCTCAGTGTTACGTCAGATTTATTGGTATGAGTGGTGGATAAAGGTCATCAGGCTGAGTAACTCCTGGCTGGTCATGCTGGTTGGTGAGCCAGTTAAATGAACTATTTCTGTTAATAACACAATCACACAACCATAATGTGGTTGGCATAACAGCAAATGGGTAAACAGTAAAAGGAACCCTCTGCTTTGGGTCTACAGAGCTGCTTGTGTTTGGCCAATTCACAAAACGACTCACCAAAAAGTTAAATGATTACTCTGATCTTTCAAAGGAGTTCCAAGAAGATCAGGTTATTTGGCTTGTAGACTGGGTGAAAACCCAGTATTACATTCCAGCACATCCTCAGAGGTTAAATGCTCTGACTGGTTTCAGTTCTCCATTACTTCACTGTTATTATATTTAAGTCACAGACTTTTGTATTTACCCTGTTGATTCTGCAGAGCTTAACAGACATTTAACAGAAAACAAAATGTGTAAGACGTCAGTGTCTGAACTGTGAAATGGAGCTAAAATGTCAAGGGGGAAGTGACAGAAGTCCAATGGGCCAACCCTCATTTATATCAGTTGGGCTTACATCTTATAATCGCAGATGGAAGCCTTGTTTGTTATTTGACTGACAATACAGGCAGTCCTCGAGTTAAGAACATTGGACTTACAACCCATACTTACGAACAGACTGCCATAAAGTCTATTATATTGAAAATGTAGGTTAAATACAATGGTTTGTAGAGGGGGCATGGTGGTGCAGTGGTTAGCACTGTTGCTTCACACCTCTGGGACCAGGGTCTCTGCCTCGGCTCTATGTGTGTGGAGTTTGCATGTTCTCCCCGTGTCATCGTGGGGTGTTCTCCAGTCCCCCCCCCCCGTCCAAAAACATGCTGAGGTGAACTGGAGTAACCAAACTGCCCATAAGGTATGCATGTTCGACTGTGCCTTGTGTCCTAGGTTGTTCCCGACCATGTGCCTATAGGCTCCAGACCCCATGCGACCCTTAATAGGATAAGCGGGTACAGCAAATGGATGGGTGGGTGGTTTGTAATAACGAAAGCATGCACTACTTTGTGATGCATGTGAAAACACTGCACGGCATCAGCACTTGGTCGGCTCGAGGAATAGTACAATAATGGTAGTTACTTTTATTATTACTATGATTATATAGTTAATTTTATTAATACTGAATTATTGTGTACTGTATTATTATTTTTTCAACTTGCCTACAAATTCGACTTAAAGACAGACTTAGTTCTTAACTTGGTGACGGCCTGTACATTTCACTACTGTTAGGAATGTCTAGGAATCTGCACTGGCAAGTAACATCCATGAAACCGGAGATACGTTTTGTTACATTCATAGAAGTATATATGAATATCCAGAAAATGAATAATACCACTACAAAATAGATAGGCTGAGACAGACAGACAAGGCATACAGAGTAACAGACAGGCAGACAATAGCAGACAGACAAGGCAGGCAGGCAGGCAGACAGACACACAGACAGACAGAGTGACAGACAGACAGACAGACAGAGTGACAGACAGACAGACAGACAGACAGAGTGACAGACAGACAGAGACTGAAGTCAGTATGATGTCCTGCAGGTCCCGTACACAAACGGCCTGTCCACACTGGTGTGTTCAGGAAGCCCATCCACAAACATGCACACTGGTCTCCTTTAACCTTCCCCTTAAAGTTAAACCGGTCTTAAAGAGGAAACGCCACAGTCTATTACAGTCCACGCCCCCCACCCCCCATCCTACTGCTTTGTTCCTCTGCAGCCTGCATCTCTGGTTACATCAGATCATATTTCCTCCTGGTTTTATTTACAATCAACTCACCCCAAGCGATCCCACCTTTACTCTGGGGGCCGTGAGGTATAGGACTGGGTGGGTCGGACAGGGTGCGTTTGTGCCCAGGGGGAGGGGGCGGCGGCCTCTTCTTGGACAGGGTAGAGCTCCCCCCAGGAGCCTGTGAGCTCAGAGGGAGGGAGGAGGGGGGGCCACAGAAAGGAACTGGAAGAGGGACAGACAAAATACATGCTCTAAGTGGCCTGGGCACGAGCGGGTGGGGCCCAGGCAGAGGGGGGCGGGGCCATAATGCATTTCAAAGAGGATGTTTTCATCCAACACAAGCTGTAATGGGCCTTAGACCAGGGATGTGAGAGGGCGGGGTCCAGACTGAGGTGGGTGGGGTCATTTCAATAAGGGAATTTTCATCCATCTTCCAAGTTTGGACTGACCCGTGTGACAAAACTCTGGAACTTCATACAAAAAAGGAAAAGCATGAACTGCAACATAAAACTGTGCTGTGGTGTCTGAAGAAGCCAGTCTGGAAAGTTCCGAAGCTTAGGAGCTTCTCTCCATAATGAACAGATTAGGAGAGAGTGAGGTTCTCTCTGTCATTACAAAATCATTACAACTGTAGTCAGCTAATTCGCTGAGGGAAAGGAGCCCTGAATTTATGCTCTCTCTGTTATCAAAGCTCACAATGTACATACACACAATATCAAGCTGCACTTGGGCCAGCTTCTTACAAAACTCAACCAGGTCTTAATCTTCAATTATATTCACTCAGCAAAATGTGTCTGGCTAAGGGGGCTTTTAAATGATGGTATATGAGTGTAAGACGGTGACAGAATAAGGGCAAATCATACTGCAGCGGCATATGGCAGAAACGTGCCCCCTCTCGCATCCTGCTCACACATGACCCGTCATGCAGAGTGCTGGTGTGTTCATGCGGCATTTGGCAGGTGTGTAACATTCCTGTGATCCTGCAGAACTTAACCATTTACTGAAAACACACTCATCAGAACGACAACCTCGTCTGGAAGTTAAGCACTGCGACATGTCCTGTAGAGGGAGCAGTGCAATGATTCACCATTCTTGAAAGGGGCAGCACTGTAGCCTCACAGGCTCTCCGTGACCTTGCACTGGATAATTGGCTAGAAGATGGATGGATGGATTTACTAAGGGAGGATGACTACCTCCCATGAGTAACATTGACGTTCAAAGAAACAGAGGTAGGTGTGATAATTGTTGAGTCATCGGTGGCCATTTCAGACTACTTAAATGAAATCACTACTGCACATGCAAAACGGTCCAAGATCGGTGCAGACGATTTCCTGGAGTAATCGGCAGCTAAATGTCACATTTTAGGGACCTTTGGGCCTTAAATGCACTGTTAAGCAGTGTTACTTTTCATTAACCAGTCTTCATAATACTTTAAGACAACGTATAACCAGCTGTTTGTGTAAGTGATCAATCAGGAGACGAGTATCTCGTTATTGTAGTTCAGCCAATATACTAGCTTGCAGTGTACCAGCTGGAACTGCCTCTGTAATTTCCTAAAAGAGTCATCTGTTAAAATTGTGCAGGGACTCTGATTTCAAAGAACCATGAGAAACACTGTATTAACCAAAGTCTTGCTGTGATTAATTGTGTTAGGGGACACACTTGAAGCCAGATGAGAATATTTCCAAAACTCACTGAAGTCTACCAGATACGTTATGGAGAAAAATTCTGTGGACTTTAACGAAAGTTCTTTGTTGGATTACATAAGGACTGAGAGAGTTTTGGTTCCCAACACTGTAACATGTGGTGAGGAAGCCTGACTTTAGGTCACTGGTGGTCTCATCTCAAAAAAAAAAAAAGTTTTGGAAATTTGCTCATCAATTTTATACTCCTAGAAGTCTAGAACTGTAAAGTAGCCTGTTTGATGTGGTCTAAGGATATGAGTCTTAATAGTTTTTATTTTATCAGTTTTATCATCATGTAACAAAACAAGAGAGCAATACAACGAAAGGTTACATCTCAATTACAGACATCAACTTGCCACTGGAAAATTTCAAAATAATCCCCAGGTCTGTATTTGACCAAACCTGTCCAGCCAATCAATACAAACAGCATGATAATCCACAAGCACAGACAGGGCTCCCAGTGTGGGAAGCAAGGGTGTGCATGTGTGGGCTTGGCAAGGATACAATACCGCCACAGGCCTACGATACGGTGTCGCAATTTTGCCAAATGCTATTTTAGCATTAACTATATCTCTAACTTTCATCATTCCTGGTTATCCAGAACAGGGTTGGTGCATCTCCCAATTATAGCTCAGAATTCACACAGGTCCATTCACCAATGTGCATGTATGTCAGAATGCTGACAGAGCACCTGGCAGTGCAATTAACACACACGACACAGCGCTGAGCTTGAAATGCTGAAAATGCCTGAAATGCTGAAAAGGCTCAATAAGGACTGTGAAAAAGTGTCTGAAAGTAAACCTTGGAGAAGATATTAAACTTTTCTGCACTACTTTACTTTCCATAAAAATGTATGTATGTATGTATGTATGTATGTATGTATGTGTGTGTGTGTGTGTGTGTGTGTGTGTGTGTGTATATGTATATATATATACCATCCCTCAACATATCCCCTTAAATTGGTTTGAAATGTAAAAAGATGATAAATAAGAACCACTAAACTGCTACAACACTTTTAAACAATGTCAATTGCAGCAGAAGTGGCAGATTCAGAAACTCCAGCGGGTCAGGGGTCCTGAGTCTTATCAGTGCAGCTAGGGGGCAGAAATATGGCCATATGGTACAGAGACCATGTCCTGCAGAAACGCTCCATTTCCAGCAAGGATGAGGATCACGGGACCTAAGCTATGAAGAGCACTGAGGGGGGGACTTTGCTTGTGTTGAGGGAGTCTTACCTTTGGCTGCGTTCCGGGGGGGCAGGGGGGGACCATCCGTGATGGGCGAGGTGGGCGAGTCAGTGGGGGCGCTGTTAGTGAAGACGCCATAAGAGAGACGCTGCTTGTCGCGGAGGCCGGTGAATCCAGGGAGGGACAGCTTGTCCTGGGGGGAGATGCTGGACGGGTGGCAGAAGCTCTGGGGCCGAGATGAACGCTCCTTCTTTACGGGGCTGGGCTGTATGGGGAGCCCGGGCATGGGGGCATTAGAAAAAGGCAGACAGACTGCACAAGGGAAGCTCAGGCAGGGTAACAAAAGACGGTGACAGGGGCACGGGTGGGGTGACAACAGGGGGCTTGACAGGGTAACACAATGTGGTGACAAGGTAACAGGCAGGGTGATACCAGAGGGCAATGGGGGAACTGGCAAGGGTCTGACCTTGTCCTCTAGGTCATCATCGCTCTCGTCCATCTCCTCCAGCCGCAAGTTCCACTCGTACTCCACGTGGATGTGGGGGTTGAACTTTCCAGCAGCTGCCTGCATCAGCTGGGGAATGGGGGGGGGGACGCAGGTGTGTATGGCATGGGGGGGTTCATATGCTGACTAGTGATACATAGATCTACAGGGGGCCTCACAGAAGGCCAGTGCATCTCCCTAAAGAATGACGCTACACTCCCTAGCACATGCTGACAGTACATCTATCAATACAACAAGGAAACCCTAACAAGTCAGATTCTCAGCAATTAGCAGAATAGTGAGGGAGTCACTGCTCTTTGTACAGAAAATACATAATATGGAACAGGCCCATTGTTGCCATATTAACCCTGGAAACACAACCAAAGCAAGGAAATAGAAACGCCAGGAATCTGCTAACCTCCCTCGTTAATAAAAAAAATAAATAGAATGAAAAACAGACACATTCCAGCCAGCTGCATTTTTTCTACTAACTGAGCATTTATCACCAAATGAGAGAGAGGACCACATCACAGCAGAGAGACGACTTGGTCATGAATTGACTCAGGGGTGAGGACAGCAAACTCTTTGTACTGACACGACTCATATCGTTTGTGTTTAGGGCAAAACTTCTGTCAGAGCGAATGTCTAGAGCATTAAGCCCAAACCACAGCCATGTATTCTAAATGGAGAGCTGCACAACGTTTAAATGAGGCCACCTAGTGGTAGCATGTGATATTGTTCTAAAGTGTCATACCAGCTGAATTTCAAGAAAACATAATATTTACTAGACATAACATGCTCCAAGCAACACACTTACAGGTTCCTCACACTGCAAATTCCTTTGTCGCTTGGCAACGTCCAGTGCAGTTTCTCCATTCTGATTGGCTGAAAGAAAAAAAAAATGTTTCCATCCAGTTAATTAATGATGGTTCAGGGAGGTAAAAATGAATCTTATGCCATAAAATTTAATGGCTCTGCGAGATGCTTATATGTCTCCATGTGACAGTGACCTTCACGGAACCAGTATGTGTTTTACAGTCGCAGAATCCTCTGGGCCAGATGGGTGGGATACTAACTGATGTCAGTGGCTGGCTTGCCCCTGAGGAGCAGCTTCAAGCACTCCGGCTTCTCGTAGATGCAGCAGTAGTGCAGGGCCGTGTTGCCATTTTCCGTCTGCATATCCAGATTGCCACTGCACAGACACAAATGGGGGGTGGGGGGGAAATAATAATATAGACAATACTAAGATAATAATAATAAAAAAAAATGGCCCGTTAACCTGTATAATTCCACTGAAAACATTTAAACCCAATATCAGGTATTCCGAGTTGTAAGTATAAAGAATAACAACAATGGTTGCAAAAATAATGTGCTTGTAATCACTGCAACAACAGCGAATATTCAATCCGGAATCTGTACACTTCGTACAATCTGTGTGTGTAAGATGCTCAAACCACATCACATAAGAGAAACCTTATTTATCTCCGTCAGTGGAATCAATGGCTCTCAGTGTCTCTGCTGTTTAATGGCTTTTCCCGCCACTTGTACTCATCCTCCACAGCAGGAGAGGGGTTCCATCAAAATCCCAGCTCCTCAACTGCCAGAAAAGTCATTTACGGCTCCCTGAGGCCCAAGCCCCTCGTCGCCAGACTCTCCCTTGTCAAACAAAGCGATGAATGGAGATCTACAACACTGAGTCCACTGCTCTGAATATCTATTCAAAGACATCCTTCTAATACATAACATACATAATCTTTAAAAAGAGCGAGCGACAGGATTGACTAATATCTCAGCCTCAATTTAAAACACACTGTGCTGTAAAACACCACACACAAGTGTGACTTTTTAGCAGAAATATGTGGTATAAAGGGGAATTTTCCCCCACTGTAACAAGTTTAGCTCTATTTGGGTCATCAGTGAGCAAATGCTTGAAGAGAAAGGAATAAATTAGGATGGAAAACACAGGCGTGACCCAGTTCTGCTTGCCTTCTGGGAGGTTTCATTCAACAGCAGGCCTTGAATATTGGGGCAACGCCATTCCATTTTTTTGGGGGGGGGGGGGGGGGGGGGTGGGGAAAAGGTAGGACCGGGAAACCCCCTGTAAAGAAGAATTGGGTTTTGAGGAATTGATCTGGAACCCAGTTTGGAAAGGAG
>JAAGVU020000001.1:28248605-28285957 GCA_011763525.2 Mormyrus iriodes
TTCTTCAGTTCGTAGTTAAGCACAGCACGTAGCTAAGCACAGCACGTTCTTCAGTGCATAGCTAAGCACAGCGCATTCTTCAGTTCGTAGTTAAGCACAGCGCGTAGTTAAGCACAGCGCGTAGCTAAGCACAGCGCGTTCTTCAGTGCGTAGCTAAGCACAGCGCGTTCTTCAGTGCGTAGCTAAGCACAGCGCATTCTTCAGTTCGTAGTTAAGCACAGCACGTAGCTAAGCACAGCGCGTTCTTAAGTGCGTAGCTAAGCACAGCGCGTTCTTCAGTGCGTAGCTAAGCGCAGGACGTTTCTCAGCACATATCTAAGTGCAGTGCGCATCCCTCAGTGCATAGCTAAGCGCAGCATGTTCCTCAGCAAGCAGCTAAGCGCAGCGTGTCCTGTTACAGATCCGCACTCCAGAAGAAGGACATGTCGGTGTCTGCTTCCATTGGGGTCCCACGTAACGACAGGTCACAGCTGACATTTCAGGAACAACAGCATCTCTATCTGCTGGCACAGCCCCCCGCCCCCATAGTGCTGGGGCAGACTCACGGGAAATGAGGTCGAAGCACTTCTTGTCCTCAGGACTGGGTTTCACCTGGCAGGTGAGCAGGTTGAGCTTCACCGGCTGCCTGTTGGACTGGAGACAGCAGGAGAGTTTCAGAGCCATTTTTAGACTTGTGAGTTAGTGGGTATGTCACACAGACAGCTTCCTGCAGGGCTGGTGATATACACACATATACAGTAAATCTATAGTAATATATAGATAAAGTATATATAAAGAAATATGCATATATCTGGATATATATTTTTGTATACACATACATGTATTTTTTTCTGTCATATATTTACTGATTTAAAAAGCATTATTTAATATCATTATTTAATTAAGGTACACTTAGATTCAGTTACGTTACTGGTGCTTTTACCTAAAGAGATTTTAGAAATTTTACCCGTTTGCATACCACGATATTTTATGGGGGTAATTCAAGTTACCTTACTCTTTTCAGAGATACAACAGTGCTCTTGGGATTTGAACCAGAAACCTAAAGGTTACAGCTTTACCCATCCACTGCTAAACTTTAATAAACAATGCTGTTGATTTTCTATTACTGCTTAAACCTAAAACATCCCATGGGGTACAATACAAGAAAACATGTTTAAGACCAGCCGGCAGCATCATGACAAGTCCAGCCAGGTCCCTCCTAATGAGTGTCACAGATGATCTGGTCTCATCTTGACACAGAAAGACTGAATACAAAAGGCCGTCTAATTGGCTGATCCTAGAACCAGGACCTCAGCACCCAATAGCAAACATCAGACACTAGACAGGAGGGTGGGACCACTAATGCTTGGATGTGGTGTTGGTGGGTCAGTAGGACAGCCTGCTTCCCTCTAATATCAATAAACCCCTCCCCCCCGCAGATGGTACGGTCTGCCAGTTGACAGGCTACACCAAGCTGCTGGCTCATTCCAGTCATTAAAGATTCACAGCACTCAGCTAAAGAGCAAAGCCGTCACCCCGGGGCTCTCTCTCCTCTTTCACATTCAGCTTTATCAATAAAACCAGGGCGGCCAAATCAATCACAGGATGATGGCTCTTCAGGTTGCCCACCAAAAACCTGACACGTGCTGTAAGCTCCAGCATTAAGCATCTGTGAGACACCTCTGAGTCACATGTTGCTGACCCCCAAATAACATAAAGCTCCTATAGCTCCGTCTGCTAAATAAGAATGAATGTAATTGTAAAATATCAACGTCTTCAGTTCCTTTAAAAACTCCGTGTTGAGCCTATTTAATTGCACACAATTACAGCCCTTAAACTATTTAACATCTGGGTAAAGCACTAGAGAATGAGAATGGATCTTGGCAGACTGAACAGCATGTTTATCAGCAATATTTTAATAATAAAATATTAGCTTATCGGTCAAAGATGAAGCAATATGGGTCAGAGCAGGCTGTCGTCACCTGATGGCTCATTACAGCAGGCTCTTAAAGGCACCCAAAGCCAGCCTTAAAGAGACGGGGATACAGTGACCCTGCTGGCCCAATCAAACATTTCATTTATAACCATCCCGCAGCACTGCCTACAGGTTGGGCAGTGCCATTACAGCCGGAGAGGTAGCGGGCTGGGGCACAGGCATGGTGTGGCAGATTCCATCAGCCGGCTGATGGGTTCTGGGCCATGGAACAGGGTCACGCAAAGTTCAGGTGTGCTTTTGGCTGGGGAACAGGCCAGCCCAGGGAAATTATTAACAGAGATGGTCAAATTAAACAACACTCTAGCTGCAATAGTAACAGAAGAATGAGTAATAGAGAAGAAGTTTCTTTAAAATGTTACTTACGCCCCTTAAGTTTATGACGGCATGAATTATAAAACACATGATGTTTCAAATCAATCTCAGGAGGATATATTATTATTATTATTATTATTATTATTATTATTATTATTTAAATAACAATTGTATTATTTAAATAATCATTTTAACAATTCATCTTATTATTCTGCACATTCAGCTTCATGATTTTTAAATGGTAGGATTAGTTAGATCAACAGAATACAATAAAAGACATTTAATTAAAAATTTGACGCCAGCTGACAGCAGGTGCCCCCAGCAATGAGGCTGAAAATCCCGGACCCGAGACGAACACATCAGGTGGCAGCAGGCAAGCCAGAGCCCCCCCCAGATTTAAAAAGGTAGGGAGGCCTGCTGACTGCAGTAATCAAAAACCATGATCAAAACAGCTTTTGTACATCCTGCCTGTGCACATAACAGGAGCACTTCAGCTTTTTACTTGCTCAGGTGGGTTCATTAAAACCACAATGATGGCCAGCAGAATCACATTATATCAAGACACAGAGCTTCAGATACGGCAGTGAAATACATAGATGTCCCTCATGCTACATCAACAACCACTGGATGCTACTAATGGTCCCACCGCTGCAGGGCAGCTTGTTGGCACCTCGTGCCACAAAGAGGCTTAACACCTGGCTGACATTGCCAGGATATGAACTAGCTGCCAGCCAGTAACATTAACACACCAGTTCAGGTCAACACGAGTCTTATCACACGTCACTGTAAGCAACCAGAGTAGATCCATCATGAACGAGACCCAGTCCAATGCAACCCACGAACATGTGACCCACCGTGGCATGTGAGATGGTGAGGATGCCACCCTTGACAGAACATCTCCTTCGCTGCCAGACCTTCCTCAACCTGGTGGGAGACAAAAACCAGGATGTCAGAGTAGAACAGGGACACGGAGATGCAGGGAAATAGGAGGGCTTATTTATAGACCCCAAACTTTACGGAGGAAAAACTGTCAAATGGCTTTTTCCATCTGAGAATAATGCAAGGACACAAAGCAAAAACAGAAATGTAACTTACTTTTGTGTTCTGAAGCTCCCAACTCAAACTGACAATGATGTATGAGTCATTTCAGAATTGCAGCAACATTTGAAGTTTAGAAATGAAAATTCCCAGATTCTGAAAGACCCATATACATTATGCAATGGACCCTATTCTACTAACAGGCAGCTAACATACAATTTTTAAAGACGACTTGACAAAATCTATTCAAGTCTCAGACTGCAGACCTGCACCAGCAACTCCGGAATACACAAAGCAAAAATTCTGGACTTTACCCTCCCGCCCCCCACACTCTAATCCTCATTCTTTAAGACTGCTGCCCTTCAGATATTGCCATTGATTTCCCGGCAGCCAGAGATTGACTTACAAATCAGACCACCGTTACCCATAATGCACCAGTGAGGACATTTAACTGGCTATGGCAGCACTTTCCGCCTCTAACCATTAAGACGATAAGACAGGAGTGCAAGCGTAATCGGACACAAAAAGGAGCCCAAAGCGCTTGCAGAGCCAATGCAGTTGAGGGAACACACAAGCTGTCGTCCAGCATCTCTTAGGAAACCGCAAGTTCTTGCTTATTCTGATATCAGGTTTTTATCTCACACACTAAGTACTGCACTCAAAGGCACTAACATACACTATATGGCCAAAAGTATGTAGACCCCGGTTTGTACGATGTCTCATTCCGAAAATAAGAGTATTAGTATGAAGTTTGTCGGCCCAGTGTTACTTTAATAGCCTTCAGTCTTCTGGACACATAGCTGGTGGGATTTGTTGCCAATCAGGTTAGGTGTCAATGCTGATTTATCAGGTTCCTTCCTGTGAACTTGTGGCTGTCCACTTTGTAACTGAACTCACGTCCATTCATTTTGACCTCTGCAGTCACTTCACTTGTGTTTGACCAAGACAGCCCCAGCAGGGCAGAAATATGGCAAACTGACCTGCTGGAAAAAATGGCATCCTATGATGGCGCCAAGTAATAAGTCACTAAGCTCTGTTGTGCAATCACTCATTCTGCAGCTAATGTTTGTTGCAGGAGATTCCATGACTGCCTACTCTCAGCAGTCAGCGTGAAGGAGAGAGGACCACCTACCCATCGCTTTTCTTCATCAGGTAGCCCTTCTTCTCACTGCCAAACTCCTTGTTCCCTTGGAGCTGGTGCATGCTGTAGCTGCCCTGCTTGCTCTGAGAGTCCTGTAGGAAGACACAGCCAGGAGAAGCAGTCAGTACAGATATAACACAAGTGATAAATTACTGTAAACAGATTCCTTGCATCATACTCACATAGGACACATCTGACAGTTTATATATCATTACATTGTATGTTTATTACTCATTTTACTCCTAAGTGACATCGACTGGCCCTGACACTCGAATTAGGAGACAGGCTTGAACTCCAAAGCTGTGTCGACCAGCCCAGGGAAACCTGCCACGCTAAAGGAGAGACGTTCAGGTGTGAATAGGCTCCTTTCTTTTTTGTGATCATTGTGATTATTCTGCTTTCTTGACAACACTAAACAAATGAAAAGACAGTATCAAAAGCTTCAAAGACCTGTCTACTTTGAAAATAGCCCCAGGAACGCACAGGCAAGGAGAACTATCAAGTAATAATGTGAAACATCTGTAGGCAAGCAGATCTTCTGTAGGACAATAAATATGATTGACAGACACTCATAGAGGCAAAAGGCATCTCAGTTATGTTGGTACAAAGCAAGGCTCCTGTTCTGTCAAGCATCTGCCCTGCTTGTCCATGTGTAGACATACAGTACTGTCCAAAAGTCAAAGAAAATGATGTTTAAATAACCTTTATGCTGGTATAAAACTATGACATTATGTCTTTCAACGTGTGCCAGCTTAGCTATTTCAAAACTTCTCCTAAACCGACCCCAGGATTTGCAGTAACAATCCAATATATCTAGGTATTTGCTCACTCAACTTCAAGTTAACAATATATTATTATTATTTTTTTACTCAATACCTCACCAAATGATTTAACTAAGTTAATTAATTAAGTGAGCTGATTGTGAACACATGGAATGGCTGGGGTGCCCCTGAGAAGAGGTTTGGGAACCATCCAGCAATATATCAGTAACTTTCAGGACAACAACAAAAAATTTTGGTTATTTTTACTATTCATTTTCATATATTTCGTTGTTTTTTTCTGAGTAAATATACACTTATTACCTAGATAAACAGCTTTTAACATTTTCTTAACCTGCTTAAAACTTTTGCACAATTCTATACCAAACACATCTGAGTCACAAACACAGAACATGCGTCGGGGGTACAGCACTTACTCTCCTGGACTTCAGTCAGGAAAAGGGAAGCAAGTAACAAAGAAAGGGTAACATTTAAAAATGCATATTAATGAAGATTAGTCCGTGCAAAAGGCACAAATGAAGCATAAGATGAAGGGATTAATGCCAAATTACGCTCATTTATGGCAATATACTAAGCTAGCAAGCAGTTCATTAGACAACAACCATTTCTTGTTACAAAGGAGTTAGAAGGCTAGCGAGCGCATTAACCAGTTAGGAAACACAGATAAAGTATTTGTACATGTTTAAAATAGACAACTTGGATCATTAGACGATTTAAAGATTACATGGTGAATGCAAAATATGACCAATGTATGGTTCAACGGTTCCAAGAATTATACAGCAAAATTCATCTTTCACACATTGGACAAATTCTGTAGTGAAGGATAGCCATGTTTCTTAGAAAACTTAAAAAAAAAACACACACACCAAGTTTTCAACACTTCAACAACGTAACGTAAAGCCAGGGGGCGTCTCCAAAGTGAGATGGGCAGGAAGACGCACCATTAGCAGGCACTTCTCATACTTAGCTTCCATGAGCTGCATGTCCAGAGGCCATTGAGGAATGGAAACCCTGTCCGAGCGGTCAGCGTGGCACGACACCGGTGACCAGCACTAGCTACCAGCACGGTACAGTACTGGCAGCTCCTTCAGCAGAGTGGGGAATCTCCAAAGCGGTAGCTAGCTATGCCTTAGATCAGTTCATGTTTACTGCCGTATAGAATGTTCATGCAAAATATCCCTCGATAGCAGCTACTATTGACAGAAAAACCCAAATGAGCTTGTCAGCTGGGTAATTCCCTGACAGAAGGTCAAAATCTCTTACCTTACAAAAGATAGTGTGCAATGTTGATTATAATTTCACTACTGGTTACTCAAAATATTCTCTATTGTAGCACGTGTCCTACACTGCAACTAGATGCCAATAAAAGGATGTTCATCTGAAAGGAAGAGAAAATTTGCCTGTCCCACTTCCATCAAAACCAACTCAGAACTGCCCTTTTTCAGAGACGACATAAACAATGAACAGAGACTAACTCATTATACTCAAAAAGTGTCCATATTGTTGCTGCCCGTGTAAACAGCACATGTCCACTTATTGACGATGGGGTGTGTTCCTTCTATAGTAAAAAGTCACATTCTCCTCTGCCTACTGAGAACGTTTGACATCTGATTGACCAATGAAAAGATTTCTATGGACTCATCCATTTAATTAGTATTTATGTTTGTACTAGTTAACATTTGTATTCATAATTGTCACTTGTATGGATAACTTTACACCACTAATTTTAGCAACTTAATGTTTATAGCTTGACCGCTAGCTCAGGGGTCTCCAACTGTGGTCCTGGAGAGCTAATATCCAGTAGGTTTTTATTCTACCTGGCTTCTGATGAACCACACCTGTTCCTGGTATTTACTGGTATAAACACCCTGGTATTAACAGGTGTGGCTCATCAGAAACCAGGTAGGACAGGAACCCTACTGGACAGTAGCTCTCCAAGACCACAGTTGGAGACCCCTGAGCCAACTAAGTAACATCATAGTTAATTGTGAATATAAATCAAGATTAGTTTGCATCTTATTCACACTGACATACCTGCCTCACTGACAACAATCCACGATCTATTCTACAAAATAACCAACATCTGATGGAAACCACATGGCAAACAGCTTTCCGGTTTATACAAACCCATCTAGCAGAAGCTGGGCTCAACTCAACAGGTTTCCTTTCATTCCTCAAGAATCCCATTTAACTGTGGAATCAGGTCCCCATATGGATTCCCCGGATCCCTTAAAAACTCTGAGACTTACCTCCTTCTGGTCCAGCTGCAGGGAGGATTTGATCAGGTCTCGCAGGGCCGTGAGCTGCTTCTTCTCCTCATCCTGTGTCTGTTTTATCTGAAGGTCCAACATGGCAGCTTCACGTATGAGTCAATCATTTGGCTTTCAGACTCGAGCAACTCGAGCACTGGGATGAGCCTCAAACATCTGGTCAGGACCCTCTCAGACGTGTTGCATGGTTTCCTCAAAGTTTCACCCTCCAGGCAATCTTTTAGAAATGCTCAGTGGCACTTTCCTAGGTACACACACTGCCCTCCTGCCCCCCCCCCCCAGCAAATTTTATCATGAAGGACTAGAACATTTTTATCAGAGCTAGTGGACCTTGGTTTTCTGTTGTTGCTGGAATTTGGACCTCAGGGAAAAGCACACTTACATATTTTATAAAATTTATGGATTTATAATGCTACGTTAAATAGAAAGTTCTCCTGTGCAAGTTTTAACATGGACCTGTTCCAAGCTTTTCCGGGCTTTGATAACCTTTTTTCAATATGCACTGTTCATAAATAATCACGATGAATTGGATGGCGTGTGTGTCAGTCATCCTAAAATAGGCCAATCCGCTGCACTGTACCCTTCAGCACGGTCACATCCATAGTACAGCTGAGTTTACCCGCATCACAATTAAAAATAGTCCCAGAGTATATGTGTGGGCATGCACTAGGTGTGCTAGCAGCTCACTGGCAGTCAATAGCACCCTGCCACCCACAGATACACGAGTGCACACATGAATGGTGGGAGCATGCAGCAGAAATGAGGGGGAATGAAAGAACGTCAACGGTCTCTGTGCCAATCGATCAGACATCCGCGCCGTGCCAAGAACTGTTGTGATGTCACTGAGGGTCTCCCGAAACAGATGCAGAGCCAGCCACTTACGTTGTAGAGGTCTGCAGATAGCTTCTCTATATACTGCTTCAGCTTGTCCGCAGTTTTCAAGCCGTCTTGGAAAAAGCTGAAACAGAATTTGAGCATTGAGGCACGTCAATGAGCCACTGGCTTCCAATCTGAGAAAAAGTAACATAGGCTAACATAGTAAATAATCACCTGTAACGCTCACAGACAGCTTGTTATCTATGATGCTATTAATTAGATACTTTATTGATCCCCATAGGGAAATATAGGATGTATACTGCCTTTGGTTGGTAATGTTTTATGACATATATTACCTGTAATCTATGGTGCTATGTGATGTTATCTACACCTATTATCCATTCAAAACAGGAGAATGAGCCTCTCCATATCCGTAACATAATTTTGGCCATGACAGTTTCACATTCACATTGCCTTCTACGCCATGATTTTCAGCTCTACAGAAATCCATCTCCTCTCATCTCCTGGAGCCTGTTGACTGCATGCATATTTACTCCCAGTCATAGTGCAGCCGAAGACAGAGAGGAAACCAGAGCTACAGCTGCGTAGCTCCACGTGACACTCTGGCTCCCAGGCCGAAGCAGCGAGTACCCAGCGAGGTCGTGACAGCACCCGACCGGGGCCTCAGCGCTTCAACTGCCCAGCAAGGTCGTAATAGCCCCTGACTGGGGCCTCAGAGTTTCAAATGGCCAGCGAGGCCATGACAGCGCCTGAGCAGAGCCTGGGAATCCCAAACGGCCAGCGAGGCTGTGACAGCACCCTAGCGGGGCCTTGGAGTTTCAAATGCCCAGCAAGGCTGTGACAGTGCCCTAGTGGGGCCTCGGAGTTTCAAACGTCCAGCGAGGCCGAGACAGCACCCGGGTGGGGCCTCGGAGTTTCAAACACCCAGCGAGGCCATGACAGCGTCCGAGCGGGGCCTCAGAGTCCCAAATGCCCAGTCCCAGGACAGGAGGCCAGCGGGAATAACACCACAGACAGAGGCAGTCCGACACAGGCCATCCTTCGGCAGTGTAACTGTGTCTCTGGAGTTTGTCTTCATAATCCTACCAGCCCATCCCTGCCTGTCTGCCCCCACCCACCCTATATCTTCAGGTAAAGCATCAGGAAGAGTTCTACCCCTCCACCCCTCTTAAATTCACAGACTTCATTACATACCTCGATATCCTACAGCCAAACCCTGCAAATACAAATACCCCCCACACACCCTCTCTCACAAGCCACCTCTCCCTACACCTAACATACACACACGTTTGTATTCAAATCTTTGTGAGGACCGTCCATTCATTTGTATGTAAATTTGTATGGGTATAACCTCAATCCCAACAATGGCAACCTTAGTCCCTACCCAGCCCTAACCTTACCAATCCAAACAAAATACAAGACTTTAGGCATTTTTAATTTTTTGATTGCAGTGACATATATTTATAAAATTAGGTTTCCACTTGTGGGGACTGGAAAAATGGTTCCCACAATGTCAAAATATCTGGTTTTTATCACATTGCAGGGACATTTGGACCCCACAATTTAATATATACACACACACACACACACACACACACACACACACACATACACAAACACAAACACAAGCAGGCGACCACTGCTGTTATATGTTACCACTGCATAAATCCCATGGGTTTCTGGCCTGCTTGTGTGACCACTGCTAAATATTTGTCAGCAAATCACTAACTACTGGCCGCCTGGTGACCCGGGGGATGTAGCAAGGCAGCTTTCTCTGGGGGCAGGAGGTCACAGTGACATTATGAGCCACGCTCCCAGTGAGGTCAAAGGGCTACCAGGTCAGTCCGCACTACAAATTAAACAGAAATTCAGTTACATAGCTATCTTGGGCCTCAACCCTCACCCCCTCCTCCCCCGGTGATGGATGACCACCTGAATTGGTCATGTTTTGTCAGCATCAATTCTCTCAGTATCAGAAATCAGTGGTGAGACTTTTGCAAGGTGCACAGTACTGAACAGCACATAAGAAAGCTGACGGCCACTTAAGGGCATATGTTCCCCAAGAAGGGCTTACATTCCCAACCCAATTTCACTGATGGAGGTGTAATGATTATAACAATGCATCTTGCATTAAGGTGCCACTGTAGCACAGTTACAGATCCACTTTACCACAGCAACGGACCACACTTCATCTCTAACATCACCCCCATGCAATGAACTTTATGAGGGACTGCTACAAAACCTTGCTCTTATTTAATTAACTGGCTTCCCCAGAGAAGACATCATCTTCCCACCAACGGGCCAGCAGTTGTACAGAATAAACCAGCAGCATCAGCTGTGCCCTCTCCCCTCCAGCCACATTCCCAGTGCGGTCATTCATCGGTCGAATTGCTTCATTGAAACTGCTGAGACTACGGCTACGGCAACAAAGGTGGAACAATTTCTCCACACTGCCTTGGCAACTGTGGCCTATACAGGGGTGGGGCCACAGCAGCACAGGCCTTGGCTGAAAGCTGATTGGCCCCTGGGCAGTCTCCTCCCTTGTCACTCACCGAATCAGAATATACTATTGGATAATGATAAGGATGACCCTTCTGTATGAATTACGGTCCCTTTTATGCCTCCCACCTTAAAAAAAAATCCTAAAATTGTACCTCCTAGTCATCCAAGTAAGGAAGCTGTCTTTTACCATTTTAAATTCACTTACAGCTTCATATACTGATATTAGTTATATAGGCTACTTGCACTCCTAATTAATGTAACTTATACTTCTTTCTAGTGTATATAGCTGTAAGCTGACAGGTTATCAACTGGCACCAACCAGGCCTGCGTTGTGAGCTTGGATTATATCACTTCTGCTCATCAAAAAAATGAGGGGGGGTAAGGTTCAAGCCTGAGGCTACCGCTGGTTCTGCCATCTATCGTCCGGGGACATGGTCGCTGGGGACCTTGCAGGATAGATGATGTGTGGCACTTACTTGCACTGTGCGTGGTAATACTTGATAAGGTTCTGGAGAAGATCCACTCCCTTCTTCGTCTTGATCTCATTCACTTTGATCAGGTACTGTGGGGGGAGGGGGGATGATTCAGTGTTAAAACAGTAAAATGATATTATATTGAGGGCAGAAGATAGTACGGCACTTAGGGACACGTGTGTGCTGAAAATTTGCCTTTCGAGTCCCAGGAGAGGCCCCTGGTAATGTACCTTGGAGCAGAGTACTTAATCACAACCAGCGCAGAAAAAAAAAATTAAACAGCCAATAAATAGGCAAAATGCATATACTTTCTGGATAAGGAAGATGATGATGATGAAGATGAAGATGATGATGATGATAACAACAATATAAATAGAATCATGTGGGAGAAGACCACATCCAGGAAGAGTAAGAACATCCTGCACGCTCGGGTCCACAGACTGCCTGGCACCCACAGCTGTCAGACAGCGGGTTCCTGTTTACCCGAAACTGCCCCCTGTACAGGCTGTTTATAGTCAGGTCCAGGAAGCAGTCCTCAGCCGCTCCTTCCTAAGTGCCAGGTCAAGGTGACGTCACGGCCCTTAACGGCCTTTCAGTCTTGATGGGTCATCACTGATTAATCAAGACCTGAGCAAGGAGCTCCCTTATAGCTCATCACTCTTCTGTTATTGCAGTGTGCATCACCACTGATGCTGGGAAAGACCCCCAACAGGATGGGGCAAATGCCCCAAAATTCAGGCATTTGGAGGCTCAAAAGTACTCTGGCTGAATGTTGGACCCATACAAGGCACTGGGTACAGGGCGGGAGACTGGGCACACACAATCACTGGGCACACACAAGCACACACATTAGGGCCATTTTGGAGACACTGCTGACACTCGAAAAATTGATCCTTTGACTGCAGAAGGAAACCCAAACAAACAAACACCAGAAGTTCACCCACAGAGCTGAAGAGGGATTCGAGCTGAGTGGTGTGAGGTCATAGTGCTGGCCTGTTAGCAGCCTCGCCAACTGAGCATTCAGCAACGTTCGTCAAATGTTCCGAGTCACTTACACAGACGCAGCACAAGGCTGGGGTCCGGAATTAATCCAAAGGAACCTTTAATGATTTGTTTAGCTTTCAGTTTGCAGATTCCATGCATCACAGCAGTTCTAGTCCAGGGCTGCATTTTCCAAAACATGTGTAGTGCTACGATCATCATAACTTCAGAGTGAGAGAGAAAGAGAATTTAATATGATGGCACTCAGACAGACCATGTCTCTGGGATAAGCCCCTGACACCTTTTGGTCCTGACAATGTATATTTTAAATGCTACTAATCCGGAAGTACATCCAGTTTTGGGATTTTTTTTTGCACACAATCTAAATTTTGCAACAAGCTATTAAAAATGCCTCCCCCGTTCCAGTAAGACATCAATAATCAATCAGAGGCTGGCCTCAAAATAAGAGAGTCATAGCTGGAGGCCACTTCACGCTCTAATCAGTAAGCAGGGAGCCCCAGAAACATCAGTCACCCCGAAGATGCATGATGGATGAACATGGCAGCCTCGGAGATCCTGAAAACTCTGACGGACTCTGTCCTACAGACGCAAATAGAGCTCATTTCAAAAATAAAACCGGCACACTGGTGTCAGAATTCAGTGACGCAGGCTGTGTGCATAACCACCACTGCCTCTCGCCCACGTTAATGCTGAAAAACTGCTGCCCAAACAGGAGAGTCGGGGGGGGGGGGGGAGGCCATCCGTATTTCGCCGGAGTGATGCTAACATTAACGTCCAGCGCCAGTGCGCTGGAAGAGTCAATGAAAATCCCGCCATGTAAATAATGGAATATTAGCTACATCTTTGAGGCAACGGAGTCCTACAGAAGTTAATGAGCAAGTGTTTCCACCTTCAGATGTTGCCTCATTCACTGATTGCTGCCGTTTCATCCTGAGAGCCTCTGACGAGGGGGGCTTCATCATCACAGGGGGCGTCCTTGGCAAACCACAGAGCCTATTTAATCCTGCTTCAAGGAATCGTCACTCTCACCATGAGCATCATCGATTCCTCCATCTTCTGCTTGCTGTCTATTGCCATTCAGAGCTGTTTATTTTCTTCTTATGTAGATTTTTTGGGACAGACCAATCTACTACATGTTGCATGTCACATGTTACTGACAACATGGCATAAGTACATTAAAATTAGGATGGACTTTATTGATCCCAGGGGGAAATTCTTATATACTGATGTACAAAAGGCAAATAAAGAATCTTGAATAAGTATTTCTCAACCCAATCCATGGAGACCCCCTGACAGTCCACATTTTTGCTCCCTCCCAGCTTGCAGTTCGTTCTTGATTGTATGGTTCAGGTGTGCTGGGTGCTGGGAGAGAGCAAAAATGTGGACTGTATGGGGGTCCCCAAGGGCTGGGCTGAGAAACACATTTTTTTTTTAAGTTAAAAAAAAAAAAAAAACAAGCAGAAGCCACATTTATAATTTTTTTTTTTCAAGCTGAGCATGTTTGCTGAAGAGCTGATGCACTAAGATTATTCTACTCAAGGGTACAACAACACAACCAGCTTTGAAATCATTCAACACAATTCCAGGTCCTTAGATACTAAACCACCAAATATAAATAATATGCATCTACCACATCCAGCGAGATGGGTGAATAGATGTAGGTATCACTTCGAAATATATATTGTTCACTTCTGGTCAGTAACATGATGTCAAATCCCAACACACGAAATTCCGGTCCTCGCTAGAGACCGAAATCATTCACTGTCACGCTACAAAACGTAAGTCACGCAGAATTAGTCAGCAGATAGCGACAGACTGTGTGTCTCGGATAATGAAGTCATTGAGGCTTCTAAAAAACAGTGTTTTGTAACAGCTACATGATCTTTAGAGGCCCACTGACCTCACACATCTGCAGCTGGAAAAGCCGGCGTTCCTTCTCCATCTCCTCAGCAATCTCGGCCCCCGTGATCTCCGTGCGGATCATTCCATGCTGCTTGGCATGTTCCCTCTTCTCCTTCTCGATCTTTGTGCTGGACACATGAATCCGAGACAGAAAAAAAAGAGGAAGGGTGAGATCTTATTAAAGTCATCAATGTCAACTCTGTTTACATATTCCTACATCTCTCAAGTTAAATGTTGAAGGATCACTATAGCAACTAGGAAAATAATAAAACCGTGACAAAATTTGAATGGTCCTCAACAGAAAAGCACCTGAACATGGATTTCAGACACAGGAAGCAGTAATTAAATATACAAAATGATTTTTGGAGGGTGAAGCAGTTCTGATGAATCAAGTTGAGAACGGCCAGGATTTGAAGAGGCTCTGCTAATCAGGATAATCAGCAAGCGCCGGTTTCTCCATCAATGAAGAGGGGATCCACTCTAGCCTGCATTTCAGCTACAGCTAAAACAACTATAAAGCTGATGATGTGAGGCTGTGCCCTCATCTGCAAAAGGCACCAAGGCAAGAGTGCAGATATAGTCAGTGACAATAACGCGAAATGCTAACTAGTTATGAAACCTGGGGTCACTCGGTTGCTGTGGTACAGCACGTTCAGAATTGCTGCATGTGAACCAAAACTAAAAACATGCCAGGAAGGAGTCATATCTGGCTGCTGGATAACATGCCACTCGCAGAGATCTCCTCTGTCCAGAGGGCGCCATCATCCCAAATGGCATTAGTCCTCCTCAGCAATTCACACCAGTCTGGAAGAAACCGGAATCCACACGAATGACGTCACGCAAGTTCTCAGGTCACCGGACTGATGTCACATGATCGGCCAGGTGGTGAAGGAAATGGTTAAGGACTCATGACCTTGTTTACATACAGTGTCTTGTAAAAATTCTATTCAATTCAATTTTATTTGTATAGCGCATCTTCTCAACATTACACTGTCTCAAGGCGCTTTACATTATCCCTTCCCAAAGCCCCCAGTGAACAAGCCAGAGGTGACAGCGGCAAGGAAAATCTCCCTAGAAGGAAGAAACCTTGGGAGGAACCAGACTCAAAGGGGAAGCCCATCCTCCAGGGGCTTGCAGAGGAAGTCAAATGACCAGGATGACAAAAATTTACATTGTTCAAATTTTAAGATTTGAGTCTCAATGCAGACATGCAGGTGGTGGCAGGTAGGTACTAGGGCTGCTTCTGATGGCAGGATGAACAGTGGTAAAGCAGCAAGGTAGGTAAGAGAGACATCACAGGCAGAAGGACGGGCGGGCCAGAAGGACGTCACGGGTAGTAGAGCCATCGCAGGCACCTTCCTACACCTCTGTCACCATATTTTTCTTAAATTGGTCCTTTTAAACAGAGAGAAATTACCGCACAATTTATTAAAAATTTAAAATGTAAATGAGGTTTAAAAACTGATCCAACATTTTTGGAACTGCAATCTGGAATTTTTTAAGCTGCAATATATTACCTGAAACAGTCCAAATATAGTAGACTTACAGGTCGAGGGGGGGGTCATGTGTTTAATACATCTGAAGGTAAACACTCCAACCCCCCGATATGACATAACAATGATTCAGCCTCTAAAGGGAGAGTCAGGGTACAGTGGAAATCTGGGGAAAAGTAGAAAGCCATTTCAAAGGCGATCAGCACCTTTGTGGGCCGGGGGCAGATCACTGAACTCAAGGGGAAAAACACAGCTCAAGGCAAAAAAGGCTGCTGGCCTGGAACACCAATGCTGAAGTAGAGCAGTGCTCTGCAAGGCTCCAATGAGGCCAAGCTCAACTCTGTTCGAGTTCCAGAGCTCAAAGGCTACATTTGACGATGATGTTTATGCATCAATGGTCTCCAAGACCATTCCACAAAATGGGACGGTAGCAAGCAAGGAACCCTCACCAAAACAAGTCTTATTCTTACAAGAGCTTCACTCAGAAGATGCTGAGCATATGAGGCAGAACAAACATGGTCTGGGGAAACCAAAGAAGATCATTTTGGCTGCATGAGTGTTGCCTCTGTGTGTCACCAATCGAATGTGCCAGAACAGTCAGGTCACACCACCCCAGCGTACGGAAAAGAGCAAGAACACCAGTCTGACGAGGAGACGAGCACAGGCTCACAGAACAGAGGAATCCTGGACTGAAACTGGTGCTGCACTTCCAGAAAACGACATGGGGAAAAGGAGTCTCCTCTGTCAGCAGGACGACAATCCAAAGCATTTTACCAGAGCAACACCAAAGAGGCTTAAAATGGAGAACAAAGACATGTCCTTGAGTGGCCCAATCAGAGCCCTGAAAATAAATCCCTCAGAAATGCTGCCCTCACCGTATCCCCAGCAATACTGCAGGGATGAGTGGGCAAATAGGACGACAGGCAAAGCTGAGAGAAGTCTTTCCAAGAAGACTATTGGCTGAGGCTCCTTGGAGTACTGACCCAGAAGGATACATACTTAAGACATAACTGAAATTCAGTTTATACAGTTCCGTTTCTTTTTTTTCACAGAGGGGGGGGGTTCTGTTGTTTTTTGGAAATTTTGTGTAGACAAGCAAAAGTGCAAAAGTGATCAACACGAATCAAAGGCTGAGACTCTAGCTACCAAAGTTACAAAAGTCAAGTACATCATTTTCTAACCAGTATCCAGCAATCAGCCTTCTAATTATCATGAAGCTGTCTGTGCATAGCTAAGGACCACTAACATGGTATGTTATTGTGAGAGTGTGCGGGGGGCACTGCCATAATGGTAGAAGGGGGCGTAACAAACCAGTCAGGTAGTTACGCCCCCCACCCCAGCCAAAGGTACTCTCACAATCATAAAGCACGGATGTCAATACAACAGACACAGACTTACAACTTGGCCTCATAGTCCTTCCAAGCTTTGTCGAAAGGCTTCTTAAGGTCCTAAAAGAAAGACAAAACAGAAATAAATACACAGCAAAAAGGATAAGCAGTGCAGTTTATCATACACTGAGTATTTAAAGCAGAAAATCCAAAGCAATTAATAATCATGCATGAATGGGGACACAAAATAAAGACTTTCCTCAGAACTGATTTCATTCATTACCAAGATCAACATTTAACCTGGAGTCGTTTCAAGGATACGAGTAATGTGAGGGAAAAAAATAGATTTTGGGATTTGATAACGTGTTCCTTTTATACTTGACAATATGCACCAGTGTTAAATACAGGTGCAACAGACCATGCCAAACAATCCTGGCATTCCTATGCAGTAATTTAATAGCTAATTCAAGTAAACAAGCTGAAAAACTCAGAACAGTCTTATGGCTGTAACCTCACTGCTGCTGCTGGTACAAATCACTATTACATCTTGGCGAGTCTGACCCATGCCGTCTGAGTAATGACCGGGTCATTGATTGTTCAGCATATCACCTGGTATCAGGAAACACAAACACGTTCTGTCTGACAGCGTGCCAATCGAGGTACCCATGTGCCCGAATTATGGTGCCTTGCGGAGCGAGTGGGAGCCCCTCGCATGAGCCACACTACAGCCCAAACTCAACCGCATGCTACCTATATTTTTATATATATGCTTGACTATAACGTTTAACATTTATATTCATTATTTAGCAGATGCTTTTTTCCAAAGCACCATGCAATTGTAAAGGAAGGGTTAGACAGTTCCTGGACCTATTGGGGTTAAGGGCCTTGCTCAGGGGCCCGACGGTGACATCACTCTGCCGACCCTGGGATTTGAGCTGGTGACCTTCTGATCACAAGCACAGCATCCCAACCCACTGAGCCACACACCACTAAAAATGAAAAATGCATCCAATAAACATGCAAATAAAATTCATATATGCATTAGCATCAAAAATCTATTAAAACATATTTATAAATATGTATAATATATAATTACTGCACCAAAACAGCACCTAAATGTTTATGTGAAAATTCCAACCCCAAGAGATTCACAATAGGAGACGAGCTGAGCTTGACTTACCCCTTTGACACCTTTGAGATCTCCTTTCAACAGGGAGTCCAGGGTGAAGATCACATTGTGGCTGAGGCTCTGGAGCTGCAAGACAACATGGATAGCGTGATGAGGACGACGTAGTAAAAGCAATACGGTAAGGACAACATGGTGAGGACGACAACAGCACAGATGATGCAGTAAGGGGGGCAGGTGGGCATCCTCACACAGAGGATCCAGGGTTTAAGGAAGATCAAGACATCACAGGCCATAAGTCCTCGGCAGGTTCTGCTTCAGCCTGAAGGGGGTAACAGAGTTGTTTCACCCAGCAGACAGCACTGGGGTTTCCCTAAATGCCAGTGTCAGTCTACAAAAGTATGGGCAAGAACACAGAGGTGCAGAAAACCTCAAAGCAATGTGGAAAACTAATCATCCTCCCAGATGTGGTCACGGAGTGTTAAATCTGACCTCTGTCTGAATCCTGCTCACACTGCTTCCAGCAGAACACCTGTTTCTATCTGGAACCAGCACCCATCTGGGCCCCGGAGACAGTGGCTGTCCAGCGAGAGATGCATGAAGGCAGAAGCAGAGCCATCAGCCATGATGGACGTTTGGGTCTGAGCTGTACGGTGAATTGAACAGACTGACTGTCACACGTGTAAACTGGCAGACGGACGCTGCATGCTGATTGGATGGCTACGATACTCTATGTTAGGGGCTCCCAACCCCTGGTCCACAGGCCGATACAGTATCCTACTGGGTCACGGAATGCTGGGGGTTTTACAGAGTGGTCAGTTAATTTGACAATAAACTATATTTTCCTTTATTTGTATGAACCCCCTGATTTACACGCTCTACTCCCATCTGATAAAAATGGAAATGTTAAATTGCCACCATAAAACACCCAGGTCTTTGAAATTACTACATTACGTAAGCCAGTGTGTGAACCCCTACTCTACATCACACAGAAACTGTTATAGTATTATAGTAGTCATATAAGAATAACAATAATTATCACTATTAATGAACACCGAATGACACTGTGGAGTTTGCTCTTACTTTAATATAGTACATGAATACTGCAGTAAGGTTTTGCGTTTAGCTACAATGTGAGCTGGCATCAGCCGGAGATAGAGACTCGAGTCTTTAGCTCCACACGCTAATCCTCTTGCCTGGCCTCTCTGGGGGTTGCATTTGATGCGCACATGGCCCAGGTCGGGTTTCGTTAGCCCGTTAGCACTGCGGTGAATGAGACGCTCCCAGTGAGCAAACCACATAGCCCTAGATTTTCAATTTTTAATGTACGTCTAGGTGGGCTGAAATAAACACCTCCGCAGCGTTTTGCCGGTAGGAAAAAGACACACAGAATAAAAGGAGGGTGGGGGGTTGGCATGCGATCCAGATGTCCCACGAGAAAGATGATGACCTGGAATGCGAGAGCGGCCGTCGACCCGCCCCAGAGAACTCAGCCATCTGGACATTATAAACATGCATCCATGGGCATCCCTGTTTACCACAGAACAGCCAATCCCAGAGTACTTTGCTGATTAGGGTTGATTCCAGGATTTTTTAAGGTGGAGGGCATAAGCAGGGTCATAATTCATACAGGGGGGGCCAACCTTACCATGAGCCAATGATGTGTTTTGAATCAGTGAGTGACAGGGGAGGGAGCACTCTGTGGGCCAATTAGCTTTAAGGCCCCCCATGCCCCCCTCGCGGCTGATCAGCACATCCGACCGCCTGTCTCTCTGTCCTCGCCACCCACAAAACAGGCAACCTACAAAGCAGTGACTCAGCAAGCCAACCACAAAGGGAATGAGCTGCATGTTTAGAAGTCCGTCTAACAGTTCAAAAGTCACAGTGGGACATCTCACATCAAGCCGCTTTCACCAAAAGCAATTCTGATATCAAGATTTTCCACAAACAGCAGTGGCTACCCTGCTACTGTGAGCTTCATGACAGAAAGCTACTGTAACAGTATAAAGAGTAAAGTGGTCATTTATTTCTTTAACCACTGTTTATAGATTTTTAAATGACTTTTATCTTTATTAAACCTTAAATGTATATTAAAACATCAGTCAACAGCATCAAAAAAAAGGCCTGATGTTTTCCACTTCAAAAAAGACACCAACGTGTTTCCCGGGATGTCTGGGTTCATTCTATGTGCTTTTTGAAGCTTGTTTTACACAAGGTCACCTTCAAATGTCTTGAAGATCATTATGCTCCAGCTGCAGCTAAAATGCAACACTCTGCCTTTAAGTTTCCCTCCTGGTAAAAGCTATACAGGATAATCCATACAGCCACCCCAGAGCGCCGACCCGGTAATCTTTAAATAAGGTGTGAGCTTGTATTTCCTGGCAGAGCAGTTATTACTGCACAGCGGAGTCTTTGGGCTCTAATTGTCAGGCTGGGCTTCAAGATGCTCTCGCAGGCGTTTTGTGAGACAGCTCAGAGTCGAGGCCCTTCTCACATTTCTACTCCCATTCATTATGCTCTTCTTGGTTTTCAGTCGCTGACACATAAGATGCAGACTTTTCCAGTCAGGACTTGGACATTAATTATTACTGTTATGTTGGTTTATACCTGGTACACAACTCTGTTACGCTATGAGTATATAGGGAAGCGTACACCTATTTTATATAACCAAAGGTATGTGTTTAGAGAAGGTCAGAATAGACAGGCTGGAGGTTCCTCTTTGTCCAACAGTAGCCCCAAACCCTCCAGCATCATCAGGCGTTCAAAACCCCTCAACCAGCTCCTCTGGATCTCCTCCTCCGAGGCCTTCTGGACCATCAAATCCCCATTCTACTAAAAAAAACCGCACCTCAGCTAATTGTGCCAACAATCTCAATCGTCTGGTTTTCACCCAGAACTCTCTACCTCAGGAACGTCAGAAGCTGCCTGCCTCAAGAAGATGTGACAAGATTCAACCTCAGGGTTGTGCACAGCGACTTCAGATCTACATATAAACGGAGAGATTGAATAGCACCTAAGAGCGAGAGGGTGCAGATGGGCAGTGCTGCTGTGAGCTGGCCTGTCTGTGGTAAAACATGTTTCACCATCTTCCAAAGCAAACAGAGGTGAACTTTCAGACATCCAAAAAATACCTCCTGGAAGACTGCTTAAATCTAACCCTTCCTGACCACAAGCCCAGTTGAAACTCAACATCATATAGTATCATGGCTCTAGTGCCCATCTGATGTTGTGTGACACCTAGTAATGAGTTTCCTAACCTCACCTTTGGAAGTGCGTCACTGAAAAATGGACTTGTTGACGTCCCTCATTGCTAATGAATAGAGCTGGCATAGCCGTCCTCCAGAATTTACTGCCTGAGACGGGTGTTGGCCTACAGTCAGACCAGACACACAGCTGCGAGTAGGACTCTGAGGCGTCCCACTTCCGATGCAGTGAGAGACCTCGGCAAACACCGGAGCTCTCAGAGCCATTACAAGTTGCCGAGTTGTACTGCACATGTATAACCACAGCGTTAAGAAGTGCTCAAAAACTTCAGAATTAAGCTCGTGCCTTGAATGAACCTAAGGGACATTTGAACGCCAGCCTCTGCAAACAGTGATGCCAACAAAGTACAAAAAAAAAATCCCACGAAACACTCGTTTCTGACGCTCAGCTCAAACAATGGTGACATTTTCCACTGCCAGTGACCTGTGACATGCAAAGATGTGGGAGTTTCTGCATAGAAGAAAAGGGAAAGGCCGGAAGAAAAAGGGGTTCCACTTTGCATGTATTTTTTATACTTAGCAGGCAAATAACAAATCCACAAGTTTGTATTTATTACAAAGTCCAACTTAGACAGGCAAAACTGGTGCTCAATAAGAAAATAACACTGTCCATCCATCCATCCATCCATCCCTGGATAGGAAGCCAATCTATCACAGGGCACACTCACACAAGATCACTAAGTGACATCTCTGGGCTGTGGAAGGAAACGAAAGAAGAAAACCCAATGCCCCCCCTCCCCAACACACACAAAGGGGTGGGATTCCAGCCCTGGAAGTGTGAGATGGAAATGCTACCAGTAAGCCTCCATGCCGCATCGCATAAAAACGTCCTTTAATATGAAGCCGAAGTTTAAATGTGTCACTCACGCTGCCGATTTACACGTGATCCTGCCAATTGGCTTCATTAGGTGTGTGACAAAATCAGGATTAATTAAAAACGTGACAGAAAACACGATGGCGAAAACCAACAGCTTTCAACATTCTCGACAAGTCTGTAGTACCGACATTAAAGACATGGCTACTCTCAGCCTTTGTTCAACCTCTGAGCGAAATCCAACAACCCGGGCTCTACGCAGACCTCAGCGATGGCAAGAATTAGGAAAGGGGGCATTTTAAGGGGGAACCAGGGTGTCCTCACCAGATTCTTCAGCAGTGCAGACAGCTCCTTGGTCAACGTGGAGAACTTGACGAACGCCGTCCCTAGGTCGGGGTTGTCCCGGCTGATGAAGTTGCTTCCGAACTTGTCTAGTGCCTGTGCATAGTTTTCCTCGTTCTGGAAATGATCTGTGTGCAGGAGAGGATCGATAGGTGCTGTGAATCAGGAGTAATCAATGGACCACTTCCAACCCAAACACACCACAACACTTTTAAATAGGTTTTTTCATAACTCCTTCAGCACAGTGAATCAGAGAATGGTGGCATTTGCCTTTTGTACAACACATATTCAAATCTGACCATCCGCCATAAAACCGTACCTTTGGCAACAGCAGAGGGGGTTGTTGGTCAGGAAATTGGCTTGGTTCCACAGAAGTCCCTAACTGCCCCCCAACTCCCCGAAAGGTTCCGGTTTAATTTCTATTATGACTGTAAAAAAATGGAGCCTCAAAGACTAGGTCTCACGCTCTTTTAAAGACCATCTGGTTTATCTTGTCAGAAAAGAAAGAATTAAAATCATCTAAAGACCTAAACTGTATCAGGAAAAACAGAAAGAGAGCCTCCTTTGCAAAGGTCATTGGAAAGACAGCTTCATATTCTCAGCACACAGCAGCTGTTTTGGAGGCAACAAAATAAATGTTTTAACAACAAACCTTTAGATTCAGAAGAGCAAAGGGGCCACAGATGTAAATCACACATGTTCATAATTACAGCGCCTAACATGCTTTGGAGCGGAACGATATCGGCCAGCTTTAAGGAGTAATGCAGTCCTAAGCTTTACAGTGCCACTATGTCCTGGCACTTCTGAGGCAGTGAAACTCGTGTAGATCTGATCCCTGAATTCAAGCTACAATAGCTATCAAAAAAATATTAATGATGAAAATATGTATTACATCTTATGACCACCAGATGGATCCTTGTAAACAAAGCACAAGCTAATTGTTTCTGTCAATCCCTGACTGGTATCAAAATAGGAGAAACGCACTTAAAATGCTTAAAAGCGGAGATCATAGCTATATCCCCAGGTTCAGTCACATGCTTACTGTTCGACAGTATAAGCAGGGGAAGCAAATGGGGAGTATGAGCCATAGATTTGGTAGTGATATGACCAGAAGCAAGTTTAGCCGGTTCCCTTCGAGAAACAGAGAGGTATGAAATGAAAGCCACTTTTTCAGTGGCAATGAACTTTTCACTACCGCCATTTTCACCTTGAGTTATTGAGTGCCCTTCATGCAGAAAGCTAAACAGAGCAAACAGCAGTAACAAAGACCCTGAGTGCTCAGCCTCTCGGAATACCGGAAACAAAGGGCATCCCACAACAAAGGAGGTCTAACCCACAAGGAAGCAGAGCTGAGACGTTTACTTCTTCTACCCCCGGAGGAGCAGGAACAGACAGCGACATTAACAAAGTTACACAATGACCCCGGGAGGCCCCCTCCAGAGGGGGAGGAAGGGGACAAAGAATAACAACCTGCCTGCAGCAGCCCCCTCAGGCCCGAGAGGGACAGGCCCTACCACTCCACAGACCATAAAGATCGTGGCCGCCCACTCAGGAAAGCCCACAATTCCTCCCGGGAGCTCCAGCAGTCCGTGGTAGCGGGCGCGGCCTCTCACTGCTGCGATCCCTGAAGCCAGCCACTTGAAAGAAGCCCATGCCACCAGACACTACGGGGGTCAATTTAGCCTCAGTGGTGGGCCTCTTCTTAAGCAAATGTGTCCCGAGCAGCTAGCCACAACAGATCCAGGACACCTTGTACCAAACTAAAGACAGACTGAATCTGACAGTAACCTACTCAACATTTTTCATCAAAAACTTGTTGGTACGAACAGACCTACACATGGTGGTATATTGACTACTCTCGACAGTATTTGCAGGGTTTTTACCATGGAGATAGTTCTATAAAATGGAAATAATATAGATTAATCTGGATATTTGTTGTACAGTGTGGTGAGCCTATTTATCATGATCTTATTCATAAACGTGAGCGAGTACACTTAGAAAAAAAGACTGACACCATTTAACATATGGGACATCAGATCTTCAAGCTATGTTTTTCATTAGGGATGTCATTTAAACATGCTATCAGAGCTTTAAACTTACCATTGAAACAGATGCTTAAGATTGAAAACAAACCAAACTCCAAAGTACCTGGACATCAATAAATTAAGGTTAGCAGAGCACCATGCTGCAGGACAATATTAGCCGCCTAATCGACTGGTAACTGAAGGAGTGCTACCCAGATCAAACAAATCACAGGTTAGGGTGAAAGACCAGAAACATAACCTCAGTACTTTCTCAATAGCTTTAACAGGTCTTTCACAGTAAAGACAATTTTACCACTTATGTCAGTTTCAGTGTCACTGTCATTAGAAGGTGCAGTAGTTATGTAATTGCCCATCAATGTCAATCGTATGATGCAGACGGTGTCAGTCTGCATAAAACCATTAAAACTGTATTGCAGGCCAGGATCTCTTTTAAGGAGAGTGGCCAACCTTCTCATATTATACAAGTTTGTCCTCACTTAATAATAAAATGCTGTATTTTCAGACCGGGCAATGGACCCTCACCTCCTTCATCTCCCTCCGGATATTTTATCCTTGGGGGATGTAGCTATCACACTTTTAAGTGGCCAATGAGCTGACGAAATCCTTCATTCTTCAACACAGAAAATGGCAATA
Organism: Mormyrus iriodes; assembly: GCA_011763525.2. NCBI lineage: Eukaryota > Metazoa > Chordata > Actinopteri > Osteoglossiformes > Mormyridae > Mormyrus > Mormyrus iriodes. The sequence continues at coordinate 28,273,881 of JAAGVU020000001.1, forward strand.
AACTCCATTATTTGGGAAACACTCCGTATTGTGGGTTTGCGAACACTGAAAATTGATTCAATTTAAATATCAGTCAGCAATATCAACCAAGACGGACACATCGCATGGGTCCTAATATCTTTTTTTTTTTTAACACTATCGATATGTTAACCAATACATTGTGCATCTCTACTAATAATTCAAATGAAACAATTTAAAACGAGATGATAATTAAAATTAATTTGATAGAAATTAATTAGTTTGATTGCATTAACAACATTTTGTGGTTCTTTTTCCTGAAGTGTTGTGAAATAGCGGAGAGCAACCCCTATATAAAATATGTATTGGGAACAGTGTGAAATGGAGAGTAGTGTTTGGGAACATTACAACAGCACAGTTACATTAGGGAACAATGATCGCAGCATTCAGCTGAAAGGGAAGAGTCCTACAATGGGAACGTGCACCTGTGACGATGAGCCACTTTGTGTAACAGTATGGGGGCGGGCAGGGTGTTAGGTGCAGCTCAGAAATACATATGCACCCCCTGGCCTTTAAACATACCTCACACTGGCCATCTAGAGTGAGAGTACACAAACACAGGCAGCGCAGGCTGCCGTGGACAGCGCAGAGACACCCACTGTAACGTCAGCTTGACGCGAGCAGCAGGACGGGGAAGCTCACCTTGGCCTGAATTGTAGATCGCTTTGACTGATTTTTTCACCTTCTGCAAAGCTGTCCGGTCCTGATCCAGAGCCTGGGAACACAGCAGATGGGATTTTTAAACCTCAAAATACAACCGACTTATAGAAATGCAACGGTACAATGTGAAAGTCAGTGTTGAAATCTGGTTTATAAAAATGAAAAAAAAAAAAATAATTCAATAATAGTCAACTAAAATTCAACAATAGTCCCTAGTCTTTACTAGCTATCGAGCTTTACCAGAATGTTCTGTGATGTTCTGGTTCACGACTGTCTTCCCTCTAACCAAACCCTTAACCCTTTAACCACTCCAGACATCTTTGGAGCCAAGGACTGCCTTCATCTGGGCCGCCTCTACATGGCTAAGTTTTTGTTATTGGGTAAAAGCTCATACAATCCATTGGTCTTAATAGAAGAAAACCAACAAAAATGCACTGTTCCATTCCCAGCTAGTTCTAAAACAATTAAACATTTTATCTCCTTGAGATGACAACAGGAGTTCTTGTTTCCTCATCTCTGATGACTTATTCACTCGGTCCACTGACACAGGGGACCATAACTGATATGTTCCTTTGTAATGTTGCTCTTGTCAAGTCAAAATGCACAGGAGGGCTATAGTGGGTAAGACTCTATATTAGATTAGAGGTTGTCAAGTAAATATTGTTAAAGCAAAATAAATATTTCAGAATTTTCTCTCCATCACTATACATTTACTAGCAAGATGTAGATGCATCAGTCCATTATTTAGGCGTTTTATGTCCACAGTCTACAACCCTGTGCCTCTATAAGCAGCCATGCAAATCTGTGAATTTAAAAACTGTGCTTTTTATTTGAGCTGCTCTTAATTGAGCTAACACTTATCTAAATGTAACTGGCATTTGTGCATCTCCAGGATTAAGCTTTTTTCATTCTATTTATCCAAGTAACATTTGTATACTCCAACGTTTGAGTCCTTAACGCTAAAGTAACTAACATGCTAACTCAGCTAGCGTTGTGACCACCTTGAAGCCAACAATGCAGTAATGGATTCCTGATTGTACTGTAACAAATCCAGCTTAGTCCAGCCAGGAGCTCACACTTTAACCTGGTTTGGTGTCACTGTACTTCACATGCTGGTGCATGCTGGAATGAACCATGCAAATCTGTAGTATTTTTAAATAATGCATCTGTAACCCTTTCACCTACAGCATATGACTATGATGCGGTACACTTCACTGCAAACACTCGCGCTACATCACTCATCCAACTGTACATTACAGATAGAGACACGTAACACTTCTAGGTTGTATTCCATACTACACAGCCTATGAATAAAAATGTAAGAAATCACCTAATGAAGCCTAATCAAAGGGTACTTTGTGAATCATTAACAGACAATTACAAAGATAAATGGTAAAAACTCATTATAGGTGGCATATGGAGCCTTATTGCAAAGTGGCACTGAAATCAATAAAAGTGAAATTTCCTCTTTAACATTGTGGCTTAAAACCTTCCCACTGCTTAAACTAGCTACCACATTCAGAATCCATTACCAACAGAATCCTACGGTTACCATGCCAACAGCTCGGACATAACTTATCAAATGTTTTTTCGGTTGCAGTTCTTGACACGATGGAAGCTCCCGGTTGGCAGCAGGGCCAGGGAAGGCGATGACATCAACCCCAAGCATAACGATGAAGCCATCAGTCCCTAAGCAGAGTGGCTGAGGGGGACCCTGACAGCCTCCAGCACGACGGCGGAATGGCGCTCACACAGGGACAATCTGGCAGCGATAAACCAAGTGGCTGCGAGCCAAGTCCTACTGATTGGGATAAGTGGCCAGAAGGACAGCCGGACACTCACATCGGGATATCAACAAGGATGTACCCATACAGAAAATAATTATAATATTGAAAAAAAAAATTGAAAATCGAGTTAACTTACGGAATACATTCCATACTCCAGCTATGAAATACATTATTAGCTAGAAAGAATGTATACAATCTGTTAGCTATTTATGACCATACATGTCTGACCATCAATGAACTCCGTAATATATAGTGTGCATAATTCTCTGCATCTGAATTTAGCCGAAGAAGCCTGTAATCATCAGCCCCAGGCCAGGACTTGCTGCAGCTCTTGAAATGTGACGGCTTTGCGCTTGCGTTTCCTGCTACATAGCTGCGCATAAACACCCGGCTGATAGCTAATCCACAGGGGAAATCAACGCTGGGCATCTGCTGAATGAACCGGGGACGGGGGAGGGAGCGGGGGCACCATCCCTGTCAGACCTGGGGGGTGGGGGCCTGACGTGAGGGGTGTCAGGCAATAACTCAACAGAGTACTGCAGCCATCAACTGGAATTACCTTGTGTTACCCAGTGGTTCACTGTACATTATATTTATATATACGTAATACTGCACATTACCAGGGACTAATCCCAAGCTCAGGAAATATTTTTACATACATCACACTGCACAGCAGTATTTTAGTAGTCTGTATTGTCCCACTCACTCTGTTGAGCAGCCCATTCTAGATAACTGGCAAGACAGGTCTTCAGAATGCAACTAACAGTACATTAATTTCAGACTAAAAGTGTGTCCCATCCTCAGCACTAAATGGATTATTGACACTTTGAATGACGGGTAATGATGAAAAGAAACCACCTTTGTACAGCCCTCATATCTATTTGTGTTGGACAGGCATAGCACTCTACTGCAAACCACAAATCTACTGTATATCAATTATCCTCTTGCAAGCAGAGAACCATATGCATGCACTGCATCCGTTTTCCATTGTTTGCAATGACTGATCTTGGTTAAGAGTGACTTATGTTTCAGGAGCCTCGGCTATAAAGGGGAAACCATTCCACAGGCCCTAAGTGAAGCTTGCCGAGATGCATGCAGTAGGTCAATAGAGGGGCAGGGTCTAACTTCATGGGACAACCACTGACATTCCCTGCTGTTCCAGAGCTTGCAGCAATAAACACATTAGCTCCATACAGCTCAAACCCCTAACAATCAGCAATCAATTTGTATATATATTCTGGTTCTTTATATTTACACTGGGAGAAAATTATTATAATTAATGGTCACTAACGCTGCAGACACCCCTGCAAGGATCCCAGGATGTAAAACCCAATGGAAACACTTCAGCCACACGTTTCCTCATTTCTGGTGCAGTTATATCCTTGATAAAAATGAAGAAACAATCAAGGGCAGATGTTCTTTAAAAGGCATTTTTAAAGGTACAGAATGTTGGCATTACAGGCACATCAGCACAGGGGAGGGCAGTGAAACTCTAGCTACAAGATGGCACAGGTCCACCCTGCTCTCCGTACCTCATAGCGTACAGAGCTGAAAGTGAAAGTGTTTTCAGTTTCACTTTATCACGCACCATCTCACACACAGTGTGCAAAAGAATGTTTACGATGCAAATTCACAGTCCGTGTATGCATTTGCTATGCCTCGTGTAGAAACTGCAATGTATGGAACATTTCTGTGGCAGGGGGCGCTGTCTGAAGACCTTACGGTGCCCCATCTCTGGTCAGAGCACTATGGTATTTCGGGGGCTCACACCCCCCGGGTACTGGATGGGCATTAAAACTCCAAAATCACTGCTAGAAACGCAACTGGCGGATTGGAAGTATGCTAAGGGGCAGGGTTTAAAAAAAGTGGTAATTTGGTGGATCAGCAGCATAAACTACATTTTTAAATTTCTGAATGCCTCCTTAAGGCAGAAACATAACTGGGAGTGACTGAATTGTATTGTACATCTCTGAGAAAAAAAATCCATCCATCGAACCACCCACCCACCAACCCTGGTTGGGGGTGTGGGGCTGAAGCCTAGAAGATGCCAGTCACATACATCTGTATCATATACTACGGATAAAGTGCATGTCTTTGCATTTCATAATTCATTCAAATCATTCACATTTGCATATTCTAAAAACACTTTCGACCAAACTGACAAAAAAATGATGAGGTGACTGAGTTTCTTAAGGCCAGAGAGCAGGGTCACTCAGCATTTCTGGAGCAGTTATGAGTAAGGGTCTTGCTCCAGGGCCCCGTGGAGATATTACGTGGCCGGCTCCGGGATTCAAATACCCAGACAACCATGAGGAAATCCGCACAACACAGGGAGAACATGCAAACCCCAGTAGTAGGGCGGGGAAATCGAACCCTTAACTGTGCAGATGTGAGGCAGTTATACTAGTCATTCAACCACCCTAACAAAAAAAAACCTTTAAATACTCGTTAAAAATCAAAAGCAAAGCATGTGTCCTGTTTATTTGCAAAAAAAACAAAACCAGAACTGATATTAGCACTCTCTGACTAAAGTGTGATTCATCACTTCAATATCTTGCTTCCAAACACAAAACAAATAAATTAAAGCAATAAAATATCTTGATCATGGCAATGCCAGATCTCCCCTCGATTATAAACACCAGCATTATTTCCAGCGGCCAATTCCATAACACAAATAGCCAAACAAAGATGCTTTAACTAAGTAAGGGGGAATCCCTGATTCCAGTTTGGTTTATGGAGCTATGAAAGGTTCCCGGAAAGCAATGTTCATTTTGAATTCTTGGTCAATAAAAGCGTCAAGAGTCAACTGTTACCTGGCCATGCACCAGGAAAGTGCAACAACCAACAAACTGGAATCAAACTGGAGCAGGACAGGTTTCTGCCCTGAACCTTGTCTAAATCTGGAAACCAGTTCTGCCAACTGCACCTCCCTCTCCTCCACTGGGGCACCCTAGTGATTCATCTATCCCCCAAGCTTTCAAACAAAGTGCTTTGATCAAAAAGCCGTACAAATAATTAACAAAAAAGGCAAGGAGGGAGATCAAAGAGGAGTGCAGAATAACTCAGAACAGCACAGCGGCGTGGCTGCCTGCTCAAGATCCAGCAAAAAAAAGAAAAGACAACACCCGAGCGAGCATCTGCTGCCAAAGTGTTTGCCGTCGCACCACATGCGTCTCGCTGCAGCCACGAGATGCTGGACCGTCTGACACCTTGGCACAGCCTTTGGCAAGTACGGAGCAAACGCCAGTGCTTGACGCTAACGTTTGCCAACAAGCCATCAGGAGCCTCCCTACTACATTGGCCAATCATTCAACGGCGCCATGCATGGCACGAGGGTCCTCAAGCCACCCAAGAATGCATCTGACAATTCTGAGCAAGCAGCCAAGTGACCATCAAAAGTCAGGCGCTGCTCTCTCTCAAGATAAGATCAGATTCTGTTCATTACACTTTAGCAGAGACTGTCAGACAACAACAAGCAAGCTTCCTGAGAGGAAAAACTAATGTATGTCATCCTCAGCTTGGCCAAAAAAGGAAGAGCAGACTATTACAAAGTCATGATTATAACAGCTAGCGTACATTTCTGTGCACATGTGTGTGAAAGTCTCCCATGTTCAAATAGCTACATGCGTACTGGGGGCGAAGCAGGAGGCTCTGTCCTTAGTTTCAGAACGAGGGACTGAGGGCCACCATGTCTCCTGGCAACCCCTACTGTCAACGGCCCAACAATGCTAGGAATGCCAATGGAGGTCCTCCTTCTTCATGAATGCCACTCATTATGCCTAGGGCGTGCACATCAGCAACCTTTCTTTAACCCAAGCATAAAAAACAGGAAAGGGGACTGAATAGAGGTCTGTGTCGATGGTTTCTGCATATGAAGCTCAATCACAATGCGTTGGCAAAGCCACGCCCCCTCCCCCCCGCCGTTGAAGAACCAAGCATGGGGGAGGATCTCTGGCGGCACTGTGGCGACCAGCTGGAAAGAGGGGGGGGGGGGGGAAGAGGGACTAGAAAGAGGAGGAGATGGTGCCCGTTGACTTTCAAGTTATTTTGGTTCTTCTCAATGCCTGCCCTAAAAGGGATCTGTCTTTAGAGAAACCCTGCTTAACATTTTCTCTGCTGAAAAATGGGTCAGTCTGAGCAATAACTGAGCAGAGCACGTTTGTTTACAAGAGGCGAGTCCCCAAGAGGCCGTCTCTGTTCCTCCCATACAGCGCGTCCGGTTCAGACAAGCTCTTCTGTTATCATAAAGCTGCAAGCCCCCTGTTTGTGGGTGAACCACAAGATCAACTCCATTCAAAGACCATATATGGAAATTCTATGAGGCTGAACGTGATTTAGGTGACCAATGACAAGCGTTGAAGCGTCCCTGAATGAGAACACACCACAACAATCATCTTCTCATTCAGTGAAATACAGCATCATTATTAATCCCTAAATCACACATTAACATGGACAACTTATTTGGCCACTGTTCTGTAAACAGTATTGTAAAACTGCATGGAGAACTTAATTATTTACCCATTTTTTCATACTTTGTGTATGTGTCACATGCTCTACTTTTCTCCTTTCATTAAGATTTTAAACTGGTGGCCTTGTTTTTGCAAACCAGAGACTATACCACAGTATAAGGAATTTTCTTCAATAGTATCTTCAATAGTAATGCTACTCTGATTGGTAATAAAAATTATGGAGTGGGGGATCAAAATTTATCATGGGGGAACCTACCCCCTGCTCAGTGAATTCTAAATACAGCAGTAAAGCCCATTTCTGTAATACTGTAAGGCTAGGTAGACTGCAGTCTTCCAGGTAAAGACAGCACTCCTTTGGTGGGGAGATGATACAGCCAAACACAGAACCACAAAGCACACATAAACACATATCAAGTCTTCCCCTGATACCAGATTCAGCCACAGAGAGGCAGAGCTGCTTCTTCAGAAGGCAGCTGTGGAGCTAAAATCTGTCTCCTTATGACAGAAGGGTCAGCAAAAGGCAAGAGCCCTTGACTGACAGGCAGAAGGCAGAAAACAAGGAGACAGAGGGATTGGGCATCAGTTCGTTTTGTGGATACATTAGCTTTGCCGTGGGGCTGCAGAGTCAAGCTAATGGGGCGTCGTGTTCTCAGTTGGCGCTATAACTCCCACACATTCAGCTCAATAATTGCTCGAGGCAAACTGAGTCTTAGGAAAGCGAACAAACTCATGAGCTAATTGAAACTATCATTTTGCTCTTCATAACGCAGACAAATATTGCGATCTCTCAGTCCCCACGCCTCTGATGGAAACAAGTGGCCGAAGGACAGATGAACGATATCTCAGCGTCTTTTTAAAACGCACGTTTCGTATGCACACAAGCCCACAACAGCATTCAATGCTCATCGTGATAGAGTATTACTGCCATTAACGGACAGCACTGACATATCTATCAATGAGCATGGAACAGAAGCCCGGAAAACATGGACCATAATTGCATCAGAGCAATTAAGAAGTAGGTTAAGTAGTCCCTCAGATATAAATTAGCCAGTGGAGGAAATTAACCTGCCCGGGACTTCCTGAGGGAGTGGGAGAGAGAATTCCCCGTGAGAGCGGGGAAGAAGCTTCAACCATCTCACCACATTAATAAGCCCCCCAAGGTGAGACTTCCCTGCTACACCATACCCCAACTCAAAGGGTCGCCATCACGACAGCGATGAAGGCAGCTTCACGTAGAGGGCACCGCTTGATGGTGTTTAGGTGCTACCCTATCCCATATCACACTCACACAGCCTCTGTTCCAGCTGGAAAGTCTCCCAAGACGCTGGTGATTACGTGCCGTGTGCCACTGTACAGGCAAGCGTGCACATCTAAGGACTCACTGTGACTCGCGGACAGTATGTGTGCAGGCCTGGGAATTCATATTAAATAAGACTTACATTTAAGGAAAAAATCGTTTGGGGGGGCTGGATAATTTTATGCACATCAGGCAAGAGGGAGAAGCCATATTTTATTTTAATGACAGGAGTGTATAAATTTAAATAACTGAAATACTTGACATTCGAATATATTCAGACTTGACGGGTTATAGGGTCTTCATTCCAGCACAGATAATCTATAACTGTGATTATATTACACTTTATTCAGCTAACTGAAAGCAGACCCTGATCGCACCGAAAACATAAAATCTAAATTGCGTATGTATGTTTGACTGCTCTGCAGCAACAATCTTGCTAATTGACTTTATTCTACAAATCCCTCCATCTCATACATTGCAAGAAAAGAAATGAATCACGTATGATATTTAAAGCCCGCCATTATATTTATCAGGTCAAGCATGTGAATAGGTCATTTTGAAGTGGGTTTTTCTTTTGCATGACTTGTGCAAATAGTATTATTACGTCTACACGCAGCAGTAAGGTCCGGAACCATAAATTTATGCTCTAACTTTCACAAGATGGAGCCAGAAATTGTGGGCGTAGAGCGAAAGTGCCCAAGGGACCTTAACACAAACCTGACAGTCCTTGTAAAAATTTGCCTCACATCTTGCATAGTCTGAGGACTAAACTTTACAACACCCAAAGGATCAGAGTTTTATCATTCTGAGAATCATTTTCAGATTCCTAAGAGACTTACTGGGCGTCCAGGAAAGTAACAAAAAAGGAAGAATCGGAGGCCTTTGGAAACAGACGTTTCTCCCCGTTCAGCCTGGACGCAGTAATTAAGCTAGAGCACAGGGTCTGTAGAACCCCAGACGGGCGCGTCCCAGCCACCCAAATTATGCACCATTCATCTTTCAGTAGCATGATTGCAGCAGAAAAAAAAAAACAGTCTGTTTGACCCACATCACCACCAACCAATAAGGAACCTCAGAAGCACTTTGGGATTCTGAAGATGCCACTTTAACGCGCATCAAGCAGCTGCAGTAAATCCAAGTGCTTACCAAGCCATTTATAACACAATATTTATGGCCATAAGCTTAAACATAAACAGAAATTATGATGGTGTACATTCATCTGTTTGATATACATCTCTGCCAGCCTTCTTCAGGAGCAAAGCAAATATCCAGAATCTGAATAAATGTTTCATCGGATGGTAACACAACTGCCGAAACCGACAACTGCTGGCTTTATGGATGCTGTAAGTCCAGAAGCCGAGATTTGTTAGTGTTGGGTGGGTCACTGGTTTGACGTTCTGAAGGCAAAGGCCTCGAAAACTGAATAAACAGTGATTTCTTTACACAGGGGGAAAAACAGGGCCTGCAAGGGCTTCCAAAATGCTCTGAAGTCAAAAAAAGACAAGTGCATTTCCTGACTTTAATAGTCCATAGACATGAGACAGACTCTAACCTCAGTCTAGGGTAGGAAGAAAAGATATTCACCAGATCAGCCACTCGGAAGAAGTTTCGTGATACACATGGAACATATTTGGGAAATCTGCCACTTTTAAGAAAATCCTACAGCTCTTCTAAAAAGTTTTTTTTCCACTGGAAATCTCAAAATTCTGAATGTACATGGAACATTATTCCTCTTCCAACCAACATCAGCCAGAAAACTCCGTCACGAGCCTCCGCGAGCCTGCTGAAAATTCCCGAGGTGATCAGATGTGGATGCATTAGCCATGTGCAAAGCGTTGAAGGGCACGCGCGATCAAGTGACATTTCCCCATCTCACCACATCAGAGCGTGACCACGCCTCACCTGAACTGCGTTACTGCAATATATCAACATATTTATTTTCAAAATTCTAAAGTAGCCGTACAATATACCCCCAGAATTTTTATCTATTTTTTGCCAGGTTTCCACTTTCGCTCATATTACCAAATACAAACAACTAGCAATTATAAAGCATCATAATTACAAGGGCTTAACAAGCCAGATCCAAGAGCCCCAGCTTTGCCGGAGAAGGCCACGCAATGCTGGTAAATCAGTTTTATTTCTGCTTCAGTTGCATCTGGTTAACTATATTTTCAGCCACCCTTGATCTAGTTTAGGTGCTGCATGCAAAGCCATGGACGTCTTATATAAGAAGGTGTCACGGAAAATATGCAAATGATCATGGCACGTTTAGTCCTGTATCGCGCAGCTGGTTACGTGGGACAGACTGTGACCGCCAGCATGCTTCCGCTAAGAGGCCAGGGGCTCAGTACTGATTTCACAAGCCGCTGCATCCCTTCAGTAGCAGAGCGAAGGGAGCCAGGTGACTGCTTCAGTGCGACTCGCAGTGTCATGTGATGCGGTTAACTACACGCAGAGACAGATTTGGACAACTAGATACGACGTCTGCGAGAAACAGCCTGTGATGCCTACGAGTCCTCCGGTTTAACCAAACACAGGCAACAGACACCAGAAGAGGAGTCTTAAAATACCCCCCCCCCCCATGCAGTGTCCTTCGACCTGCCCCTCAGGCTCCCAGTGTGAGCTGATGCTCCTCCGCATGCAGTTGGAGGAGTCACAACCACCTATTTAAGGAGAAGACAGGATCAGCGTGAATTTCTGAGGATCAGCAACGTGGAGGAGCAGCCCTGAGACAAAGGAGTAAGCGTATGCATTTACCAGTGTCAGTTACGTGATATTGCCAATTACCAAAACATCCAGCTGGGCTTAGAAGGGTGCATAAACTTATGCACCATGCAGATGATCAGCATTGCTGCTCCCTCCATAACAACACTCTTCTCTGCCCGTCTACTTGCTGGAACAATCCTACCATACTGCCAAATGACATTATAATCACATTCGCACTAAAGGGAGCTCTTCTCCCTCCCATGATTCCTTGGTGCTGTAAAAGGTAGAGTCACAGTCAAAAACGGCAAAATGCATCTGACTACAAGCCACTGTGGATTTCTCCTAAAAATACTTCATGCACAGTTTCGGGAGGGGTGCGGTCGTGACTAAGCTTGGAGGTGGAGGTCAGGCAGACAGCACCCCCTCAAACAGGGCAGCCACATGCTTCCAGCCGCCCCCCCCATCCACCATCCATCCCACTCTCTCTGCTCCCAACCACAGGAAACAGGAAGAGACAGCCAGGACCGTCTATAAACAGCCACTGCCTCTACAACAGGGGATTTCCACTCGTTAACTGGCCCATCTCTTAAGAAGCCCCATCAAAAGCTTCGCGCTCTGAAGGGTCAAGCTTGTCATGCTTATCTTTCTTCAGTACCCTGCTTTTCAATTCAATTCAATATATATTTATATAGTGCCTTTCACAACAATGGCACCAACGCACTCAGCAAAAGTATATGGCAAAACAGTACTATACCTTTTATAGGAAATAGTGCATGAAACTGGGAAAAGGGGAAGATGAAAAAGAAAGCCAGAAGACAATGGAGGACAGGACCCAAGAACTCCCAAGTAGGGAGGAAAAAAAAAAACTTCTGGGGGTCCATGGTCGACTGGCTGCCCAACCCCCTCCCCAGGCATGTTAACATAGAATACGGAGCGAATGGGCCTGTTTTAATAAAAACAAGGTGTTAACTGTGGTCATAATCAGTCCATCAGAGAGCCATTTCTCCTAGCAGGTTTGTGTAAGCCGGCAGATCACAGGCTACATCCATGATGTCACAGTTTGTAAGCCACATCCATGATGTCACAGTTTGTAAGCCACATCCATGATGTCACAGTTTGTAAGCCACATCCATGATGTTA
>JAAGVU020000001.1:28286057-28334036 GCA_011763525.2 Mormyrus iriodes
ACAGTTTGTAAGCCACATCCATGATGTTATGCTTTTCACCTAAACATCGATCTCACAACATCCTGAACCATGTCGTTTGCATCATTATTGCAGCAAAACCCATTTCCTTTAAGATGAAACCCTACAGTAAAGAGCTTTCATGAGCCACCCTTAAAATAGAGGGCTCACACGTTCTACAGTTCCTTAAACTCAACCGGAAGCAGGACTGTCCACAGACTCTCCTCAGATCCTGACAAACCCATCTTAGGACACCATCTTCCAGTCCATTGCCCCCTAAGCTTCTTTTCCAGGGAGGTGTTCAAAAGCACACAGGTCAATCAGCGAGATAACGTCCGGAAACTGCATGCTAAAGGTGCCCTGTTCCAACACGCAGGGTTTTATGAGCAGAGGGGGAGACCTTCTGGGCTGGAGCTGGCCCGAGAAGCAATGACTCGTCAGAGAAGCCATCTGCGACCCCTTCACAGCTGATTCAGCAGAACGGAAAGGCGGCTTTCCAGCAGAAGATAAAACCCGCTGGAGAGAGGGCGGGAGGGCGGCCGTGAGCTGACCGCAGAGGCGCCATCATCTGCCTTCCTCAAAAGCACAGAGCAACCCAAGGGTGTGAGAGGGTGGCTGACGTGGCTTTTCATTATGAGTGCCAGGAAAGAAGGCACACACATTTCAGAGTGCTAATATTCTGGGAAAGGACACCGGTGGAGAGCCTGCTGTTGACATCTGTTTACATCTGCGGCACTGCTGCTTTAAGCATGGACAACACTGTCACACACTAATTTGCCTGTGTTATGTAGTGTGCTGGTTCATTGTTAGTATTGTGTAGTGTAATGCAGTGTACTGTGCCTGTCCGTTGTGTAGTGTAATGTAGTGTAGTGTAATTTATTGTTGTTTTGGCAGATAGGTAACACTAATCTCTCTGTCTCCCTGCCCCATTATTGATAAATGTACAGGAATTCTTTTTGCAAAATGTAAATTATTACAAAATTCTGTCTTTAGCACTATAACGATGTATATCGTGTATAACTCCTATAGTGAATGTTGCACAATGGGTCCAGGCGGAATGTTATTTTGTTTCACTGGGTACCATACTTAGCTGAGATGACAATAAAGCTTCACCTGACTAGATTTGACTACTGTTGTATGGGAAACTCCTGTCTGCTTCATCTAAGATACACCCAGGCATGTACCTAATGAAAATTTTAATTACGTTTCAGGTAAGCATAAAAATGATGATGGTAGCAGTAGCAAAATTATAGTTATCATTATTATGTCAACATGGGGGCGGGTGTTTAATTATCTTCAAAGATAATTTATCCACCTAAACATTAACTGCATATTAAATTTAAACATGGCAGAAGAAATAACTGTACAATTCATATAAAATTCATATACCGGGTGGTTCGTTCAATATAGGGGGGGGGTGTACCTCAGCAGGTTTGGGATCAGGATCTGAACCCAGCATCCTGAAGGTTGTGGGTTTGAATCCTGTAGCTGGTCCATGTTTTTTATTTTTATTTAACAGAATTCAGGTTTACACATTTTACTGTTAAACAGCAAATGGTTAAACAGAGGGTTGATATGAGCATGGTGAAGAGGAAACACTTAAACGGTTTGAAGATATTTTAGCTTCAAAATAAAATAGTTCTCCATAAAGAGGGGGAGGGCTGGGGGCTGCAGGGTTATAAAAACACTAAATAAAGCATAATGAGTGATTTACTGAAATAGATACCACAGCCTGCACTTATCGCATATTCTGAGCTGGGGTACCCATTATGTCGCGACACCAGCAATTTAGCGGGTTGCCCGTTCGCAAGAGAGAGCGAGGCGAGCCACTGCTTAACTTCTCTGAGTGCAAGGCACTGAACATTGTTTGACTCTGCGGTCACATACTACTGACTGGTGACACAATGACGGATATGAAAACTCCCCATGCCATGCGCCACACTTGTCATGTTAGTCTGGTAAAGAGAGCTTCAGAAATGCACTTTATTAAGATTAATGTGTTAAATAAAAACTTTGAAAACTATTTAAAAAAAAATCTATGGGCAGTACATAATTCATGTTGTGGTGTTTACTCCTTTTTGTTGCAAAACTTAAATTAAACTAATTAAACCTATTAAAATATTGAGTACTGAGCAATGATTGCTCCTTTTGTCATTAGAGGTTCTGGTTCAAACAAACCAGGTTTCATATCTGACGAGGTCCCTTTACGATCATAAACGTAACAGGAAGTGAGTGTGTCCATCCCTTATGAAATAGACAGAGGTTTCCACAAGGGGGATGCCCATTCCAGCACTTTCTCCAGGCCTCAAGGGACAGGAGTGCAGCACTTGGCTTCAGAATGAGGCCTTAACAGAAGCAAAGCTAATTACATACAATCATCCACGAAAAAAACTAATTAAATTCTTGGAAAATAGTTTACTGAGGCAGTCAGTGAGTTTGAGACAATTCAAGCAAGCATTTCGGGAAGCCCTCAAAGACCAGGAAGAAGCTACCATGCCTTAATACCAGACAGTTTTCTAAGCCCCACCACTGAACCAAAGTGCCATTTTCAAAAATATACTAAAATCTGGGAGGCAATTTTAATGGGGTCCCTATGCGAAAGTGGGAAATTAAAAATACTACTGGGGCTGTAAGATTAACTGGGACAGACCACGCTTTGCCTTTGAGTTATGGCACTTTAATGACAAACTGTGAAAACAGTGAGGAAAATTTTTTTAAATACCACCATCGGAACCTAACCACCTTCATCAAAAATGTAAAAATCAGGGACAACTTTAACCGGGCTGCTATGGAAAGTTGTGGGGAATGAAGACCTCTCCGGATGCAAGATCCAGCGTATCCAGAGAGGCACACAAAGGTGATGGCCTGCTGCTCTTCACTTTGCATTCCTCTTTGAAAATGTTTCATGTCCCCAACAAAATTGAATGCATGTAAATGTAGCCAACAGCCTTTTCCTAGAAGTCATACCAAACCTGGGACGGCCGGTGGCACCTCTGCAGTGTGGCCTCAGGTTCTCACATTGGCACCATGTTGAACTGAAAAAGGCCGCAAGCCAAAACTCCTGGACCGTGTGCCATATTCACAGCCTTAGTGAACGCTCACAGGACTAATAGCGAGGAAGCAAAGATCACAGAAACTGCGGTCAAAAACCCACGAATATTTATCTCTGAATGACATCGGTTTACACAGTTTGTGTTTATATATTTATTTTAAATTATGGCCTAGGCACTTGCCTCCTGCACTGGCAGCTGGCCCAGATCCCAGAATCTAGGTAGCGAATGGGGGAAGGGCTACAGGAACTCACAACCACTATTTAATTTAGCGTGCCAAACTGGAATGTTTGCACGCTGTCACTTTAAGAGAGTGCAGAAAAATACACACACACACAGACACACACACACACACACACACACACACACACACACACGTCAAAGAAATTCATGCTTTTTCCTGATTAAATATATGCTCAAAGGCAAGTAGGACACACAGTCTAACTTCACTGACAATGTAAATTTTCCAGTGGCTAATGCGAATAAATAAATAACGTATGTTGGCAGGCAAAATCCCCAGATGACTATGATACCGCAGACAGGCCTTTAGCCCGCACCTTGAAACACCAATCTTACACACAGAATTACCCTTTCCCACAAAAAGGTCATTCCAAGTACAAGGCTGACGAGTCAAACATGAGTTTATTCCACACTAAGAACAGCTTTGCTCGGAAAGTCCAGCCAGCAATAAAACGGAATTAACTGTGCTTCTAGCAGCTGGGCCACGGCTCAGTACTCCAGCCTCAGGAGCTGCTGACCTGCAGTGTCGAGAAGCCGGACTCTACATCGTCTGGCCAGATCATAAACATGTAAGAGCAAACATGAGGTCAGGAGCCATGAATATTAAAGCACCTCATTAAACCACAGCACTGGCAAGCGAGCAAAGTGGGCTCACCAAGCACAACACCCAACACCCAATGCTGTCTCTAAGCAGGATATGAGCTTCTGGCACCTTCTGTTATTTTTATACACTTTAGTACATAAAGTCTTGCAGACAGTTCAACACCAAGCCTTGAGCATACATCTTGCGGCCTGGCAGTTCTCAGAAGCAAAGGGCCTTCTTACTTGAAGGTGACATTTGACCCTACTATCGGTTTCCTTCCATGTATAAGGTGCACTGTCAATAAGATCTTGACACACCAGACGCTTTAACCAATGACTGCTCTCTTCCACTATCTTCTCCCGCCTCCCTCAGCCTTTCCTGTCATGTTAAACCTGCCCTAAAATTACTTCCGTGTTACTTTGGCCACATCCAAAAATGCAATTCATATTCCAGTTAAAGATGCTCCATAATACTTATAATCATTCAGTGCATCCACTGCAAGCTCTTGATTTTTGGTGTCATGTTCTAAAAGAATAAGCCATTCATCCATCCAACTACTTATCCTGGTCATATGGGAGCCTGGAGCCTATCGCAGACAGTACAGGGTACAAGGCTGGGGAACACCCTAGATGGGATGCCAACCCCATAGACATGCATACACACTGAGAGTAATGTCAAGACACTAGTCATTAAACTGTGGATCTGCAAACTGTAGGAGGAAAACCTCATAAAAAAAGGGAGAACAAGTCCCGTCCCCCATACACACACACACACACACACACACACACACACACACGAACACACGAACACACAGCTGAGGTGGGAACCGCCAAGCTAGGAGGTATGAGACAGTGTTTCTCAACCCAATCCTTGGGGACCCCCAGACAGACCACATTTTTACTCCCTTCCAGCTCACCAGTACACCTAAACCAAACAACCAAGGGCAAATCAAACAATCAAAAATGAACCAAGCAATCAAGAACACTGAATACCTGGTTCAGGTTTGCTGGCAGCTGGAGGGAGCAAATACTTGGACTGTCTTGAGGTCCCTGAGTACTGGGTTGGAAAACCCTGGTACGAGGTACCAGTATCAGAAACAAGGGAACCATACCGCCATGAAATAGCCAACACTGATACATTTCCAGAAATATGCTTTTGACCTACTCATATGTCTGCATGAAAAGGTGGATCCGAAGCCCAGATTAAACAATGGTTGGCCTCAACATACTTCAAAGTATTTTGCTTGCTACCTTATTCTAGAATAATGGGTCTTTTATATTTAATACTCCGCTCTTCCACAATAATCCCCTGCGCGCCCATGACCTCGCTCTCGTCAGCCATGTCCATGACCTTGATTTCACACTGCAAAAAAAAACACACACACACCAAGCCCTGAGATGGGTCATCGCATTCAGGGACCGAAGTTTTAAACATTGGAAACTGAGAGATTAGAACATTTCTCCTTCACGCTGAAAAATGCAAAAAACCCAAGCCCTCCATGGCTTGGAATGGAAGTCCTCTGATATACAACATTCTGCTTTTACACAAGAATCTAGAATTTCAGCATTCATGGGATGTTCAGTTGAAGTACTTCCACAAATGCAACCTGGATACACATTTAAACTATGGGAAATATGCCAGAGCTATTTCAGTTTGCATCGATTGTCCTTCTTATCTTGAACAGTTCCCATTGCAAATGAACATAACACATTGCAGAGTATAGGCCAACTCTCAGAAACGAATTTACTTTCGTGCAGGCTTCCGTGGAGAACGCTGCTATGAATGTTAGCTTTACGCTTTCATTTCTTGTATCATTTTTAGCATTTACCATCTGTATGGAGACTTCAGTGCACAACCCAGCTTTTTATAATACAGACTTACAGAAAACACACAGAGGTATGCTAGAAACACCGCCAAAGTTAACAGGCTAATGTGAGCCAGCGGGAATCTAGACGACATCTGGGGACTATTTTAGTGGGCTGTGGACCCTGCAGGTCATCCGGCGAAATAATACGCCTGGTTAGAGTTTAGCTTACCATGATGCCTGTGGTAAACGGCACTTCAAATCAGTACATTATCAAGTAAAGAGAGACAAAGCACAGCAAAGGCCCTGGGGGAATCCCAAGGCCTGTTTATTTTTTCTTGTGCCTAAAATAAGAAAGTACCTTTTTTCCCCAGTGGACACCATTTATCCCCGGAGCACTGATAAAGCTTCATGCAAAGAAGGGGCACGGCCTGTGAAGGCACCCCCACACCTAGCCCATCTGCCCCAGCCGGCCTCGTATCTGCATATAGCTGGCACATTTCCTCCATTTAAATCCCTTCCACTTCAATCCACCTGACCTGAGATATCCCTGACAAATTTTATAATAAGAACGGATTTCATCACAGCTACAGTCAGAGCTCGTATTTTAAAATGTAAAAATAAACAAAGCACCTCCATCGGCGTGTTCCTCATCACACGCTGGATTATTTCCAGTCCTCAAGGTCGCACTGAAAGAAATACCAGGTCAGGCATTGGCGTCCAGCTGGTACGGCACATCCTGACACGGTATCCATACATGCCACGGAATATCCGATTAAAACAAAAGATCCCTTCAAGGAAAACACTGGCAGGTCTCGCATTCCACATTCCTAACTGAGGTTCCGAAAGATTAAATCCCCAAATTCTCGATTCCATGGCCCACCAGCATAAGGAACCCATCCCCGAACCGTGTACTGTTAAGGCACACATGCTAATCACGGGCTGCTTGGGGAAATTTCCACACGAAAACATATTGTGCTTTTAACAGCATGACAGCACAGAACCACCTGGATGCAGAAACATGTCAGTCTATTTCAGAACTCAGATTCCCCCAATAAGGCACAGGGCCAGAATACAGCCCAGAAACACCAAACACACCCTACAATGACTCGTTCCCATCCCTATAATTTACACTCCAAGGATGAAACTGTAAAGCAAACATACACAATTTAACCATTTAATCACTATTACAAAAATGTACCCATTATGCCTAATATTAACAGCAGAATCCACCTTTGTTGGATTATGCATCTGAATGCTGCAAACATTTATTAAAACCTATTTCTTAAAGGAAGCAAAACAGATTAGTCAGGTTAGACTAGTGTTTAGTGTCAGGAATGAGCAAAAATAATGCACTCTAAGTCTTAAACAGAAATCAAATCCATTACACAACAAGTAACTTGCTTGATAGGTAATATTGGAAAAAATGTATCTGCGCAGAGAGCTACTGGTAACACCAACAGTTGGATCATTACAAGGATCTAGGTGACAAAGAACAACCAGAAGAGCTTCAACACACCTTCGAAGTCATCTGGAGAAGGTAGAATAGCATGCAACAGGCTAGATTCTTCCATGAGCACTGAGTTAGGTAGGGATGTGATGTTGTTCATGAGGCCTTCACTGTGGGAAACGAGTGCTGAGACCTGTAGGCTGCTTCTGCCGTTTCCCAAACATGGCCAGAGCGAAGGGTGACTCATCTGACCATACGACTTCTCTCCCACTGCCTCAGTCGTTGCAGCCGGTGCTCTTCGCACTTCATGATCAAAAAATAGTTTAGGTGTAATAAGGGCTCAGCACATTGCAAACTGACCACAGTATCAGCTTCTTTGAAGTTCACAGTGAAACCGTTTCCTTACACCTCTGACCAGTACTGACAGTCATTGGTTTGAGATTTCATGGTCCATTTTAACTCATACCTCATAGTACAGTCAAAGAGTTCACACTTCCATCTACGGCTGCCTTACTGCTGGCATCTTCTCGTACACCTCCACTCCAACATCCCTCAGTAACTGTGCATTGACCAGCATCATTGCTGCAAGGCAGCCCAACAATGATTTCTCACGCAAAGTCCAATATATCTCTCCTCTAGCCCATGGTAACCAAAATAACCCCATTATGGGATGCTAATATATTCATTGACTTATGTGCCATATTTCTTCTGTTAAGGAAATAGTTCTTTTATTTGAGTGGCTTACAGCCACATCTCTTTCATCAACTACAATTTGAAGGAAAAGACATGCCATTTTTTCATCTTGCTATAACAAATTATCTTCCATTATGACTTACACATCAGTAGTTCAGTAAATCACTGATTATTTCAGTGATGTCACTGTTCCTACCAAACAAAACAACACCCCACCAACCATTTTACAGAGGAATCTAAAATAGCAGTAACATTATCCTTGAATTTTGCTTTGAGCAAATCTCAAGTTCACAGAAAGGGCCCATTCCTTCCTCTGGTTTTCCACTGGAGTAAGGTTTTGACAGACATCTCCGCCTTAAACCTAGCCTTGCTGGACTGCATCCATCATCAAGAGCTTGCAGTGGAGAGCTGCTTCGCGCAGCGCTGGCCCACTTGTCCCTACCCTCTGAGAGAAGTTTTTGGCCAATCAAGGAGAGCAAAACATCTGCCCGGGGCTTGGAAGGCGCTGAAGGTAGATTTCAACTTGCAATTTGTCGTAGAAGAAAAATGTTCCACCTTTCTGTAAAGTTCTACAATGCTTGAGGCGGTTAAGCCTTTATGTGCACTTCTGCATCTTTAACCATCTTAACCTAAAAAGGAAACAACCCACTCCCTTCACACATTCAGGTGGATAATAGGGCGATTCAAATTCCCCCCCCCCCCCCCCCCGCCAAGTGTGATACTCTGTATCGCAGCTGAGACCAAAATTAACCCCTACTGCAATTTCAGAACTTATTACTCAGTTTATGTTATTAGGGCAGGAACAGTGAAGTAGGCTGGCTGAGTACCCAGACTCCTTACTCGGCCCCTAGAACACCTCAGCAGCTGCTCTTCATCATACTAGATAGAGGTTAAGCACCGCGCTCAGAGCGACGTTAACAATTCCCCGTTGGGGATCTGATCCCAGAATTCTTTGAGGCCGAAGCTCTCTCCACTTCACGCTGCCCCCCTTCCGTTAGCTGTTGTACCACTGAGAGTGGGCAGCTGTTTCTGTAGAAGATGCCGCTATGTTAATGTGACTTTCAAAAAAGAAGCTGGCTACGCATTAAATAAACACTCATTCTAATGTGTATTGAACCCTATGTTGACGATATTGCATATTAATTCAAATCTGTTCTATGGGAAACAGAAAGAAAGAAGGTTTCTGTGGGAGGGCAGGGGGTCCTGGCACCTTTCCCAGGCTGCAAATGGGACATTTTGACCTGGATGCCAGTCAATTGCAGGGCACACACACCACGGGCAATTTAAAGACGCCATTTCCCCAAACTGCACATTTTTGGACTGTTTGAGGAAATTGAAATCCACACAACAGAGCCACTGTAACACCTGAAAGAGAAATACATTTTTAAAAATCCCTACAGATTTCACGACATGAACAGATATGTCTATATTAGTGTTGTGCGTTACATTACTTATAAAGACAGTTTGCTTATAGATACAGTTTGTAGAGGCCATTAAGTGGCTGGTGAGTCATACAGACCTCAGACCTCTTCAGTTTACAGTTGCCATTGTTTTCATAAAGTGACATGCCTGAAAGGTCAAGATCCTGCAGCTTGTGGTCACGTTCTCCACATCAACAGTAACAGATCTTTGCAGATTTCGGAGCTTTCACGACCCGACAAACCAGCAGCAACCGTATGTTACATCACCAGCGGCCAGCAAGGTAGAAGTCAAACTTCAGACCGATTCAGGAAATCACAAAAAGATATTTTCAGGCAACACTGACCGCACTCAGTCTGTCGCAAACTTTGGCTAAAACATGGGGTCTCCATGGGGCGTTGCCATGGAGAAACAATTTAGCCACATCCAGTGGATACTTGTTCCTGTGCCCACTAAGCCACTGAGAAAGTGATGCCGTTCCCTCTCTCTAATGGACGCCAAAGTCACTCACATCTATGTACGTCACAAACATATAACTTTCCAAACCAATTAACATGCTGTCTAATGATGAAAAGCATGAGCTGCAAAATTCAGTTACAAAGCAGGTACACCAAAAATCAGGAGAGCAACAGACAGGCCGAAGTTACACAAAGTTACACAAACCCGTCGATGCACAAAGCAGTTCACAGAAGGGCATTATTGCATAGCATGCTGTCAGAAAGTGTGTCTGTGATGAATTGGACTTCTATACTGGACTTGTTCCTGTTTTAACTTATGCAATGCTTGAGCCTGAAGAGACATCTTTCCAAATAACATGATATATTTCACTATATTTATGAGGACTATATTGCCTGCCGAGTACTGGATTCCAGACCTGCTTTCCAAAGAGGATGTATTTGTGTTCATGAACAATGGGGTCTGGGTCACCAGGGAAAAGTTCCAGTAAAAGTAACAAAGCCTAGAGAAGCAAATTCAAAGAAACATACTGCAGAAGAACAGAAGTTCAGACTCACATTGTCCAGTGACTCAGTTATCTGAATGACTCGTTAGGGGGGTTAGAGGTGAATAAACGGTTACAAGACAGATGGATTAAGTTATCCAGGGGGAACAACGACCCAAACTTGACAACAGGAGACTTGGTAAAATTAGGTGTACCTCAAGAAGACCTTGGCATAAATCACCCAAAATGGACGAAGGTGCCCCAAGTGTGCCTGAAACAGATCTTATTCCGTGACTAATAAGACTTTGCCACATTACGACACACACTTATAGGTAGGCGGGGTGCTGACAGGCATAGCCACTTACCGAAACAGGCGGTGCTATATTAACGATCTGCGTGTGCCGTGTCCTCCATGACGACTGCATCGCTCCCATGAGCAACTATCTGCCTGACAGCTGCTGCTGCCCGATGGAGGCTTTAGGAAGCCACGCATCCATCTGGGTAGATTAACTCATTAACAACCATATATGTGATGTCAGTCCAAAAACTCCAAAAACTTCTCAATGGATAGCTGCAGACAGAATGGAACGATGACCGAGCAAGGATATATGCTAATGCAATAGACTAAAATGCTTTATATGGACTCATAGTACTTTTAGCTAGTTCTTTATTTTGTGCTCGATGACAGAGCGATAATTTACCATGTCCTTCAGAAGGGACACAGCAGTTGGCCGCATTTCCATAGCGATTAGCATCGGTCGTGTTCTTTTGGAATGACATCCAGTCTCTCCTGCACATGCTTCTCCGCAAGGCCTTAGAACAGCCTCGCTGCAACCATCTAGCAAGACACAAAACCCACCGTCATGCACAGCCACCAAACTTTGGCCGTGGTTATTATATCCCAAACTGCTCACAGGTTCAAACACTCCGCTTGCAACTAATGCTGCCTTATTACATGGCAGGAGAACATTACAGAGACTTGTACCTGTTGTGTACTATTGTCAACTTAAACTCTTCGTTTTCTTGTCTTTATTACTGCCAAGCTGTGCTGTCTTCTGTGTTCAATTATTGTAAGTGTCATAGGTTTTATTGGGAAAAGGACTATACAAATTAAATCTATTATTATTATTATTATTATTATTATTACTGTCTGATTTAATTATATTTGTCAGATTGTAATAACTCTCAAATAACCATCAACATTCTGTGTATTTTTTCCACAACTAAAACAAACTAAACAACGTAGCTCTACAACTTATTTATAAACAAATAACTAAACATAAAAAATATGCACAGAAAGTAAGAGAACCAAAAAGCAATTTTTTTTTACATAAATATAAAATACATATAGAACCTTTGGGGGGATTTATAATCATTTTTACATTTTAGAATTCTGCATTAAATCTGAAGGACGCTTTAAAAACTTGCCACATTACCTTACTTGCCTCTTAAATTGTAAATTGAAGAGATTACTGTTGGTATAAAACTTAAAACTTTGGTATGGCGTTTTAAGGAGAGTATCACATCTCTCACAGGTCAGTGGATAAGAATATTATAGTAATGTAACACACCTGTGTTATATTTGCATATGAACTGCGGCAGCGTGTGAATTAAACAGCTTTCCTCCAGAAACCTTCCCAAATTCAGGAAAAACCAGAGCATCAGCAAAAAGGGAGGCATATCAAGAGCCTCGTTATGACCAACAGGGATCTGTAAAATCACACTGTTATATTTAGGCATATAACAGATAAATGATTGCATTTTTTCATTTTACGATGCATCTTTGTAGCTGATACCAGAGGCGATTCCAAGATTTTACTCTTGGGGGGGCTCAGCCAATTATAGGACGAAACCACTCAATGGATTCGGGGGCGGGGGAAATAGGGTGGCTGAAATCCCCCTAAACAGGGTCTAGAATTGCCTGTGGCTGATACTATAAAATGTACCAAAAAACAACTTTATATACACTATTAATTTACTTACATTCTGCTTATCCAAGTAATTATGCTGTTAGTAAATCTTATTTTCAGTTTAATTACTTTGTTAATTAAGAACAGCACAAATATGGAAGATGGCACCAAAATCGGGCCAAGCTGTCAGTCTGCAGTAATTGTGCGATTTTTACAGACAGGAAGATAATGAGCCAAACCGGGAGTAGTGCCAGTTACCGTGGCGACCCATTCGGTCGACTGGGGCTCATGAGAGGCGAGGGGCGGTCTGGGGGTTGGGAACGAAATCCTCTCGGCAGAAAATGTGCCAGAATATACCTAAACACCCTGCCCAGCTCAGCTGTGCTTCTGGAAATAACAAGGGAGAAATTAAAAGATTCCAGTGAGGGGGGCGCCCTCCCCAGTGAAATTGTACGTCTGAACATATAAAGACCCCTGTATTGTCTCATGGTGGCCACTGCGACCTTCAAGCCTCATATCCTTCCTACATTCATCTCCTTGAAGAGCCGCGAAATTTGCTCCAAAAAATTCAGCAGGTACGTCAAGAGGGAGCCCGTCTGGTGGGGCCATGGGGCATGCTGGGAGTATTTCTCGCCACGTTCTGAGTGGAGTTGCTGGCACAACGTGGAGCCCCTGCTTATCCATGGGGAGAGCCATCTGCTCCTTAAATCAGAGATAGAGAAAAATGATGGAAAATCGCCCTCGTGGGAGTGCCCGTCAGCTCAACGTGGAACGCGTGACCGTGGAAGACCCACACAGCCCCCCCCCCACCATTTCTGTTTCAGGAGCCGTCGATATTTGACGCTTAATTACGTTTTATACAGTAGCTGGCATCTTCAGAACATGGTACATTTACAGGTACATTTGCTATAGAGTAGTGTGTTTATATGAAACAATTATATTTATCTTCTGAACAATACTGTTACATTATACTTCAGTCTTTGTACTTTTCTTTGTTCTTGCCTTATATGCTTGTATCCGTGTACTTTATGTACCTTACTGCTACATGGAATAGAATTTCCCCCTGGGGTCCATAAAAATGTCCAGACTTAGATGCCAACCAGCTTAACGAATGAGGAAACGACAGAAAATGAATCCAGTTTCAATCAACCCAGGAAACCATAAAACAAGATGGGACCCAAGGAATGTCTGTGTGGAATTGAGAGTATGGTCGTAGTTATGAATATTTATGAATTTCTGACATGAATAACCACCCCACCCCACCCCCCTCACAAGGAGATGAGTACATATTGCATGTGTGCCATGAGGTTAATTAAGTAACAGCCTCTCTGTTTAATACTGGGAGTGAAAGATCATCACCCTAATTGAAAACGGGTCCTCTTTCGGCTGAGGCAAACCAGCCATGACGACATCTCCCAAGGAGGTGACCAGCATCTGAACCTGAGCTGGCAACCAACCTAATTAGGTAAGTGCCTCTCATCTCCGTTACCATGAAGAAGCACAAGTGGCTTTGGCTTTCCTCAGTCAATGGCCCGCTGACCCCCCCGAGGCATGTCTCAAAATCCACTGAGCAATGGGACAGGCCAGTAAAGCAGAGACCAAATTAAAGGAGGTGGTTCATTTTAACAGACTGCTTAACAGGCCTGATGCAATCTGCTCACGACCGACACAGTCAACTTGGGGCTAAAGAGCCAAGACAGCTACCAGTTACTCTATAACACAAGGCGTTTACCATACTGCTGTCGGTCACTCTTTAGCGCACTGCTTTAGCACACTGCTGTCCGTTGCTCATTAGCATTTTGCATTTATTGTGTTGTTGTCATGTTTAGTGCGCTGTCGTCGGTCACTCTCTAGCGCATCATGTTGAGCGCACTGCCATCGATCACTCATTAGCATGTTGCATTTAGTGCGCTGTCATCAGTCACTCATTAGCATGTTGCATTTAGTGCGCTGTCATCGGTCACTCATTAGCATGTTGCGTTTAGCACGCTGTCATTGGTCACTCATTAGCATGTTGCGTTTAGCACGCTGTCATTAGTCACTCATTAGCATGTTGCGTTTAGTGCGCTGTCATTGGTCACTCATTAGCATGTTGCGTTTAGCGCATTGCCATCAGTCACTCTAGCGCGTCATGTTGAGCGCACTGTCGTTGGTCACTCTTTAGCGTGTCATGTTGAGCGCGTCGTCATCGGTCACTCTTTAGCGCGTCATGTTGAGCCCACTGTCGTTGGTCACTCTTGACCATGCTGCTGAAGGTCACTTTTTAGTGCGCCGTCGTCGGACACTCTTTAGAACACTGCTGTCATTCATACATCGCTTACAGTGCACTGCCGTGGGCCATTCTTTAGCACGTGCCATTTAGCATGTGGCAGCATGGTGGACGGTAAGGTCTGAGCTGTGCTCTCGGTCATCACACCTTTCACACAGAACTGCCAACTCACCCCAAATGAACCCCACAAAGATTTCTGGTTGCAATAAGGATGTTGCATTTACCTATTTCTCTTTTAGTTCTTGTTTTCTAGGAGGCTTGACAGATGGTATCACATTCCTTAGCAAAATCAGTATATCCTTTCAGGTCAGTAATAAATACATAAATAAGTAATTAAAACAATTTTGACAACTTCCCATATCCACAATGTTCCTTTTTATTTTGGGTCCCGAACTCCAAGCATCACGATCCATCAACTTCTAAAAGCCAGCAAGTAACATTATTCCCACAATCTGACTTTAACTGGATAACCTTTTCATTCTGTTACGGTAAATAGCACAGCCATTCTGTATAGTGAAAGTCTACATGCATGAATTGCTCTTTCACAAGAGATTTCTAGAAAGCCAACAATTATGCAAACCCCAATTGTTTTTGTTTCCTGCACTAGTTATTTAAGGTAATAGAGATCTTACAATTGGGTTTGCTATTGTGAAACAATAACTGGGCTTTCAGTGAGTAACGTACCTTCGGGACCTGACAGTACCATGGATGACACGTTCGAAAATCCCCACCTAAATTCCCCACCCACCAGGCATTCCCCCTGTACCGGAACTGATGGAGGACTAACACACTTTCTGCCTCATAATGTGCAGTGATGCCCGGGAACAGAAGAGGGTTTTACCTCCGCGAAACAGCAAGTGAGCAATAGTACCTGCCACTGCAGACGGGACCACGAGATACGTGTGAGGAAATGGAAAATGCTCCCGGGGGCAAAGCGCAAGTGTAACTGTAGAATGTAGTAAATGTCTCAGGGGGACAATGAGGCTCTGAGTCATAAATGGGCTTTAGACAGGGGCAGAGACGGGCAGCATGATAATCTAACGAAGGTCAAGAGTAAGTAGAGAAGTTCTGGCGAAGGTGCCCATGTGGTGGGTGGTATTGGGCAACATGGGCAGCTTTCCTTCACAGACGTGTCTCGTGACTAACAGCATCACTGGGGTGGGGGTAAACAAGTTAAATCCAGCTTAAAGCAAACCGCAATGCAGTCAAACACACATTTATGAATAGTTTCACGAAAGACAGTACTTCATTTAGGGGACAAATATATTACCATCGTCAAGTTAACAGTTTTTGCATACCCCAACTTTCCAAATTTTACATGGCTCATACACAGGGGCGGGGCCCAACCTGAATGCTAACTGGCCCACAGAGTGGCCCCTCCCTCACTGATTTCAAAACATGTCATTGGCTAATAAGGTTGGCCCTCTGTATAAATTACAAAATTGTATACATTCCCTCCTATGCCCCTGGTCATACAAGAGAGTTTTATGAACACTTGAGCATTGCAGCTTTGGATGACAGTCATTTGTCATCTTTAGTATAATGCAGCACATCCACAGCACACCAAGTTATCCTCAATGTGAGGCAAGCAGACAGTAGGGGGCGCTCTCCCAATCACCAATGCACTTCTGGAAATAACCACTCTGAGACGACACAGGGATCAAGAAATAAAGCAAAGCTGTAAATGATTCCTGCATTGTCTAAGTGGCCATAAGCTTCAAGCTCCACATCCCCCCCAAATCCTCCAAATCCCCCCAACCCCTGTCTGAAAATTTGGCAAGTATGGCAAATTCTCCCAAATCCCAATTAGGGTAGGAACACACGGAACATTATAAAGTAAGATGATAATGCTTGCTTTTGCGATTATACAAGAAAAGGTTCTAGAAAGGGTACAATACATTGTGACAGCTAGCTAGAGCAGCATCACAATGGTTCAGACCAACATTCATCCAAAATTAAGGGGACATTCTTAGCTATTCAATTCAACTTATTTTTATATAGCACCTTTCACAACAGAGTGGCCTGAGGCACTCAAGAAGAGTGTGTGGCATTCCATTAGTCCTCCATTTATACAAAAGGGTGCATGAAACAGGGAAAAGGGGAAGATGAAAAGAAAGAAAGCCAGAAGACAACAAAGGAGAGGAACCAAGAACTCCAAAGTAGGGAGGCGGGGGGGGGGGGGAAATAAAACAATAAAAAAAAAAAACTTATGCTATCCTGTTCACCGGCTGCCCAACGTCCCCAGGCATGTTAACATGGAATACAAAGAGAGAATGGGCCTGTTTTAATAAAAGCAAGGTGTTCACTGTGGTTATAGTTAGTCCATCAGTGAGCCATTTCTCCTAACAGGTCTGGGTAAGCTGGCAAATCATAGGCCATACCCGCAATGTCACAGTTCATAACTAATGAGCTCGGGGGGCGTCTTGCCCCTTCTGTTAATCATCCCCCAAGTTAAAACAACAGAGGGTTGGTGATCTACCTGAAAGGCAAGTGTGGCTTAAAAACAGAGGCACTGACATACAGACGATAACTAGTTCCCAGCTAGCTGTGTTGATAACAGCAGACAAAGACAGCAGATGTTTGACTCAGATGGCCGGGGACTGTGGTCCTACCAGGCGACAAGAGGGATGTCGTAAGGAGGGATGGGGGGACCCAAGAGGGTGATGGGAGTGCAGGCAGGAGGATGCAAGTAGAGTAGGCAGAGCATGAATGCCCATTTGGAAACTCTGTCCCATTCATTTGCTTCTGGTGTCCCCCTCAAAAAAAGAAGCCAGTGCACATTCACATTCTCTGT
Source organism: Mormyrus iriodes (assembly GCA_011763525.2). Lineage (NCBI taxonomy): Eukaryota > Metazoa > Chordata > Actinopteri > Osteoglossiformes > Mormyridae > Mormyrus > Mormyrus iriodes. The sequence goes on from JAAGVU020000001.1 coordinate 28,303,207, forward strand.
GCATTTTTACATGAGGTATGAGGTCAAAATTCAACATAGCCTTGCATTTTTTAATGCAATTTGTCTTGTTGATTAAAATGGTTTTTAGGTCGAGAGGGAAATTACTTAAAAGAAAACCATTCTGAAAAGTGTAACTTTAATTAAAAACTCCTGGGTAACTTTGCCATTAGCAATTATGTTTTTATTCCCTGTAGCCGAAAAGATATTTTTAACCATAAAAAAACCCCTTTAAATCCTTTGATCCAAATCCAATGCCTTCAAAAGAATACTTACATTACCGTTTACTATAAGCTTTTTTGATCAGTATGACGAACCATCAGAAAACATTTAATACAATTATAGCCTCATAACAGGGAGTAATGTTGAACAGCTATTTTGAAAACATCTCGCAACACTGTACAACAATGGCTTATCACTTTTTGCCAAAACTTCTTGACTGACAAGTGCTTGACAATACATGTGTCCCTCGCCTTGCACAGAGCAATGAAACTAAGCCAAGACAGTGTTCCCTCTGCCTGAACCGGCCCATTTTTCGGGTAATTTCTGAGGGCCCAGCACTGACCCGTAGGCTACACACTGGGGCGTCACCTTTATTTTGAGAAAACGGCAAACCAGCTGTGCTTATACAAAACTATAAAGATGCAGGAGTACAATACAGTACTATACAATGGAAATTATATTTACAGGGGTGTAAAACTATATCTGTCAAAGTGGGTTAGCCTAGTCATTTCAAAGGCTCTCGTAAAGTCATCACAGTAACTACAGTTACCTTGCAACAGATCTATGTATTTGATGAGCTAGTCCACGACACACCTTGCTTCACTAATTAATACCTTATGAAGTAAAGTAGGTTAATGAATTAAGCTGATAGAGAAATGAAACAAATATATGGAATTGCTCAGATACTCCAAGGAGAGTCATAGCCAACCAACAATACATCAGGAACTTTCTGACAAGTTTTATGTTGGTGTTTTTGAGAAAATTAATAGCAAAGATAAATTAATTTTAAAGCACTTTTGCACAGTACTGCAACAAAATAAACATACCGAGACTGAGTAAAGGAAGTCCTTAGAGCAACTTTTATCAGTCAATCTTAATTGAAAAGCAACCTTTCGGGGAGGGAGAACAAATGCAATTTATAAAGTACATTAGAACATGAACAAACTTCCGTGTGGGTTTGATGGTTTAATACTTGACATCACGGTACTCGTTGAGTGTATGTTTCTTATGCATATTTGATCAGTTTGCCCTGCTACTTCCTCATAGCATTTTAGCATCACAAACTCAGCATGGTGTTTATTCGGCAAATGACTGTAGGGATTGTTCTTCCGCATCACTAGCAGCCTTCATATAAAAAGTTACATAATGTTTCTTGTATGACGAGGGCCTGCAGAATCTGCAGGCAGGAAGAAAAAACTTCACGTTATTGTTCTTCATCACGCTAAAGGTCAGGGCAGCTCTACACGACGAGGCAGAGAACAGACCTCCTACACGTCCACATGGGCACGTGCCACCCCCACCCTGAATGGGTTCACTGCCCTGGGACACTGAGACGTTGGCAATGCCAGGCTGAGGCTTTCCCAGCAGGGAAAAGGCTATTCCAGCTCAAGTGGGAGGCCAGCAGTGGTGTCAACACTGGAGTAACACTCAAGAAGCACGGCTTCGTTATGAAGTTGGGTCTGTAAGGCAATCAGCCAGGTGTAGCTGGAAAAGGAAGGGAGGGGCTATTTTAGATTATTTTAGGTGATTTATGTTTAAGAATCAAAATCTTGTTCATAAAAAAGGGGGCAGAATTGGGGGGAGCAGAATGACCATCACTATGAAGCCAAGCAAGTCATCACTGTGGAAACATCAGAAGCAGAACCAGACTCACTCTGCTGTAAATGTATCCCTGGTAGCAAGTGGGATGCTTGTTGTCGTGGCGACCAGCATATGGGTGATGGAGGATGACGCACAGATCACAAGCTTCACTTGCCTTTATTCCCCTGTGCACTGGGCTATACGATCCCAGTCCCTTTCAGTACGTAATGCTTCTACTGCAGGTGGTACAATACCTGACCTGGATAAAAGCTGACATGAGAGTGTGGAGTGGCACCCCGACAGAGGCTTTGCTTGAATACGGTGTGTTCTAAGCAGCTACATGAAATTAACGTTAAGTGCAGGTGTCCAGTATCAGTACCAGCTCCTGAACAGCAATGAGTGCAGACAGGTCTCCTTCCTAAACATTGGTGATCACATTCACATTTATTTACATTAATTTTATTTAGCAGATGCTTTTGTCCAAAACAAGGTATAACTGTGGCAAATAGCACATTACAAGCATATGTGTCAAGGAGTCAACTAGGCATAACTGCAGTTAGGTTCAGCTTGCAATGAATGCCCAGGTACAAGTGTAGGCAGCATCAGAGGGAGAACTACACAACAGCTTCCAAACAAAACAAGAACCTAATAAGACGACTATTCAAATCAGCAGAACATGCAGTAAGAGCATTCAAGGAACATGAAGGGTGTAGTAAGCTAGTAGAGGTGTTCCTGGAATAGATGATGTTATAATGTTCATACAATTACCCATTATTCTGAACATGTAATACTCTGATAAATTGTAATGTTTTGTGCTTTTAAAATTTTGCAGTTTCTTGCCTCTAGAACACAACTTAACTGTCCAGCTTTAAGCTTCAGAGAGCAGTAAATGCATTCACGCATTTAACGTGTGATTAAACATGTGACACGATTAACAGTGCTGGTAGTAAAATCAGGCAAAGTGTGTCCTCCAAAGAGAAGGATGAAAAGGGAGAACTAGACAAAAACTGAGCCACCCCAGGTCGGTGCCGTTTTCGCAGGGCAACCAGGGGGAGTGCGTGGCAAACTGCTATTCCTTTGTCCTGATCCCAAAAATGCAGATGGATGACTGCAAACAGCATGGCGAATAAGGATCTGGCAAGTGAAAGGTGACCATGAAGCCTGAAGGGACACATCTGAATCTATACGAAGGAAAACCCCTAGTGTTTCAAGCCAGTAGTATCACATGATCATCAGCCGCCAATGATTACACTGCTGGTCAGGACAGCAATGTGTCATTATCATCATCATCAACAAATCTAAGAGTTATTTCCCCTTCACGAACAATCTACACCACCAGATTTTTAAAACAGTATTATGCAAGAGATAAGAAGCTAAAAAGTCCCGTACGTATAATATTTTTCTTTCACAATATTAAGTTATGACCTACACAAACATAATGTACACAAAGTTACTATTGTACTTCGGCATTTAAGGAATGGCTGGAATTTGACAGAAAGGTAGGACCTTCACTTCGTAGAATCAGTAGGTCACCCCCCTACCTAATTTTGAAAGTGAGGTTGTATTCAAAGAAATGGAACAAACATCACTTCCTGTGACATCACACTTCAAAAACAATGCTCAATCGCTCTTTAAAAGGGCAATATGTGGATGGCCTCACGCCGCGTTCAGCGAAAAGGTCGCAGGTACATCACTTTCCATGTTATTGCAGTCTGGAACTTCTTTAAAGACGGAATTTGTTTTTGATGCCAGAGTCATACGTCCTCTTTTTGAAATCAGATGACTTAAAATGGCAAAGATTAAATATCAGAAGGACATAAACTTGAAGTGAACTTTATTGTCATTGTGCACATGCACAATGAAATGAGGTAGTGGGCTCTCTTAGTGCAAGAAATCATACATAATCATGGTGCTAGAAACAGACAGTAGAAAAGGACCAGCTGTTAAATTTTGTTCCATGTAAACCATCCTGTACTCTTGCAGCCCCATTACTTTTCTTTTAAGTGCCTGTGTCTCCCTCTGACCTAATTAGTTCTCTGTACTCTAAGTCCTACATATTCTCATTCATAAAATGAATGCTTAAAATACTTTAAGGAGACTAAATGTATTGGAAACACCTCTCCTCGGAGGCCAGTGGATGAAGGAGGTGGGGGGGGGGGTGACGCAGCCCCCAACAGGACCGGTGGTGCTTCACCTGTTACTCTGGGGTTGAATAATTCAGCACATCAACACACACAATATGGCCAGGAGGCTGATCACGATAAGCAGTTGGAAGATGGATTAGTGTTAGGTAAGCTGGCGTTTCCTGTAGCATCCCATCTAGGGTGTCCCCTGCCTTGTACCCTGTGCTGCCTGGGACCCTGACCAGCTGGATGATGGATGATGAAAACACATAATTAGCAAGTAATTAATATATGAATATTTAGGGACACGTCCAACATCAGCTGGACAGGCATGGGGGGGTCTGTATGTGCAATGCTGCGGTTCTGAACAACCTCCCACCTTGGGAGACACTCTCCACCTGCCGCTGTGCCGCAAGGGCCCCCACCGGGCCTGCATACGCCCCTGCCGGGGGTGTAACTGTTTCCCAGTTGATGATCTCCCTTGTACCGTGCCAAAGTCGTCTTTGTGCAGTTCTCAGGGTGTACAGGGTGCACGCTAAAAACCAAACAACAGTGAGATCCTGTCCCCCAGTAGGACTTTATGATCACAAAAATGTATTTGGACAATAACGTGTAATGTCAGCCAACAACTCACTTGATGTACCTTGAATATGAAAAAGGCTTTAAAGACTTTCTGTCAAGGGTAGCTCTGTGAACACCAAATGTCACAGAGGAATAAACTGAATATACTGACCAGAAGTCCAAAATAAATGAATGATGAATGATGCTTTATTTGCCGTTTGTACAGGTACACTACAATGCACTACAATGCAATAAGATATTTTATTATACCCTTGCGTAAGATTAACTAGATTGGTAAGTTAAAAAAAAGTACTGCTATGAGTAATTGCTAAAATTGTAACCTGAGTAGGTTTCACCCCAGATGGTGGGGAACTTCACTGCTGAAAACCAGCCAGAATGAGCCTACAATTAACCTAAAATGAACCTAGGCAAAAACAATACCTCAGTAGGCCAATATTTTCATGTTTCAGGCTGTGTAATAAGTCATGTCATGTTCCTCAAAATATAAAAAATAAACCATTTAAGTTTAATTATAATTTGTGGCATGCTTTCTAAGAGTACATTTATTGTCTGTTTTTGAGAGCCTAGTTTTAGACAGATTATCAGTTACAATCCTAATAGTTCTTATATCACAAATGGGCAATGTGTAGAACCATAAAATCTTCTCAAAAGTTGTTTACAAAATCAATACCATTGCGTCAGTTAATTTTTCTCTTGCTAAAAGCCACACGCCACTTTGCCTGAATGCAGCATAGTTACGGAACACTTCTTGTTGTCGTAATGCATTAGTATGAGGTGGAGAAGAGCAACAGCTGGACGTCTTGGTGAGAGCAGGTATGGTATGTTTATCAGGCCTGGCATAATCTTGCGGGGGGCATAAAAAAATTGATAAAACAATTACATACAAAGTTAGGTTTTGTGATGTTATTATTTGTACACATTGATACAAACCAGCTTTGCCAGCCTAGCCTGGATGGTCACAAAGCCCTCAATGTCACCTACCCCGGGGACACTGGCTGACCCTGATCTCCGACCCGAGACTTTCCTCACCTGTACGTCACTTTGGACAAAAGCGTCTGCTAGACTAATAATTGTATATGCAAATAAATGTAAATGATCAGGATAGAAGACAAAGTAGGGAATTTTATCAGCCATAAACGGTCTTGGCCAAATGACCCAGAATGTCTCCTTTGGCTATGCTAATCGGCTGGGGTGTGTATGAGGGCGGAGCCACAGGACACTGACCTTAGATAAAAGCTGATTGACTTCTGGAGCATCTCCTCTGCTGTCACTCACCAGTTCAAAATATATCATTGGCTAATGACAGGCTGGCTCCTCTGTATAAATTATATCCCTTCTTATGCCCTCCACCTTTAAAAAAATTCTTGGAACCAGCCCTTCTAATGTGAAGCATAGAGTGGCCATGTCAAGCTCAGTAATCAATCAAGGGGCCAAAACATTTCCATGATTCATTCAGCACATGGGCTGACTAATCACCAGCCAAAACCTCACAGAATCATCAAGCCCAAATTCTGTTCTCCGAATCAAATGTCTGTTCCACCCACTAACAGAAGCCCGCATGACTGTAAGCCTTAGAAAACAGCCTGGCTGCCCCCCGCCCTCCTGCACTGTCTAATCGATGCCCCCACTGAGCAGTCTGTCGTTTCCCAAATGTTTAAATGCCTCCCATCGTCACGCTGTTCACCTGCCACACCGTCCCAGTACCGAAGCGTCCTGGGAAAAAATATGGAGAAAACCGCTCCGGCACTTGAGTCGCAGCACTCACAAAGTAGGTGGAAAAAAAAGACAATCCCAATTTATGAATTTAAACGTTTTCTCCTGCGACAATAACCAACACACACGGTTAAACGAAAAACGTCTTAGTTTAATTTTAGTGTATGAAAAATGACTACAGGCTAATCAGGTTATACTGTAAAAAGTGTAAAGTATAGAACAGCTGGTCTGGGGTATTTTTGGAGTATGTTTTATTGAATCTCAGCTATCATGCTCATATTCTCTCCAGAAGTAACCTCAGCCTAAAGTCCTGTTTCGTGGTTGAATTAATACCAAATATCCAGTTCCATTTGGCCCATTCTGCTACATATCTGTAATCTTATATACATAAAATTTTATACATTTATCATATTCTTAAGAATCTCTCTCATTTTCCCCCACTGTACCACATCATAGAAGATCTAGTATAAGTTTTCAAATAAAGTCACATAGGCAAAATTTGAGCATATTAGGCAATAATTTACATAGATCATTTACAAAGATTATAACAATTTTCCATCGTCAAATCATTGAAGACCCCGGTTGACGTAGATTGAGTCTTTTTTTCAAGGACTGATGGAGCCCATCTGCTGGGCTTGGATGGCACAATAGTCTGGGATTACAGCATAGTGTTTACATTTCACTCCTCACGCCTTGTTCATATCCCCACGCTTGCTGGCAAGCCGGAGTGAGTCATGCGGCATTGAGAAACGGCCCCAAAGCCCTACGCACATGGCAGCGCCCCCAACAGATGTTTCTTGTTTATGCCGTGGTCTGTAAATTCAAACAGATATCCAAAAAGGTGATTCATAACACGAACCTTTCCGTGTTACACTGCGGAGAAAATGTTTCTTTTTTTTTTTTTTCTTTTTTTTTTAAACATGTAGTAAGAGAAGAGAAAAAAAAGAACCTCACAGGCTGCAATTTCCAAACTATAATGACACTGCAAACGCCCAGGCCTTTTTCCTCTTATCGCTGCGTAATAAACTTATGGGAGAGAAGCCTGACAGCATGCTAATATGATAATGACTTTAATTAAAGAACACATTTAGGTGTCATTAAATGTAAATTCGTGGCCAAAATAAACATCAATATAAACAGAGCCAAATTTACTTCCAGGGGTCATGGAGACAATAGCTACCACACACCTATCAGTCCCAATCTGCATTAAAATAAGTAGTAATAGTAAACAGTAATAAGAGCAGTGTCCTCAGTACTTCATACCTTTATATGGCCAAGATGATAACTTAAACATGTTTAAAGGGAATGTCTGTCAGATGAGACCCTTTAGCAACACAAAGCCCCAGACATCTCGAGCTCCCAAACTGCATGCAGTGCTTCGCTATCCCTTGTCAAAAATAACTCCACCCCTTCCGATCACACCATTTCGTCTTCTAGATACGATTCAAATGTTTTAAACAAAGTCATTAGGTAATTTTTTTTTTTTTTTTTATCTAAATCAAGTAACTTCAGGACAAATATTATCAACAGAATATAAATTACCTAGTAATAACCTGGAGACCATTGTTCAATGTATCTAAACATTTCATAGAAGTAGGAAGTAGCTATGCTGCTAAAATGCTAATTAAATGCATACTTGTTAGGATGAGTTTTTCGGAGTTTGTGTATGAAGGATGACTAATGCATGCTTCCCTGCAGAGGACTGGCATCCCATCCAGTGTGGCCCCAGCCTCATGCCCTATGTCTCCTGAGATAGAATCCAGGCTCTCTGGAAGCCGGCACAGCATGAGGGGTCAGCAAGATGGATGGGTGAATGGTGTCACTCGAACGATCAAAGAAATGATGTAACTGCGGTATTAGAGAGAGTTGGCAACGGTCTTGCAGATACATTAGATTAAATTGCATCTGAAATGATTGGAGAGCACCAGAGTCATGTTCGATCACGTTACAACATGATCCTAGACCTCCTGTTAGCACCTGCAAGGGGGGGCACATACTATGGCTAGGAAACAATGCTGTATTAATATACCAGATGATTCTGAAAGTACTAGCAACATGAGAATGGATGTGAAAGAGTGAAAGAATGCATGTGATGCATATAACAAACTTTTGAAGATTTTGAAGCTTTGGAGCCATAATGCAAGTTGTCACATAAACTAACCAATTACAGTTGATTCTAACTGGAATTCAGAGAAACCTCCCTCTTAATATTAATATTATGGTCTAAATTCAGTCAGAAGAAGCAGGTAATGAATACAGGCTAAGGCCCACAGTCCAGACGATGTCATCCATGGACCGTGACAGGTCCCAAACAGCAGGACAGGATTTATTACAGTGATGAGGCCTGTGCATCTAAAGCTCTCTATATATAATATTTACTGTCAGCCAAAATCATATTATTAAGGGTTGTCAAAAACAACCCTATCAGATATTAGTTCACCTACATGATGAGCAGCTGCACCAGGGCAAGTGAAAATTATAGTCAGTATTTGACACAGTGTGTGCTGGATAAACATCTAAGCAATAAAGAATACATACATACCGAACATTGCATGCCAGCATTTTCCCCACATAATAACATCACTAAGCATCGATATGGCATTTCATTTCCTCCATTGGGGTTTGGTTGTGGTTAAAGTGTTGCCAACAGATCAAGTCGGCAACCAATATGGGTATGAGACCACATGCAACGAGGTAATTCAGTAAACAAGCAGACAATTCTCAACGTATTGTCAAATAATCAGGAACTCCTGCGTTGAATGTGTACTTCAGGGGGTGCCTTATGCACTCTACAAGACATAAGCATGCCAAATAAGAAAGGAACAGAGTAGAATACAGATACTGCAAGCTCATCTGTTCTGAACTGGAGAAACATTAATGAAACATAAGGCATCAGTCAATCCGGAACCAAATACCGGTCCAAGGGAAACAGTTACGAAACAGCAGAAATCAGATAAATCTTGCAATCTGAACAACATACCCTAACAGATACAACAGAAGGAGGTTAGGCAATGGGAGCGCATCATGTATGTAAACTGCTGTGCCATCTTTCTCACATTTCATCAACAGGAAAAGGAACGTGACAATGCAGAGTTCTTCCCGTTACACTGTAACCTATAAATAAACTGCTTTGCCATCTTCCTCACGGTTCACTATCAGAAAAAGGAACATGATACTGCGGAGCACTTCCTGTTACACTACAGTCTGTATATAAACCCCTGTGCCATCTTCCTCACTGTTCATAGACAGGAATAGGATCATGACACTGCAGCCTGTATATGAACTGCTGTGCCATCTTCCTCACTGTTCATAAACAGGAAACGGAATGTGACACTGCAGACTGCTTCCTGTTACATTGCAGACAGCACAGCAGTTTATGTACAATCTTCCTCACTGACCATAAACAGGAAAAGTAAGGAGCCATTACAACATTCTCACTATAAATTTCAGTTTTCTCCAGCCAATATTTAACAGGATCAGCACATCTTAACTACTGGGGGAAGACATCATGGGTGGTATATGGACCCATGGTAACCTACACCATGGTCTTCCTGGCCATCTGGAACCTGGACCCACAAAATCCCTTTGTGTATCGACCACAAACCCATACTTGCATTCATAATGGAAACATAGATGGTTTCTGATAAGGGAAGCCATGCGGCAAAGATGATTCTGTATCGACATTTTTTTATTCCAGTGGCTCTAAAGCCACTCCTTGAGCACCCCAGGCCAGTCCAGAACCAGGCCTGCTGGAGGCAAAATAAACCCAGTGCTTGGAAAGGTTGATTGCAAAGAGCTCTGAATAACGAGTGTCATAAGAGGAAATGATCAAGGGAACATGACAGTGTTAATGAATGATGCCTTTACACAAATCAACAGGATACACTGCAGCCTGTATATAAACTGCTGGGGCATCTTGCAGACCATCAATAGGAAAAGTCTGCACTGAGGTATTTTTCTGAAATTTTCCGATATAGAAGTGAGTTTATTAATTTCCCTTAAATTCAGGTTGAAGTAAGTCACCAAAGGAGTTTGGTATAACCAAACCACTAACCAACAGTACAACTAACAAACAGGAAAACTACACAGAGGTCTAAATAATATTGAAAATGATGTATTACAGACTAGACAGCAAGACGCATCCTTCGTCTTAATCATGAAAAAAACTGTGTTCATTGTAGCTTTTAAAGAAAAACATGAGTTTCCTTTTGAGGTTTCAGGTCACATCACACAAAGCCAACACGGCACGATTTGCACTCATCAGATCACGGCGCTATACTGCGTCACATCTTAGCAAAGTGAAAGCACAACATGGATTTCATGCGTGTTCAATAACCACTTAAAGTGCCATCAAAACGTGCCACAAATAAAGGCTTAAAAAAGGCACTTGGGCAGCATTTCACGAGCGGAATAAATTTATCTCCGTTGGTCTCGTGTTTTTTTATTTATTTATTTAAAAATGTATCATTTAAAGAAAGAAATCATGTCTGTCACCGTGGCCTTTGTGTTCCATTCACTTGGGAGGTTTTGCGTCTCACACGTTTATCTTAAAACCTGCAGCAGTGGAATTCTGACGCTTCTCGCCAAGGCAGATTTGGAAACCAACTCCTCAAAAGAAGCTGCTGAACATGTGCCAGATAACCACCAGAATGAACTGGCCCAGCAGCTTCCAAAACGTCACGGAAGGCTCACCATTTTCCAGCAGTTACCAGTTCACACACACCAGCAGTGAAATATTCCCTGGATTTCACGCCACCCCTGATCAAAGCCTGAAAGCCAATCCTGCACACAAAAGGTAAATTTGAGATCATTTATGACCCTTCAGTTAAAATGTTTTGCTCGGAGGAAACCTTAAAATGACACAGCTCCCCATTTAAACACACTACTAACTTGTGAATTGTCTTTAAAATATCTGGAACTTCTCTCAGAAGTCCATACCAGGAGCCTCAGCATCAGAAACCTACATATATCAAATACCATATATCTTAAACTACTTCAGTCACGGTGTATAAAGGGGGGAGGGGTAAAATATACAAAGTAGGCACTATTATTTTTTAACTATGATTTATTTTTAATAAAAAAACCTTAAGTGTGTCCTACATTCATGTGCTCCAGCATACCCTGTACATAATGAAAAAATACGTAAGCATTGGCACCAAAGCATTGACGTCGCTGTGGCTGGCATCAGTAACACAGATCACATTTGCAGGTTTTTCCCCCGGCTTTCTAACCAAACACCCGGCGTTCCCTGACTACATTGTCCAGCTGAGGTGCACCGGGGGCTGTCTACATGGCACATAGAGCCCGATTAGCCACTCTGAAAGACCGGGATGGGGAGGCTGTGTCGCCCCTACTGTCCGCACGTAAATGAACAGATTAAATCACCTTCTTAAACCCACCGAACCCGGCACATCTGGCGCTCTACGCAGTGGCTTATCCCGTCAATTCGTGGCAAGTTCTTAAAACATACCTCTGTTCAAAACAATAACCGAGTGGATCATCCGTACATCACCGCCGCTGCTGCATGTCTTAATCGCAAAAAAGCATGAATTTTTAACGCAGCCCTACGCTGACCTTGGATTTAATGCCTGGTCAGGAAGACACGATATACATTTAAAAACATCATAAATGCTTATAAATTCTCGCACGTAAATGCAAGCCAGCGTCTTAGGCGCTGTATCACTGTGCCAGTTATTTATATCTATTGCATGCGCTAGAATATGATTACAAATATTGAATTTTATTTTTAAAAATGAAATGCTTTTTCCAATAACAAAAGATGCCATGCTGCATAAACTCGTAACAGGTGACCTTCTGTACATAATACATACGCCTCCAACGACGTCAAACGTAGCCTACGCTTTACCTTTGTAGCCAGATACCGCTGTTTGTAAAGAAAATTTAAAATAATAAACAGCAACAGAAAACTTAAACAAAAAGGCGAATGATTCAGCATGCTTGGGGTTGCGATCGCCACACACAATGTCAGCTTTGTGAAAACAAATAAGCAATCGCGCCTCTGTCTGGCAAAAAGGCTACTTAACTTAAATGAGATATCAGATCGGTGCTTTAATGAAGAATAAAAGCAAGGTGGGGTACAGTGGGGCCTCGCTTACCTCCTCCAGGACGCCGACGGTGTTCCGGCAGCTCTGCAGGCGGGTGGTGAAGCTGGACGTGGTAGGAGAGTTGTAATCCTCCGTGGTCTCGGAGAGAAACTCGGATACGGAGATCTGATCCGGCATCCTTCAGCAAACAATGGCCCCACCACCCAAAAATGAAATATTTTAAGAAAGCCTAAACCATTAAAGACAAACGAGGAGAAGAAGCCTATCCCGTCCAAGCTGATGGATGCAATGCAACAAAATGATCAGTAACCGAAGATATGGAAGAAAACAGATCCTCCCTTTAACCGAGGACTTGCTCCGGTTTATTGGTGTCCCCGGGATGATGGGGGCTTTTTTGAGGTATTTCGTCCACCTCCACTTGTGTTCACCAGCTCAAACTGCGCTTTCTACGGTCTGATGATCTCCCCGCGTCCCCGCCACACGCCGCAGCACAGCGCTATAACAGCTGCCCTCATTCCGCTTTATAACCAGTTATTTTGTATATATATATATTTGTTTCAATTGTAGTTTGCGTTAGATTTGCACCGGATGCATGGGCAGCTCTTGTGCTCTCGATGTTGCCTTTCTTTCTTCCCTCCGGACGATCTCCGCTTTCTGACACTTAAGCGGACTCTCACAAACACTCTTTCACACACACACGCTACTTTCCCCCTTGTGCCTACCCTCCTCCTCCTCTCACACTCTCACTCTCTCTCACCCATCCACCCACCCACGGCGTATCACGGGGACAAACAAGGGGGGGCGACTCTGCGCATGCTTCATCCAGCTCTCGGCGAGCCCCGGGCCGGCAGGAGCCAGAACCCTGCCGCTCCAGCCCTCCGGGGGGCCTTGCGCTAGCAATAAAATCCGCAAAACAGCGGTTAAATTATATTTTCGTAATGCAGGGGACGATTCGGCGCTACATAAGCTGTGCTAAGCGGTTTCAACAAGCGTCATTGCGTAGGCCTGCATTCCTTTGCGAAATTTAAGTTTTTACTCCCGACTGCTGTGACTGCTGTCGTCTCTTTGCTGCTTTTTCATACCACAAGACAGAGCTCCGTTTAGAAGACGGGCTTTCACTGGGCCGCGGCTTTGCGTGGAGCGTCTGTATCGCGACTTTACGCGGCCGCAGTAAGTGGAAATTAAATGGAACGCTATGGCAATGTTGGTATACGGAAATTTAGGTAGAGTATCATCTGGCTGCACTAAGTCATATGGCCATAAATATTTAATTTATGTTGAGGTTATAGGCCTAATTATAACTACAATAATAACATTGTTATTCTAAGCAAGTAATATCCAAAAGATGCTGCTAAAAACATGATATGACATTAAATTAGACTTTTAAATGTTAATGTTGCGATACTGTACTGACATGCACGTAAGGTATCAGAGTTTATTAGCTGGTTCTTCGCACATAATTGTTCTCGTATAAAAACGTCGCAAGTGCGCAGCCTATAGGCGGCACGTTGTAGTGCATCAAATAGATCACTTTTAAACGCTATCAACTAGTGTTGGGTAGGCTCCCGTTTTGGAATGAACTGTAACGTTTACATTACTCATAATAGGTAGCACTTATTGCTACGAGCTATGTACTATGTCCTGCGTTTTTTTGCAAATAGTGGACTGAAACTCTGGTAGCCTTAAGTTAGAAGGGCGTACAGGAGGGTCTTACCGGCTCCATAAAGAATCTTTTGATGAAAAACTTGACAAGCGAGACGATGAAGATCTCATGACTTGTGGTCACCTTAACAGAATTACCTAGTAAAAATACACACAATTGCGTGAGGCAGCTACATAAACCGCCTAATCAAATCCCCGTTAACATTATTTTATTCCAACTAGATCATCATTTAATATCGTGAACGCTTTTGCGTGTAATATATGTCAATATGTGAAAAGAGGAGCATTATAAGAAGTAAAACAGTATTTCATAGACCCGTCGGGTAATGCATGTGTATCCAAAGGGGAACTAAGCAAAGCTACATAACGGTATGCCCTTAAAACGATCATGCAATCAAAATGCTCATATAGTCTATAAATCCGATACACAGAAAGGAACATCTTCATTTTGGCATTTTAATCATCATTCTGAACCTATAACCGGACTGGCAGATTATGATTTTTGAGAGCAATATTTTAACAGTAAAAGCCACGCCTAGAATACTAAATAACTTACCGAGACTGCTGTATTATCAACTCCGACCCGCACTTTGTGCAGTGACTCGAAAGCCAGTGATTTGCGGTTAAAAGATAAAACATTTGCAGTAGACATCATATTCAGTTCATTTTGCATCCCTTCTTTAATCCAGGGAGAGAAAATTAAATCCTACATTAATTTGAAAAAAATGGGTGGGGGGAAAGTGTGGAAAGAAGCGTATGGATCCTGTGAAGAGATCGGCAGCCACGCAGAGACAGGAAGGGAAAAATCTACCATGTGAGCAGAAAAAAAGCCTGTTACAATGGACAGGATCTGGGGGCTAATAGCACAGGAACTGAGGAAATCCAAAACTACTCACGCAGGAAACGTGAGATCTGGGTAAACACGGACCGGGCTAATGTGGTTATCCTCGGTGTTTGAGCGCATCGCATGTGTTTTCTCATATTCACATGCAGACAAAGGCATGGTTAAACTTATCTACAGTTATATAAACATAATATCCGTATAGGATATGGCTATAATTTTGGTTTGTATGAAAACGTGAAGTATTTTTGCAGCAGTTGTCTTGAATATATGTGTGTATCAAGACATTGGTGCATCTGAATAAGACAAGCGGTTACAGAAAGTGTATATATAGAAGACATTGGGTCTGTGTATTAAGTTGTTAAAGGGCCATGAGGTGCAGTGCGTACTGGTCTTTTAAGACAATCTTGGTTTTGTTACCGTTTAAAATTCTACTCTTTCCATAGTTTAATTTAACCCTAACACTGTTATGATTCATTATTTTTTTTACGTATTTCAGATATGTTGTAGGCTTATCGTTCCTCAAGTATATTAAAGTGCAGTTTATGAAGACTTGTATATTTACGGAAACAGAATAAAATGGTTTTAGGTTATTCACTAACACAGTATTTCCTTGTATGTACTTATTGTGATGCGTTAAATAAAAAACTTTTTTTTTTTATTTAGCCGTGAACACTCCGGATGAAGTGAAATGCGGCTCTCTGAGTCATTGATAATTAGTACTGCGACTAATCCCTGTGCATGCGCCGGATCAGACAAGCGTTTAATTCAACCAAATAACATACAGTTTAAAGCTGCCATCTTCTAGCAAACCAAATGCTGTTTTGGTGGCCACAGTTATTAAGCACTGTGAATATGCGTTAAGAAAATTGCTTTTTAAATTATATTGGCCTAACACTGGATTTAATGTATGGTCTGGGTCAGTGGGCTAGGAAAGAGTTTGATATTGGGGAAATTTGAATCAGTATTTCAATAAATTAATATCAAGGCAAATATTTTTTTTTGCCATTTTGTGCAACCATTTCAACATTAGTGTTATATTAGTATGATTTGCACAATTATACAAATAGGCCTAAATTATGGCTGCTCAGGTATGTAAAACAGTTATATGTTTGACCAGAAAATGGTGTGAACACTTCTGCTATCTAATGTTATAAGTAGAATATTAGCATTGTTTGTATGATAGATAGCTCATAACATCAGTATTCTGTGTAACATTTAAGATGAAGACTCATGTAAAAATCTAACAAGCTGTGCGCCTTTTAAAATGTGGTGGGATGTGGGTGTAATATGAGCATGTCAATATTTGGTGGAGCGTCCTGTGTTTGAGAGTTGGGTTTGAGCTGTTAGCACACATTTGAAACAATAGACGATGCTGGCTGTCTCCATTTCTGGTATCAAATACTGAAGTCATCTATCCATCCATCTGCTTGCCCAATACAGGGTCTCTGTGAGGCACACTTGGTGGAGTGCCACTCCATTGCTGGGCACACACTCTCACACACAATCACACATTACTGGCAACAGTTCACCTAACTGCATATCTCTGGCGGCTACACATGCAGACAGCTCACACAGAGCTGGAGGTGGGATTCCAACCCTGAACCCTACAGGTGTGAAGCAACGTGTTGCTCAAATCCTTTTTTTGTTTTTCTGAGTAATGTTCATTTTTATTTTATTATCAGGTAAAAATAAATAATTGTGAAGTAAAAAAATACATTTCAGACCATTATAATGCGACATGGTGTGCACATCAATTCACATTTTTACTACACATGACACCAAGTAAAATCACAAAACTATTACTTAAAATCAATATGAAATCCTTTTTTGTGGATGATGGAACATTTTGGAAATAAACAATAAAATGAATAAGGAAATTAAGTGAAGTACAAATAGAGGGAAGACCTAAAGTGGAGAAATTAAAAGGTTTTTTTATAAAAGGAGGTTCCTACACTCTCAGAAAAAAGGGTAAAAATTTGTTCCTTTACTTGTCACCGGGGCTGTAGCCTCAAGGGTCTGCCAATTGTATCCTGAGCTGTAAGTAATTGTACGTTTTAAGATACAGAAATGGATTTTTGTATAATTGAGGGTGCATTAATGTTTTTACCTTTGGAATGCTCCTCAGAGTTCATTTCTGTACTTTAAAAGGTATAATTACAAGGTTACAGCCCCAGTGACAAGCAAAGGTAAAAATATTTACCCTTTTTTCTAAGAGTGTATAAAAGAGGGTCTTTTGTTGTCTAAATGGCTATTCCAACAGTCTTGGCAGGTGTTATATGTCACCATAGAACCCTGAGAGGAAATTACGAGACATACTACTAGTACAAGATGATGTTACCCGTTAGGTAGGAGATGTAAACAAAGATTGTGGTTTGTATATGAAAACCTTGATAGTTAACGTGGTAGACGGTGGCAATGAAGAAAGAAAGCTTTCAAGGGAAATGGATCCCACAGCCTGAATTTGTGTAAGTGGTATGTGCAGATGAATGACCTGAAAGTCATAATATGCGATAGCTTGTGAGAAGGACAGTAAGCAGGAAGAGTGCCCCCTGCCCCAGTGAAAATCGTGTCCTGGTGCACCACCTGCGTATCTCACTGTGCTCCAGAATCAGATCACTAAATTACAGTATAACCAGAATAACCTTTCATTGTGCACTGTCTGAGTAGCAAGCAGCCAACATGGTAAGCTAAGCTAGTTATAAACTGGATGCTGTGTCATTCTGTAAATGGTAAAATGGTCAGTGCAGCCAGTAGTCATCCACTGTATGTGTTGTAACTTTTCAGAAAAACAAAGCAAAATGAATGGCATGTTTCATTTCCCAAAGTGTATAATAAAGTGTATAACCTGCAATGCACTTGCCTGCTTTGTGCAATATGCTCCATCCAGGATAAACCTTTGGAAGATGAATGGAATATGTATGGATGGCTCCAAATATCGTAATGATTTAAACAGGTAAATGGGTTTAAATTTTGTGCCTACAAGTCTTGAAAATCAATTTGGTGACGATCTCATCTCCAGTCATGCATCTCAGAGTTACATATCCATGAATTTGAAACTGCTCACTCCCCCCTATGGACTAGAGTTCCACTCACCAGTCCAAGAATTGATTAAATCAGTCCTGGCATATAAATATACCTATGCTTTCTGTTCCAATTGTCCATGTGGGGGTCAGTCGACACAAAAATAGCTATATGTGATTGCAATTTTTTTTTTTTTTTATTTCATTGTATTATCAAAGGTTTATTGTGGCATATTTGTAATTCTGTGCTGTGGACTCATTTTGTCTATAGTTCCAGCCTGAAAGCTTGATTTACACATAAAATAGGAATATCAAAAGGACAGAAATATTAGGACACCTAGCCAATACACCTACTGGAACTTTTATGACATCCCATTCTAAATCCATAGGGATCAATATGGAGTTAGTCCCCCCTTTGCAGCTGTAACAGCTGCCACTCTTCTGGCAAGGCTTTCCACAAGATTTTGGATTGTGCCTGGGGGAATTTTTGCCCATTTATCCAAAGGATCATTTTGATGTCAGGCACTGATGATAGACATGAAGGTTTGGCTTGTAATCTCTGCTCTAGCTCATCCCAAAGGTCTTTGATGTGGTTGAGGTCAGGGTTCTGTGTGGGCCAGTCAAGATCTTCCACACCGAAGTCACCCAATCACATCATCATGGACCTCGCTTTGTGCACTGGGGTATAGTCATGCTGGAACAGAAAAGGGCCTTCCCCAAACTATTACAACAAACCTTAAAACACAGAATTGTCCAAAATGTTTTGCTGAAGTATTAAGCATTCCCTTCACTTGAATTAAGGGGCCTAGCCCAGACCCTAGAAAACAACCCCATACCATCATTTCTCCTCCACCAAACATTACAGTTGGCACAATGCGGACTGGCAGGTAACATTCTCCTGGCATCCACCAAACCCAGATTCATCCATCAGACTGCCAGACAGAGAAGCCCGATTCATCACTACACAGAACACATTGCCACTGCTCCAGAGTCCAATGGCAGCATGCTTTACACCACTCCATCTGACGTTGGTGACTTTTACACACCATGCGCCTCAGCCCTTTGCAACCCCACTCTTACTTTATATGGTCTTCCACTTCATGGCTGAGTTTCTGTTGTTCCTAAATGGTTCCACTTTGCCATAATACCATTTACAATTGACCACGGATTATCTAGCAGGGAAGAAATTTCATAAACTGATTTATCGCAAATTTGGCATCCTATGATGGTACCATGCTTGAATTCACTAAGCTCTTAAAAACAACCCATTCTTTCAGAAATGTTTGTGACTCTGAGTACATGCCTAGGTACTTGATTTTATGCACCTGTGGCTATGGGTCTGATTGAAACACCTGAATTCAATGATTAAGAGGTGTGTCCCAATACTTTTGTCCATAGAGTGTATCACGGGCTTGCCCAGGCTGAAGCCCAGAGGTTCCTGTTAAAAATACTTAGTAATAACTCAGACATAACTCAGTTACTACTGAAGTATAAATCCTGAACAAATGTAGTCGCTACTTGAGATAAAAGATGCATCATGATTCATTAATGATGAACAAACATAAGATCAATATTTCACTCGTGTTATTCATTACTTGTTCCTACAGTAGTTCCTTCAGTAGTTCACAAAGGTTTAAAAAATTATCAGATATAGTAATAAATATAGTAACTGCTTGGGATAAAACATTTCATTCATTAGTGATGAATTAACATGAGATCAGTATGTAGCTAAGACTTAGTTTGTGGTTAATTAATACATAAGTAATAGCATAATACAATATTATTTGTGCCCTGTGAAGTAGTGTTACCATATAAGAAAAATATAGTAATAATATAGGTCACTACATACGGTTCTGCACCCTGAGTCCATAAACCACTGAAGCTGCACAATGTTTTCACAAGCATCACAAAGTAGTGTGTATGTTCATTATTAAAAACCTTTGTTTTTCACCTGAAAGTTTAATACAATAGGCACACACATAAACACACACAAAGGGGAACATGCAAACTCCACATGCACAAGGAGACCATGCCAATTGCACACACACAAAGGGGAACATGGAAAGTCCACACATACAAGGAGAGCATGCAAACTCCACACACAAGGAGAGCATGCAAACTCCACACACGCAAGGAGAGCATGCAAACTCCACACACGCAAGGAGAAAATGCAAACACCACACACACAAGAAGAACATGCAAACTCTTCAGACAGAAACAAACAGGGGTCAGATCCACAACCAGGAATTGTGAGGCCACTCAGCTACCCACTGAACCACCATGCGGCCTGTGCCACATACAACCATACTGTTCAGAAAGCAAAATTTCCATTTATTACACATGGAAACATCTTAGAAAATCATTTTACATAAATTCAAGTCCAACAATATATCACAGTGTATTCCACATTCTCAATTTCTGTTTGTCTACATTTCCATTTCAAAACCATATTTATTTTTAAAGTATGCCTGATAAAAATTCAACGTGTGCAGAGGAAATGCTATGGTATTTTCAGATTCGGATATAGCAGGTATATTCAGCTATGGTATTTTCAGATTCAGTATTTTCATATTCCGCTTTTCCGTAAATCCCTCACTGTGCTTTTGCTTGCCTCATTATAGTACATGCACTAATTAGGCTATATATTGAGTAGAAGATCTGTCACATTTCACACGGACCTGACAGTTCTTATCCAGCAAGTTAAATGAGAAAAATACAACAAAATTAAAATAAATTTAGCTATCAGTTGGTAAAATATGAACTCCTTTGATCACAGGTATGAATTTGTTCTGCAGGAATCAAAACATACTTGTAAACACTATTAATCAAAGTAATGTTCAGCAGCTTAATGATGCACTTAAATTCACATAATTGAAGTGATTTCACAAAACAGAGGCAGGTTTGAACAGCCCTCTGAAATTAAACATAACGAAAAGACAAACATGTGGCTGTTTGTGGGCGTGATTTATGCGGTAATATTTCATAAAGTGTCAGGGACTGACTCTGCCCTTTGTGTCCCTTCCTTGTTTGGCCAGCAGGCATCGCTGGTCATCCTGCTTCTCCCCGACATCATGTAGCCTTCAGCCCTAGTGTGGTCTCCTTGCTAGCCTGACTGTTGCATAGCTCAGTGGGTCAAATGTGTGGCACAGATGCTGTAGGCCTACGGTCATGGGTTTGAGACTGCCGGAAGACCAACCTCACTAGTTTGGTTGTATTTGATTTTCTGTTCCTGTGTGTTTTTCTATTTTGTTTCTAAGTGTTTATTACTTGGTGTTTTTCCCTATTTTGGTTTTTCCTGCTTATGCTGTGGTTTTTTTTTATTATTATTCCTGTGTATTCTTATGGTCTTAGTCCTTCCTAGTGTTATCCTAGTGTTTTGGATGTTTTTTAGTTTTGGCTCATCTCCCACTTTGTGTTCATTTAGTATTATTGATTTTCACCTGTTGCTTGTTGTCCTGCACCTTTTGTCATTGGTTAATTGAGTTATTGGTTCCCACCTGTCCTGCATCGTGTGTCATTAGTTTTGCATTTAAGTGCTCGCCTTCTTTCTGTTCCTCGTTGAGACATTGGGCCTATGTTACTGATTGTGCAGATGTTACCATGGTTTGTTACCGTGTCTTTTCCTAGAGTTCTGTTGCCTGGTTCCCTTTGTAGGTTTGTTCATGGTTCTGTTTGTAGTGTTTTCCTCTGTTCAGTTCTGACCCCTCATGGTCCTACGATTTTATTTTTTTCTCCCCCCAGTGTGTTTTTAGTTTCCCAATAAACACCCACTGTCTCATGGACTGCTTTGTGGATTGACCCCATTTCCTCACCTTCATGCTATGCTGTAATACAGGAAAGTGAAGAAAAGTGACAACATGGTTAGGCATCTTTGGATATGCAATTATGAACTGAAAGATTAACTCACACCATTTATATTCCCTGTACATTTGTATAGATAGTTTATTAATTCCAAAGAAATTCAGTAAATTGTTTATCATTAGTGATAATTTATGGCTTCTTAGGTACTGTGTATTGCAAAGGGAGAATTATTTACCTTTGCCAGTGCTCAAAGTGCACATTTGTAATCTGCAGTGTGTTCAGTGAGGTTTGAGAGTGGAATCTGAAAGGTAAGCAAGCATTCTTTGTTTGTCCAGTTTTATTCCAGGAAGATGTTTTGTAACAGCCAAGCTTTGGCTTGGTGCCAGGAGGGACTGCAATTAATCATGTAACTATTTGTATACATTGCAGGGAATGGTTATTCAGAACAGTGTCAGCACTGGACACAGATCCATGTTGTCTCTTTATTTCCAGTTTATTTACTGTTTAGCTGAGCTGTTTCTGGAATGATTACTTTTCAAGAGGCTCTTCAGTCATTTAGGATTTATTTAGCTGTTGCTGCTGTTTTTAGCTTCCATAAATACAACTTTTTTTAATGTCTTTTGGCAGCATTTTTTGCCTTATCTGAAGCAACAAGTCTGGCATTAAAGTGCTTATCTTCATAATTTCTTTTACATTTAAGATTTTTTAGAAACCAATAAATGTTACTGATTTTTTCAGTAGGAATCATCACCACCATATGCTGATTTCTGTCAGTCCTGGGATGAAAAACAACCAAGCAAGGCCTGAGTTTAGATCAATGGCAGCAGGAAGTGGCCACATGTCACTGACTCTTTAATGCTCATTTTCCTAGAATGACTCAAAGTTAAAAACAGGAGACATTTCATGTCTTTATCTGTTAATTATTCATAATATAAAGCAATCTTTGTTTCCTCATTTTCATAAAGAATGTGGGACTAGATGCTATGTCTTAATTCCAGAATCATAAGTGCTTATAAACTGTCTGCTAATTCATGCATCACAACCTGCAGGAAGTAAATCTTTCAGATGGTCCTCACTCCAAAGAGTTTGTTACAACATAAAAAAGACAGCAGTGAAATACAACTAAGATGCTTTGAACACACTTCATGGTCAGTGGGGTCTATGGTAATGTCAAAGAGATGCTCAGAGGGAAAGGCATCAACTGGGGCATACTCACCAATGAAAGCCAGCAGAGGCACATACTGCAGAATAGTTTATGAATATGAAACCATTTAGCCCCTGTGTTATTTTTGCGGTCGAGGTTAACCCAGTCCATTTTCAAAATGTGGATAAACACTATAGAATTTAGAATGGAAGAAGTAAAATACATACAATAAAGGGTTAAAAATAGAAATTTAAATTGAAACGGAAAAGCAACTCCAAATGTTAACCTAATGCATAAGGGGGCAGTTTCATCAAAAGATCTGCTTTCAGTGAGCAGAGGGTTAAAATCCATTCATGCTAATGTGAAACCTATTAATGCACATTCACTGGTACAAAGAACACAGGTAATAGACTACTAAGCAGTGTGCAACCTGGATGTGATCTGCTTCATCATCCTAGAAATTGTTCTAAGCACACAGAAATGCATGTATAGTACCCACCAAATTAATATAAAGAGGTACATATCTCTGAGCAATTGGTTCCAGAAGGGCTTTGCTGGTCTCAGGTCTCTGGCCTATTTGCACAGGGTGTCTTACTCCTAAAAAGCAACTTGAATATCAGTATAGATCAAAATATTGAACAAATCGGAGCAGTGAAAGCAGGGATCAACCTGGTTGCTCTTTGTTTTCTTGTGTTTGTATCAGCGTATGAACTGACGTGGATTCGGGGAGTCCCAGGACCCCCCGCAAGAAAAAATGTGCACCTGGGGGAGGTTACCTTTAAAATGACCATCTTATAAGATTTATTGGCACACCCGCTCCACGACCTCCAAAACTGGTTTGTATATTTGTATATTTTAATGTCAGGCACCTGATCAAGGTGTTATTCACAGGAGTGTGTTACTGTTAGGTTAACTGTCTTAGTAGGGAAATGGGGATCTTGTCATCTGGAAAGATATTGCCCCCATTTGGAAAGGAATGCTTCACTGCAGGATGCTTGTGGAAGCTCTGAATGGTGCTGCATTTATCTGAATCGCTGATCATACAATCTAATGGCTGTCAGAAAGAATGATTTCCTGAGGCGTTCTGTGATGGATTATATGCTGATCAGTCTGCAGCTGGTGTGTGATACATAGATTCCCATCCTAGTGTCCTGTATTGCCCCTAGTGTTAGAATGGCATTCCGTCCAGGATATACCCCAGCCTTACGTAAAATGCTGCCTGAGATAGAATTCAGTCCCCCGCCCCCCACTTCCACGAGACCCTGACCAGGATCAGTTACGAAAATGAGTGGATGTATTATGAGAATAACCTGCTAAAAATCCTGCTTATTTATGTTAATTGGTGTTGCTGTTTATTTTCAGATTAAAGCATTTTACACCATTATCCTCAAAAACGCTATTATGTTGGTGTCGAAACGCATTATTAACCGGCATGCTTTGCGGCCAGGTGTCCGTCAAAGGAGGTCGTCGTCTGATTGGCTGTTGTTCAGAAGGCTTTTACGTTCACTATCCAGTGTCAGCCGGGGAAAGCTGCTTTCTCCCGCCGTGGGGAGTGACGGCCCAGCCGGAAGAGTGTTGCAGTCACCATCACTCTTATCATCATCATCATCATCATCATTATCATCATTATTATTATTATTATTATGTAATTCTGAATTGTTCCTTAAAAGTTATTTTATACAACTAATAGCTGGGCACCGGCCGAAGTTATATAAATATATCGACGGTGGGTAGACTGAGAAGCAGCGCTGTGTCGCCTGGAGCTGTATGGCAGGAGCGCCAGTAACGGGCGATTTAACAGGTATAAAGTACATTTGTCTTGAAAATGACGTCCTTGTAACACCTAAGGGCTCTGTTTCACGCCTGTCCGTATTCAATAAGTATCCGGACAGCGTACTGGCTGGCCGTTAGCGCCTCAGCTAACAGGCTAAGTCTAAAGCAGCGGTATATATTTTCAGGAAAGTTGAAAGTACGTTCTTTAAATAACGTAATCAAGTTCAAAAGTGTTTGGTTTGGGATTTGGCTGTCTTTGAGAAGTAGAACTGTCTCTGAGAGGAAAAACCTGCTTCTTCCACAGAAGATCGTATGCAGGTCTTTTAGTTAGTGTTAAATTGCATACGACATATTCAAATACTGTTTGTCTACATTAAAAAACACAAACTAAATGCTATGTGATTGTATTCTCCTTATAAATGATCCGTTAGATAAAAATTAGGCGTGAATTATAGGCAAAGTACTTTTTTAACTTTAACTCACTTTAACTTACTTTTAAAAAAAACTTATCCTGTATGTCTATAAAAAGTTGTATGTTGTTTTTATTGGCTGTAATGTGGTATGCATGCATGTTAGAGGCTTGCCAGTTCCGTGTGAGATAAAAAACTTGTGCAAATATCGTTTCTGCTTAAGTCTATAGGTGGATCATTTTTAAAATCTGTTTCTTTAATGTTAGAAGTGCTGGAGTTGAATCCAGAGTCAGCCGAGTTTGTTCCACGGGAAAAGCATAGCCGTAATCAGCCGAGAAGAGGCCGGGCCAGGCCAGACCGTGGCCAGCAAGCTGCTTCCTATCCACAGCGCAGCAATGGGCTAAACGGTCCGGAGAACCAGCTGCCCTTCCACAGCAGAGAAGATGGAGGGAGGGGGAGAGGTGGTGGGGCTAGGGCAGGAGCCCCACGCCGGTACAACCCCCAGAGCCAACGGTGGACCAGGAGTGACACATCCACCCAGGCAGAGGGCACCAGAGCATCCAGGGGAAACGCACGCGGGGAGACGCCTCTGGCCTTCAGGCCTCACATTGACGGGCCCAGCTGGCGCAGAAGTGAAGGGCAGGGAATCAGAGAGGAATCCAACGAGACACATGTCAGGAGACCCAGGAGGTTTAGCCAGGACCACAGCAGCGAGAATCATGAAAGAAAGACTCATCGCAGCGGGAGCCAGGAGGAGCACGCCGGTGAGGAACAAGCAAACTGCCCTGCATCTAGAGAAGTGACTGGCCAATTGGATAGTGGTGTGCCAGACAGGAAGGGGTCTGGCGATGGAAACAGGAACTCCCACTTTGATCAGAGGAGAAGAGGCCCACCCGCCAGGCACTGGCAAAGAGGGGGTAAGGATTTCCCCCAAGAGCGTGGCGGGGACAGAAACAGCGCCCCCACACGCGATATGACGGATTCCGGTGGGGCGGGCTACCTGAGCCGGAAGGGTAGCAGGGGCCAGGGCAGAAGAACTCCCCAGGGGGATAGAGGGCAAAACAAAGAGAAGAGGTCAAACAAGCTGGAGCAGCGGCCTGGCCGGGGGAAGCAGGGGGACGTTCCCAAGAGCAAGGAAACACACACAGGTGAGTGGTGCTCACTGGGCATTCTTGGGTCTTTTACCCTAGGATGGAAACATCTTAAATCTTCCCTACTCAGATGAAATGAAAGGATGCTTCATTTGCCATTTGTATAAGTACAGGTAGATTGGAATACTTTCGTTTTCATATCCCATCTTGCTCACCTTTGAGACACATACGCACAGGTGAGAGTGAATCCTGGTTCAGCCATTTATCTGGTGATCCTGTTATTTATTTATTTTTAGGGGGGGTTGAGGGCCTTTGCTCAAGTCCCGAACAGAAATGTGGCTACTCTGCTTACCATGTGATTCAAATGCACAGCTTTCTGATTACAGACTCAGAGGCCTAACCCGCTGAGCCACTCCCCCCTCATCAGAGCCCTGTGATGTAACTGATGTAATCAGTCATTAGTGAGTCTGACCTGTTGCTGTTCCCACAATGTAGTTTCAGTTCTCTCTCTGGGTTCTGGCTCGCTCAGGGTGCCTCATCGAGCAGCTGTCGGAGGAGAAGTACGAGTGCATGGTGTGCTGTGAGGTGATCCGTGTCATGGCGCCCGTCTGGAGCTGCCTGAGCTGCTTCCACGTCTTTCACCTCAGCTGCATCAAGAAGTGGGCCCGCTCACCAGCCTCGCAAGCAGACGGTACCCAGCCCCCCCCACCAAACCCTCAGCGGTGCTCTAAGCATGGACGGGAGTGCCGCCATGCAGGATTAATGATGATCTGGTTGTTCGTCGTGTGCCCAGAGTGATTGGAGATGTCTCATTTCACCCAAAGTCTCATAGTGCTGTTATGATGCTAAGTTCCTTTGAGCGCCATCATTTTTAAGATCATCATTTAAGGCTGCATGGCTTTTGGGAAACGCACCCCGTCAACTGAAGCCAGCTTTTTGGCAGCCTCATCTTCTAAAGCCAGGGTAGAATAGTCCAGTAAACTTACTGATCTATATCAGTAAAGGATGAATTTTGTAGGTCCTGTCCCACTCAGTAGTTCTGACATCTCATTTACCCTTAAATGATTTATAAGGTTGACGTGGTTGGCCATTGCTGAATTTTGCGGCGTCGTTTTGCAGATGGCAACGGAGGTTGGAGATGCCCCGCCTGCCAGAACGTAGAAGCTCGGGTTCCTAACTCCTACATGTGCTTTTGTGGTATGTTTTCACCTCTCTTCCTCAAGCAGAATCCTATATGAACCTTGACTGTACCTCATGTTTGCCTCAGGCAGTAGTTGGCTCATGCTGCTGCCTAGTAGTGTTCTTCTGGACAATGTAATTCATCTAATAGTTTAATGGTCCTTCGGAATCAAGCATTCTTCCTCCAAACACCCTAACCGAATCTTTGTGAAAGACAAAATACTGTAGGTGCTTATAAAATTGGCTAGTTTTAGATGCCATGCAGGTTGAAATTCTGTGTTTTTGTTTATTTTAAAGTTTATTTAAAAGTATTAAATGCAATGTTGTGTTGATAACGCATTCTGTCAAGGTAAGAAGCGGTGTTTGTGAAGTATTGCATCCCTCTTCTTTCTGGGAGTAACAGCGTAACTGCTTCCTGTGTTGTTTCACACGCTACCTGTCTCTCATGCTGCGGACAGGGAAGGTGACAAACCCAGAATGGCAACATGGCGAGATTCCGCACAGCTGCGGTGAGATGTGCGGCAAGAAGAGGAGCGGTGTGGACTGCAACCACCAGTGCAACATGTAAGTAGCCACTTACAGTTGCAACATCCGTGCGCTGCCACCCCCTGTGGAAAGAGCTGAAATCACAGCAAGACCCCGCAGTGACTGAATCTGCAGGAGCTTGGGGATGTCTGTGCACCTTTCTTTTAAGTCTAATACTAAGGGAAAGTTGCCTTAAGAGGGCGCTATTGTGGCTCTGGGTAGCAGTTTAGCTTCACACCTCCATGTTTGGCGGTTCGAATCCTGCCTCCCCTCCTGACCAGGATCAATAAGTACAACTGCATTAAAATCAAGTCACAACTTATTTTTGGCCCATTAACTTGGGTTGCGTGTCATTTTGAGGTGCTCTGTGCCCTGTGTTTGGAGGGGTGGTCTATGTATATACGTTTTAAGCCAAACATCTCAGTGGATATGCAGCGCTGCCCTGCTGTTATTAATACCCTGTGTATCCCTTGCTCGACCCCAGCCTGTGTCACCCGGGTCCCTGCCCGTCGTGTCCCGCCTTCGTCACCAAAACTTGCGTCTGCGGGAGGACCAGGTGAGGAGTCTCTCTGGGAGTGATCTGGAAAGTCGACATCCAAAGGAAGGGATCCTTTATTGTGTAACAGACATGTGCGGTAGTGATGCACCGCCTTTTTCCTCTGTCATCCCCTGTCAGTCGGCCTGTGCGCTGCGGCCAGGCTGCAGCCATCTGCTGCGAGCAGGTGTGTGGGGCCCAGCTGAA
Source organism: Mormyrus iriodes (assembly GCA_011763525.2). Taxonomy (NCBI): domain Eukaryota; kingdom Metazoa; phylum Chordata; class Actinopteri; order Osteoglossiformes; family Mormyridae; genus Mormyrus; species Mormyrus iriodes. The sequence goes on from JAAGVU020000001.1 coordinate 28,331,681, forward strand.
CTGTGGGCAGCATACCTGTACTCACGTGTGTCACAGCGGGGGCTGCCAGTCATGTCAGCTTTACACCAAGCAAGGTGAGGTGGGGGCAAGCGGGGGTCTTCCGCTTCCAGTATGTGTCTATAACCAGTATGGGTGTTTGTGGGTGGTATTAAAGGAAGTTGTTAAAAATATAATGGGATGGGATGCCAGTCCAGTCTCAGAGCGCATGTGCGCGCACACTCACACATTGGGCAGTGTAGACATAGTCGTTAGTCTAAATGCATGTCCAGAGGGAATACCCAGATGAAGCCCACGCTATGCAGTGAAAACATGCTAACTCCACACAAACTCAGCGGAGGAGGGATTCAAGCCCCCAGTCCTGCAGGTGATGGGAAAATAGCTACTGAGCCACCATGATGAAGATGAATGGAAAATGTTGTTTAATCACAAACCAAGCTTATTTAGATTGAAGTCCTGAACAACTGGCATTGTTCCTGTGGGGAATACCTCTTATTTATCCTTGTTGAATTCTCTTGCTCTCTGCTTCCGGATGCTGCAGTCTGCTACTGCGGAGGCCTTTCTCAGGACGTCCTCTGTGGAACCAACCGGGACGGCTTTGATGGCTTCGGTCACTTTTCCTGTCAGAAGCCGTGCAGCAGGTCAGAGCTGGGCTAAGTCACCTGCTTTTAAGTGATGTTAGTTTGTCACGTGACTTCCTGTTAGGCCACTTCAGTGTTGGCACTGTCACTCTGCCGTTGACGGGCCCGGAGACAAGCTTACCATATTCGGCGCCTGATACCAAGGTCTGGCTTGCCGTATTCGCCGCCCGATACCGAGGTCTGGCTTACCGTATTCGGCGCCTGATACCAAGGTCTGGCTTGCCGTATTTGCCGCCCGATACCGAGGTTTGGCTTACCGTATTCGCCGCCCGATACCGAGGTCTGGCTTACCGTATTCGCCGCCCGATACCGAGGTCTGGCTTACTAGATTTCATTTCTCAACCCCAGATTACTGGACTGTGGAAACCACCATTGTCAGCAGCCGTGCCACCCTGGGCCCTGCTCATCTTGCCCACAGCTGCCCCGCTTGGTGCGCACCTGCCCCTGTGGCCAGACGGCTCTGTCCAAGCTCCTGGAACTGGGCTACGCGGAGCGCCAGAGCTGCACTGATCCCATCCCTTCCTGTGGCAAGACCTGTGGCAAGCCCCTCCCTTGTGGGTCAGACGGTGAGCCAGTCTCGGGCCGAGAGAGGCAGTGCTTGCTCAGAGAGACTGCTTGGTTAGCCTGTCATTGTATTTGTATATTTTTTGGGGGTGTAGCTGGCAACTCTGTGTAGATAACTTTCACTGATGTCAGATAAGAACATAATTATGGTAGTCTTAGCAACCCGCCTTGTGATAAGACCACTTTGAAAGCATGACACAGCACATTATGTAGAGGTTTATAACTGACATGCAGTTTCTGTAAAATTGACTCTAAATGTCAGTGTTTACAACTGTACTTCTGCTATTTATAATACAATTTTGATGGAAGATTTGCCTAGTGTCATGCCTGTCCCCCTGTAGGACCTTGTCAATATTCATACTGAAAACATACTTGCTGAATTTATCATTGTTATATTCATGCTTTATATTCTTGCTGTCATGAGTGTGCCTGTGTCCTCTTTTGTCATGCTAATGGGGGAATGCTGTGTGTGGCTCAGCAGGTATGGGCTCTGTGTCCATGATCGGATGGGAACAGTGGGAACAGTAGGGTCGAATCTCAGGGTCAGCAGGTTTCACCACTGGGCTCCTGAGCAAGGTCCCTAACCCCCTACTCCAGGGGCACTGCATGCTGGCTGACCCTGCTCTGTGACCCCCAAGTTTTCCCCCACCTGTATATGTGTCTCTGACTCACAGGGAGTGAGATGGGAATTCCCCACCTGGATGAATATAGCATGGCTAATATTCTCTTCTCAGATGTCGTGCACGTGTGTGAGAGCTTGTGTCACGAAGCCAGCTGTGGACCCTGCTCCCTCATGTCCACCATCAGGTGCAGATGTGGCTTTAAGACTAAGGTGAGCCCATCGATGTCGGCAGAGTGTGCAGAGAAGCGGGGCGGCCCTCATTCGGTGCGTTGGGGTCTGGTGGCCAGTCTGCATGCAGTCTGAGTACCTCTGTAGTGAAAAAGCTTTATTCTGTTTTTAGGAAGTTCCCTGTCTGACGATCCAAAGCGAAGGTAAGCGTTCATCTGTGATGCCTTCAGCTGAACTGAGTGTATCGCGGAGATTCAGGACGGGAGGTTTCTGCTCTCTGCTTAGTAAATGACCCTGAGGCCTAAGGGAGTCTTTTCTGCCATATTAATGTTGTATCCAGGGGCATATGCAGGGGCGGGGGCAC
>JAAGVU020000001.1:28344666-28359243 GCA_011763525.2 Mormyrus iriodes
CAAAGTTTTTTCCACTTAGTATATAGAAATAGTTACATCAGGTATACATAATTAGCACTTATACATGTTGTAATAAACATTGCTTGCAACTTTTGCACATAACTAGTCTGACTACTAACCTGAGTTTCTCCAGCTGACATTTAGGATCCTTCAGTACATTAGAGAGCTCCTTCACTCCTGAGTCTCCTGGGTGATTGTAACTCAGATCCAGCTCTCTCAGGTGTGAGGGGTTTGAGCTCAGAGCTAAAGCCAGAGACGCACAGCCTGTATCTGTGATTCTACAGCTTGACAACCTGTGAAATGGGGACAAACTTCACTTTCTCAGGTCTGAACAAATAGTTCATTTTAGTGATTTATTTTTAAACAAATAGTACAAATACAGCAATAATTAATTAATTAGTTTGACCACATTACCAATGAATGTGTGATTGTCATATAATACAAATTGCTTGCAAAGAAATAGTCTGACTACTCACCTGAGTTTCTCCAGCTGACATTTAGAATCCTCCAGTACAGCAGAGAGCTCCTTCACTCCTGAGTCTCCTATGATGTTGCCACTCACATCCAGTTCTCTAATTTTTGTGAAGCTTGAACTCAGAGCTGAAGCCAGAGAAGAACAGCCTGCATCTGTCATTCCACAAGCTGACATCCTGTAAAATGAAATAGGAAAAACACTATTGCCCAAGCTTTAAGCACAGGGCTGTTTCCAGCCAATGCAAGGCAGCCCAAACACAGATATATGTCATTTTCACGGTATGGCAGTTTTTCCAACATTGCTATGCACAATCTTGCCTTCTGCATGCGCTGAATTGGTCGGCAGAAGAAGGAACGTGATTCATGATCGCTGATGGTGTTTTTCATGCTTTCCTGTTTAGCTAAGTATCTAGTACATTCCACAATAAATTACACAAATAGCACAATAGCTATCACAGCTTTTGTCTAACCATAACTTACCTCCATACATTAAATCACATAACCTTTGACGGCAATTTATTTGGGGATTCTCACCTGAATGCTTTGATTTTGCATTGACGATTCTTCAGTCCAGCAGAGAGCAGGTTAACTCCTGAATCCTTCAGGAGATTTTCACTCAGATCCAGCTCTCTCAGACTAGATGAGTTTGAGCTGACAGCTGAAGGCAACACTTCACAGCTTTTCTCAGTGAGGTTACAGCTGTTCAACCTGAAAAGAACAGCAGGTTAAATCAGACATTTCCACACATTCCTGACATTACACATCCTATAAGGCTCTCTTGTCAGCAATGCAGCTCAGGTGATACAATGCTGGTTACACTGGTTGCTTTGTGTCTGGACTCACAGTGCAGTTCTGGATGCCTGGACCACAGGCAGCAGCCTCAGAAGACCTTCATCTGATCTGATGTATCTTTTCAGGTCAAACACATCCAGCTCCCCTTCCGAAGTCAGCAGCACAAAGGCCAGAGCTGACCACTGCGCAGGTGAAAGCTTTTCCCCTGAAAGGCTTCCTGAGCTCAGGTAACTCTGGACTTCCTCTACTAGCGAGTTGTCATTTAGTTCATTAAGACAGTGAAACAGATTGATTGTTCTTTCTGAAGGCAGGTCCTCTCTAATCTTCTCCTTAATGTAGTTGGCTGTTTCCTTTAGGTCAATTCTTTGGAATATAATTCCTGGCAGAATACCTTGTAAAAGAGTCTGACAGGACTCCGTTGACAGGCCAAGCAAGAAGCGGAGATAGAGATCTAAGTGTCCAGTCTTACTCTGTAAAGACTCATTCACTGGATTCTTTAGTATATGAGACATTGTACTTTTTCTGTGCAGAACAGTAAACTTAGTAAAACTGAGGGTCTGGTCTACATTTGTTAAAAAAACATACAAAGCAGCAAGGTACTCCTGAATACTCAAATGTACAAAGCAATACACCTTTTGCTGATACAATCCAATCTCCTCTACAAACATTTCTGTGAACATCCCAGAAAAAATTGAAGCTTCACTCACATAAATGCCACAATCTCTCAGATCTTTCTCATAGAATATAAGATTTCCATTCTTGAGGTTTTGGAAAGCCAGCATCCCTAGTTTCAAAAGGAAATCTTTATCCGCTCTTACAGACTCTGAGAAGGGCTCTGCTGTTTGTTTTCTGAGATACTTCTGATTCTTCAGAGTTGTATGAAAGATGACAAAATGCGTGTACATCTGAGTAAGAGTTTTGGGGATTTTGCCACTGCCTGCTTCGCTAAGCAGCTTCTCAAGAACTGTGGCTGAAATCCAGCAGAAGACTGGTATGTAGCACATAATGTACAGGCTCCTTGATGACTTCACATGTGAGATAATCCTGCTAGCCAGGTCTTGATCACTGAATCGCTTCCTGAAGAACTCCTCCTTTTGAGGATCATTGAATCCTCTTATCTCTGTTACTTGGTGAACACAGTCAGGAGGCATCTGACTGGCTGCCGCTGGCCGAGAAGTGATCCAAAGAAGAGCAGAAGGAAGCAGATTTCCCTTAATGAGGTTTGTCAACAACACATCCAATGAGGTTGGCTTTGCTACATCAAACCAGCTCTCATTGGTCTGGAAATCTAGAGGAAGACGACATTCATCAAGACCGTCAAAGATGAACAGTACTTTGCAATTACAAAGTTGAGTAGGTCCAAGCTCTTTGATTTCTGGGAGGAAGTGGTGAAGTAGTTGTATCAAACTGTATTCTCTCTCTTTCATTAAATTCAGGTCACGGAAAGGTAGTGGAAAAACCAAATGAAAATCCTGATTTGCTGATCCTTGAGCCCAGTCAAGAATAAATTTCTGCACAGAGACAGTTTTTCCAATTCCAGCCACCCCTCTTGTCAGCACAGTTCTGATCTGTGTGTTTTGTCCAGGTAGGGCTTTAAAGATGTCATTACACTTGATCACAGTCTCCTTTGCTGTCGGTCTTTTACATGATGTCTCAATCTGTCTGACTTCATGTTGATCATTCACAGCTCCGGTTCCACCTTTAGTTATATAGAGTTCTGTGTAAATCTGATTGAGCAGAACTGCATTTCCTTGCTTAGCTTGTCCTTCAAACACATACTGAAACCTCTTTTGCAGTGCTGATTTGAGTGTATGTTGAGAATCCATTGTTTCATCTGTAAAAACAAACATTGTTTTATCAATAAAACATTTTATGCATGATTATACATCACTTAAATAAATGCTTCCTGACAGTGCAAGTTTTATGTGTATTAGTATTCAAAAACAAAAATATACTTTAACATCTCAATGACTATTTCTCTTTTATTTGGTTTATGATTATAGACTAGCACATTTTGAAATAAATTGTTTTGAATCACAATATTTACAGTATTCATTTAAACAGTCATATTGTTTTCAGTAATAGTTCAAATGAATTTCTTAAGACACTACAAAGAACAAAGAGAAACACAAAATTATTACTTTGTTCCAGCCTGTCAGCGAGATCCATCTGTTTCATGGTCCTCAGGATGTGCAGTGTGATCTTCAGAGCCCCCTCTCTGGCATAGCTCTCCTGAATCTTATCACCATCCATCACACTGTCATCCTCCATCCGAGCCTCGCAGCATGCTGGGTAATCCCCGCTCAGATACCTCTTGAACTTTTTCAGTTGATCCTTAAGGAACTCCACAGCATTTTCCTCAAGTGACTATAATAGATTATATTTGAATACATTCAAAGAAATAGGAAATGTTACAGTTTCAAGGAGAATATTTCGTAACATTTTAATAAGGGGTCATAAATAATGTAATAGTACGCTCTTAGTTAATGCATTAATTAACCAGAAACAAAGTACATGCTATGTACTGATCTCATGTTGGTTCATCATTAATCAATCATAACGGTTCATGTATTCCATGAAATTACTATATTTGTTCATTATTTGTACTTGAGTAGTAACTGAGTTACTAAGTTACATGGGCCCCCTCAAGTAAAGTGTTACTGAATATTTTGTTAATCTGATCATGCAGCTAGAAAATATACTTGTGTTATTCTGGTAGAACAATGAAATATTGATATTTCTGTATAAGAATTCAAAATGAGCAACTTCAAACCTGTAATATAGATGAGAATTCCTCATTGTGGTTTGCAGACTGAATCCTAAGCCTCACTGAATCAGATCCATTCTGTTTCTCTCTGTGAATAAAAGTTATAAAGAGATTGATTTTACACTTTTTCAAACATATAGTACATTCATTTATACTGTATTGTGCAAAAGTCTTACACTGGCAAAGAAAATTCTCTTTAAATGATCTTTATGTTCATGTTCAATGTAAAACTATGTTATGTCTGTCGAAGTAGCTTAGCCACCTTGCCTCAGGATGCCCCAGGACTGGCAGGAACTTTCAGATATACCCATGTATTTGCTGACTTGACCACTAGCACAGAACGTGCAGCTAATAATTACCTCAAATTATTTAACTAATTAAGTTCATTTATTAAGTGAGTGGGGGGTGGGGTGTTCCATGAAGCAGGATTTCTTGCTTAGCCGGATAACTAGTCGGATTTAAGGTAGTCCGGACTAAATTGACCATATCTTCGTTCACTTACGTTTAGCTCAGACTACCTTAAATCCATCAAGATATCGTACTAAGCAAGAAATCCTGCTTCATGGAACATCCCCCTGGTGGTGATATTTAACAAACACATAGAATGGCTGGGGGTGTCCCTGAAGAGATGTTTGGAAACCGAAGTTCTGAACGGAAAATTTTCAGCCAGATCAAACAATATTTAGAGATAGCTACCATTTGCAACTTTTTGCAATACCACTAGGAAAACGGATGAAATGAACAGTTTTCCAGTTTTTTGCTGCAATATCTTTCAAACACCAGTTAATAACCTGTCAGTTCCAGCAAGCAAGTCACATTGCTCAGTCAGTTGAACAAATGCTATCAGCTGCCAACGGCAAGTAACGACAGAACACAGTCTCGCCATTCCAAACCACCAGGACCGATTATTCCAAATATGTCAGACTTATCAGTGCTGCTTTTGTAGGGATTGGAAACGGTTTCCTACATCCGCTAACCAGTTGCAGCAGGTACTGATTCTGATCCTTATTCTTAGTAAGAGAATTGCGGTATGACTGAATAAGGGCAGCACCCTGCTCTGCACAGTCAGTGACATTTTCTTTCATTGCCCGAAATGGCAACTGGCTTGGATAAGAACAACTGGGCCTTGTCTTGACCATCTTGGAATGGAAAGCCAAACAGCTTCCATGATCTGCTGGTAACATTCTTCCAGCGAAGTGGAATAAATGAAGTTCTTCTTATCCAGCTGCCTACAAAATTTTCTGACAGAATCTTTGAATTATTTTGTACAGCAGTCCGTCACAATTTAATACCATGTACTGAACCTCGCCTATACAGCTTTGTGGAGAGCCTAATTTTAAACTTTTATTTTTTTTCCCCCCATAGGGCCATCCTGCTACACATGCATAGTCAGCCTTATGTAAGAGATCTGCATAATAATTTGTAGAAGGTAACAAGAAAAAGAGGAGGAATGGGAAGCTTATTTATTCAACTTAGTCATATATAAAAGCACCAAACTGACCATTCATCAAATGGAGTATCTGCTTTTCTGAAGTTCAGTGGAAGAGCAATTGACTTGTCACTCTTCATAGATACACAGCTGGGTACAGGAGAGTCTGATCTCTCCGGCTGTATCCTAAAAGAAGACATAGCAACCTTAATGTATATGGTGCCTTGCATAAGTATTCACCCTCTGAGAGTTTTCCACATTTTGTCATGTTACAGCCTTGAATGAAAATATATTTCTTTGGGATTTCTTCTATGGACCTACACAAAATAGTTCATAATTGTGCAGTGTGTGTACATCACATAGTGTTCAAAATTATTTATAAATAAAAAACTGAAAAGAGTTGAGTGCATATGTATTCACCCCATTTGTTATGAAACCCCTAAGATCTAATGCAATCAAACTGTTCAAGAAACACATAATTAGTTGAATACAGTCCATCTGTGTCCTGCTTAAGTGTCATATGACGTCAGTATAAATAGACCTCTCATGAATGCTTTTGAAAGTGGTAGAGAACATTGCTGAACAAACAGTAACTTGAAGACCAAGGTGTTCTCTGAACAGGTTAAGGATAAAGTTGTTGAGAAGTACAAATGAAGGTTATAATTAGGTTATTAAAAATCCATAACCTTAAACATCATACAGAGCACCATTAAATCTGTCATTAGAAAATGGACAGAATACGGCACAACGGCAAATCTGCAAAGAGGAAGCTGTCCAACTAAACTAATAGACCGGGCAAGGACAGTGTTAATCAGACAAGCAAAGAATAGGCCAATGGTAACTCTGGAACGGCTGGAGAGAACCATAGCTCAGGTGGGAAAATTTGTTAGATGTACGCTTCACAAAGCTGGGCGTTATGGTAGAGTGGCAAAACAATAACCATTACTGAAAGCAAACCATGAAAGAATCCCGCTGGGAGTTTGCTAAAAAACCATGAGGGAGACTTGAGGTCAAAACTGACCTTTTTAGCCCTGGAGCAAATGCTATGTTTCGTGAAGAACACACCGCGCATCACCCTGAGCACGCCATCCCCACAGTGAAACACACTGGTGGCACCATCTTGCTGTGGGGATGCTTCTTATCAGCAGGTACTGGGAAACTGGTGAGGATTGAGGGCAAGATGGATGCAGCCAAATACAGGACAATTCTTGAAGAAAATCTGTTTCAGTCTGCTAGAGACTGGGGAGGAGATTCACCCTCCAGCAAGACAATGACCCTAAGCATACAGCCAGAGCTGGAGCGGCTTAAGGCAAGGAATTATGTTGTCTTAGAATGGCCTAGTTGAAACCCAGAGCTCAATCAAATTGACAATATGTGGCTAGATTTGAAAGTTGCTCTGCACAAACGGTCTTAATCCATCTCACTGAACTTTAGCTTCATTGCCAAGAATAGACAAAAATTGCAGTTTTTAGATTTGCAAAGCTGGTGGACATAAAACAGACAAAAAACTCATGCACTATAACTGCAGCGTTAAGGTGGTTCTACCACGTAATCACTTGCGGGGAGTAAATATTATGCATGGAGCAGATGTCTGTTTTGTACCCTAATTACTGTTTGTCTCTCAGTAAAGAAATATTTTGCATTCCCGACACACTACGCTAATTGTGTTAATCAAACGATACAAAGCCTAATAAAATACATTTACATTCAAGGCTGTAGCATGACAAAATGTGGAAAAGCATCAGGAGGGTGAATACTTATGCAAAACACCGTACAAGACACTTTGTTTTACTGTTTGCTGCAAGGTGAAGGTGCAATCATGCTTATTTAAGAGCAATAAGGATGGAAAAATCAGGAAGATTTTTACACTTTGGCTAAATTTAAAAGCATAAAACTGACCTTTGATCAACAGAAATATCTGCGTTTTTCAAGTTTAGTGGAAGGGCAATTGACTGGTCACTCTTCACAGATATACAGCTGGGTACAGGAGAGTCTGATCTCTCCGGCTTTAACCTATAAAATCACAGAGCAATATATGTTAGATTTTTCATTTGTTTCACATATCCAGCAAATGGGTGCTATTACACTTATGACAAATAGCTGCTGAAGTTGAAAACCAAATGTAGGAATAATAGAGAAACTAAATCAAGTAAAACACTTCAATTAGATGAAAACCTTAAATGGTATAAATGTCTCATTCCCTGGAAACCAGCAGAGATTCCATTAACCTGCCACTCTTATAGGATGTTACTAACAGCACAGGGACGCTGACTTTTAATTTAAGGAAATTAAATAAGGCCATATGATTAGGCTAAAATATATGTTTATATCAAAAGATCAAGATCGTATGCACAGCAAAAGAACAAGATATATTTTAATTCACAAGAATTAAATGTTTTGCAAAAATGGATAGCATGCATGGTCACTTAGGGAGCAGTATTTTTGCTTCCCAACTTATAAGATGTACATTTTTTTCCAGCTTGGTGTGTCTGTTTGCACATTTCATGTTTTCCTTGTGTTCGTGTGTATTTTTCTACACTATGTTGGTTCTATATATAGACACGAGACTGTGTCTTTAATTTTTACCTATAGCATATATGAAATATGAAATAATGCTTTATTTGCAAATTGCAAATATACCGGTACATTGACATGCCGCTTTTTGTATTTCCCATCTTGCTCTCCCTTGAAACATACACACATATATATACAGTTGAGAGCAAAGCTTGGGGTACCCTGGCCTGTGATAGGCTCAAGGCTTGCTACAATCCTTTATTAGGCAAACAGCTGTAGTCACAGGGTGTCCTGGAACCAATCCCAGGCGCATAAGGAACAAGGAAGTGGATATAATCCCAGGCCATCACATGACTTCCAGAAGATTTTTTAAATGAAAAAATTTGGCAGCTAAAACATTGCATTGTTTCCATAACAACTGCAAACTTTTCATAGGCAATGAAACTCATTGTACTTATACTTTATAACATCCAATGGTATTTCTCAAACTTAAATGTAGATTAGGAAAATAGATGCACTATATTTAAAAAATCCTACATCCCATAAATGGTCTGAAGGTTACAGTCAGGTTTAATAGCTATTTGCTGAATGTATAGGGCCATCAGTACAAACTACTGGCAAAAAATTTATTATGGAACTGATTCCATTTTAATGGAAATGTTTCAGAAAATTTGAGCAATGATAATACATTGTTTCCCCCCTTCCCCTTGTAGACCTCAGCCCTTGTGTATCTCTCTTTTCTGAGCCGCCACATAGCTCGATGGGTTGAGTGTGCTGCTTGGAGGCTGCGCCCTCCAGAGGTGGGTTTGAGGATTTATATTCAAGGACCTGTTATTCTATGTTTATTAAGTTTTTGTTTCCTAGTGTTTTATTACTCGGTGTATTTTCCTGTTTTTATGTTTTTCCCACTTCTGCTGTGTTTTATCATCTCTGTGTATTCTTATGGTCTTAGTCTTTCTTGGTGTTCTTACCCTAGTGTTTGCTATGTATTCTTAGGCCTTGTCCACGCGTGCACTGGTTTGTTTAAAAACTGGTTTTCCTCCTCTGTCATTAAAAAAAGTTCCGTCCACATGAAAACACTAAAACGCGCTGTCAAGAAGATGCCACACCAACAGGCGGAGATATAACAACCCGTAAAACCACGTTGGCCAATCAGAAGCAGTTCTGCTAGGCTGAATGAACGGGGCGCACTCTGACGTCAAACGAAGTATATGATGTTTAGATTAAACATTTATATATATTTACATTTACATTTAACACTGCTTATTTCTAGCTAAATGTCTAGCTAAATATAATAAAAGTGCACTAATTGTTGGAAAAGTGGCAAGTAGAAAAATGCTTAGTAACTTTACAAACGGCGCCCCATAGTAAAATTGGATTCGGAAAAGTGGATCGACTGGATTCGGTGACTTACACAGCTCGGGCGCAGGGCTAACCGCTGTATCGGCGAGATAGGCGATCGCCCAACAAAGAAAACAAATACTTATGAAATCATAAATAAATTACTAAACAAGTGTGATAGAGTAAATGGGTTTCGTGTTAAACAAACAAAACCAAATTCACTGACAATTTCATAATTTTCTACCAACTTACACACACACACCCTCTCACCTCTCCGTTTCTCCATCATCTTCCTTCCGAGGGAGACTCATTTCGGAGTCAGTGCTCCTCCTCGGCAACGCGAATACAAAAATCCTACACCCAATATAAAAATCACAGTTGGTCCAACTCAAAATAACAAATGGAGAATAATTAGGCAAATCAAACGTTTCGTGTCCTCTTTTATTGCGACATAAGCGTGAAGTTGCCCGCTGTTGAGAACTGTGATTAAAGGTTGTATAGGTCTGTTACCGTTGATTGCAATTAGAAGTCGAACGATCAATCCGCCGATTTTTAATCATTTTATGGTAATCGGCACCTGCAGTGCTGGCTCCGCGTGACAGACGCGCTGCAGTGTGGTTTATCAGCGCCTACAGCAGTGAACCTGCCCCACAACCTAAGATAAGAGCTCTGAATTCCCCCGGCTTACATCATTTTCCATCTGAAGAATAACATTTCCACAAAGCTGAAACAATCTCAGTTTTGAAACATTGCTTTTTTACTTTTGTCAAAATCTGAAACATGAAACGCCCAAGAGCCTCAAGCTATTGTTATTGGTTTTTAAATCACTATTAAAATGCGGAATATCCTTGTTTGAAGTGTGATTAATGTTTAGAGTGTTAAATTATTGTTATCGGTTTTATTTTCTATTACTTTTAAAATGCTGCATGGCCTTGTTTAAAGTGTAATTAATATTTAGAGTCCCATATCAGTCGGCCTCTAATTGTGATTGGCTGATTTTCTTAGTTATAAAATTATTTCATTTCAAACTACGGCGCCAGAGTAGGTGTCAATGCTGAACAAACCCCAATAAAATGGCAGACAAGTGATATATATTTGCGATTTTCTTAAATTTGCTCTACCCATAAAAAGAGAAAATAGGTATTTAAGATGAAAGCCATGTGAATACTGATAAGGAAAGAGTAAAATAGTAATTCGGCTAGTTTCAACGACTTTGCGATGTTATCCATATAATTTAATCAACCTTGTTCAAACATTTTTTTTTTTCAGACTTGTTTAACGGCATATTTAGATAAGCTTTCGACTCAAAAAAAATATTCATGTATTACTAGAAAGCAAAGAACCATCGTATTAATATTATGCTGGTTCCATTTGGTAATAGTTTTAACAATTTAAAATAACTTATGTATAAGCTAATTCTTCCTTATTGTTTATCTCACCGTTTTCATCTATGTGACTGTAAATATGTTGATTTAATAGTCATTCATAATCACTTACTGCGTATTTAGGCGACTTTGCTTTCTGAATTCCACACACGGTGAAAACCAGCGGGCTACTTTCGTATTCAAGTTTCCGGATCCTACCTTATGCTGGTAACACGGGGTGGGGACTGTACACGACTGTATTTTTAAACATTAAATAATGACACTTCAACTTGTAATAAGAAGTACACCGAATGGTGTATGTTACATAAAATATTTGGGACAACTAATCCGGTACGTTACCTTTTCACAAAAGCCTAATGCAGAGTTTGTTACAGTGAATTCCAAACACCTGTATATGGTATTTCATTTCCTATAACAATATAGAACAGAACCAAAATAACTATAAAGGGAATGAGAACTAAATGTCTGTAGAGGTCCAGTGCTTCCTGGGATAGGCTCCAGGCTCACTGCAATCCTGTACTCACTGGGTGAATGGTTATGAAGATGAATGGATGTGTACACATGGAAATAAGAACAATAATAAGAATAGCCACTTTATAGAAGATTAAATAGCTTGAAGGAAAATGCAACAAGATTTTTACAGGATTCAGTAAAACCTGATTATTAACCTTGGAGATAATCATTACTCTTCCTCTATACTAGAAGTTCATTTTAGAATCAATTGTCCATTTTTTTTGTTTCAGACAAGCAGGTAAGCCTGATCTGTCTTGGAGTGACATTTTAGAAATACAGACAGACTTTTAAAATAATCGCACAGACATTGTTTGAGTTCCTCTCATATTTCATTCTTTAAGACCGTGACAAAATCTGAATTACAGAGTCTCTGCTCCCAAAAAGAACTACATTATCTTGGATTTTAATCAGAATTCTCTACAGTCATGTGCTGCACAATGACGCCTCGGTCAACGATGGACCATATAAATTATACTGTAATGGAGCAGAAAAATTCCAATCACCTAGTGAAGAAATACCTGTCATAATGTCATAGCAGAACACAATGTTCAAATGCTTGAGTAGGCTATAGCACATACAGTTATGTACAGTACCTAACACTTGATAATGATCACAACTATTGTTACAGGTTTGTATATTTACTATACTGTACTTTTTATCATTATTTCAGTGTCCGTTTTCTACTTGTATAAAAAAGTTTGCTGTAATTCAGGTGTGTAGTAGGCTAAACCATCTAGGTTTGTGTAAGTACACTCCATGAGGTTCGTACAGCAACAAAATCACCTAACAACGCATTTCTCAGAATCATAAAGCGATAAATTCCAATTCCCATTTTAACACAATATAACATTTACTTGCTGTATAAATGATCTTGCAATGTGTAATTACTGTCATTAAGAATTAACTCTGAACTATTATATCGCTTTTTTATTATTTTTATTCCATTCTGAATATTTATTAATATTAGCCCATGTATTCTACGGTAAATGTGTAACTTATTTTTTCTGTAACAAGATGTTTTATGCATGTATGTATGTATGAGAATTATTTCCCCTTTCTCCCCCAGAGGACTAGTTTACATAATACACATTGGGGCACAATAACAATGACACAAAATACTGGTTCCATCACCATCTCTACCCTCCCCCTCGGCACCCATGCCTACATCCTTTGTTCCTCACATTGGGGTAGCTTTTGGGAGAATCAGCACTGATATGTAGGCCCATTGCCAAAGTCAGCCAGGGGGCATGAGAATGTCTTGATACTGGTTGATTAAACCACAAGATACTGGAAGCCATCATGAAAGTCACATCCCAAACCATTGCCTGGAAATGCTCCCTTTTGACTAATAAGGTGAGCATCCTACTGGACATTATTTTTTACCAGTGAACTCCTTTTGTCTGTGGGCTGATGGCTGACCTGCACCAGCTGCTCCAGATCAGACATCGACAGACCTCAGTCTACCATCCCCAGATGACTGGTCTACTTAAGCACTTTAACCAACTCTGACTCCAGCATACGCAACAAACATTGTGTAACCAGTCTGCCAAGCTCCCGGAATTGCAACCTGTTCTAGCAGGTTCTAGTCCTCATTCCTATTGTTTATTGTCTAGTCTCTGAAGGAAGCATTCAAGTAAGAATTTCACTGTACTTTGTACATATGACAATACAACTTTGAATCTTGAATCTAGTGAGAACTGGCAGTACACAGTTTTCCCCTTTGGACTGCATGGGGCCCCTGCCACTTTCCAACACCTTATGCATGAGTTCTTAAGACCACATCAAACCAATGTCACTGTCTATTTAGATGATGTGGTCGGCCACTTGGAGCACCTTGAAAGCTCCAGAGGATGTTCTATGACCAGTGGGCAGCTGGTCTCACCATCAACCAAAGTACCACTTGGGTCTCTTTGAAACCCACTGTCTGGGTTAGTGGCTAGACAATGGCCTCCTCAGATGGCCCGAGCCAAGGACACCCGCTGATTATTCTCCCTGTTACTCTCCCTCCCTTTCAGGTAAATGCTGATGGCATGTCCAGTCTGCATGCAATATGGGCTGCACCCTCTCCTTGGCCAAGAGCGTTTCTAATGGTGGGTGGTGTGGGGGGCGGGATTATCACTGCGCACCATTCAGAACTAAATTGAGAATGGCCCTGAAATTTCAATTCAACTTGTGAATTTAAATTGAATTTGAAATGTGGTTGAAAACAGGATGCAGAATAACGATTCAAATTTGAATTTAATGAAGCATAAGTTAAATGGAATTGAATTCAAATAAATTCATTAACACAGTATAGATGCAGATTGCAGTGCCCAACCAAAAAAATGTCAGAAACTGTTTTCTTACATCAAAAGTCAAACTAGTCCAGGGATCTACACCCTGTCACCAAAGTTTCACATAATGTTACTGTGTACCTGAGTGAACCATGTTTTGCTGGGAATGCCAACCCTTTGGCTTATCAGGAGGAAAGTAAATGAACTTACTGGAAGTAGCATAACTTGCTTGCAAATACCTTTCTATAAAAGCTTTCTCTGTACCTGCTGAGAGAGTCTTTAGCATAGCAGGAAGAAATTTCAGGCCAGAATGATACTTTCTATATGATAAAATCTTTGATGACCTTTTTCTGTTGCCTTATGTCAGAACTGGTGAAAGAACGTGCATATTTGTGATGTTTTTCCTGTGCATAGCTTCACAGACAGCATTTGTCACGAAATCATTCGGCTTTTTTTGTCTAAGCAGAATATACCTAAATCCATTATGGCATCATGTGACTTTTCACTGCTCTTGGATGATGCTTCAGTGTGTCTGACTTCATGTTGGTCGTCCACAGCTCCGGTTCCACCTTCAGTTACATAGTTCTGTGTAAATGGGATTGAGTGGGACTGCATTTCCTTGCATAGTTTGTCTTTCACAAACATATTCAAAGCACTTTTGCAGCCTTTATTTCAGTTTATGCTAAGAAGCCATCATTATTTTATCTATAACAACAAATTTCAATGATCATGTGAATTCTTGATTCCTAACAGTGCATATTATATGTATATTAATATTTTACATTTCTTTTAATATCCCACAAATTACTTTTCTGTTTTTTTTATAATAAACTTGCACATTTAAAACGAATCGAATGTTATTACCTCTAGAATTAATATCATTTGTCTCCAAGTGTGTGTATGTTCAGGGTTTCAGAATTCAATGAAGATGAATGTACAGTAACTGAAGCACTTATATAACATTTTGCCTCATAATATTGGAGAAGGCATTCGACCATGTCACTTGGGGAGCCCTGTGGGGGGTGCTCCGGGAGTATGGGGTGCCGGGCTTCCTTTTAAGGGCTGTTCGGTCCCTGTACGACCGGTGTC
>JAAGVU020000001.1:28359343-28370062 GCA_011763525.2 Mormyrus iriodes
CAGTTTCCGGGATAGGCTCCGGACCCCCCGCGACCCGAAATGGAATAAGCGGTTCTGGAAAATGGATGGATGGATGGTAAACACACTAGGGTCAAAGACAATGAGACGACAAAGGGGCTGGCCAGTAATGGACACAGGGATAGGTATGGACCCTGACAGTGGCATGTTTATGAGAAATGAAAGAATGAGTGAAGAGGAAAAAAGCAAAGAACTGGTCACAAAATGACATTTATATTCCACTGTGTGGAAATATTTTGACAATAGTGACAATATCAAGCAAAAGGAAGTGATTTGTTGGCACTGCTTTGTCTCTGTTAGCACAACTCATGGCAATACCAGTCACTTATTTGACAAACACTGTTGGGAGATAAAAAGTTCTATTTGGCTATATAGCTAATTTTCAACTCCGAAATATTATGAGATTTTTTCTAGTATTGTTCAGCCTTACTCAAAACATACAATTCCTTAACAAAAAATATTTAATATTAATCGGTTATGTGCCGTATGCACTGTAAAGAATTTTCATGCAAAATAAAAGTAAATTATTGGCAGCAAATTCACAAGTAAAATGGTGGTTTATTACATTACTTTTAATGTATTTCAAGATTGCAGTACATTGTTGTAATCACATATGCAGTGAATTACTGTAATTTAATAGTTTACTGTAATTTAAGGGTAAACATTTATCCAGTCAAAGTGTATTTTTATGTTTTTAATTGAAAAACAAAGTATATTGCTGTAATAATTACACAAAATAGTCTTTTCTGCCTGAAATTACAGCTTACTATAACTTGTAAACATTTTTACCACAAAATTACACATGTAAACACTGAAAATAAATGTACTTTTGATTGACCACTAAGACCACTGTCTTATAAATCAAAATAAAAATACTAGTTCGTACCCTATAAAAAAATTGTCAACTGCTAGAAATTTGCATAATCTTTTAATTTTTAATTTGCTGTGCAACAATAATTATTGTTTACTGGTAATGCATTTTGACTTTTTATGAACACTTTTTTTAGTTGCCTGAATGAGTGGCATAAACTTAGATAAAATTGAAAAACATAAAGTATAACAGAAACACATTTTAATTATTTGTTGAACAACAACATTTTTGTAAAATGAAACACATACCATCACTGTTCCTGTTAGTATTTTTTTTTTTTTTTGGCCTTCCCTCAGGGACACCAGGCAAAAATCAAGATGAAGGATGAGAGAGATAAAGGTGTGTCTGTCTGTTTTGTGGAGGGGAGATTCCATGCACATCCTTGACATTACATAGCAACAAAGTTACAACCTCAAAAGAAGTGACTTAGATCCTTCATGAAATCACACATAGATTCAAGATTGTACATGCCCCCCCCCCCAAGCCTGGCACTCAGTCAAAACCCAAAAGTAAACACAGTGCAAGAATACATTCAAAGGGTTGGCCAGTTAATGACTGGCAAAATGTATGTGTGTGTGTGTATACACACTAGTGAAAGGGTAAAAGTGAGTTTGTTACTATAACACACTGAATATGTAGCTCTCCAACACATTATACAATACTCCATTGAAAGTCCATCATTTTCCTCATGAATTTGCACACGTGGATTAAGAGCTGTCTGTTTCTTCTGCACCACCTTCCCACTTCGCATGCTGGTTACCTTCCCTTTTTGTGATTTGGAGCTATGCTCTGGGTTAATGTAAATAAAGCATCTAGGCAGTGACAAAACAAAGATACACATCTTTCAGTCTATCATATCTATGCCATGATATTGAAAAAATGCCTTAAGTCAGTGGCTCCCAACCAATGCCATTCAAAATGCAGACTGCACTAGGTGATTTCACTGATTAAATCAGCTTCATCCAGAGCAGAGGTGGAAATTAACTCTTGTTACTGTAACAGAGTTGCAGTTATACTTTTTGAAATATTTTTGAAAAACTGTATTTTTACTTTTACTGTACCCACTGATATTCATCAAGTTTGGCTGCCTAATAGGACAAAATGCATGGCTAAGCCATGGCTATAATAAAACAATAACAGACAGTTTTAAACTTTTCTTTTTAGCTACTCTTCCTAAATAATATAATATCTAAATGGTAGCGATTAACCCTTTGCCACAGAATATCATTTTTAAAGACAATGTTTATTTCATTTGGTCAGTATCACCATTTTTATTTGTACCTTAGGTTGTCTTTTTGTCTTCTCATATGCCAAGTGCTATAAAAGTAGCTGGCTGGTTTTGTTGTTTAAACACGTTTTAAGAACAAAATGCAGTATTATCTGTGTGCTGATAACCATATTTCCTTTTTGTCTGTCTAGTGTCACTGTACATTAATAAAAAAAACTCCTAGTATACCAATGATTGAAAAAAAAAAACTAGTTACATTTTACTTTATCATAAACAAGCTATTTTTATCGAAGTATATTTTTTACTAATAATTTCACTTTTACCGCCTAACTCAAGTGTATTTACTTGAATACTTTTGTAATTCAAAAAAAAAATCTGCAGAGTCTCTGTAATCCATTGCACAAAATTGGCGACAGGGGGTGTACCACCAAATTTTGGGTCCTGGACACAGTAGTGTGCCACCTCTGAAAACTTTAAACAGGCAGATAAGATAGATGAAACAACAGGATGCTAAGAAGAGCTTATCATATAAATTATAATTTATTTAAATAATAACAGAAAGCATTAAAATTAAAAATACATTTTTATCATATGCTACCTGCTCTAAGGTAGACATTGACCAGGGTGAAAAACAGCATACAAACACTCCGGGATTTACATGATGACCCCTGGTCTAAAAAATGTATTAACCAATTTATGAAGTGGCATTAATGACCATACATCTGAATAAATTCCAGTTTGCAGCATGCCTCAGTCTGGTACTGTTGATTGTAAGTTATAAAAGCTGGACATCAATATGGCAAGACCCATAGTGAATGACTCCCCTCTGTCACTACATGGCCTTCTATGGACACCATCTAATGATTAGAATAGAGAATAGAATAGAATAGAATAGAATGCCTTTTATTGTCATTATATACAATATACAATGAGATGAAAAGCAACTCCTCCAGTGCAGACATGAAAGTGGACATGCAACATAACACAATATATGCTGCTTTAAACATTAATTCCCTAAGGATAGTGCAAACATTGCTGCGGTTCTATATACAGATGTAGACTAATAAAGTCTTAGTCTAAGTCTTAGTCTAACCATATTAATCTGTTCCACTGGGCCTGCAGTTGGAAAGTTAAGAGTCATATAGTACTGTCCTTTGAAAAAAAGCAAATGGTTAAAATAGTCATGCAAAAAGAAAGTCGCTTACATGCATACTTAGGACAATCATTCGGGGACTGTCAGGCAAAGACAGGGACCTCCCCACGTCAGCTGCACAGGCAGCTAATACAGATACAACTAATACAGCCATACAGAAAACAAAATAAAATGCATGCCACTGAATACATAAAAGTTTTATTAGGGCTACATTGATAATTAGTCTGTTTTAGCTGAAAAGACAAAGATAGCTGTATTAATATACACTTACATCTAGAAGAACTTCCTTCTGCTCTTTGAAGTGAGCCATCGGTATTTGTAAAACATAGAGAGCTGGCACACTGGAGGTGCTCCACATTTGAACAGCTGCTTCACTGGTAGGTTTCTGCGTGAAAAATTCCATGATACAGTCCTGAACAAAATCTTAAGACTGGGGGAAAATGACAAGTATTCACATTTTGCAATGGTGGTTCGTAACCAGGTTGTAAGGAGAGCGTCGAAATGCAAAAAGAAGAAACAGAAGCAAGAACTAAAAAATAAAGAGCAGGCAATTTATTGAAAACTGCATTTAAACACAAACAGTTTATTCATCAACTGATCAAAGGTTTAAGACCGTAGCCCCCCAAAAAAACTACCAAACACAGAACTAAAAGTGTCATAAAAGGACTCAGTAGTGAGTAGCCCCACCGTTCTTGTTGATCTCTTCAATAATTCGTTCAGGCATGCTTGATGCAAGTGTTTCCAGGAGTCTGGTCGGAATGTTGCTCCATGTGGTGAAGACATCTTCAAGAGGGGCATCCACGGTCTGGAACTGACATCCGTTTTTTTAAACTTCCCTTGCCATCCATCCCCAAACATTCTCAATGGGATTTAAATCAGGGAGCGACGTTATTCTCCTGGAAGAGAATCTCTCTAACAGTCTCCAATCACGAGCACCTTTTCCGCTCCAGCAGACGCACTGCAGAGAGCAGCGAACCTGTTGCACAACAGCCGACTGGTGTACAGCAGCTCTCAGCCTAGAGCGCCTAGGACCGCGCCTGACCGTGACCCAGCGCTCCCGTGTGCTGGCTGCTGGTGCCGGACTGGAGACAGTCGCGGCAGGAAGGACTACAGCAAGACCTAAGCTGGCTGTGTGCTCCTATTGAGCCGTATCTAAAAATCCCTTGATCTGTTTAATCTCCACTAAAGTAAACTAATGCGCTCCTCCAAAGCGCGAATCTTGTCCTCCAACTCTATAACAACTAAACACTTCTGGCACACTATGCTAGCGGGAGTGGCGGAAGGACAGTGTATGCTGTACATGCCGCAGGAGCTACAGAACACTGTTGTAGAAGACATGGTGACGACTTAAGCCTGGTTCATACTTTCCACTTTTCCGCGCTTCTGGTCTAGAGGCGGTCGTCCGCGTGGTAGCTTCTGTCCATGATATTCCTCCAGACCAGCAGAGGGCAGCTGTTGTCTCTTAGGTCTGCATGAAGCTTACACAAAAGCAGTGTGAGATACGGTTTATAACCACAAGTTTCAAATCTTCCCAGGTTTTTAAAACTATAAATATAACTTTCTTTTTTGAAACTACTTAACTAATGCTAATCCCACTATGCTTGCCCACTTGCTTCTTGCTGCACCGTGACAGCCAGGATAAAGCTAAATAATGTTTGTGTGCACTTTGCGTTCAATAGCCCAGCTGTCATGTTTACAGTTACTGGTGGTGAACGGACACAGTGCCATTATTAATAAATATGTATAAAAACGTATGTGAAAGTTAGATGGTGTGTATTGTCCCCCATAGTTTAATGCTTAAAGCAAACTTAACTGGACATGTCTGTACCCTTTAGGTTTATACTTATTAGTTGATTAATTCTGTTTTGTGCTTTAAACTGACACAGAACAGTTGTTATTAGTAACGGGAAACTATTGCGAGGGTACGTAAAACTATTAAACAAATATTTTCTCACCCTGACCTCTTAGAGGCTCCGTAATAATATATCATTAATCTTGAACAAATATAGATGAGAAGAGGTTTCCAGAGCTATTTATATTTACTGTTTTGAGCTGAACAAATAGAAAGGACGAAGTTTACATACACGCCACCTACTGAATATACCTAGTCATTTACCTTGCACATGCGCAGTCAACATGTACGGTTTTCGATAGATTCCGCTAGATTCTAAGCGGTTGTTGGAAGTTGTCAGTACCTAGCGAAGGTGATCAATCTGTTGGAGTTCGTAGATTTTTTCGGGGGAGCTTACTTGACTTGTGGAGATTTTTCCTTCCAATGACTTCACTTTACAAGCTGCATCATCTACTCAGATAACAAAATTCAGGTTTCCTTGTCATTTCACATATAAATAAAGTGAGAGTTGGCGGTAAAGCATTCTGATACAGAGCCCCAATATTTTGAAATGGTTTACCAAGCTGTGTTCAGGATGCCGAATCGGTCTCAGTCTCGACTGAAGACCCATTATTTCAATTTAGCTACCAACAACTTAACTTATAACACACCATAACTATGGCTGCTGGTGCTGCTGTACATGCCATTTTTATCTACTATGCTTTCCCATTAATGGATCAGTGCATGTTCTGATCATCCATGTGTAGCAGGATGACACATGTGATGCCACGATCACATGCTTACCCTTCCTTCCTAGTCACTGGTGCTCTTAATTGGATAATTGGCACATGAGTAATGGTTCGTGCCTTATAAAAAAGAAAAAGGTAATGGCAATGTAGTGCGTTTATGTCCAGGGTTTGGAAATTGCGATTCTACTTCTGCGTTTAGTCGCGTTAGCTGGTTGCTTATGTTTTGGTTCTGTGAAATACTCAACATGTATTATTGTACTTCCATTTCCTGGCGGCTGATTCTCGCGCTTGTAATTTTATTAAAGTTTCACTCTGCTGTCTTGGGAAAACTGATGTTCACAATGTTTGCGCTAGCGTCTTTCTCATCCTGTGCTCCCTCTACCTGATGCCGGGTAGGTTCCTTTTTGTTTTTGGGTTTTTTTCTTGTTTTTGTGTGTGATGCTGTTGGACATTTTTGTGTTTTTGGATTTTATTTTTAATTCATTTAATCTAACATTTTTATTTCCTTGCTTTTGTTTTGCTTCCTTTTAATTGTTATATGTCCGTTTATTTTCCTGGTGGTTTGCGAGGATCCGGAGGACGGCTTCGGACTGAACGGTTCGGAGCTTGCCAGGTTCGGCAGCCATTCGCGACGCCGATTTACGTTACAAATCGAATCGTGTGTGTGGGGGGTATTTTTGCATTTACGTCTGTGTGGGGTGTTTTCGCGTGGTGTCTTGTGCTAAAAGGTTACACATCTATAATTGTCTGTAACACAGATGTTATTGCAAACGTGTGAAATCCCGTATGCTTGTCTTTGGGGTTGGGTGTCTCTCTTGTTTGAATATTCACCTTCTGCAATATATTCCCAGCCAGTCTAGTATAGGATAGCAGCAAGAGATTTTATGGATTTTGACACTGTTCAGTGTGTGGGTGGGGTGTTTTAACACACACACACACCTGGTAACCACCCCTCTGCCTTTCTTCACTGAACCTGTGTCCATGGTGATCTAGTTGAGCACTATTTCCCTGGGTGAAATTCCCACGGTGGTGTAGTCGTAATCTTTGTTTAGTGTTTATTCTTAATTGGCTCCACCCCTCACATGGGCCATGGTAACACATGGTTTCTGCCTTCCAATGTGGCTGGGTGGTGCCCAGGGAGGGCACCATCTGAGCTGGAGTTCTGGTTCGGTCCCATGGATGGGTGACATTGTGGATGTGACTTACGAACTGCACCATCGTGGGTGCAGCCTCCAGCCTGCCATCCTACACAGGCCAGTGTGGAGAACAGACTCAGTGTTGGACTTTGGGATGATCATATCTCCCATTAACGAGTATCAAAAGTACTAAAGTGCATACTCCTGTCAAGGTAGTGCAACACAGGCTCTTAATTTGGAAAATCACAAAAAAAAAAAAAACTCAAGATGGGCCATTATACATTGTAAACTGGCTTTTGCGACTGAAATTTTAGGTGAGAGCTCACTTTTACTAAGGTTCAGCTTAATCTGTATGGAAAAAGTTAAGTGTATTTATCATGCACTTTGGGTACTCCAGGTGTAGTGCATAAATCAAACCAAACAAAAGGCACATGGCAAGAGGTATGTTCATTTCATCCATAACAACACTGCCTTCTAATATGATCTTTGCTCTTGATGGGTTCAGCTGGAGTTCAGTGCCACATTCTTATGCTGAAAGAAGAGAATTCCTACTGGAATGTCTTCGTAAGAATCAGTTATTTTCATCCTTTTAGTTAAAAAGAAATGAACATTTATTACATTAAAACTGCAAGTTAACATTTGTAAATAACTGTTGCTCCCACTACCAAGTTAACCAAGATATTCAATTTACAGGGAAAAACAGCATACTGAAAAAGCAAGGTTTTGGTAATACTAGACAAATGAGTTACTAAAATATATATGAATAATACATCATTACAGTAAAGTTTATCTTGATGTCAATTCTAACACACCCTGAGCTTATACATAAATACATGGACAAATGTACAAACTAAAAGCTAAATTCTTATGTCAGTTTTCAACAGTGACACCCACAAGCACAAAGAACAGCTCCAAAGTCAGCATGGTTGATAAGTACTCTTCTCATGAACACTGAATTTTGTGTGTTATGAGATCACACAAGGTGAGCTTTAAAGGCTATAATGTTAGTTACACAACTCTTGAAAAAGTTGGATGAATCATCCCGGAGAAGGAGTGGAAGCCCCCTAAGGACTATGGATCTAATTTCTGTGGGCTCAGTAATCTGGAAGAATAAAGATATGCCCCAAACTTTGTTCGTCATCCTCATTAACCTCATTAATCTTAATTTTACTTCCACCCCCACAACATGAAAAAATGATTTCCCCTTTGTCTGTTGTGGCAGACTGGCCAATATCTGGCCAGTGAGACCTTGCTTCTTCTTGAAAATGTTCATCAATCATGGACCGAAACAATCAAGGGCACTGAAGAATTTTTCTTTGAGCTTTATTCCAGCCACTCTCTTAAATTCCAAGTGAATCTGAAACAAACAAGAAATCATATATTCAGAGTATATTCAGCCACCTGCAGTTCAGACTGCATAATCCACCTGAAGCTAAGCAGGGTTGGGCCTGGCCAGTACTTGGATGGAAGACCATCTAGGAATGCTGGGTTGCTGCTGGAGGAGGTGTTGGTGTGGCCAGCAGGTTAGCCCATCATGTGATCTGTGTGGATCTCAACACCCCAGTGCAGTGATGGGGACACTGTGCTGTAAATATGGTGCTGTCCTTTGGATGAGATATAAACCCCAGGTCTTGACTCTCTAAGGTCATGAAAGATTTCGAAAAGAGTAGGGGTGGTACCCCGGTGTCCTGGCTAATATTGCCCACTGTGGCCCTTTCAAATCTGGCCTCCTTATCATCCCCTATATCAAAATGGGTGGATTCTCTCCTGCCCCTTCACCACCTTAGGTGGTGAGTGTACTGTTGCATCATCCAGGTGGATGCTACACAACGGTAGTGGTTGAAGTGACTTCCCATTTGCTCTGTAAAAAAACACTTTGGGTGTCTTGAAAAGCACTATATAAATGTAACATTCATTCATTTTGTTAAAAAAAATAGCTGCTTCTTAATACACTGGCAAACCGAAACCACACTATTTTCTCTGAGCTGACAGGGTTGATGGAGGTGAAATGGCTAGCAAGTTAACTTATACTTGGCTAATGTTACCTAACTAGCGGCATATAATTGCGTAACTGATATTAATACAGACTCTTAAAATACAATATTTCATTGTCACTAGGTGCAACGACGTTAGCTGCGCCTTAACACGCCGCCAACCTGAACCCATTCTACTTTCCCTGAGCCGCTACGCTAAAAAGGGTTAAGGGAAAGTCATTGTGGCTAGCTAACTTCATTTTGCCTAACATAAGCGAGATAACTGGCAGTGTGAACAGAGAATTAAAACTACCAAAACCCTGCCAAATACTGCTGAAGCTGAAATATATCTAAATATTCACATGCAACAAAAATGTGTTATAGAAACATTTCAGAATAAGCGCGAATTGAAGCTGTCTTCCGACTTCTGAAAATGTTGAGCGTGCAGGCGAAGAACAGTGTTGTGACGCGCATTTTAAAATTACAAATTGGACACAAGCTTTAGTGAAAATAGCAAGCACTCATAAAAATTAAGTCCAGTCCACAAGTCCACATTAAATTTGTAAAGCGGGACAGAGAGCTAGTCTCTCTGCGAATGTTAATGCACTATGCGGTACATTACATGTGGGGAATGAATGAATGAATTAATGCATTAAATATCTAAATACTTTCAACAGAAATGTTTGCAAAATTATTTTAATTGACTGAACTTACTGTACTCTGTAGCCATTATGTTTTAGTCCTTGATATCAGCATTTGATTGTTGGTCATTTTGCCTGACTTTGTTGGCTGATAAGAGGCATGGCCAGCTATAGTTTAAATATTTAAGTAGAATCAACTCACAAAAACTATTGCAACCAATGGTAAATTAAAACTAGTGGATTGTACTTAGATGTCATGAGTAGTGTAACTACAGTTAAAATATTTATCTAATGAATAATTACTTTATTCTGTTAAAAACAACTTTGAGATTTACAATGTTACGTACTGTTGTACGTCGCTCTGGATAAGAGCGTCTGCTAAATGCTGTCAATGTAAATGTACAATGTAACAAACAACAATGTAATGCATTTTTCTTTAGATTAATCTGTCAACTGTTTCATCGATTGGTCGATTAATCAAAAGATTAAGATCTTCAGAAAATCAACTTGACCGTTTAATTTCAGTTAATTTTATTTTGACAACAATAAACTGTATGCCATTGCAACACTTTAGGTTATATACACTGGCTTTTCGGCACTATATGCACATTATATTCACCTACAATTCGACAAGCAGATTAGTAGTATGCCTAAAAATATTAATGAGATGCCTACTGTCATGCCCAAATTTAGTAATCCATATGAATTTGGCGTATCCTCATGCTTAATACATTCAGTTTGCGGCGCACACCACAAGTGATAAGCACTGAAGTTGCAATGAAGGAAGGGCCAGGGGTGGCTTTCCAGAAGCGTTCATAACGCTGAGTAGTTCGTTATTTCGTACTTAAGATCGATCATTAATTAGCATGCACTTCCAGGAACCCTTCGTAACTAAAGTAGTTTATCATCTCGCTCGTAGACTTAGGAGTGCTCTGACCCGCTCTACTTATTTCCTACGTCATTCGTTATTTGGACTTTCGGCTGCTGTCCTGTCACAGAGACACAGAGCTCGACCAAAATAGATGACAAAAACACACCGAAACTCCTTTTTGGACAACGTAATAATGCTGATGATATAATAAGAGGCCAATATTGCAATATAAAATTATAATGTACACT
>JAAGVU020000001.1:28380325-28390990 GCA_011763525.2 Mormyrus iriodes
GTGTACACTCCTCTTCAGCTCACTCCAAAGGTTCTCAATAGGGTTTAGGTCAGGGGACTGAGATGGCCATGGAGGAAGCTTGATTTTGTGGTCAGTTAACCATTGCAGGGTTGATTTGGACATGTGTTTCGGATCATTATACTGCTGGAAGATCCCTGTTTTAGTTTCCTGGTGGAGGCAGCCAGGTTTTGATTAAAAATCTCCTGTTATTTCATGGAATACATGATGCCATGTACCCTAACAATGTTTCCAGGGTTTTGAAGGAAAAATAACCCCACAACATCACAAAACCTCCACCATATTTGACAGCTGGGACAAAGTTCATTTCATTATAGCCATCCTTATTACTCCAAACCCACTTTGAGTGTTTATTGCCAAAACGTTCAATTTTTGTTTCATCAGACCATAGAACATGGTTCCAGTCAAAGTTGTAACATTTAACAAACTCCAGGCGCTTACATTTGTGAACAACTGACAGAAAAGGCTTCCAAATAATCTGTTGGCATGGAGATGCCATCTGATGGTGGTTCTGGAGACTTGTTAACCCAAGGATTTTACTTGTTCTTGAAATTCCCCAACAGTGATCCTTGTAGATATTTTTTACCTCTCTTACCATCCTTCTCACTGTATGTGGGGGTAAAATAAACTTGGGTCCTCTTCCAGGCAAGTTTGTCACAGTTCCAGTTGATGACCACTCTTTTATTATTGCCCTAACTGTAGAATTGGGCATTTTCAGGCAAGCAGCTATTTTTTCATAACCTGCCCTTGAGCTATGAAGGGCAACACACTTCTCCCTTTGGATTGAGTGTTCTCTTTTCTTTGCCATGATGATAGTTGGCTAAGGCAATTTGGCTTTGTGTCTCCCCATATTTATATCCCAGTTAATCAGGAAGTCATTGATTTTAGCTGGTAAACTCCTATACACTCCAATCAACTTAACAATGTCCAATTTAAATGGGAAATATGCTTCAGTTACATTGTTTCATATTAATTTCCAAGGGTGCCAACAATTGTGTCACATGAGTTTTTGTTAAGAATATATATTTCTTGAAGAGGGATTTATTTTTCTTTGAATAAACTTGTTTCAGTTAAAAGGTACTTCAGCAAACAGTAATTTGTTTTCTAGAAGTATATCCTAATATATATAATATACCGTGAAGCCCAAAATTATTCATACCCATACCAAATATTGATCTATAGTGAATTTTTATCTGACTAATAGGTTTCTTCTGGCTGGAAATAGTATAAGCATCTGACAAAAGATGGTCAGACATTGTGCCAGAGATATAAATGAAAAAAAAAACTATTTTGATGTTTATTTTGGACTTTCATGAAAAATGCCACGTCCAAAATTATTCATACCCATTCTCAATAATTAATCAATGGCAAAGCCTTTATTTGTCATCATAACAATCAAACGGTTCTTATAATTACTAACACATTTTTTGCATGCCTCCACTGGGATTTGGGCCACTTCTTTTTTGCAAAGATCTCCAGGTCTTTGAGGTTGGAAGGCTCCCTTGCCATCACTCTGGTCTTCAGTTCCCTCCACAGAATCTCGATGGGATTCTGGTCTGAACTCTGAATGGGCCACTTCAAAATGTTAATACATGATGATACAAAATGTTGATGATGAAATGTTTTCTGTTAACCGTTTCTTGACGATTTTGGCTGTATGCTTTGGATCATTGTCTTGTTGGAAGATCCAGTGCTGCCCAAGGCCAAGATTTCCTGCAGACTGCCTGATGTTTTCCTTCAGAATTTTAATGTAGTCTTCTTTTTTCATGATGCCATTTACTCTGACAAGGTTGCCTGGCCCATTGGCTGAAAAACACCCCCAAAGCATTACATTCCCAGCACCATGCTTGACCGTGGTGGATAATGTTCTTAGGGTTGAATGTGTCTGTTTTTTCACCAAATGAAAGCCACGTCCCTGTGCCCAAACAATTGTATTTTCATCTCATCTGTCCACAGAATTGATGACCAAAGCTTTCTTGGCTGTCCTGGAGAAATGGATTCCTCCGCGACTCCGATTCTTCATGGAGACCAGCCTTGTGCAATGTCCTATAGAGTGTCTGCCTTGTGATATTGGTACCAAAATTGCTCAGGATTTGTCAGAATTACCTTGGTGGTCATCCCTGGATTCTTCTTGACCTCTCACATTACCATTCTTGCCAGCACACGGGACACTTTTGGCTTCCTACCACACTCTTTAAGATTTTTCACAGTGTAGAACTCCTTGTACTTTTTGAATATGCTTTGCACTGTGGCCACTTGCACTTGAAAACACTTGAATCTGGCTTTATAGCCTCTCCCCACCCTGTGATTATCCACAATGTGCAACTGGAGGTCCTCACTAAGCTCTTTGTTTTTAGCCATGACTTGCAGTTGACTAGTAACTGACTAGAGAACTACTGCATCAGCTGCTCTCATTTTAGAGTTGATTTGAATTCTCTAGAACATGGTGGTAAATACCAGGACCATTTGGAATGGTATAGAAGCTTGCATTTTCTGAAAAACTTCAAAGGGTATGAATAATTTTGGACGTGGCATTTTTCATAAAAATGTAAAATAAACATCAAAATAGTTTTTTTTTTATTCATATCTCTTTAACAATGACTGACCATCTGTTGTCAGATGCTAATGCGATTTCCAGCCAGAAGAAACCTACTGATCAAATAAAAATTCAGTATAGGTTAATATTTGGTATGGGTATGAATAATTTCGGGCTTAACTGTATAGTATAAAATGTATAATATAATATGTTTGACCCGTAATATAAAAAGCTAATGTTTTAAATATATGTTTATATTTGTTATGTGTTTGTTTCTTTGTCTTTATAAATATGTTTCTATTTATAAAGTATGAAATAAATAAAGTATATTTGTATTAGTTAGGTAGAAAATTTGTTTTAGTTAGGTAGCTCGGTTCAAACAGGCATGATACTGTTCTGCTCTCCGCGGGAGTAGCTCGCTGCAGCCTCCCACAGGAAGGCTGCACGCACCATGAAGGGGATGGGGGAAAGCCTTCGGGATCCTCATCCCTGGAAGAGTCGAAACCGTCGGAGAGCCATTAGGGTCAGGCCGGTTGGGGATCAGAGCTGGTGTGGTGCTGAAGTGTCACCTGCTGCATGGCGACACTTGGGTCTGAGTTTGAGGCAGCCCATCTGAGTAGACACGTGGAATGTCTTGTCTCTCCAGCAAGATGACCATCTTCCCCTGCTGTCGGGGGAGCTTCATAAACTCCCCATTTCAGTGGTGGTACTCTCGGAGGTACGCAGACTGGGGTGTG
Source organism: Mormyrus iriodes (assembly GCA_011763525.2). Classification (NCBI taxonomy): domain Eukaryota; kingdom Metazoa; phylum Chordata; class Actinopteri; order Osteoglossiformes; family Mormyridae; genus Mormyrus; species Mormyrus iriodes. The sequence goes on from JAAGVU020000001.1 coordinate 28,383,617, forward strand.
GCCAGATCTCTGTAGGTGCATACACCTACTGGTCACTCTGATGGCTGCCATACTCGGGGAGTAGCTGTTGCTGTGCTGGATCGGCTCCTCCTAATGATGGCTGATGTCACCCCTTTCAACAAGCGTATTATGAAACTCAGGCTAAGACACTCCATGGGTTTCTTCTCTGTTGTCTCGGTGTATGCTCCAACCACGGTGAGTGATGTCTCGCTGAGGGAGACATTTTACATAGAACTTCGCTTGGTGGTTGATGGGTGCCCACGAGGTGACACTCCTCTGGTCATGGGTGACTTCAATGCGACCACTAGTACTGACAGGGCTGGCTATGAGGATTGGGTTGGTCCCCAAGGGTCTGGCGACCAGGGTGAAAGTGGCTCCATGCTCCTTGACTTTGTGAAAGGCCAGGGGCTGCGTGTCGCTGGATCTTGGTTCCAACGCCCTGAGCCGCATCGTTGGACTTGGTATTCCAATATTGGTGGTGTGGCAAAGGAGATTGATCACATCCTCGTGGGCAGACGCTGGAGGCTCCTGCAGAACTGCACGGTCTACAGATGTTTACAGTTTGAGAAATCTGACTATAGACTTGTTGTTGCTACTCTGAAGATACAGCTTAGATCCAGTAGGCTACCACTTACTACAAGAAGGAGGCTGGACTTGGCCAAACTCCAAGATCAAGCTGTTTCTGATGAGTTTGCACGCAGTTTGGGTGAGGAACTTGTAGACTTGAGTGTGACTGCCGACTCCAATGTAATGTGGGACACCTTCCGTGATAAGACCCCGAAGGCTGCTGAGGGTTGTGTTGGTGTTGCCGGTGTTCCCAAAAGGAGGTGTTTCATCTCACAGGGCACCCTGGATATTAACGAGAGGAGTCGCAGCGTATGACTTGGTGGCAACTCCAGTCTGTACTGGGAATTGAGGAGGACGGCTGTGAGATCTCTAAGGGCAGATAAGGAGGCATTTGTTAGACGAATCTGTGATCAGATGACACACTATCTGTGGTCCAGCGACCCATCTCCTGCTTACAGAAGAATCGAAGCATTACGTACATCTGAGTCTGCTCCTCAGAGACTTGCGGTCAGGGCAGGTGATGGAACGGTCCATACGGATGACACTGCAGTTGTGACCCGCTGGGCCGGCTACTTTGAGCACGGTTCTTCAGGTTGATCCCCCAATCAGCTGTGAACCACTCAATCTCACTGAGATTGCACGGGTGGTGAATCAGCTGGGTGTAGGGAAGGCTGCAGGGATCTGTGGTATCCTGGGTGAACTTCTCCAGGCTGGTGGTAAGGCTGTCCTGCTGGCATTGCAGGCAATTTTTGCTTCCATTTGAGAGACAGGCATCATCCCAACTGACTGGAAAACGGGATTTCTTGTCCCTATCTGTAAAGTGAAGGGTGACCACCTGAATTGTGGAAATTACAGGGGGATAACACTGCTCTCAGTGCCGGGTAAGGTCCTTGCAAGGGTCATCCTTACCAGGATCCGTGACCACTTGTTCGCTTCCCAGCAACCGGCAAACTCAGTCTGGTTTTATACCTAAGAAGTCTACCATCGACCACATCTTGGCACTGAGGGTTCTCATCGAGCGCAAACGCGAATATCAGCAAAGGTTCTTTGCAGCCTTTGTTGATTTTCGTAAAGCGTTTCACTCAGTTGATCGAGTTGCCCTGTGAGAAATCCTGAAATTTCATGGGATCCCCCCGAAGCTGCTGGGTGTCATGGTCGGCCTGTACACTGGCAATGTGAGTGCTGGGCAGAGTGGAGGAAGAACCTCTGCGTTTTTCCCAGTTGATTCTGGGGTTCGCCAGGGGTGCGTTCTTGCTCCTACTCTGTTCAATGCTTGCATGGACTGGGTGTTAGGCAGGGTCAGTGGGTCCAGCAGCTGTGGAGCATCTGTTGGTGAAGAAAGATTCACTGATCTTGACTTTGCTAACGATGCTGTGATCTTCGCTGAGTCAATGGAGGCTCTGATCGGGGCTCTTGAGAGACTGAGCGAGGAGTCTGAGTGTCTGGGGTTGCGAGTGTCCTGGATAAAAACCAAGTCTTTAATGACTTCTTAGGCACAGCCATCAGTAGTGTTTCTGTCTGCGAGGAGAGTGTTGACCTCGTTCACCTACCTCAGCAGCGACATTCATGTCTCTGGTGACTCTTCCCATGAAGTCAGCAGATGGATTGGGAGATCATGGGGGGTCATGAGGTCACTGGAAAGGGGTGTGTGGCGCTCCCGATATCTTTGCAAGAGGATGAAGGTCCAAGTCTTTAGAGTCCTGGTGCTCCCTGTCTTGCTATATGACTGTGAGACATGGACGCTATCCAGTGAGCTAAGACGAAGACTGGACTCCTTCGGTACTGTGTCTCTTCAGAGAATCCTCGGGTATGGCTGGTTTGACTTTGTGTCGAATGAGCGGTAGCTAGGGGAGTCCCGAATGAGGCACATTTCCTGCATTGTGAGGTAGCATCAGCTATGGCACTATGGCCATGTGGCGCGTTTCCCTGAGGGTGATCCAACTTGCATGATCCTCACTGCTGAGGACCTGAGTGGCTGGACCAGGCCAAGGGGACGCCCAAGTAACACCTGGCTGCGGCAGATGGATGGCCATCTCTGGAGGGTGGGACAGGACCGTGTGTCTGCCCGGGGGGTTGCCAGCTGGGATCCTCCTGTGTTTGATCCCTTGCGATCTTGTTTATTTCCGGTCGTTCTTTAAAAGTTTGCCCTCAAGTCCTTTGTTTCTCATAACATGACAAAATGACTAGACTCAGGAAGAAATTTCAGAGTTGTAATGTCAGCCCAGGTTTCCCTATAACCTATGGACCAGATCCAAAGACCAGCAAGGTCTCCAGAGCTGCAGGATCTGCCACCCAGTCTATGAGCTAAGGATTACTTCGCCCTCCTGAAACTAATAACTGCATTAGAGGTGCAACCCCATGATGTGGAAGGTTCCTGAGGCTAGGGTACTCTTCCTGTGAGCTGTGGGGGTACTAGCAAGGTTCACCCTAGACGTGGAAGGAGTGGAAGAGGTCTGGCGTTGTAGGGGTGAAATGAAGTGACTCCTCTCACAGCTTGGCACATACTCGTCTGCTGGCTTCCCACAGCTTGATACAGATTCGCCCACTGGCTCCCCACAGCTGACCACAGATTTTCCTGCTGGCTTCCCGCATCTTCCCGTAAATCTGCCCGCCGGCTACTCACGGCTCAATGTAGGCCCTCCTACCATTTCCCATCACAAGAGGAAGAAGTGGGGCAAGCTAGCAGTGCCTGAAACTGTAAGTTATGCTTTGCAATACTGATAGACGACTGCCTGATCCAGTGCCTCTGGAGTCCAGCCCAGGAGAAGTTGCTGCTATGCCTCCAGCGCCCGGCCCAGGTGAGGCCGCCATCATGCATCCAGCACCCGGCTCACATGAGGCCAGCCCAGTAGGGACCACTGCTCCACCTAAGCTTCTAAAATCCTACCCAGGAGGGGCTACACCTGCTTCCAAAGTCTATAGAGTTCTACCTGGCAGAGATAGCTCCTCGTTGTGGGCCTCCAGAACCTGACACAGCAAGGGTTGTCTTCTCCTCTGCCATGCCTCCAGAAGTCATCTTCACTTCTGTTGCACCTCCAGAGCCCGTCTTCACCTCAGCCATACCCCAGAGACCATGTGCCTGGCTCCCAGCCTGGAGAGGTCTGCTCTGCTCACGCTCCATGCTCTTGGCCCAAGAAGGGCCACATTGCACACACCTGGCCCTGCGGCGGCCGTGCCACCTGAACCTGATCCAGGTGTCCCGGCTATGCCCCGTTTATCTCCAAGTGTCTTGGCCTCGCCTGCTCCCCTCCAGGTGTGTCAGCCTCACCCCGGTCATCTCCAGGTGTCTTGGCCTTGCCCCGTGTCCTGATGTCCTGCCGGCTCAAGCCCCATCTCCTGGGTATCAATGGGGGTCCAAGGGAGGGGCTGTCTGAGTCTGTCTCCCAGAGGGGGAGATGCGAGCAAACCATCTGTGGGAGCCGTGCAGACCTCCTTTTGCCTGATGTTACCTGTCCGGACAACCCTTCTGCTGAGGGCCAGACAGGAGAACCCATGATGCCCTCCTGCCACTGCTCTTCAATTCCTATTGGCGCCCTCCTGTTCCAGCCTAGCTATGTCCTCAGTGCTCTCTGGCCCTGCTGGCCCTCTGAGGCTCTTCAGCCCCATGCCCCAAACAGGTCCCACCCAGGAACGGTACCAGGTGGGTCCACAAGACATGCTCACCGTACAGCTCTTCAGGGTCCAGTAGACTTCTTGGACATCCCACGTTTCCATTCATAGCGCCTCCATCCCTGTCCCATTAGCCTGTCCTGCCTTTATTTTTCCCTGGCTTGTGTCCCCTGTGGGCTTCTCCTGATTTTTTTTTCTATCCTTGTCCCTGTGGTTCTTCCAACTGTCTATCCTGTCCTGGTCGGTCTAGCAGTTTATCTTCTTTGCTGTCCCTAGTCTTACCTGGATCTGTTCTGTGCCCCTAAATGTGTTCTGATTTTATTGTCCTTCTGATGTTCCCTGGTCTTCTCTTGTTTTCCCTGCTGTACTCTAGTTGTCCAGTGTCCCATCTGTTCCCAGCCCCGTGTATTCACCCTGTTGTTCATTCTCCTTAGTCCCCTCCCCTGTTTGTCCTATATGTCTGTTAGGCATGCTTCGGGGAGGGGGGGTACTGTCACGTCCTGCCCATCATATCAACCTGACTCTTCTGTCTCCTCCCAGGTCTGACCCTAACAAGCCTGTTACTCGCTTGTCTTATCTCTTGTATTAATCACTCCCAGCTGCTAATTGTTACCTACCTCGTTTGTTCTGTATATACGCGCTTCCCAGTACTGTGTTCACCAATCCATTCATTGTCGTTGAACTCTTGTGTTGCCTCTGCCCTTTCTTGCTTCATGCCTCCCATTTCATTCCTCATGATCTTATTTCCAGTCGTGTTTTTTTTTTCAATAAACAATTTTCAATAAATTCAATAAATTCAATTTTGTTTCGCCGAAATGCCTGCCCTCTGTCATCTCTTGTTACATGACATGAACATTCATATCGTCATCAATTTGAATTTTGTGTGTATTTTGAGATAGCCTAAGCACTGATTTTCTTGCATAATTGACAATCGCAATGCACTAATTTTACAAAAATTCCATCAAGGTATCACTTGCTGCCTAACTATTATTAGTAGGGCAGGCATTTATTAACCTCAATTTGTCGCTTCAATGCTGTTGAGACTAAAATTATGATGTTTGGTTGGAAAGGTACTGTATTTCCCTCTACTTACCACATTACCATCAGAAATGGAATTATTCTTGAACAGGTTACTGTTTATAAATACTTAGGCATTTGGTTAGACAGTTCATTATTCTTTTTTCACCATATCACCATGTTGTAGCCTAAGATCAAGCCAAAACTTTTCTTTTTATATAGAAGCTTCCTCTTCTACCTGTTATGTGAAACGTGTGATTGTTCAAATGCTCATACTTCCCTTATTTGATATGGGGAAACAATCTATAGAATGGATGGCAAAGGAACACTTAGGAAACTTGATGCAATCAATCATTCGTAATTGGATTTGTTACAAATGCCCCCTTTAATACATACCATTGCCTTCTGTATTCTTTAGTGAAATGGCCCTCTTTGCAGACTTGTCTTAACATTCATTGGTTTACGCTTATCTATAAAACTCTCTTTTTGGCCATTCACCCCCTTACCTAAATCAGTTATTATAAACAATCTCCTTGACCACATATAATACACGGTTTTCCTCTTATAGTAGAATAAAGCCTCCTAAACCTAGCATTTCTTTTGGCCTGTAATCATTCTAATCTAGTGCTTCCAATGACTGAAATTCATTACAGAAATCTTTAAAAGTGGATAAATTTATATCTGTCACAGCCTTTAAAGGCTTACTTATGGACATTTTTAATGACACTAGTAAATGTTCCATCATTCTGTTATTGGTTTCTGTTATTTATTTTCTTTTAGTTTTTGCTTTGTTTTACAAGTGCTTTCTGGCACTTGCCAGGCTGTCACTGTAAGTAAACTGTTCTTAATTATTTGCCTGGTAAAATAAAGGTTAATGAATGAATAAAACAATTTGGTCATCATAATCAGAAATGATAAAAAACACCTGTCATATTTTGTCATATTCTACATATGAATTTTAGAATATTGTCATAAATATTTATATAAATCTCTGAAAATATTGTGACATCATGTTTAGGGCATATCTCCCAGCCCTACTCAAATCCATTTCCTGGAACAAACAGTCAGAGAAAAAAACTTACTAACTTACAAAATGTACTGTCTGCTTTTGTTTGCATTTGCATTTGCATGTGTTGTGCCATACAACAAAAAAGTTTAGTTTCATATTATTTGTTAAAATTAGATTTCAGTCCATATTCCATTCATTTTGTCCCTTTTTTCATGCTCTTGAATTCTTTAAGGGGAATTCTAAGGGTATTTTAAGCAAAAATAGAGCATTGGAATATAGAAATAACGACTTGAATTATATTGTAATAGTTATCGATATTGTTTTACAATGGAAAAAAAAGTATCATCAAAAAACATTTTTGTCACATTGGCCAGCCCTACCCCTAACAGCCCCACTTCAATACAATCCAAACTGTCCCTGCTTTAGAACTGGCTGACTGGCTTTAAAATCTTCCCAAAGCAGTAAAAACATTTTTTTTCAATGTTAATATGGCAGTATCTGGTTCTTGAAATGTGTTTATAAACTTTAGTCACAGCTGTTTGCTCATATTTTAATATATATGTTATGGATATTCTTATATTTCCTGATGTCTTTTGTCAATGTCTAATTATTTGTTATTATTCTGTTCCACAGATGCTGTTGTACACCACCATCCCGGTGTCAGGATCTCAGACATAACAAAATCACTCAACACAAGAATTTATGAGTTGAGGCACCAAGTGAAGCAAATACGGAGCATTGGCAAATAGTAGCAAGTTAAATAGGATAACAGACTGTTCTTCATTTTCTTCACTTGTTCCACACCTTGTTTTAATAAGTGAAGAAACAAAATGGACTGTTATTGTGAGCCCTTTATTTCTTTTCTTTCCTTGTTCTGGACCTCTAGCTCATGTTTAAAGTTTTACAAATAAGTTTTACAACATGATTTTGAGATACTGTATTACATATACTGTAGATGGAAAATAATTTAGTATGTTTCAAAACAGAATTAAAGAATTTTCTTGATTGATTACCCATTAGTCTGTGATAGTATATGGTAGCTATATGGAAATATCCATCCATCCATCCATTATCCAGAACCGCTTATTCCATTTCGGGTCGCGGGGGGTCCGGAGCCGATCCCGGAGGCTGCGGGCGCAAGGCAGGGAACAACCCAGGATGGGGCGCCAACC
>JAAGVU020000001.1:28394092-28404319 GCA_011763525.2 Mormyrus iriodes
GAAATGACTAAGCTAACACACTTTGACAGGCATAATAGCATAGTTTTACACCAACATAAAGATCATTTAAACATCATATTCTTTGGCTGCCTAAGACTTTTGCACAGTACTGTATGTCACCCCTAAATGCTTATGGGATGAGCTGATTTAGCCATGGATTATGTGATAATATTTATGCCACTGTGCAGCTTACTCATTGTAAGCTGAAAGCAAGCAGCCCAGTGACCACCCAGAAGAGCTGCCCTTCCCCGTCCACTCGTCACCTCTTCATCCCTGGTACTCTCCATTTCAGCAGCACAGTCAGCAGCTCAAATGCCCATATTAGAGATTTCCAACTGGCACACACTGGGTCTTTGACACTGCGCAGTCTTCCCTGGTCAGTCCCCTCCAAATCCCAGGATTTCTTAGCCTTCCCAGAATGCTTCAGTCCTCTTACCATGTTCATATTGAGAAATTGAGAGGGAATCAACAGCAGAACCTACTGCCCTAGGGTCAAGTCACATGGTTTGAAACTGTAATTCTTCGGGTTCATTCTGTGTTCCTGTCCTTCCCATAAAGTTTTGAGGGTTCCCAGGGTACATTTCACTTGAAGACCACAGAACATTACCAAGGGGGACACCCAGTGGGAGCTTGTGATATCAGGTGTGATTGTAAATAGTCACACACTGGTTCATTCATCAACATTACAAACATTGCCTTCAGCAGCATCAAACTGCTCCACTACAGCAGTGCTTCTGAATCCAGCCCTTGGGGACCCCCTGATGCTCCACATTTTTGCTCCCTCCCAGCTTCCAACATGCCTGACTGGGTTCAGAGACACTGCACTACAGCATCTCTATTACTGTAAAATCTTCATAATCTTGGTACTCCAGTAATAGTCCATAGGTGGGTATTTTCTATTAATGGAGTTTTACGTTCTCTCAGTACTTTTTGTGAGAACAGCTGCATGAGTACCTCTATTTCTATCCTTTGAAGTGGACCTATATTGTCTATGACTCTATGACAACAGACTCAAAGGGGCTGTTAATTAACTCTAATTACGACAGTGGATAATGAACAGGAGACAGGTCTGTACTTAACTAACGCTGAGGGTAAGGTCTTGTTCCTCTTTGTACATCTGCAATGTCCAGATGCGACCTGTTGATAGAGCTGCTGAGGAACTGCACCATGATACAGAGGCTCAGATGATTTAGTTAACAGCCTGAATTTCAGAGCTTCCCCTGATATGTGTCATTGGCTACTTGCAGGAACAGGAACAACAGCGTTGGGTCAGTAGGCGATCTTATGGATTGGAATGTGCAGGAGGTGCATGTAGAAGGATGATACACTTAAGCAAGCAGTGTGTGGTTCAGTGATTTTATATACCTTTTATACACCAGTATTTTTATACACTTGATTTTATACACTTGTGGCAATGGGTCTGAATGAAACACCTGAATTCAATTATTACGAGGTGTGTTCTGATATATTTTTTTATTTATAAGAGCAGGTGAATAATCAGCACACAAAAAAGAACAGAAAAAATGCGTGAATAGTATAAACATTCACCCCTTTTAGGCATATATTCCTTATCCCCCTAGAACACTCCCCACAACTTTCTAAATAATAATAATAATAATAATAATAATAATAATAATAATAATAATAATAATATATATATAATAAAAAAGGGAAAAGGGGCTAAAAAAGAGAAAAAGAAAAAAGATAAGAGTATGTGTGTATGGTCCAGGTATACATTATATTGTGGGGACCAAATTCAATTCAATTTTATAAAAATCTGTGACTGCAATCAAAAAAGTCTTGTATTTTGTTTGGTTAAGGTTAGGAATGGGTAGGGGTTAAGGTTGTCATAGTACTTTGTAAAGGATTTTGAATTGTCTTGCGTATTAATTGTGCTATATAAATAAACTTGTCATGCCTTGCCTAAAAGGATCTATAGGGCTGTCTTGGGTTGCTGCTAGTTCTGATGATTCTCTGGCGATGGCTCAGTCTGAGTCTGTGTTGAACCAAAGACTACACGGCCATGCGCTGCGCTCTGAAACCCCTTATTTTCTGTGGCTTGCACGGCGCAAGAACAGTATTGTACTGTGCCGAGCAAAGCGCAAACGCAGCGCAACAGCGGTGCCGCGCGCTGCTCTGGGAGCTTGTGTGCGCACCACGGTTAATGTTGAACTTTGACCGCTGCTCGCAGTGAAGCATTGTCGCATGACCAATACAAACAAGGCATCGAACCACGCACAGAAATCAAAATGGAGGAGAAACTTAAATTGTTCGTGTTTGAGCTATCAGAACTACTTGACACTAGGGGTGAATCTCAATAGTAAGACCGCAAAGACCGTACTTGTGGTCTTGGGAAGACCGGTCTTAATAGCTTGCCTTCCAAGAATGAACTTGCGGCGCAATGAATCATGGAATTGGTCTCGTTCGGCTAAGATGCAACAGATGTATCCTTCATATTTGAGGCGGAGCAAGACCAACATCCGGGGATTTTTACCGTCCGTGTGTACTTGTGTTCTTAGTATTGGAACTGTTCTTCGGCAATGGAAGACGACGTAAAACAGGCACACAAGACCATAAGTACAAACAAATACGCATACTGAGATTCACCCCCTGTGTTCTCAGTATTGAAATTGGTCTTCGGCAAAGGAAATTAACGTAAAACGGGTACACGAAACCACAAGTGGGGACAAGTACGCATATTGAGATTCACCCAAGCTTACCATCTTTTACCATACAAAATATGCATCGTCATGACTGTTCGCGAGTCGAGGCAACAACGAAACGAAAGGGGAGAGTTCTGAAAACCACACCTACTTTTGCGTTGAACCTGCAGCGCATTGAGCGCAAACTTGTTATTTTGAAGGTTGCGCATGCAACTTTTGGTCTGAAACCCGCTTAAGACGCAAAGGACGGCAGCCCGGGTGAGTTTGTTCGTGAGGACTGCCGGCCAGCGAGGTTCAGCTGAACTCAGTCATCCTCTACAAGTCCTGCAGGTGTCGCTGCTGTGCTAAGAGCTCGGTCCTCGATTTTATGTCACTGACCTCCATTGTGCAATTAGAAAACAAAAACATTATAAAAAAGAACCCTTTTTTTCAGCAAGTGTGAGGGCCAGAGCATCGTACAATATCAATTCGAGACTGTAGTGCAGTACCCAACGGCATCATGGCCTTTTTTCTGATTTTCTGAGTTTGCTGAAAAATTCCCATTATTGGATGAGAAGAGTAAACGTTTTTAAGACAGATGGATACACAACGTCGTTTTGTCTTTGCTCTGCTCTTACTGAATACCGCAATGCTTTTGCATTGAAAATCATAAATCTTTAAACATGCATCCCCCATTTTATGAAACTCCAGCACTACATCACTGAAGTAGCGATGTTAGCCTCAGATAATAACAATGTAACATCAGCAGTCTGGTAAAGGGGTGCGCTGGTGTTTTTCATACCGTTCGCACCTGGAATGTTTATTTAGTACCAAAGTCATTCTACATAAATATAACTTCAGTAACTAATAAATAGGGATGCACCAATACCAGTTTTTTAAGATTGAGTACAAGTACCGAGTACTTATTATTCAGTACTTACCAATACCAAATACCGATACCTGTTTAGATTTATTTTTAATAATAGTCACAATAATAGTGAGATTGGTCATTTTGAAGTGTTTATTTTCTAACTAACAATAGCAGCAATAATTCATAGATTATTAAATTCACTCCTTTGTTTTACCAATATTAAAAAGTTTAAGCTCCAAAACCCAGCAAATACTTTAAAATACTGGAGCTGTAACATTCAGAAAAGTGCTACGTAACTTTGTACAATATATCCTGTTTTGTGTAACTGTCGCTTCGGTAATCTCTCTTTCAAAGTTGGTTGTAGTGATCCACAGCTGCTGCTAGCCTTAGCAAATTCTGGTGTCTTAAGTGTTTTATTAGGTTAATAGTTTTGCACTTTTTTGGCAGTAATTGCTTCAACAGAACCTCTGCGTGCTGACTTAACATAACTACATCATATCTACCACGTGATATTGGTTGTAGGTATCGGGAAATTTTGGCGAGTACAAGTACCAGCACATGAGCGTGGTATCGGCCCAATACCCGATACCGGTATTGGTATTGGTGCATCCCTATTAGTAAGTTACGGTAAATAAAATTAAACTTGTCAATGCCGCTATTGTTAGTTTTTGCTCTTAATATACTGTGTTTTACACAAAAAATCAGTGGCAGCTATGAAAAATGACAAATATTGTCCATTATTTACACAATAAGATATTAATAAATGATATTCTTTTAAGAACATTGTTCTTTGCATGATACATAATTTATAGGAATAAGATGACATGTACAACAAATATACCAATTAAAACAAAGCTGTGTTTAGGCAAAAAAATGATCAGAAAATATGTTAAGGGAAATTCGTATCAAATAGTACTTTGAATGAGTGCAAAATGATTGTTCTTCGTAGTAACTTGAACTAATGCTACTTAACCAATAGGGGGCAGTGTAATACTGAGATCTAGGTAAAAATGTACTGATTGTTTAAGACGTTGAATAACTTTTTTCAGATTATTATTGATTATTAAGTAGAAAAACAGCAACTTAAATGTTATACTAAGAAAAAAACCTATTGGATTAGATAATGGTAAAAGGAAATATGTGGATTATTCTATACGTTTTCAGATCTATTTTTTGTAGCATTTCAATGTTTTTCTTGAAATTGCATAGTTTTACTCTGGGAAAATATCATGGGAACTGATATCTATAGTTTACTGACGTGTGAAAACTTTAAGTTGTTAAGTATGTGGATTGTTGTTGCAGAAATTAATTTTACAGAAACCAACAAGTTGCTGTACTGGTGGAAAGGATTAAAGTAATAAAATGCATTAAGAATCTGGGAGAATTAGGGACTATTGTGTGTGTGTGTGCGTGTGTGTGTGTGTGTGTGCGTGTGGTCCTGTATATATTACATTGTGAGGACCAAATGTGCCACAATGTGATAATAATCTGTTATTTTGATATTGTGGGGACCTTTCTTAAGGTTATATTTCAATTGTTATATGCTGTTCCTTTATACTTATGTGCTGTTACTTTATTTATTCCCATTGTTTATTACACATTTGGGTATTAGGTATATACACCTTTCAGTTTGTCCCCCTTGTCTTGCACGGTCCATGTACTTTACACTTTTTAAATAACTGTGTAATCCCTCCCTGTGTCACTCGCTGTCTGTGTGTCACACCATGGTACTGGGGGAACATTATTTCCTGCCCTGGTATGCCTGTATATGGAGGGTATGACAGCCCATTTGCCTTGAGAAACACACTAACCTGCCTCAGAAGCTCATGCAGGTGCACATACATCAAATCAGTATGTAGCCCCTATGGGTTTAACATCGTCGCTACAGACAGTGGGGCCCTGTTCATTTTTCTGTTTTGTGATTCTGTTTGAGAGGCGAATGGGATAGTGCAGGGGCATTGCTAGGACCTTAAGGCATCAGGGGCTAATCCCAGAGGCTTAATCTGTCCGAGGGACGACATCTCTCACTCTGAAGTTATGATGATAATAGCACTACAGATGTTTTGAGAAGCACAGCCCTGGACTATGACTGCTGTGTTTATGGAATTCTCAAACTGGGAGCATGATAATAAAAACATCTGAGCCAAACAAATGTCATTCAGATGCACTTGTGACGCATCTGGGGTGATGTGTAGTTTAGCACGTAAGGCATCTGTGAAGTGTCCAGAAGGTTGTGGGTTTGGGGCTGGGAGGTCCCACCAATAAAATTTTAAAATTTAATATGGGACAGATTGCATCCAATATTGGTTCAAAACGACACTGTAAAATATTGGATAGGTGGCAATTGTAGATTTAAAATAAAAAAAATTAAACATAAAATTAGTTGAGGCAACTTTTTAAGTAGAGGCTTCAGAGCATCATCCTGGGAAAACCCATGCATTAAAGCTTCCCTGCTCTTACCCCAAAGCTTGTGCATACATGTGCCAGTGTGTCCATGGAGAGACAACCAACCCGTTTCCCCACAGCAATGAATACAGGATCTCTAGTCACAGCTTGTGTTTTAACTGCAGGAAAACTGCAGGATCAAAGCAGAAGATTCTCCTCAACAGAAATCTGAGGAGTGAGGATTCAGAAAAAGATCAGGACATGATCAGTTTTTCAAAGACCTGAGTAGGTTCACTGAATAAGGGAAGCAAATCTGGCAGACCAATGAGGGGTTATCTGAGAGCGATCCAAAGCAATAGCCATAAATCCTGCTTAGGCATCCAGCAACCAGCAACGAGAGGCCTTATAGATGACATCACATACTCACAACAAGATGCCATGTTCAGGGAGGTAAATCCACAGAGTATACGATTGGGAAAGGAAAGAGAAGGCTTCACCAGCTAGTCCAAGGTAAGGGATAAAGGCCAGCAAGTTAACCGCCCTGGTGGGGTGGGAAATACAGCTGGGAATATGAGGTGTGAGACTCAGGGGGGTTAGTGCTGGGAATGCTGACTCCGACAGGGATGGCTGAAGAATCTACAAAATTGGATTGTTTAGGATAATTAATTGACCTAACTGCTGTGCCGAAGTCTGATAACATTTTGTTAGTTTCTTGCCTGGATTCCCTGGGGATAGTCTTCCGGTTTTTCCAGCGCGTGCCCTGGCACAGCCTTGGGGTCCCCAGCTCACAGTCTGTGGTGATCAGGGAACTAACTGAGCAGCACAAGTCCCAGCCAGACACCCTGAATCATCTCATTAAACTGGGTAATAAACAGGAGCCTCTCTGTGTTTTCTCAAGGACTTGTCTTGTAACATTAACATGCTGTTACACCTTAGACTCAGGGGTTTGACAAAACCTATGTTATTGTTTTAAGGCATGATGGAATGCAGACAAAATGGATCCCGAATCAGACCGGCCTGCTCACACTGTCAGGGTATCTGCCCATGGATCTTGAGTCTATTGGACAGGCAGCGGTGGTGTTTGCCCCCACTCATACTGCACATCTGCGTGGGGCCCCCGAGGTTTGGGGGGCACCTGTTGTCATATAGTCATGACATTACGAGTGGCCGAAAGTGAATTTTTGAGTGAAGCTCCAGAAACAACAAACGCCGCTGTGGACAGGACACTACAGGACACGGGTAACCACCGGAACTTAGGGTCCCAGACTGGACAAGAAGATCTGGAATTCGGTTTGCTGGAGAAGGACTAAAGTGCAGATGGCTGGGTGGATTTGGGGTGGGGGAGAGACAAAACCAAACAAACGGGCCAAGAATACAAATTCTGACATGGGACACTTGGGGCTGAAATGCCATGTACTGAAGGTGCCACAAGAGGGAGCCTTGAGCAAATCTTGCTGCCCACTGTCTATATGGAGAACATGTCTTCTGGTTTAATGAAGTCCTTAAGGACAACTTCCATCCATCTCAGGTGACATGGCTGTGACATGTACCATCTGTAAATGAATGAAGGATGACATGCCACTCTCAATGGTCCTGACAATACCCAGGCGTCTCTGAGAAACCAGGCCACCCTGTCATGGAATGGGGACACCAGCCATGACCTCATCCTTTGCTGGAGCTCCTGCGTTTTGGCCTTGGGCTTGAAATTCTCATGTTTGCACCCAGTTTTAAATAAAACCTCCATCTCTTCACCCCTGAGAGTTTTACCGTCAGAAGGTAATCCCACTGAAGGAACCTCTTTTCAGGTTTCCTTTAATTACAGCCTGTCACACTGTGACTAATGCTGTTAATGTTTTTATCTATTTTAATATTTTATATAAGTGAAGTGCATCGTTATTATTTAATTTTGTGCTGCTTCTTTATTATAATCTTACATTTTTATTTGTGTCATCACTGTAACAGGAAAATTAATGCTACTTGCTGGAAGCCACAATATTCCCTGTTGTTTAGTCAAGGACGTCTGTCATGAGCATCTACATGGAGTGAACTGGCAGCTGATAAATTCAGTGGGGCTCTTCTTTAAGTTTGTTTTGAACAGCTTCCATGAAGGACTGCTTTGAAGACTTTGTAATGCCGTGTTCCTGAGAAAGTAGTCGCTTACTGCTTTATTTAAGAGAAGGTTGCAAGTAATTGCTATGAAATTTCATCAGAATTGAAGCAGCGTAAAAGAACAGAGGCAGTAAATAAAAATGTAAAAGCCATTTAAATTTGATTTTAGATGTATTGCACAGTTTGAAATGATTTCATGTCAAAAATTATATATTTAAGAATTTAAGTTATATATTTTTTGTTTTATTTTTAAACTCCTCCACCATTTATCTTATTCATTTATTAAAAAGGTTAGTAATTAGCCAAAGGTCTTCACATGCAATGGGATTGTTTATATATACATACGTATATATATGTACTTGTAGGTTTAGCATAATCCACCTAGTACTTAAAAGCACTAGCAAGTTAACAACAGGGTAACTGTTTGTTTTGCCCTCATGCCTGCTCCTGCCTCCAAGTCGTGACAGTAGTAATATCAGTGATAGTATCGGTGAATATTGTCAAAAAAATTTAATCTTTTAGACATTTAGACACCAACAGTATTTCAGTGAAAATGTGATGGACATTTACTGAAAGAATTAAAAGACTTTCTGTGCCTTTGGTATGTAAGGGTGCGTTCTTCTAGCTGCTGTCCATTGGAGGTGCCTTTTTCCTTGGTAACAGCTGTAAGCCAGTTTGATTAAGTCTATAAAAACTTGTTACACCTGAATTTGGCAATTTTCTCCCATTCTTCTTCACAGGAGAGTTCAGCTCAGTCAGATTGCCAGAGGAACCACCCGTTTGCACTCTCTTTAAATCCACAGCGTTTCTACGTGATTGAGCTCCAGACTCTGACTGAGCAATTTCAGTAAATCAATCATATTCTTTTTTCAGTCATTGCTTGTTGATTTGCTTGTGTGATTTGAGTCATTGTGGTGCCAAAATGTGAAATTCTTTTTTTTTTAATTCTACGTTTTGCAGGTGGCAGCAGGTTTTTATTCCATGGACTGTTTCCTTGGTGATATTCATTTTCCTTCTATGTCCTGACCACAGTTCCAGTCCCCATTAAAGGGGAACAGCCCTTTTACATGATATTGGCACCATCAAGCTTGACAAATAACCCTTCTGTTCTTTGGGTGATGGGCTAGGCTCACTCATTATATATGCATTAAGATCTATGACTGCAATCAAAAAACTAAAAATGTAAAAAGTCTTTTTTGTTTCATGTATTTTGTTTGGTTACTTATGGTTAGGTTAGTGCCAGGTAGGGGTTAAGGTTGTCATTGTTGGGATTAGGGTTTCTCCCAATAGAAATGAATGGAGAGTCCCCATAAAGATGTGAATGCAGACGTGTGTGTGTGTGTCTGTGTTTCTGTGTATGTATCTGTGTGTCTGTGTGCATGATGGACTGGCATCCCATCTAGGATGTCCCCCAGCATTGTGCCCTGTGCTGCCTGGGATCGGTTCCCTGTGACCCTGGCCAGGGTAAGCTGTTGGAAGGTGCATCTGTGGATGAATTAAAGCCAAAAAGTCTAATTTTACACATAGTTTTATGAGATCAAACGTGTCTTCCCGCAGGTATCAAAGCAGTAAACAAGTTAAAAGGATATTTTGATTTTTGACAGTTACAATAAAAACATTTCATTGTAATTTTTGTAATTTATAAGATAAGAATTATATATAAAATGTATAGGTTAATCAGCTGATCTTAAATAACTGACAGCCATATAAAATACTATGGCCATTAAAAAAATATATATTTTTGGGTGTTCCAAATTAAATATCTGGCTGATTTGTACAATTCAGACTACTGTGCAACATGGAAAGATATGGAGCTTTCCTTACAAAATGCCCCCCCCCCAATTCAGGCATTCCTGGGTAATGACAATTTAGATAAAATATTGCAAAATTAAATAACTCAGGGATAAAATTTCAGTTAAAGGTATGGAGGATGGCTATTGATGAATATTATTCGGTTGATATGGTTAAGACACTCAGATGGTGCGCCCATGACCAGTAATTTCAGCCTAATATACTGCGTAAGGGGTTCAAAAATTGGATTACCAAAGGAATTATGGCCCCTTGTACAGTAATGGATGAGGATCAGTTGCTAAATTTTCACATTGTAAAAGAAAAATTTAATTTGGTTAATAAATATTGCACCAGGGGGCGGCACGGTGGTGCAGTGGTTAGCACTGTTGCCTCACACCTCTGGGATCGGGGTTCACGTCTCCGCCCGGG
>JAAGVU020000001.1:28404825-28438133 GCA_011763525.2 Mormyrus iriodes
AAATGTAAAATAAACATCAAAATAGTTTTTTATTTCATTTATATCTCTAGCACAATGTCTGACCATCTTTTGTCAGACGATTATATCATTTCCAGCCAGAAGAAACCTATCAGTCAAATAGAAATTCACTATAGATCAATATTTAGTATGGGTATGAATAATTTCAGGCTAGCACGGTCACCTCACACCTCTGGGACCAGGGTTCGATTCTCCACCTGGGTTACATGTGTGTGGAGTTTGCATGTTCTCCCCGTGTCATCATGGGGCTTCCTCCGGGTACTCCGGTTTCCCCCCACAGCCCAAAAATATGCTGAGGCTAATTGGCATTGCCAGATTGCCCATAGGTATGCATGTGTGAGAGAATGGTGTGTGAGTGTGCCCTGTGATGGGTTGGGGCCCCATCCTGGGTTGTTCCCTGCCTTGAGCCGGTAGTCTCCGGGATGGGCTCCGGACCCCCTGTGACCCCAAATGGGATTAGCGGTTACAGAAAATGGATGGATGGATGCTTTCTTTGGTTTGTTTTTGCAGTTAAAGGGGAAGGCTAACTGCATAAACAACTAAGGAATCAAGATGACAAGCACCATCAATTCAAAATCTCACTAGTTACTAGCAGTGTGTCACGTTCAAACCCAAAATCAGATCTGTCAGTTAAGCACTTCTGCTTAAATGTAGTGTACCAGCTGAAACAGGTTGCATCCGTTCCATCCCAGCCTGGTCACTAGCAACCTGATGTGATTGTTTTCTTGACCCACCTCCAGATGATTCTAATGTATAATCACTCAGACCTCAATATATTTCAGCTTGGTCAGGTCAAGGTTTCCTGGCTGGAGTTTGAATTTTCCTACTCAAGCTTGTTCCTCCTGTCAGGACGGAGAACTCAGAGGCAGGTCAGTTGTCGGGGTTTAAAAGCACTGTTTCCCAAACTGGTCCTCAGGACCCCCAGACAGTCCACACTTTTGAGGGAACAAAAACGATGCAATAACGTGGAATGTCTGGGGGTCCCCGAAGACCAGGTTGAGAAACACTGCTTTAAAGCACTGACAGGCAGTTCAAGACATATCCTTTAGCCTCAGAAAATGTACCATGCTCAAGCCCTCATCGCCATGATAAGACTATGTATTCAAAACCCTGGTTGGCATAGTTAGCGACTTCCTGTCCCTTAGCAACCTTCCCCATGTATTATATATGCATAATACTGTCTCCTGATTTTCTGAGTGAATGTCTTTAGCATATCCCTGTACAGGAGCAAAAATTTTCAATATCTCAGACTCCAAAAATGCAAAAGAGTGGTTTCTCAGTGAGGCAGCTGGTCAGGAGGCTGAAAAATGATCACTATATTTAGACCAATCGCACTCGCCATCGTTTCTATGATGTCCTTGGAATCTAACTGCTTTTCCAGAAGTTTCCTGCAATAAGTTTTACTTTTATCTTACATTTAGCCTTCTCTATTCTCAGTACTGAATGCCTTTATTTTATGTCCTGTGAGAATAAATCTTCTTTTCATTTCAGAGCTTTCTCTGTTGTCGACATTTTTTCGAGGTACAGATTTTTCTCAAAGTCTGAGAATATTTTTTATATTTTTCCCACCCCAAATAAAAATCAATATCTTCATTCCTGATTGTACCATACCCACAATTTTATCTTAAAATGTTCTTAAAGTATCTATTCATTATAGTTTTCTGACGATTTTACAATTTTGACTGTACTAGAAAAGTTAAGTCAGGGTTGCCAACTCTCACACATTTGGCACACTCATGCTTTCAAACTCTCACTCAAAAAATGTTACTGCAAATCTGTATTCTTCCATTATTAACCTAAAATTAGCTACATCAAAAGAGCTGGGATAGTTTGCAAACCCTACAGACTATTTACAAGGTAATAAAACTGTTACCTAAATTTAAATGTGTGTGCACACTTGTCTCAGATTGAAAATCTCACTCCAGCCAGCTGACCAAAGTTGGTAACCCTGTTAAGCATAGCAGACAATGTTTACTGCTCCAATATGCAACTACATTATTCTAAGAAATATTTCTCAAATACCAGACTAAGGTCATTTACATTCTAACTGATGTAATGGATTCTTGTGGGTTGGTAATACAACTGTGAGCAACCTTCCGTGTTCAGAAACTCACAGTAACACTATTTGCAAAAGTTACAAATTCTATTCACTTAAACTGAAACACAAATGTTTCAAAATAACAAAATCCCTTTTCTTCTGAAATGAATGAAGTTGTTGTTTTGTGTGAAATAGAATGTCTTTTGGATATCAAGTGCTTGCATTTCCCTTTAAATACATCACGAAAAAAGACAAATTTCAAACCATGCTCCTAGTCTATCTGTGATCTCTGGAGAAAAGAGTTACATTAGAGTTACGTTATCTTTCGCTGAGAAGATTAGTCACATCAAAAAAATCTTTGTAATAGTGTACATTTCCAGCTCAAAACAGGTTTAATGTTTTTAAAAGCGCATAATGTTTTTGAAAATTTTCAACAAATGGATTGAAAGACATTAAAAACATGGACACTAAAATTACTTTTAAAAAGAATAGCCTCCCCTGGCCATGCTTGTACAGAGCATCCATATTGTCTATACAATCCATTTTGCAATTTACACAGACCCCAGCTCTGTGTTTGAACACCAGAGGCCCTGTAACGCACGCACTTGCCCAGCCTGAAGCCCAGGGGCCTCCACTAAAAAGGGGCCTCAAACTAACCCCGTTTAATGAAATTATAACTGTCAGCTTTTACAGTTACAATCCCCTTGGTCAGCAACTACACAATCGTAGAAAATAGTAGCGAGGCCTCTGACAACGCAGCCCAGGGCAATCTGACCATGTGCCTTTGATGAACACCCTTGCTGCCCTTCCTCTCCCTGAACAGTGACCGGTTTTATAGACACCCTGGCATGACAGAAGTCCTCCTTCACTTCTCTTTGTCTCACTACTATTAAGGTGCAACTAATTTTCACTGCACCATGTGACCAAGTCCTGCATGAAGCTCCTGTTTTCTCATTCATCTCCAATGTCAGTGGACCTGAAGAGTCATTAATGGCACAGAATCAAGTAGCTAGAAACAATGAAAGACAACATTACAATCACTGACATTAACAGTATCTAGTAAAATTTAAGAATAATATGTTCTTTCAGTTTATGGAAGGCTTAATAAAACCGGTTTTAGTACCAGGTTGAAATATAAGGCAAATAATACTGTATTAAATCTAACAAAATATTTTAATGTCGAGTCAAGATTTGAGACAGAAGACAGGAATACTTGAGGAACAAAGTTTAGGAAGTCACCCCACTTTTACAGGGATAGATCAACTGGTGTATGTCAGTATGAACCAGTCTGCATCACCTAGACTCTTCAGATGTGGATGGCGATGTCATGAAGATATTGGCGAAGAATTATTGAGGTCAATAGATTAATCCATCTGCTGGTAAAGTGAAGATTGTACATTAAAGTGGCCGCAGCCCAGAAAACTTTAAGAACTGAGTAAAAGAAAAAAAGAAGAGATAAAGGTGTGCTTGAAGGACAAGCAACAGATGCAAGAGATGAGGTAAGAAGGTAAAGGGCCTAAGGGAGAAAGCCATCAATAATTTGAGTTATAGACCGGGTAGGCAGTAAAGTCATCCTGCTTTATATATAACATACTCATTCAATGAGATCCACAAGCTTTTTTCTGATGAAATGAAGATACCAGATAATATCAAAGTGAAACATTTTAGTGCACCTATCAATGCTAAGGTCAAGGTGTATTTTATATGTTCATTCAAGCTCCATTTTGAGCTACCCAGCTCTGTTGTTAGTGTTTTGAAAATATGACTCTTGTAATAATTCTGTGGAATGTTGCAAGGTGACTTTTTATGAGTCTATTAAAGATAACTCTTAAATCTGAGACTGGAGCAGGCTGCAAAACCAAGGGCTCCACATGAAGATTAAATCAGTATCGGGGGAAAAAAATCATCAAAAGTTGTGTCTGAGGAGAAGATCCACAATGAAGCTTTTATGACTCTTTTGTGATTATTTTTCATCTCAAAAGTACAGAACCTCACTAACTAATTTGCCACAAATGCATTTAGCATTCAGTTTTGGATAAAATCATGGTGTCGGCCTAGCTTACACCCAATTACTTAGCTGACAACACAAATGTTTACGACAATTTTATGTTTAAAGGCCAGACCTATTGTAAATTTCATCTGAAATCAGTACAACCTAACACCTGATTTCAAATGAATTCAAATGACAGCTGAACCTGTCGCCCTCACTGAACACTACACCTGGTGTTTTGGTAGTCTATAATGCATTATACTGGTATTTCCATTTGAGAACTTTTCCTATATAGACAAACTGATTATTTAGGTTAACTTAGATGTAGTACCTATATTTTTTTCAGGAAATCGTGCCATCTGGCCGATTGGAAATAAATTGTAACTAATTCAGACAGGTTTATATAGTTGTGTTATACAACTTTAAGGTCTACTGGTTACAACAGTCGAGCTGGGCATCCACAAGAAACTAATAATTCCATGTAGCAGGTTCTAATATTTTTAAATGCCATCCATCCATCCATCCATCAATCGACTTTTCCCGGTGAGGGTCATTTGGGTAATACATTTTTAAAACATCTCTATTCTAGTTAATCTAAGTATGCTCCATAGTTTAAAACAGGTAACATTTACAAATGATTAAAAGAGAAACACGCATTAGGTCAATTTTCAGTATATGCAGGTATCGAAGGGCAGCATTTTAATTATTTTTTTTTCTTTACAGTACTTTGTACACACGCCCTAAGTGTTCTTCACTACTTTTTCGGAGAGAGGCGCTAAAGAGATGTTTTCGCTCGACCTCGTATAATCTACGATATATTAACCGTGCCAAAGGTTCCCCCCCTCGACAATCGCTTCACTTGTCGGCGCTCCCGGTGCGTGGCGCCCGCTGTCCGGGGGGTAATTTGACGACGCTCCCTCTTTAACCCTCCTGCTTTTGACCGTGCCTTTCTGCAACCCGCGCCTGCGCCACTGTCACAGCCGCACTGAGCTCCAGCGCCCGCCCGCCTGCCCGGCTCCATCCTTCGCACTCTGCCCCTTTCCGAGCCGCTACTCTATCTGTCTAACAGCGCAACTAACACCCAAAGGGGGGTGTTTGGAGCTGGGAGGAAGTTCAGAACTAGGGCCCCGGACAGAGACAGCCATTGACACTGTGATCGCTGCAAACATCCCAGAGACAGCAGCCTGCATTGCAGCCATGGAAAGGAAGGTAAGGAGTTTGCGCCGACATCGCATTGCACAGCCTTGCGACTCATCATCCCCGTTTATATAACAGTCGCCTCTGCGATGCAAATTATTTTCTAGCCCACCATTAAGAGTGAGTGCCGCTCGGCCCAGCCCACTCTGGCATCGCCGGGGACTTTTTCGCTTCAATCTACTTTGTCCGTTTGTTGAAGCTGCGGTCAGAGAAATGGGACGATCTACAATATAAAATATTTCAATGCATCCTAGAATATGCACCAAATATATGCTTTTATTTGTTTTGCATATAAATAATTCATTCTAAGAACTGGAAAACATAACGAGAACATTGGGTTGTTTTCTAATGTCTGCGGTATTTTTTGCACATGGAAATATTAAAATACTCGCATCACCCACCTCTTCCTCTCTTAACCCCTAGTTGCCCCCCGCACAGCCCTTTTTGCCGTTTTGCACAGCGCTCCAGACAAAGAGTCTTATTAACCCCGGCTGACACTTGATGAGTTGCAATCAGCTCCCCTTGCTGACACACACACACAGACACACACACATAGTCGGTTGGGAGTCCATCTGTTTCTCTGTTTTCTAAATGATGGGGAGGTACCTGTGCTGTCGTTTTGCCCTTAATACAGCGCAAGTGATCAGGAGAGCAGCAGCCGATAAACAGGTTGCCGTACCACAATGCATGATGGGCTTTTTCTCTAAGAAGATTACTGCTTAACTTTTAAAAATAAGGATAATTTTAGTGTCAGAGGTCTGGTCCTGGATTATGCCATATCGAGAGACTGTATATTAATGAATCAGTGGCTGTATAATCAGTAGGAATGGCTGGGTGAGTTTTGTGTGGTCATTATGAAAACACTGATGTTTGCAATGGCCGGCATTTATTCATACCTCTGTGGGGATCTCATACAGAGGCTGGTGTTCTGCTCCACGAGGCTTCGGGTTTTGGGAAGAAAAAAAAAACATTTGCTCATTTTCACCAACCCAGGCCATCGCTGAAGGTGTTCAGTGCAGAGCATTTGGGCGTTTGCCTCTGTGATAATATATGTAAGTTTGGGAAGAAAGAACTCAGAGATTAGTGCTGTTTTACATGTAAATACAGCCTCCATAAAAGCAGCTTCTTCAATGGCCAGTTCCCTTTAGGGTTTTTGGAAGGTGGGCTTGGTATATCGAGTTAAGCATCATTGGCCGATATGGACCTTGTCCACTTGTGGGATTATTAAGAAACCCAGGAATGGGTTGACTGACTGAATGTGTTTTTAAGGCAGAATTACACCGTTTTGGAAACAATTTGGCATCAGAACAACAATGACTACAAACTGATTTTCTTTGTTCATTAGATAAGTTGTCTGCAGCTTAATATTTCTGTGGACAACAGTTTCTAGTTTGAAATATGTATGCGTTTTTTATTGCCAAGCAGCGTTGTTTTGAATAGCCTGCCTAGCTAAACAAATTTTATGTTGTTTAGGTAATATCGGTTGTATTTCTTTGTTTTGTGTTAAATTAAACTTTAAAGTTGATGTGTCCTCGAACCTGTAGGCTCGAGGTTTGAATCCCACCTCTCCTCTGGTTGTGTGGGGTTCATTCATGCTGTGTCAGTCAAGATTTATTAATAGCTACTTCATTTTTCGCACACAGTATGAAAACAGGGAGCTGGGAGAACTATCATCTTGCATTTGGCCATAGTGTGAGTGTGTTCTGTGCTGGACTGGCATCCTGTCCAGGGTGTCCCCTGCCTCGTGTCCTGTCCTGGACTGCCATTCTGTCCAGTGTGTCCCCTGCCTTGTGTCCTGTGATGGACTGGCATTCTGTCCAGGGTGTCCCCTGCCTCGTGTCCTGTCCTGGACTGCCATTCTGTCCAGTGTGTCCCCTGCCTTGTGTCCTGTGATGGACTAGCATTCTGTCCAGGGTGTCCCCTGCCTCGTGTCCTGTGATGGACTGGCATCCTGTCCAGGGTCCCCCCTACCTTATGCTCTGCGATGGACTGGCATCCTATCCATGGTGTCCCCTGCCTTGTGCCCTGAGATGGATTGGCATCCCAACCTGGGTGTCCCCTGTCCTTGTACCCTGTGATGGACTGGCAACCAGTCTCGGGTGTTCCCTGCCTTATGCCCTTTCTTGTTACAAAGAACATGGCAGGGCTTCAGTTTTCATTTAGGGCTGCCAAAAATTCAAATATTGCAATGCAGATTTTTAGCAGTACATGTGATATTTATCAAAAGAAAAGTTGAATATTTACCCAATATAAAGTACAGCGAAAATGTAACCTGTTATTATCTACCGATAGAGTCTATGACAGTAATACGGTATACCATGATATTTTGGATGTTTGGGGAAGAGTCATTTTATCGCCAAGAGTAGGGTTGCTTTTGAAAATTCTAGCAAAATACTGTGTACCATGGTGTAGTATATGGACAGCATGACAGTGTGAAGAATTAGTGCCCAAGCCTAATCTCAATCCAGTAAGTTGTAGTCCATGTGATGTTACAGTTGCATAACATGTGATGTTTGATATTAACATCACACATTGCACAGGTCTACTACACATGAAATCAAAGACCATATATCAGTATCGATACTGGGGTCCACTGTTGTAATAAAATAATATAAAGTTAACATATTCAGAGGGTTGGGCTGCCGATGGCGTTCCCTCCTGTAACTTTTGAAGAGTTTCTTCTCTTCCCTTTTTAACTGGCATTCTTTTCCATAAAAAATATTTTCGACTATAACACGTGACCCATTATGTCCATCTGTTATATATTTGTAAAGAGCTCTAGGGCAGCTGAGTTGAATAGACAGCTGTTATATTAAAAGCTTAAGGTGTGTTTATGTGGACTGATACTTATTAAAGCTACAGGTCTGGGTGTTCAGGGACAAAAACACAGTCTCTTGTCTGCAAGTGGGATGTTTTTGACTATCATAATATGTTACACGATGTCCACTGTTGTTTATAGAAAGGACGATTTCAAATAGTCTGTTTTTTGATGTGATCGCGCTACATCTAATTATCTGAACAGTGCTACCAGGTGCCCTGATATAGCCTATCTTTGCCATTGCAATAATAATGCATTAACATCTAGCCATTCATTATCTTTGCTCACTTACAGAGTCACTGGGAACCTGAAGTCTGTCCTAGGCAGGACAGGGCAGGGGACATGCTGGATGGGCTGTCAGTCCATCACAGGGCACACACGCTAGGAAATGTAGGCTTGCCAGTTTAACTAACTGCAAGTGTTTGGAATGTGGGTGGAAATCCACATAAACATGGGGAGGACATTCAAACCCCAACACAGGCAGTGGAGGACCAGGAATCAAAACCACATCCTTGCAGGTGTGAGGCTGTAGTGAGGGCCACTGAGCCTCCACGTGGCCATCGTATCCACATCGTATCCACATCGTATCCTGACGTCTTATGAAATACCCTCTCTCCAAAATCTTCTGCCTTTGAGGCAGCTTTTCAGCCAGACTCCTGTTTCGACGCTTACTTGCGATAACTGCCCAGTAATACCTGCTCTTCCGAATCGTTCCTTAAGCACTCCGACGGTGTATTTTCCATAAGCCACTTAGAGCAGCAGCAAGCATGATTCCCATGCTAGTAGCTGGTAGTACTATTTTAAAGCAGCATAAAAACGTTTCAAGGGATGAGATTCTGTAATGGTAACATTTTTGCCTTTTATTTGTGGTATTTGTATTTCTGTAAAAAAGGGAGGCGATTACGAGAGACTCCTGGAAGGGGGGGGGGGGGGGTGAAATTGTGCCCTCTGACTCGAAGCTCTCCGTGAATAATGAGGAATAGATTTTGTTTTTTAATATTGATGTAACTGAGGCATGACAGTCTGAGTTTTTTGGCATTATTTATTTATTTAATAGATGCTTTTATCCTAAACGAAGGGGCAGCAACCTAACGACCATGGGCACAGCATCCTAACCTGCAAGTAAGACCCCAGTAAGACCCAGATGTTATTGGGTTGCACACCACATCTGGGATGAGACCCTCCTTTCTACAGCTTCTCCTTACCTCTCGTTCTTCCCTGTAGCTTCCTGCGTGTCCATCCCTCACTCACCTGTCCCTCGCACTTTCGATTTTGAAGTACCATAGTAACTCCCCCTGCTGTAAATTTTCACCGGCTGTCTTTCTTCTGATGGATTTGGTCTTGCCCAGAATATTGATTTTCCTTGGCATGTTGATGAGAGCGTTCCCGGGTTCGGGTTTTGCCTGTGGCTTGATGTATGTGATTTGTGGTTAAGGTTAGGGCTGGGTAGGGGTAAAGGTTACCGTTGTTGGGATTAGGGTTTTGCCCATAGAAATGAGTGAACATCCCCACAAAGATATGAGTACAGGTCTGTGTGTGTGTGAGTGCATGTGTGTGTTTGTGTGTACGAGTCCATCTCCTCGGTTCTGATTCTCCGTGTCTCGCCTGGGATATGTTATCTATATCCCGATTGGCTTGTGTCTCTGTGCTTTCTCATTGGTTCACGGCTGACCAGAAGGAAATGGCTTTAGCAGATTATAATTTATTATTGAATATATGGCCTCTCCATCTATCAGGCGTCTGGTCTTAAATTTGGGCACACAGCGTCAGTCCAATGTCAGAATGTGATTTATTTTATCTGGAGCCACCAGACATTGGGGATTCAGGCTTACTCTTAAATCTGATGCAGCAGAAAACTGTTACCGCTTAATGTAATTTGAAATGGACAGAAAGCGACAAAGGAAATTTAAAAAGTGAATTAAATATTTGACTACAAATTATAATTTCTGTCGTGTGTATCATTTCAGAGACCATCATTTTAAATATTAGGGATGAACTGGTTTTAAATAAGGTTAGGGTTACTTTTATATATACTATTTGATTATCTGATATCATGCTCTTGTGGATTTTTACGCCTGAAAGTAATTTACTAGAGTATCACCCAATGAAATTTTAATACCTGGCCAGCATTTTTTTAAAGATAATATTGAAAAGCCAACATATATACATTTATTAT
The DNA here is from genome assembly GCA_011763525.2 of Mormyrus iriodes. Taxonomy (NCBI): domain Eukaryota; kingdom Metazoa; phylum Chordata; class Actinopteri; order Osteoglossiformes; family Mormyridae; genus Mormyrus; species Mormyrus iriodes. Next base: position 28,415,063 of record JAAGVU020000001.1, read on the forward strand.
CAATTCTGCGTCCATAATTTCAGTACAGCTGAAATTGAAGAGGAAATTTCCAACACTCACTCTCACTTACGCCAGTGACCTAAAGTCAGGCTTTCTCATCGTATGTTACAGTGTTGAAAACCAAAAGGCACTCAGTCCTCGTGTAAATCCCAAAATTTACAAAAGTTCGCAGAAATGGCGCTCGCTTAAAGACTTCCACGTCTTCCGTGAACTGAGTGAGTTTCGGAAATGTGCTTTTCATTTATCTTGTGTGACTGTATGTTAGAGCCTATGGTGGGATCGTGTCATTCTACATGCAGTAAACAGTAGCAGAGTGATTGCTCCTGTCACCGCAGGCCGGGCGTGCCGTGACCCTGCGATCTGCTTTGCTCAGCTCCTCCGTTTGCTGCGATGCCCAGGGGAGCAGATCTGTGCAATTAGATGCTTGGCACACGACTGCGAGTAAACACAGCGTGACTGTCTCGGCTTGCCGCGTTAATTGATAATTAGGGCTAATATGAATATGAAAGGCTCTCATTAAGTAAACTTTCTGGGGGGTGACGTGTACATTACCCTGAACCACAGGCAGACTAACATCGCTATGCCATCCAACGGCTGCACTTTGTTATGATGCTGCTTGAATTCACATTCATTACTGACTCAGCTGGACACAAATCAGGATTTTTAGCATGTGTTGCTAATAGTGCCGATATCATCATTATTAAATTAATCATTTTTTAGGTTAATTATAAGTTTGACTGTAAACCTGAAAACTTGGCGATGACATAATTGCGGGGGGGGTGACTTAAGTGCACTCTGAAATAATTAATAAAACCACCTAAATGATTAAAGAACCCCCTGGGAATGTGTGGATGGTGAGGAAAGGAAAGCAAAGAAGGAAAGAATTGAGAAGAGAGATTAGTTTTGGATGGAAAGTTTAGGAAAATGTAGAATGCTTGTAGACTGTAACAACTGCTAAATTTCCAGACGGTTCCTCCATAACGGAAGGCTTTGTGAGAAAGCTTGTCCACAGGATTTCATTTTGTATTCTTGGAAACGGCCGAATTGGCCACTTCTTGTGAATGGAACAATCTTGAAGATTGATGAAGATAAAGAGGTTCATTGGAAAACAGGCATGAGTTCAAGGTTTGTTTTCGCATTGCGTGATAGCTGGCAATCAGGTTGGGAATGGGGGGCTTAAGCTTTGATTTGATGGGGGTGTTTGGTGTTTGTGTGAAGTAACATCTTTGTGGTGACTGAGGTGACGTCTACAGGGAGGAGTCATGGGGAAGGGGACAGAAACATGTCCTCTTTCCTTCCTCATCCATCCTAAACGAGTGGGACACATGAAGCTGTCCAAGGAATTTTCATTCTCTCCATGCCACAGACTGAACATACCGGCAATGATGGAACCTTCAAGGACACAGGGGAGACCTGGCTGATTTAACACCTCCCTTGGAGCCCTCCAGGTCCCCCTATCATGTGCATAGATTGCCTTTGAGGAAGCAACTCATTAAAATACTCAGCCTTCGAGTGAAATAAGTAACATTCAGTTATTTTCTTTGTTTAACTTCAACCTGAATCTTTCGCACCTCAACCTTTATACATTATCATTTATCAGGCTTATATAATCCATCTATTCCAGAGTCATGTGCTGGCATATTTAAAATTTGGGTCATTTTGTTTATTCAGCAGGCACTTTTATCCAAAGCGATGTGCATTTTTTGAGAAAGCAGGGTCAGACGCTCCCTGGATAAATTGGGGTTAAGGGCCTTGCTCAGGATGCTGAAATGGCTTTGTTGATCTCCGGATCGGAACCGGCAACCATCTGATCACAAGCACTGAGTCCCAGCCCAGTGAGTCACACACCACTGCTGGTTATTTATTGGTTTTGACCAATGGAGCTTGAAATTAAAATTACATGCACTGCACAGCTGATATCTAGAAAGGCTGTGTGGGTCAAGGCTGTTGCTCATGGGTACAGTTTTTTCTTGTCTGGATTAGAAGTGCCTCCCATTCACACACACACACCTGCAACTATAGTTGTGTATAGCTTGTCCTTTCGCTCCTTTTCGTGAGTGCGTGGGCGTGCCCTGTAACGCTAAGCCCCGCTCAAGTCGTCCACCGCTTTGTGTCCTGGACTCCCGGCAGGGGGATGCAGACAATGCATTTCCTTATTTGGAAGGCCAGGAATTCAGCTATGGCGAATCGAGGCTTTGCGCCCTGCTAGTCAGGAAATACCCCACGGCCTGCCTGCCGCTGCTGAGGCACTGGGCCGGGATGCAGGGCGCTTGCACAATAAGCCGGCCGCAGAATACTGCTTCTGTGAGCCCGTACAGTGCTCCTCATAACCAGCGTCAAATCTAAATGAACGTTTAACCTATGCGAAAATTCTCAGGATTTACATCATTCAGGATTGTATGGTTATTTAACTCTATACCAAGGAACAGATGTGGCATGCATTCAATTTCCAGAATAGATGTATAAAATCCCACCATGTAGGTAGAACAGCCCAGAACCTGCACTGCATGGTCTGCTGCAGATCCGTCTGCTGAGTTAATGTGAAAATGGTTAAAATGAAGTCGCAGAGTTTAATGTGATACATTTCTCAGTATCCTTCAGTTCTGAGCTGCATGAAGAGCATTAAAATCTAAATCTTTTTAATTTATCTGTCAAAACGGATGTTAGGTGGAGTGTGAAAAGGGAGAATCTGATTAACTAGTTATTTAACCCCTGTGTTATTTTTGGGGTTGAAGTGACCCCAGTAAATTCTATAGAATCTATAATTTAGAACGGAAGAAGTAAAATACACAAGGGTTAAGTCTGTTATATATTGTTATATACTTTACATGCATGTTGCTTCTTCTGGATAAATGTAAATTTGATTAATGAAGAGTCGGTAATTGATGTGATGGGATGGGGTTGCTTGTAACGTGACAATGACCAGCCTGCTCCTGTTATTCTGCTTTTTGGGCATGAAAGAGTAGACAGGAGAGGTCGGACCTCAGGAAGGTGAAGAAGATCAGCAAGACCGTACCGATGATTTAAACACTCTGGCGTGTCAGGATGTCCTTTATTTTACAATTTTGCCCATTTCACATCTTACGTCTGTTCATTATATAAACCCTAGCCGTGGCATTCTGTGCAGGCTGTACCCCACTCTTGCATCCTGTGCTGTCTGGAATAGTGTCCAGCCCCCCTCCCTCCCGCAATCCTGACACCAGGAGATGGATGGATATTTTAGCCATTGTGAAGAGTGCATCTGATGCCTTCCCTGCGTGTATGTATATTAGCCTCTCCTGGCTGGCTTTGGGCGTGTGTGACATCGACGAATGCAGTTTGGGGAGACCTGCGCTGTCTCAGAGGGTCCCAGCCGCCACCTCTGAGGCACGCCGTCTGCTTCCTCCATGGCTGACCCATTTAAACACTACTGCGTAATAGACAGCCCGGCCCGGCTGGGCCATTTTCACAGCGAAACCAATGCTAAGCACATTATTTAACATGATGCATCTACAATTAGAACGCTATATTTATATGCATATAAATATGTGTGACCTACTATAATATTTGCAGGAAGTATATTCTTTTTTAGCTATTTAGTCTTTTTACCAGCTGTTTTTTGTGAACTCTCCTTATGCGGAGAACTGCAGACGTTCTCTAGGTATCTAACCCTGTAACGGCATGGCTGGTAGATGTAGAAGGTTTTTGATTATGTCCCATAACTATTTATTTCGGTAAATTTTGCTATGCGGAGCTTTGGTCGCCCCCGGGTCTGGGGGGGGCCTAAAAAAATGGTGTGTGTTCCCCCCCCCCCCCCCCCCCACCGTCCGCGTGTTCCTCTCAGCCTCATGTCTTGCTCCTGACTGCGTGCATCTGAAAGATTGAGGATGATTTGTTGAACAGAACTGCCGCATTGCAGGAGAGGGGGAAAAAACAGCGAGGCTTTACTGAGGGGGCTCTGCTACGGAGTGCCAGTGCATTCTTTGGCTTCGGATCAGCGCGAGTACGCGGCTGAAACACTGTTTATCCTCAGCGGTGTTGCTACAGCCTTTCAGCAGCGTCTCCATGACTTCATTCGCTAGACATAATGTTTGGGAGTCTGCAGAATTAGTGTCCCTATTTTGGTTTTACCAAAGTATCTGAAATCACATATCTGCTCTAAATGGAAAACCACAACTGAGCCAATGCCGGTGCTTTGTTAATCGGCGCATGTTAACGTATATATCTGCCGGTCTTTACAGTCTGCTATGTCTGGTGCTGCTCTCTTGGTCGAGGGCAAGCCCAAATCGATTCGTTCCTCTTGTTGACACCTTCGGCAGCCATGTTTGAAGAGGCCGTGATCTACATTCTCAGCAGCCTCCAGCCGAAACGATGGCTCTGAACATCATGGAGGGTACCTTCAAGGGGTTACAACATGTCGAATTTCTGTGAGGATGAGCTCTGCCTCTCAAACCACGCCTTTTGGCGAGGATGAATTAGGCCCAGACCGAGAAAAGGCAAAAGTGAAAACTAAATTCCAATTTCAGCCTCTCGTTGCCGTAGAGAATCCCTGCAGAGGACAATCCCGCCCAGGCTGTTATGCTGAAATCAACCCTCACTCACACTGGCGTTTTTTTAACACTCCTTTAAAGTTTTGGAATCCGGATTGGATTTTGTGAGCGGTGATCCGAGTAAATAAAGAGGAGAGGGGGCCCATGTTTAAGGGTTGAATTTGACCACCCTGTCCCTGGGCCTCTTCCTGTTCAGCCCCACCCCACCCCCCCGACTGTGACCATAGTGCAGGTGTGTATGTATACCTTTAGGATTCCAGTCCGGGATGACCATATGCTCTCACGTAGCTATGACTCTGCTTTGCTGTGATTTATTTGTTTAACAGAATGAGGTTTTTAACATTGATGGGGTTTTTATTATACCCTAAACAGCTGGATGCTTTAGGATTTAGGCTCCACAGTCCAGAATCCCCTCCTGACACCTCCTGACAGCCATTTGTTCAGAAGGAGAGCTCTTAAATGGTTGTGATATTTGTTGCTTTTTCATTCTCTCTGAGCTCATTTGGTAGGGCCTTTATTCCAGATTTTCACTCTGGCAGTTATGAGTGATTCTGCAGCATAGGAGTCCGTCTTCCTCGCCCCCGGGGCTGCCTCAGATAGACCCCAGGCTCATCACTAGAAGGACGGAGGGTTTGATGGTACAAATCCAAGGCAGCCAGGCTCTCTGCGGGATTGTTATCCCCACCAAAGCTGCCCTATGCTCGAGTGCCAGCATTCAGTCTGAATCAGCCGGGGAATCTGGGAAGGAAGGGCTTGGATTCCATCAATGCTGCTTTCAGTCTCAGCGGGAACATTTTCCGATGGATATAGGTGGGAAAATATGTGAGAGATAATTGCAGTTTTGAGAGGGAACTGGTCCTGAATATGTCACAATGCTTTATTGTCGTCTGTGTTTTTTTTTATTGTGTTGGTTAGGTTACAATCAGTGTTTGAGACAATTAGTGTGTGAGAATTTAATTTATCACGGTCTGCATCTTTAGCGACATGGGCGCCCCAGACTTAACAAGGCCAGTCTCATTTCTGCCCTTTCAAATTACTCTTGGCTGCCCGTTTTCATTCTAGACTATTCACCGCTCCAGCACAGCTTGCCAAATCGCTTCAGGTTTCATTCTGCGATTTGCATTCTCTACCTGCTCTTAAAGAGACAGTACCCATTTTCCTTGCGTCGCTTTTCCTCTGGGTATGTCGTGTAAGTGTTACCTCAGATGTATTGAATTATTAATTAATTTCATTGATTATTTTTTATTTCAGCAAAAAGTAAAATGCAAGCATGTCTTTCTGAATTTTTTGAATAACCACTATAAAATTGGTGCTGTTAGTCACAGGAAGCTTTAGATTGTTAGAAGTAAAGGTGTTAAATGTGAATAATTTATGACTAATTAAAACATTTGTAGTAGTAAATTTGATTATCATTCTGTGTTTGCTTAGCATATTGGCAGATTCATTCTTGAACATCAATGATCCGTAAATGTTCATCAGAAATCCATTCATCCATCTCCCTTAACTGGTACAGCATCACAGTGGGCCAAGAGGGTACCCCAGGGGCATAGGACACCCTAAACGAGATGCCAGTCCATCAATTTAGAGATCCCAGTACTCATAAACGTTAAATCTTATTATTACAGATAAATTACATTTGTTTCAATGTATAGATGTAAATTGTAGTGTATGTAAAGCCAACTGTGTTCCGTTTAATGTTTCTTCAGAATGTGATCTTTAAACAAATGCACACATTAAGCATCCACCCCTCCATTATCCATCCCTGGTTATACAGTACAGGGGAGCACTGAAACTGGAGCGAAAATGAGGCACATGGCAGGGTACACCCTGGATGGGGTGGCAGTTCATTCCAGCAGACAGGCTCACATACACAATACAGGCAATTTGGAGACACCAATTAGCCTAAGTGCATGTCTTGGTTCAGCAGGCAGGGGGACCTGGAGAACATGCCAGCTCTACACATTCAGCAGGGGCAGTATTCAAACCTCATGCTGTTGTACTTGTCTTGCATTTCTTTTCAGGTCACTTGATGACCTCTTCAGGCTAACTTGGACATTTTAGACTGTCAGTCTGTACTTCTCAGAGAATATCAGCAATTAAATGTCAGACGTTAGCATTGAACAACATGCTTACAACCTTCTCCCCATGGGTGGCTTTGTTTGTGGTTATCCATCCATCCATCCATTTTCTGTAGCCACTTGTCCCAGCTGGGGTCACCCAGAGGCTGCAGGCGCAAGGCAGGGAACAACCCAGGATGGGGTGCCAACCCATTGCTGGGCACACTCACACACCATTCACACGCCATTCACACACACATGCATGCATACCTACAGGCAATTTGGCAACTCCAATCAGCCTCAGCATGTTTGTGGACTGTGGGCGGAAACTGCAGTACCCAGAGGAAACCCCACGACGACACGGGGAGAACATGCAAACTCCACACACATGGAACCCAGGAGGAGACTTGAACCCTGATCCCAGAGGTGTGAGGCAACAGTGCTAACCACTGCACCACCGTGCCACCCCTTTACCCCTTTGTGGTTATCTTTTCCCTTTATACCAATGTCATTCCCACAGATCACCGCATTCTGATTGCAAACGATGCATGAAAAGGAGTTCTTAAATGTTAGGTATTTTGATACAGTGAAACAAAATCGCTCTGAGCAAGTAAGAAGAGCTGTGATTTGGGGAAAAAAAAACACTGTAAACACTGCCCTCTGGGAATCTAGAGGTCTCACAGGCTGAAGCGTCGCGATTCTGAGCACGCGGCTCGGCCCTTTTCTGACCGATTGGACAAGCCAGGCTTTAATTTCTAGCACCACCAAGAGTCTGATAAACTTCCAGTAGTTACTCATGGATAAAACATCAGCCCAATAACATTTTCTGTGCAGACGCTGGATATAACAAATACCAACGAAAAGTATTGTTTTGAAAAACAACTGTAGCCGCACTATAGTGACTGAACTATCGCTGCACTACAGTTCTTGTATAACTGAATAGATGGGAATTTCTAATATCACACATACCAAGCCTGTTCAGTTTCCTACAATTATTTAATCAGCACATTTTTGTACTTCTTGGAACATAGTATCACTCCATATTGCACATTCTGTGAACTTCAACCATAATGGGGCATATCTGCAGGTCACATAATGGTTTTCACTTTATATTTTTCCTATTTTATGGCCAAAAGGATGTTATCTATAAACTGTAAGTTATTTTGCCATGACCCTGACCAGGATAAGATGGATGGATGGAAGTGATTTTGATTTGAGAGCGTGTGTGTGCTCTTCAGCACCCTCTATTGGAGTAAGGAGGAAGTTTTGACGGATCTGTCTGGAAGACGGTTATGCGACCTGAGTACTGCCAGACAGACAATAGAGTTCATGAATAAGTAATGGATATGAATATGGTAATGAATGCGGTTCAGGAAATGCAGCATGTGGATTTTACAGCCAGGCCATTCTGAAGTGCTTATTCCACGCTTTCATACTCCTCGGAAAGTAAAAAAAAAGAAAAAGCACAGAAGCCCACAAGGTCATGCCGACTGGTGACAAAAGAATACATTTTGAAGACTGGAAAACAACAGATGGGGTGAGAGAAGCAGAAATGGCAGAGAGAGGACGGCATGTGGGGACCGGTGGCAGTGACCTCTTCCAAGTTTTGACCAGACCCTGAAGTTAAACGGTATTGAATGATGTTAGACAATTATTTTATATATAGCTGGTAGATGACTCACAATCACAATGTTCGCAGAATTATTTCTGTCCTTTTAAAATTTTAGTCTCCCTGTAATGTTGGTGCACGCATTCTGGTCCCCTGTTATCGAGAACCGGATTATCTTCCCTGAAATCCAAGCCTGCTGCCCCAGGGACACAGAAAGTGAGGGGGAGAGAGGCAGCATGGGTCTCTGTGGTCTTTCACTAACCACAAAGATCCAGGGCCATCTCCTGCAGGGCAGGAATGCCCAACGGAGGACTGGTCTCTGCTCCCCCTGCAGGCGTAAGACCTAATTACAGCTGCCTTCCATGGCTTGTCCCTTTGAAGCTGCGCTCTCCTCCCTCTCCTCTTACGGAATGGGATATTACCATTTGGTGTAGTTGGTTTTGGAGAGTAGAGGAGACAGGGGGATCCGGCAGGGGGGATTTTGACACACGGAGTGCATTTGCCTATGTAAGGCCAGTCCCCTTCAGCTGGCGGTTTTCTCCCACATGGGACTGGCAGGGTCACTCGTGATGTTTGTACTGTCGTGCTGTTGACTTTAACTGTGTACTGTGATTTGCTGCTTAAATAAACTTAACAAGGGAAGAATGTGCTCATGTGCACTAATGCACTGTTTTCTAGGCAAATTTCATCACAAATATGGCTTTATTAAGTGATTTAAATGCACTGATATGATCAGTTACAATTCCTTATATATATATATATATATATATATATATAAATGCTGTATTAGATTGTATTGCAGTGTTGCCAAGCTGGTAGCTTTGTGCTGTAGAATCTGATTGAATTCTTGATTCTACTAGGGTCTTAATGCAATCTCTGCTCTTTGTGTGTGTGTAGGATTTGTCTCAGTTTTCCTCGAGTCTTTGCTTCTTTAGCCTGGCCAGATATCATGTGTTTAAGGTGAGCTGGTGAGCTGTGAGTTTCCCATCAGTATGACTGTCTTTGCCTGTCCTGTGATTGGCTGGTGTCCCGTCCAGGGTGGACCTTTGTTTGGCTGGCGTCCCATCAAGGGTGACCCCGCCTTATTTCCTGCGCCAGATGCTCCGGACAATCCGTAAATTTGACAGGATAAGTGCCCATTGAAAATGGCTGAATGTGTTATATTTCAGCCTAATATGAATTTCAGTGCAATTTAATATGAAACGAAATGCAATTTGAAAAAATCTATTTAAGAGGAAATATAATGCAATATAGAATATATACTTGATGGGAGAAATTGGATTGCAATTATTTCCTTTTGAAAGTGATTTTTTTCCCACTGTAATAACCACATATATTTTAGCATTTATTCAGTCACAGTAAATTCATTAGCCTGAATGTCAGGTTTCTGTGTTATGGGTCGTATTATTCAGATGATAGCACTCATTCAAAGGAACAAGGCCGGTCTCTAAGGATATTTTTACCCATTTATTCAGCTGGAGCGATTTATCTGAAGTACAGATCTCCAGGGTATGACGGCAGAGCTGCTGGCAGGGACTCAAACCAGCGACCGCCAGGATGTGACTCTACCCTGCTACACTACTTGCTATCCGAAAGTCACATTTTTTGCTCTGTTGGAGTCGCTGTTCACTTTACAGTGACAGCATGTAAATTTCCCTTTACTAACCACAGAATGTCAGAGTTTCTGTTGTGGTTTTCCTTGATGGGAAGGTTAAGGTTAGTTAATACAGGATTGTTTCATCAATGTTATGCCTTTTATTGAAAAAAATACAACTTAAATGGAGACACAATGCGACTTGTATCAGGTAATATCATAGATTTGTAACAGTTAATAATAAGAAATGGAATGGTTAATAATAATTATTATCATCATTTTTCTGCCGCATTTTCTGGGGCGGATTGTTAAATGAATAACAGTAAACGAAAAGCTGATGTATGTGGCACATTGTTCCCGACTTGAGGGTTTGAGTGGGTGGCCAGTGGCGACCTCTGCTGGTGTCTTCCATCAATCGCAGCTTTGAAACAAGCCTCCGAAGTATGTTTTCAGAATTTCTCTTCAATCTTATGCTGGGGACCAGTTTTTTATTCTTATGCTTGTTTTTTTTTTTTTTATTTGAACATAAGTGACAGCTGTTGTGTATATATACCTGTTGACCACATCATGAATTTTTAGAACAAATGTTCAGTTCATTTCCTTGACTCCTGCGATTGTGCTGGGAAGCTTCCAGTTTACCTTGTAACATTCATATTGTATCCTGTTGCCATGGTGACAAACAGCAGCATCATGAGTGAAATGAAAGTTGTCTGTGGTATGGCCTTTCGGCCTCAGGTGTCAGCCGACAGTGCAGATGATGTGTCTCAAGCCAGCTTTGTTGTGATCTACAGCTTCTGCTTCCGGTGTGGGCAGTGTGAGGCAGTGGCATGGTGGGTACAGAAACGGGTGGCAGGTAACTGGCATGTGGAAATCACACAGCATTCAGGTCACTACCGCTAAGTGCTACATAGAAACGTCATTTATGTTTGTTTTCTTGTATTTTCTCCATATAAAGGGATTAGCCAGGTGCTTGGCTTGGATCCTTGGTGGACTCGCTGATTCTTCAGGGGTCAACTTTGCTGTAAATGCCCGTGACAGGACAGGTCCAAGCACTCCCAGATCGGAGCCTTGGTGGATGAGTATCGGCACAGATTCTAAGAGCACGACTTTCTGACATGAAGGACAATGTCCGTCCCTCAGTTCAGACAGATCTTTAATATCCACGTTAGCCTCATTCACACAACTACTGCAGTACAACTAAATCAGGTCTTTTAAACTACAATAAAGGCATTAATGTTGCTCCATTAAGCATAACCAGCTTAATGTAAATAAACCATAAATATTGTTCTTCATTTATGTAAAGTGGATCAGATGTTAAATGTTTGGTCAGCCTCAGCATTATCACGGGTTAGTGATACTAATCTTCATATATGAAGACTAATGTTTGCTTTGTCATGTGCTCAGAAGAGTCACAGCGCTATCGAATCTCGCTGTGTAGTTTGGTGTCTCGGGGTTCAATTTGTTTGTCCTACTTTTAGGGCCCTAGGTGATTGGTGGGGAGTGGTCCAAGGGGGGAAATCATACTAGGGAAAGTCTCTTCAACCCTGGCCACTTTAAGCAGCCTTGCACCTGTCTGCCCGGAACAAAGATCCGGCTACTTGGGCAGTGCTGCCCTCCTCTCATTTTTAGGCAGGCCAGGAGACTCTGAGGCCCTGGACAGAATGTTTGTACTGCCACCATAACCCCCTCCCCATTCCTCCCCACTGAATATTATCAAGCGTTTATGTTCAGTCCTTTTGTCTTTTAAATTAGTCTGCATAAATTTTTTGGCTGTCATTTACAGAATCGGGAAGCCATTGCCATTAAATCTGAAATTTTCACCATTGGCTATGTCACTTTGTAACAAATATGTCAAGTTAGATTTCCATAGAAGGAACAACTGAGGTGAATTAAAGTTGGACAGTAACTTTACAATGAAAAGCCAAAAATAAAATCACTAAAACATGAGCCGTGTTCACCTGTGACGTTATATCACATTGTAGCCAAACTTATTGGCATCATGTAAGTTTGTAAGTCTATATTCATGTCAATTCACGATCAGTGCCTCAGTTAGAAGCATTATGAACCTTCCATAGACACACTTAACATGAGATTCTAACAGAAATTATTTTGCCAGGGTAACTTGGTAATGACACTATACTATACAATAACTTGACAATTCCTGGCTGTTTTAGAGCAAAAGCTTTGGAAGCGTAAGTGTCAGCGAAACGGGAGATTTTGGGAGATGCAGGAAAAGGGCCATGGCCCCTTTAAGCAGCTCGGCTCCTTTTAGAGACGAGCGCTTTCTGGCAGGCGGCTCGCGACCTGGCGGCTCGCGCTCCTCGGCAACAAACCGTCAAGGAGAACGGCGAACTTCCCCAGCCGGCACACAAACAGCGGGGGGGCGGCAGCCAGTCACACCGTGTGTCCTTATCAGCCAATGGAATGCAACAGCTGCGCGTGGGGCCCCGAGGGTGGGCCGGCCGGAACCCCCCTGACAGACCCCCGCCCTCCCCTCCCCTCCCCTTGTGGGGCGAGTGAAAGGCAGCTCAACTCAAAAGTGCAAGAGGCACAGAGAACGACTTGGCTGGGTTACACATTAAAAACAGTGGAGGAGAGAGAAAGGGAGAGGAAGGGGGGACGGGAGCGAGAGAGCAGGGCACTTTGAAAGGAGGAGGAGGAGGAGAGACCACACTGAGGGGAAGAAAGAGAGGGAGAGGGAGAGAGAGAAGGGGGGCAAGGAGGACTGGGGCAGAGAGATACGGGAATACTCAATGGCTACGGAGGAGACAGCCGGGGGTGCCCGCAAAGCCACCAAGAGCAAACTGTTTGAGTTCCTGGTCCATGGCGTGGTGAGTCGGTCCCACTAGCGCGTGTGTGTATGTGTGCGCGCGTGTTGGTGTGCGCGCGTGTTGGTGTGCACGTGTGTGTCGGTGTGTGTGTGTGGGAGAGCCCCCGCGAGCGCCCGATAGCTGGGAAAGCCGCGTGAAGGTTATTTCTAGCCTCCAGAATGCCATTTCGCTTCTTTTTAAAGAAGAGGGGGAGTGGAGAGGAGCGGAGAGGGAGCGAGGGAGGGAGGCAGCGATGGGGAGGCAGAGAGAGCGGGGGAGGCAGCCGGATCCCTGAGTGCCTGAGTCTCTGGCGGGACCTGTGTGCAGACCTGGACGGTCACTTTGTGCACCTTCAGACCTGACCGGAACCCAGCCACCTTTGAGTGACTTTGGCTCTGGTTCAGAACGGGCCCTAGAGGAGCCCCCAGGGCTGGTCTGAGTGGCTTGTGGGGAATTAAGCCTCTTTTCCTGATGGGTCGCTTTATATAGGAGCAGGACAGCCTCCCGCTCTCCCTGACTGAGTTAAACATAGTGTGGAGAAAATAAACTCAACAGCGTCCTCCTCTATTTTGGTACAGTTTAAGTTTAGATGATGTTTACCTTATTAGTGATTGACTGTTTGTGTGTGATTTTATGGATAAATAACTTTTTGGTTAGCCTTTGAGCTAAGCTTCGGACCCCCCGTGGCCCTGAATAGGATAAGCGGTTACAAAAAAATGGATGGGTGGATGGAAGTTTTTGGTTCAGTTTAAGTTCAGTCAGGCGTCAAACTCAAAATACGACTGGAATCCAGCAAGATACAAGCAGTGTTGGGCTGCTTGGATCAGTCCGGCTATTTGGCCAGTGAGTTTGGAGCTTAGTTTGTTAGGAAGGTTTAAACTGAAATGCGGCAGAAGATCCGCCAGGTTGCCATGTCTAGGGTTTTTAGTGAGAGGTGTGGATGTTTTATCCTGTTAAAATAGGCGGCTTCATTCTTTCCAAGCACATTGTGCTGTGATTCATGGACAACCATGTCCACAGCTTTCAGACCATGATTTATTCCTTATATTTACACATATTGCTAGTTTCTGGAACATTTCACTGCTTTATGGAGGGTGGAAATGCATCCCACAGACAGAGTTCGACTGTGGGGGTCAGTCCTCTGTTAAGATAACGGCTGACCCTGGTTGTTGAGGCTTTTCCGCCTCATTTGGCCTTGCTAGGTGCCCTCCCCATGTGAACGCCCCCCCCCCCCCGATCAAATAGCGTGTAACGCTAGCACACGCTGTAAGAACTTCCTGTAACGCCGATCATGTGTAACCTGAATCGAGATCTATTTATTTTTATATAGCGCCTTTCTCCACAGGGGGGATCTGAGTTTGGCTTAGAGGTGAGCAGAGTGTTTGTAAGGCTGCATATCACACTTCTGGATATCACACAGTGTTAGAAATATGGTTGTGCAGAATATTCAGTATGTCTGTTGCACTGTTGATAATGAATGCAGTGTCAGTTTAAGTTGTGTATATGCTGAAATGCTAAGCTGAACGCTGCCACATGTGAGCTTACTGAGCTCTGCTGGGCCGTGTTCTGGAGGGGCAGGGCCCAAATGATTTATGAGAAGATTGTACCGGGTCGGTGTGCTAATTAACCTTGATGAGGCTGTCGCCACTTCCAGGCTGGCTTTCCTCTTATTACTCTTTATGACTTCCTGTATCTCTGCTGCAGTCCCTCACCTCTGAAGGTGTGGTGACATGGTGGCAGTGGCAAACAGGCCAGTGCTGCAAGCGGGCTGCTCCAGAGACCATAGAGAGCAGAAGAGGTGCCTCTGACATCCACATCCAGAGCCATCAGGTCATCTTGCCTTTCCTGTGTCCGGTGTAAGCGCCCTTATTCATGGAGCTACTAAGTGACTGTTAATTGGTTCTGAGTTACCGCACGGCGATTCTCCAGATACTCACCCGGAGAACGATTTTGTTGTCACTCAATGAGTCGTGTCCCCATTAATGTCCTATTAGAGACAGTGACAAGAATGCCATCAGTTACATATATGGTCATCGTTTTTGAGCAAAAAGGCATAGATACAGATAAAGGTGTGATAGTTACCTTAAAAATAACATAGATATAAACATTCAAGTGAAAATATTAGCATATTTACAGTCTTACCCCCGTTTGCCCACGTACCCATCACACTGAGGTGTGTTCCCCAAGTGCCATTTGAGCGCTGTTGCCATGGCAATTGGCGAAACGTTTTTTTTTTTCAATTCACTTTTGCTTCTCTTCCCTTGACTTTTGGTAAATTGGGGCTGCTTTCCCTTTGTAGTTTATGCCTTTCAAAGGGGACATTGTGTAGCCTGTTGGCAATACGACATGGCTGGGTTTGATTGAATTTTTTAAGGAAAATTCTGGGAAGGAGGAATTCAGAAAAAAATGGTTCCTGGTCAAATACAGACCTATAGCATCCTCCATGCCCTCCACCATCTCCATCTTCTGTGCTTGCTGCATCCTCCATACTCACTGCCTTCTCCACCCTGTATGCCCACTGCATCCTTTATCCTCCATACCTGCCTCCATAGTATCCTCCATACCTGCCTCCACAGTATCCTCCATAGTGTGCTCTGTCCTCCGTGTCCCCCACCCTCTCCATCCTCCATGTCTACCATGTCCTCCGTCCTTCATGCATTCCATGTCCCCATTTTCTATGCCCCCCACCTCTCCGTCCTCTGTGCCCACTACATCTTTCATGCCCACCCCATCCTCCATTTCCACCAAGCCCTCCATCCTCCTTGCCCACTACATCCTCCATCCTTGATGTCTGCCACATCCTCCATCTTCTATGCCCACTATATCCTCCATCCTCCATGCCTGCTGCATCCTCTATTCTACATGCCCATCTCCTCCGCCATTCTCCATGCCCCCTGTATCCTCCATCCTCCATGTCCACCACATCTTTCGTCCTTCATGCCCACCATGTCCTCCATCCTACATGCCCACCACTTCCTCCATCCTACATGCCCACCTCATCCACCATTCTCCATGCCCCCAGTATCCTCCATGCCCACGCGTGCTTCATACTCCATGCCCGTTGCATTCTCCATGCCCACTTTGTCCTCCATCCTCCATGCCCACCACATCCTCTATCCTCCATGTCTGCCACATCCTGCATCCTCCATGCCCACCACATCCTCCATTCTCCATGCCCCCTGTATCCTCCATCCTCCATGCCCACCACGTCCTTCATCCTCCATGCCCACTTTGTCCTCCAACCTCCATGACCACCTCATCTTCTATGCCCACTGCATCCTCCATCCTCCATGTCCGCCACATCCTTTATCCTCCATGCCCACCACATCCTCCATTCTCCATGCCCCTTGTATCCTCCATCCTCCATGCCCACTTTGTCTTCCATCCTCCATGCCGGTCACATCCCCCAACCTCCATGCCCACCACATCTTCTATGCCCACTGCATCCTCCATCCTCCATGTCCACCACATCCTTCAGCTTCCATGCCCACCACATCCTTCATTCTCCATGCCCCTTTTATCCTCCATCCTCCATGCCCACCACATCCTCCATCCTCCATGCCCCCTGTATCCTCCATCCTCCATGCGCACTGCATCCTCCATGCTCACCATGTACTCCATTCCCCATGACTGCCATGTCCTTCATGCCCACTGTGTCCTTCATCGTCTATGTCCACTGTTTCCTCCATCCTCCTTGCCCACCGCATCCCCCATCTTGCATGCCCACTATGTTTTCCATCCTCCATGCCCCCCTGTGTCCTCCATGCTCCACGCCCACCATGTCCTACATGCCCGCCACATCCTCTATCCTCCATGTCCGCCACGTCCTCCATCCTTGGCAGATCTCACTATGTGGGCCTGAAGCTGATGATTTGGTAGTGAGCCCGGCCTTCTCTGTCACACTGGCTGGGGTTCACTTTGGCTCTGTTCAGGCACGGTGCTCTTTGCTCCATTAGATTGGGAGCAGCATGGCATGGACGATGGGCACTGAGGATTCACACCCCCGTGGTTCTGGGTTTGGTTTCCAGCCCTGCTATATACAAGTGGAGGTTGCAGGTTCTCCACATGTTCACGTGAGCTTGCTCCAGCACCTTCGGGTTCCAGCTGTTTAGGATGAGTTCTCCTCTTTGTATTTGCCCTCTGATGGCCCTGTGTGCTTTTGTCTATTTCAAACCACTATATAACGCAGCCATTGCTACTATACCATACTCCATGAGGTTCTGCCTAATGGAAACTTATTTTTGTGTACGCACCTCCTTCTAGTCATACTCATTTTACTTATATACCTCATTCTCATTTTTCTGCACGTATCTTCTCTTCGTCATGTACATACACCTCCTCATAATTTTATTGCGCACACCTCCTCCTGTTTTATTACTTATTTCAGTGTATGCACTTCCTCTGTATTTTAGTGCAAACCTCCACCTCCTCTACATTTTAGTGCACGCACTTTCTCCTTCTCCTTTTACTGCATGCACCTCCTCGTTCTCCTTGGCATTTTACTGCAGGCGCCTCCTTCTTTTCCATCTCCCTGTAAAGGCTTATCTCAGTTTGATATAAAGGCACCAGGGGCCCAGTGCTACTCTATAGAAGGAGGTGCCTTGTTTACATAGGGATATTCCGCTCTATATGGGAAAACCGCCATTCCCTGTTTATTTTATGGCATGATACCCTGTTATTTCCATTGATTCACACAGCTTCTATGGTGTCACACCCTGTATTTCTCAATATTTTATGTTTCTTGGTTGTGAGCCCCACTGGACCATGTTATACCAAATATGGAGATGTTGCTGTACAGTTAATCTCGACACATTGCCACGCCACTGAGAATGGCTGTGTGTCGCGTGTGTGGCTTTTAAAGACTTCGCAGTGTGATCGTTGCCTTTGTGGGATTTACTGTAGGTGTCCTGGCAAGGCGAGAGGAGGAACAAGGGCAGCATTCGATTCCGTGTGCCGGTAATGAAAAGCTGTATTTAAATGTGCTCGGCCTCTTGCTCCCCCTCCCCCGCTAATGTACCCCCCTCGCAGCCCCATCACCAACCTGATTATCGCGCTCACCTGGGGATGTGGGGGGTGCCGTTAGGCAGGGAGGGCTCTCTGACAAAAGGCAGACGATTCGCTTGTTAGGGGTGTCCCCCCCCCCAGTGACACGCTTCGGGGTGTGCGGCTGTTCCACACCGCTCTCAGTAATGGGGTCGAATCTCTCTAATTATCCGTGGTTTAGGAGCCCACTGGGAGCCCGTTTGTGGGGGGTGGAGGGGGGCTTAATTTCGAATCCAAGCCTTTGTGTTTGGAGTCAAGCGCAGGCTGCCTTACGTATATGGGGCCCCTGGTGAGCTTTCTGGGGCTTAGCGGGGGGAGGTGAGTGTCAATGTGTGTGGGGAGGAGCCCCCTTGAGTGACACGTGCGAGTGCAACTTGTGGGGGGAGGGGGTCTGGAAAGTACACAGTACAGTGCGTAGCTTTGTTCTTGGGGCCCGGAGCTCTTACGGGGCCCTAATTTTAGTCCCCTGTCCAGACATGTATTCTTGTGCAATCACACAGTAGATTGTGGGTGGTGCTGTAGCCTCACACCTCCTGGGTTCAAGGTTTGGGTCCTGCCTCCACTTTATGTTCGTGTGGGTTTTCCAGTCTAATAACTTGCAGTTGGGTGTGCTGGTGTCTCTGAATGGCCCGGGAGTGTGTCTGAGTGTGTGGACTGATATCCTGGCCCCTCTGTTTCCTGGGACAGGCTCCAACTCCTGCATAAGCAGTTATGGAAGATGGATACTATAGAATCAGAATCAGGTTTATTGGCCAAGTAAGGTGACACTTACAGGGAATTTGGGTTGATGTTTCGCTCCAGTACAAACAAGACAATAAACATTGAACAATTAAATAAAAGTATTGTATAATTGATGAAAATATTCTCTTGAATTCCTTAGAATGACAGATTTTGTCACAAGGCAGACCGCTGTGTTTTAATTTGAACTTTGCTCTACTGTGTCTTGGTATAAAAGCTGAGAAAATGCTGGAGGGTAGACGGGGAGGGAAATGTGTGTACATTTTGGGGTTAATTAGTCATCGGTGTTTGAGCACAGAGCCCGTCTATATCAGTGCTTGTCATAGAGCAGTGAAGGGTCTTTTGGGAGAGCTGAAATCAAGACCCTAGGCACAGTGCTGCTCAGCTTGGGGGGGGGGGGGGCAAGGGGCCTACCTCATTGTTGTAAAAAAGCCCGAGTTAGCAGTACAGAGATACTGTTACTGAGGGTTACATACTGTGTCCTGAGTATAACTTTAGTAAAATAACTACCCTTATGCGTGAATTCACTCATATGCCAGTAAAATGAAAAAAAACATTTCAAGGAAGGATCACCATACAGGGTGGAGAAGGCAGTGAGTATGGAGGATGCAGCAACTTAGGGCATTGTCTTATGACATTCTGTAAAGTGGCTTACCTTACGCTTGTGTCACACTTGGGGCATGTCCATGTTATTTGGGGGGGGTGCCTTCTCCATAAGCTGCCACGCGTTCAGCCAATCTGAAGAATGGACTGGCCCATCACACATGTGCACACGTTTTCCAGCCCGGTTTGTTTAGGTTCTGCTATATTCCAGTTCAAACCACCGGCTGCAAAGAGCCACTGTACCCCCCCCCCCCGCTCTGTTAAATATTCAGTATAATTTTATTTCAGCAGACAGATTTATGTTTTTTCTGCAGCCAGTATGAGCTGGCGGGTCGGCCCAGCCTTCAAGTCATGTTTCATAGCGAATATGCCCCAACTGGAATGCTGCCCCATGTGGCAGGGGTGATAACGCACAGGAAGCAGGGCCATCGTGAAGTCACCGCAAGTTCGGAGGGAGAGTTACTCTTTTTTTTCCCCCCTGTGAGTCTTCAATTTTAATCACCTCACCTGCAGCTTGTGCATTCCGGAAGGTTCTGGGGCTCAGTGCCTTTGCTGTGACATTGCGCCCTCCGTCTGACGGGCACGGTTTCCCTCCATATGTTCCGGCCGCCTCCCATCTCATGGTTAATGAGAGGAGTGTCTGCTCCATACTTCCCGGCTCTGTCATTAGCCGGGAGGAAAAATACAGACCGGGCCGTATTCAGGGCGGCACAGATTCCCAGGGCGATTTGCAAAATTATTACAATCCTTCTCTTCTGCTAGATCTGTTACCAAAAAGGCAACATGGCAGATATTTGCTGGGTGTGATTTTATTAATAATTCGATACTCTAATATGCTATGAAGTTTCAAAAATGTAAATGATGTCTACCGGTTTAGAAATTGAATCACTGGAAATGTAAATTAAAAGTGGCATACTAGTATTTTTCACAGTTGCCAGGGTGACGTTGGCCTCAGTGACTCAGACGGGGATGTTTTTGCCTCACAACTCGGGGTTTGAGTGTCATTTCTGGCGTGTTCTCTCTGCTTTATCCAGTGCTTAATCCTGACTCCTGATACAGTCTGGTGAGGGCAGGTGGATCGCTCCCAGTGTGTGAATGGATTGATGGCTGGATGGATGGCTGGATGGATGGATGGATGGATGGATAACCAGTAAGGGTTAGTCCTCCCTTCCCACCCACTCTAGCCCCCCACAATTGCTGCCTTGTCAGTGAATATCTGCCCCCCCCACCCCCACCCCCAAAGGGTGGGCTTCTTACAGTCAGACTGTAGCACAGCAAGTCACAAGTGAGGAAGGTGCTCCGTGGGAATTTTAAAGCAGGAATATATTTGTATATATGCTGTCAGAACGGCAGCTCGTGAAATCCCACGGTCCGCATGACAGCTGAGCTGTGCCGGATTCTGCTCTCTTACATGCTGCTTCTGGAAAGTTCCCCCTTGATTTCGCTCTGAAGGGTTCTGTGCCCCCCCCCCCCCGCCTTGTGCGGTTTCTCCACCCCCCTGGGCACCCGTGTGTCCCAGACCACCTCCTGCCGTGTGGCATCGTGGCACGATGCCCCAAGCGTACAACGATTTACTGGAATGGAGCACCCCCACACCCCCCCCGCAATGTCAGACTGGTGGGAGGGAGTGGGGGGGGTCCAGCATCTGTTGCCTGCAGGAGTGACAGACACAGGTGTGAAGTGCCTCAGCTGTCCCCCGCCATAAACTGGCAGGTGGGCGGGGGGGGGGGGTGGGGAGATAAAGTGGACAAACATGCAAAAAAAAATTCTAAGCAGATTCCATTGATGTGATTGGCCGGCAGACCTCTTAATTTGCAGGAAGTGTGCTTTCTAACCTGTGCCTGTATGCCTGTATGCCTGTACTCATTTCAGCAAGCTAAGTGGTCGTACATGACACTTTAATGAGCCTAATTATTTGGGAGGTGCGTAAGGTGACTTCGTGTCCAAATAATCATGTGGAGAGTGGGACCCAGCCCCCCTGGGTAGCCCTGATTCACCCTTTAGTGTGGGTCATGCCTGCGGTTTTTGGGATGAGTGAATACCAACGCTGCTCTCTCCCCACTCGCTCCAGCGCCCAGGAATGCCGTCTGGAGCCCGCATGCCCCACCAGGGCGCTCCCATGGGCCCTCCCGGCCCCCCATATGGAGGGAACCCGTCCGTCCGGCCCGGCATGCCCGCCCAGGTGATGGAGGCCAACCGGAAGCGACCGGCTCCCTCCCAACAGGTCCAGCAGCAACAGCAGCAACCACAACAACAGCAGCAGCAGGTCCAGCAGCAGCAGCAGCAGGCTGTACAGAACCGGGCCCGCAAGTGAGTCTGACAGGAACCGCCCCCTGATTCCTATTGGCTCATCCAGACTATGTGTGCTAAATGCGAGACTTTAACTCAGTGGTTCCTCCTGTTCAAATGTCTTTACTCTTTTCCCCCTTGCTTTTTATTTTGAACAATGTTACTTCAGCCCTGTCAAGTCAGTCCCCTTACAGCCACACTGAAGTCAGTCTCTGCAAACAATTTTAATGAAGCTCAACCAGTGAGCTGTCAGCTTTTTATTGGTCAATGAAGGTAGGCAGTAAGAAGGTTCAGATGGCCAGGGCAGGGCTGTGACTGGCTAAGCACACACAGGGCCTGGTGGAGAATTAAAGGGATAACTGAGGGGTCCTCATTCTCCCCCAGTCCTGCGATATGAAGCCATGCCATCGATCCCCGAACAAACACCCCCTCCCCCCCAACAAGATGTTAACCAACGGCTGAGAAGCCGATCGATGGCAGCAGCTAAACTGGATGCTTCGCCCTGGGGTGGGATAAAGTAACCCTCCAGCAGCTGACCCCAGTGCCCCACCACCACCCCCACACACATGCTCACACTCTGCTCAGAGCATCAGCAGGAATGGCCTTTGATTGCTGTGTCGCGGGGGGACAGGTGCAGGTCGGGTTGATTGCAGTTGTTGGGATCGTAACACAGTGCTCACATGACAATGGCCATACGGTGGCTAGTGTCCCATTCCGGTAAGATCCGCATGTACGCGCGTGCTGGAAACAGCAGGAATCTTTTTAATTTTTCATAGCATCATGGTCTCACATCATCAGGGTTGGGTGTTGGCAGATCGCCCCCAGTTCTTGTGGAGTTTACATGTTTGCCTTGTATAGTGTGGGCTTCCTCCAGGTACTCCAGTTTCTTCGTGCAACCCAAAGACTTGCAGTTAGACTAATCTGTCTCTCTAAATTTCCCTTTTGTGAGGGTGTACGTGGTAATGGACTGGCATCCGATCCAGGGCATACCCTTCCTTGTAACCTGGGCTTTCTGAGATATGCTCTAGGCTCACTTCTTGTAGTTATTTTCTGCTGATCAAGTCAGGTCTCAAGGAACACACTATTATATTATTTTGACTTTGTTGAAATCTTGAATCTACTCGTGTACCTGTGCAGGGCTGTCTGTGTGCTGCATTTTCCTTGATGCCCCCCTGTTTGTCTTCTCAGTCCTCCAGCTGTTACACTTTCTCGCTTTTATTTTGACATGCTGGTTGGGGAGTAGGGTGTCCCTTGTGTCTCTGGGACAGTGGGTCGCTCACGCATGTGTGGATTGCTTGGATTCCTTGGCCTGGCCAACATGCCTTGACATGGAACTCCTCGGTTTCGGTTGTCAGTCTGATGGTTTCGTTCAGTCTGTCCTTTCATCTGTCACCACAGCAGTTAGCCTGGGTGTTTCCCTGTTATTTTATCTTAGCGTAAACGTCTCACTACTGCCTTGGACTCATTCACTGTTTACATACTGAAGTGTGGTCAGCTGACATTCTTTTGCGATCCCAAGTAGACTGACTGACCTGTTTCCTCTATTCCCCCAAAATACGTGCCACTTGGGCTCCCTTCTCACCCCCACCGTATCACTTTTGCCACTAATCAGAGAACCTTCAAATCCCATCAACCCCTAGGAAACCGGTGGGATTCCTCGGAGCCAATGAGATTGCAGTGAGGCAGATGGACATGAGAGATGCCCAATCAGATCCCACACTTGGATCAAAGTAGGAGCTCATTCTGCTGCATGTTAGTTTTTCAGAGTGACCCCCAACCCCGCCCACCCCCACATCACC
>JAAGVU020000001.1:28438233-28480428 GCA_011763525.2 Mormyrus iriodes
CACCCCCCCACCCAAGCACCAGCACCCCCTAACTCTAGTCAGTGGCTTGTTCTCACCCGACATGATTGTATATTGTTAATGTACTGTCTGTCATAAAGGATCCATATCCACGTAGAAAATGCAACGTGAGGGTGCACAAGCCTGAAATAACCACATCCTTTTAAATTACTATATGAAGACTATATGTACAGGACCTGTATTCACCCCTTCCTTTTATTTATATTGCAAAACGATGCATATAATTTTTGCATAAAAAGTTTATGTTTAAGATTTCAGTGTGTGTGATTAGTTTTGCTAACATTTTCTGATATGCAGGAAGAAAGAAAAGTTTGTTTTTATAAATATGTTGCATGTGATCGCATGTGCATGTGCAGCTCAGTTTTTGATCGTGCCTCCTATAAGATGCTACAAAACAAAATTAGAAATAGCTTTACTATGAGGTAGCATAACGGTTCAGTGGATGGTGCTGTACAGTCATACCTCCAGGCTTGTGGAAACGTTTGATTGCTGTCTCTGGTTCATGTATGTAGAGTTCTCCACGGCAGCTCTAGTTTCCTCCAGATGTTCCGCTTTCCTTCCATAATCCACTTTTGGGAAATAGATGTATAGTTCTTGAATAAGTGCTCAGACCCCTGAACCCTGATTCCCCTGGAAGCACCTTTGGCAGCGATTTACCGGCATCCTAGAAAGCCTGTGGCAGCTTTTCACCTCGACACGCAGCCCAATCCTCCTGAACATTGTCCTTGACAGATTTGCATAAGCGAAGCTAAAGGGTTTTATCTGCAGGTCTTTTTTATCGATTCTCAGCAGGATTCATGTCTGCACCTTGACAGAGCCATTCAAAAACTTTCCCTTTATTTTTAAATTCGTTTAAGCCCTGCCATTGGGGCTTTACCTTTGTACCGCTGGTCATTGTGTAGGACAGCGAGAGGCCGGGCAGGACACATTCCGAGGTTGCATCCTGTGAGTGACAGTACTGGGAAGACAAAGGGGGCTGTGAAAGAGCCAAGGATTTGAGATGGTGGGGCGGTTACATCAGTCCAGCACTGTCCAATGCACTCCTCAAAACCACTTGATACGACGAGGTGGGGATTTCATTACTTAGGAATAACCTCAAAGGCTGTATGGACTTTGCAATGCTACGCTCGACAGTGCTGCTTTCAGACAAGCGTAAATATGGACCTCTTTGCCACTAACGCTAAGAGTTTGGTTTGCCACGCTGTTGACAAGTCCTATGACCCAGTCGTGGAGTCAGTCGCCAGTGGTGGCAGCGCTGTGATTCGGCAGGAGGCAGGGGGAGAGTTTTAGCGTTAGCAGATAAAGAAAAAGAGCAAAGCACATGTAAACGGCAGACAAAAAGCCAGCGCCTGTCTGCTGATAAAAGGGGACAGGATTTCTCAGCATTCAGGAGAACAGTGATCCGAAGTGCAAGGCCAGTGTCACAATGGGTTAGCTTAAGAAAACGAGAGTGAATGTCCTTGAATGGACCAGCAAAATCCCAACTTGAATCCTATTGAGGATCTGTGAAAAGGCTTGGAAATTGTGGACCGGCAAGAGAATCAGCCCTGAAGAATAGACCAAAGAGAATCTGCCAAGAGGAAGGGGCAAAAATTATAACATGTGACGCTCAAATTCGTTACAGACGAGCTCAGAAAGACTTGCTTCTGTAACTGCTGCCTAAGTTGCTTTCACAAAATGTTATTGTCTCTTATCTGGAAATGCAGGCGAAAATGAATCTCACCCTTTGAAACAGCTGATTGATGTGCGATATTACTGTAATGAAAGTTCTGTGGATAATTTTGGGATTTCGCACAGAGGGACTCCATAGTATTACTCTACCTCTGCATGACTGTTTTTTTTTTTTTTCTTTCGAAAAAACGGGGATGGTAGTTGCACCTTGGACCGTGAGTTTAGGTGAGCGTTTGTATGGGTGCTGCATGCTCCCCAAGCAGGACATGATGGTAAATATAGCACAGCTGTCGGACTGGAAAGCAGCTGATATAACTGGTATTAGACAGCTCCCATAAACGGGAACAATCATCTGAAAGCTAGAAGTTAGTTAAGCCTTGAGTTTAGTGGGAGCTTTTTAGCAACTGTTTCCCCCATTAGAGGCAAAATCCTTCTTTGTGTGATATGGCCACAGGGCCATCATTGTTAGTGTAGCTGCTGGTGGGAAAGGAGCGCCATATGTGTTATTGTTAACCCATTCAGCTGTGAAATGTGACCATTTGTCAGCAGACCCTGACAGCTGTCACTGGCCCCTGTTACTCTACATCAATACCGACCTATACAACTGAGAATGTTTCACATTGTTGCCTGGCTTCCCCCTTCATGTAAGGGCAGGATATGAACATCTCCTGGAGTGTCCTGGGGAGGTGCAAAATCTTTCAGTAACGCTATGAAGGCTTCTATGATGTCATAGAAGATGTCAGAACTGTGGTCCTCAGAAAGCTGTCAATTAGATGAAAGAGCTCATATTTACTAAAGCTGACAGAAACATGTTAACAAAAAAGGTCATTTTGGTGTCACACATGAAGTAACTTTAAATGCTTAAATAATGTGATTTTCAAGCATTTTTGGAAGTTATAGGTAGGCAAATGACCCCTCTCTGCAAACTATCTATGTGATGATAATAAGGTGAGTTCTGTGTACAGACTTTATTAACTGGTCCTAGATTAGTCAAAATTAAAAAGGAATGAGAAGGTATTCAAGTGCCAGAACCTCAAGCTCTTCAAGTTCTGTCATATTTTGGACTCCCAGACCTACTGGGTAGCTTCGAGCTGAACATGCCATCTGATGGCACACAGAACAGGCCTTTCTCTGTCAGTGTCAGTGGAGCGGTAACAGTGGAGAACTGTGCGGATTTGAGGCTTCGCCTTGGGAGCAGGCTGATGGTGGTTATCCTGCTGTTCTCACCTTCAAATCACATGATTTATCTTTGAGGAAATAATAACGGAAAAAAATTACAAAAACTCTGTAGGTTTATGGCCACAAGTCAGCTGCGTGACCTGTCTCCTGTGTTTTTTCCTTGGTCCCATTTACGTTGAGGTTTGATATTTTGATTGGCTGAGGACATCAACCTACCAAAGTGAATAACCTATATAGGGCTATATGGCTGTCACAGACTACAGCTTATTTTTTACTGGGATCCTGCTTTAAGGGTCAAGCTGACTTGCACACTACCTTCTCTAATACAGGAGAAGTCGTAAATAACTCCCTGTCCTGACTTCTGAAGTATTTCAGGAATGAATAACTTCCTGGTGACAATTAACTTCACGGCTGATGGTTGCCTCAGTTGCCTGCATCGTTGGTCACTGCAGACCAACCTCCTTGTGTGAAATCTCTTCAGGCTTCATGTAGTTACCTTTCATGGGAGAACTGTCACATGTCAACATCTTTATAAATCCCACCTGCCACAGAGAGGTACTGAGTACTGTATCAAAGGCTCCTGTCATAGAACCTTTGTCAAGGTGTCAGAAAGTCCCACAGGCCAGTACAAATGCAGCCCTGATGAATGAAGTGGAAATATAATGCTGCAAAAGCCTCCAGAAGTATTTCCTCATTCGATTCCTCTGTTTCTTTTTTTATCGTTATCTCATGAGCAGTTGTTTCTAATGTCTGGCTGTTATCCCTGCACAGTACAAGCTAGGGAACACCAAGGGCACTCTGTCTGTGTAGGAGGAGCCTTCAGTACCCCCCCCCCCCAAAAAAAAACAAAGCAATGTCCAGCTGGTGTGGTGCTCTTGGCTGCATGGTGCAGCTCAGCCGCCGTGCATGAAACATGGCGTCATATTTCCATGTGAGCCGCGTGTCACTTGAAATTCACCCCTTTGTTCTCACACCACTCACAATACACATAAGAGGATCCATTAACATTTTACATCATTATGTTATTTATTAGGCCATTTTAGAGAGAGTTTTCTTACCTGCATGTCTTTGACTGTAAGAGGAAATCAGGGTATCTAGAGGAGGCCCACACTACACAGGGAGAACACACAAACTCCGTATATGCACAGAAGACGTGAGACTCAAACCTCCAGACCTGGAGGTGTTGGGCCGCTGTGCCACCCTCATGTTGCATTGCTGTACTGTAGTACAGCTGTTTGGTCAAACCCCAACCAAAGATGGCATTTGCTGCTCAGTTAACAGTCCGAGATCTGAACCTCCACTACCATTGCACCAGCGCGGAACTCATTTATCTAATTTCATCAAACATTCAACCACCTGCAGATAGGGGGACACGTGGTGGGTGCAAGCAGAGAGCAAAGCCCAGGAGAATGTGCAGGTGAAGCCAGATGTTCCACGTGGACCTCGTTAAATATGGCACCCTGGGAGTGAAACCACAGTAACACACTGACTGATATGTCACCTAACGGTGACAGTCAAAAGCTCCTTTGTTTATTATTCAGGTTGTCCTTGGCTGCATAAACTACTGTCAGGTAGACAGGTCTCTGACAGTCTGGTGGGATTCCTGGGCCAATATCTCTTCCTTCACTACTGCACTTCACAGATGACTTGTCAAGATTGTCTCTAAACTGGAGATACAGCTGGGGATACGGTTTGGATTTTGGTACGTTTCATGTTAGCCTTACGAAAGCCCTTCTACCTTTGTGTTCCTGGTGGCTCTCTGGAGATATAGAGGTTACCTGTGTTAGCGTGTCATTTCCTGTGCGTGTTTACCTGTCGCTTATTGATTTGTGCCCTGACCAGAGCTCTTAGTTTTTCCGTAAGTGTATGGTCCTCGTCGATATGTTTCCTATGGAGCAGGATTTGACAGTACAAACTGACACATTCCAGAGTTTGTGTGCAAAGTGCATGAAACCTCAAACGACGCATTATAAACACAAAATAGCATATTTTCGCATTTTATTATTCGTCTACCGCTAAGTGGTCAGTGGGTCTTTTGGGCAGGGAGAAGCTGGTGTTCACTAAATTACAACTGTTTTTGGGTCAGGGGTGGGGGAGAGGGGGCCTCCCAGTTTCAGAACCCAGGAGCCGTGACATGGTTATTGATGAGGTTGCCTCTGCATCGGAGAAATGTTTTCCAGCTCTGGACAAGTGGTTCTGGCTACGTTGTCAGAATGTATGATATGAGACAAACCATAGTGAATGTTGATCATTTTGCAAAGCTGATAAAACTGGAGAGCCTCTGGAAAATAGGATTTGTGGGGAGGAATTAGATGCCAGCAGGCACAACGGATAAGGCGAAAACCCATCAAGACAGAGAAAGCTAGTTCTGAAGGGGGAATGAGCTGGCTGTGGCTTGGTGGCACGACTCTGCCACCTGACAGCGCAGGGTAACCACCTGACACCCCACCCCCTCTCCTCAAATCAGAGATGCGGGCCCCGCCTCCCCCAGTTACTCACAAACAGCTGGCAACGGTAACTGGATGTGTCCCAGCAATTTAGCAGATGGCCTGTGTAACTCTGCTATCTGTCACCATAGTAACATGCTCTGTTTTTTTTATTTTCTTTCTGTCTTTCCCCCCCCACCGTAGTGCCAAGAGAAGGAAAATGGCAGACAAGATTCTCCCTCAGAGGGTGAGTCCATTTATTTTTGTCGTTTGTCACTGTTTGTTTGTTTGTTCATCTGTCTGTTTGTTAATGAGGTGGATATTTCACAGCTTTTTATGGAAGGGTGTTTCAGTTGGATTACAGGGGCAGGCAAGGCAGTGGGAGGGGCGGGGGGGGGGTGGTTGCAGAGTGTGTGACGAGATTTAAAAAGCATCAAGGGGCCGACAGGGGTGCCTGCCGAAAATGCAAATAGGCTCTTCATCCCCAGTGCTTGGGAAGTTAATTCCGGAAGCTTCCAGAACGTGTGACCACCAGGAAAACATTTAAATCGTTATTTTCGGCTGTGCCCTGTGCTTTCCCGGGATAGGCGCCAGGCTCTTTGCGACCCTCTATGGATAAGCGGATGGAGGGATGAGAGAGTATTTAGGTTTGCAAGAGCCGCTGTAGTGATAAGTGCGCCTGATTCGGAGAGAGCGCCTACGTTATAACAAACACTCCAGAGCCAAGAGGTCCCATTGCTGCTGCATGACAGACTCAAGCTGTGTGCACAACGCGTGTTGAGGGGTGAGCGGGACTCGTGTTCAATGACACCGCGTCCCTGTACCTGTTTCCGGGCAGGTTTCCCTGCTGGCCAGACCTAACACCTGGGATTAAATTTGAGAAGGACATTGTCCTCTGCAGTCTCTGCCTGAAACATAGAACGGAGAATAGGGGTCATCCCTGAGGTCATGATAATCAGGACCCAGTCAGGCTGGCTTCTTATCTGGGGTGCATAAGGCAGGTGGGCAGCCAAGAGCATTTGATGGTGTACAGCAGCTTCTGTGGGTGCTGGGTGAAGTTCGCCTTAGCTGTATACAGTGCTCAGATCTGTCCCCGTTATTTAAGAGAGCCTGAACAGGCCACAGAGACCAGGTCTGCTTATAGCAGGTAAGAAGCCTGAGTCATTATGTGGTCACTGTATTACAGAACGGTTCAGTATATTAAGGGACATACAGTATATTACAGGGACAGTGTGTGGCTCAGCAGGTTTGAATGTGGTGTTTGTGATCCGAAGGTTGTCAGTTCAAACCCCAGGACTGGGGAAGTGGTTTTGCCATTGTGCCCCTGAGCAAGGCCCTTAACCCCAATTCTACCAGGGACTCAGGACAAAATCACCTGGTAAATATATTTGTAAATGTTCAGTGGGACAGTGTGTGGAAATTAGCATGTTGTGCTCCCCTTAGCAAAGCCTAGGTTCAAGCGCAACATTTTGACAGTTGCCACTCCAGATAGCTATGTGGTACTTAATGTTCCGTTGTAGGGTTATTGTGAAGATCAAGGTCTGTTGCAGCTGCTTCAGCTGTGTGTCTGTGTTTGTCCCGTCAGATCCGCGAGCTGGTCCCAGAATCCCAGGCCTACATGGACCTACTGGCTTTTGAGCGCAAACTAGACCAAACTATCATGAGGAAGCGAGTGGACATTCAGGAGGCCCTGAAGAGACCAATGAAGGTAAACCTAACTGTTAGTCTCATGGTTTTCCATTTCCTCCCAGAAATAGATAAAAACAGTGGACTAGTTGATCAACTGTCATGTATTAAAGACGCCTTAAGCCCACCATTGGTTCTCAGCATGCACTGTGTTTTTTATAGGTCATCCTTACACAGCCAACAAAATCTAATCAATCCGGGTATAGAGAGCCCCAGAAACCTTACGTTGTCCTCATGGGGTATCAACAATCATGGCTTGAAAAGGCTGGGTGTGACTTTTCATGAGGACCTCATTAAATTTGGCACCCTGGGAGAGAGGAAGCTGCCAAGGACTAGATAAAGACCATGACATGAATGTTCACACCAAATGACCCCACATACAACCAACATACCTTCCAAAATATATCTGGGTAGTAGTGTACTAGTGTGCTGAACAGCAGTTTTCAAAAGGACATCCGGAATGGTGAATTGTTTCGAATTTTTTATTTTTTGATATAACGTTCAAGCTCCTTCTAGATACAAAATATTACAACCGTGCTGTATAGAAACAGGAATTGCTGCCTTCAGGATCTCACATGCTGTCTGCTTTTATCCGCAGCAAAAACGTAAGCTGAGGCTGTACATCTCCAACACTTTCAACCCGGCCAAGCCTGATGCAGATGACTCTGATGGCAGCATTGCATCATGGGAACTGCGAGTAGAGGGCAAGCTGCTAGATGATGTGAGTTTTTGTTTTGTTTTGTTCCACTCTCGTGTTTACCACGTTAATTTGTGAGCTCTCTCTGTCACATTTAGGCTGTCTCCTTTTGCTGCTTCTTTTCTTAAACCTTGTGCTACTTTGGGGCCTGCCATTTTTATATTGTATCCTAAGACTTAATTTCTACCAGCTCCTCATTTGAGGTCCTTAACCCCTGTGTTATTTTTGGGGTCTGAGTGACCCCAGTCCATTTTCAAAATGTAGATAAACTCTATAGAATCTAGAATTTAGAACGGAAGAAGTAAAATACGTAAGGGTTATAATGTATATTCTGTAAGTTAATTAAACTTATCATTAAACTGGAACCCCATATTACAGACTGGGGGGCACACCCGTTAGGGGGGTGGGGCGCTAGTTTACCTTCCAGCATGTCCCAGTGGTTTGAACCAATGTTAATTTCGTAGATGAAAAATATGATGAGAAGTACTCCGCCACAAAGATTTTCCAATGACAAAAAATGAGATGATAATAAAATACAAATGAATATATGATGCCCATGACGAATATATGAAATCTATGATGAAATGTACAACGAATAAAAAGAAATCAAAAATGTCAGGAAGCGACAAATTTGAAGCATCCAATCAGAAGTAGCATCTTTAGTTAGTTCTGATTGCAGTTGCACATTATTGGAAAATATTTGGGGCACAAAAACCTTACCCGCAAAAGGGGAGCCTGGCAGAAAGAATTAGGGAACCACTGCCATAATACATAACAGCATGCCATATATAAGTGGCATACAGTTCCACTGTCATTCCACCCCTTGGAAGTGTTCCTCCACCAACAATACAAGCCACTGATGCAGATTCAACTAGTAACTATGAAGACAAGGGGGTGCAAGGAGGTGGTCAGGGGAGACCAGCGTAACTCTGCAGGACCGCTTCGAAACAACCAACTGTGAAGTTCTCTGTGAAGCACATGGTGAGGACTGCGTCACAGACGATATCAAGTTCTGTGTCAAGAACATTGTTCCTGTAAAGTCTGCACTCTACTTCCTCAATAATCAGCCCTGGGTCACCAAAGACGTCAAGGGCCTCCTGATTGAGAAGGAGAAAGTGTTCAGGTCGTGTGACAAAGAAGGGGAGCAGAGGGTACATAGAGAGCTGTATGTCAAGATCAGCAAAAGGAAAGACATCTACAGGAGGAAGTTGGAACAGAAGCTCCAGTGGAATAACATCAGAGAGGTATGGAGGGGCATGAATTCCATCACCAGCTACAAGTCCAGTAGGCTGGTTACAGAGGGTAGTGTAGATAGTGTTCTTCAACAGACTCGATTGCCCAACTTTGCTGGACCTCACTAGCTGCCCCCGAGCTACCGGCACTACTGGTGCTAGTGTGCCCTCCCCGTCCCTGCCTATTACAGCCATCAGCGCCCCATCAGTACTTCATCTTATCCTCCCACCCAGACTGTTGTGGCTGAGAGTCCCCTTCCTTCCACCACCCTACTTTATCCAGCTCCTTCCCATCCTATACCTGCTTCTGCCACCTACTGTCCTAAAATCTCCAAGGACCAAGTGAAGAGAGATCTGTGCAGACTCCGCCCAGGAAAAGCAGCGAGTCCTGATGGCATCAGTCCCAGTGTGCTCAGGACCTGCGCTCTCAGCTCTGTAGAGTTCTGCAGAGCATTTTTAACTTGAGTCACAGTTTGAAGAAGGTTCTGACACTGTGGAAAACATCCTGTCTTGTTCCTGTGCCTAAGACGGCATGTTCCAGTGCTCCATTTGATTACAGACCAGTGGCATTGACCTAATACAGCATGATAACCTTCAAGAGACTGGTCCTTGAGATACTCCGCCCCCTGGTTATGTTGCCATTTCAGTTTGCCTACCAGGCCCAGATTGGTGTGGATGATGCCATTGTCTGCGTGCTGCACCGTGCCAACTCCCATCTCAACAAGCCAAGAGGTACTGTAAGGTTCATGTTTTTTTAATTTCTCTAGCTCCTTCAGTACCATCCAGCCAGTCCTTCTTAAAGGTGGAAGCTCCCTTACCGGAATGGATCATGGACTACCTGACCAGATATGTTCAGGATGGTGTGTCTGGGAAGTTGCTGAGCAGCACAGGAGCTCCACAGGGGACAGTCCAATCGCCCTTTCTCTTCACCCTGTACACCACTGACTTCAAGTACAATACGGCCCCCTGGCCACTGCAGAAATTCTCGGATGACTCTGCAATAATCGGTTGTATCAGGAATGGAGACATGACAGAGTACAAGATGATGGTAGACAACTTCATTGACTAGTGTAACAGGAACTACCTGCAACTGAGCATTGGTAAAACGAAAGATCTGGTAATGGAATGGAGAAGATCAAGGTCACCTGTTACCTCCTGTCCATTCAGGGAAATTGGGTGGAGATTACACAAGTATTATAAGTACCTGACTGTCCACCTTGACAGCAAAGTGGACTAGTCTAAGATCTGCACTGCCATCTATAAGAACAGTCAGAGCAGGTTGTATTTCCTATGGGGGCTCAGGTCATTTAGAGTCTACAACACAATGCTGTGGATATACTGCGAGTCTGCGGTAGCCAGGGCCTTCTTCGATGCTGCTGTGCTCAAAGCAGTTTGAAGGTGGTGGATGCCAACAGACTCAGCAAGCTAATCAAGAAGGCTGGGTCAGAGCTAGGGGAGGAGCTGGATACTATCGATATGGTGAGAGAGAGCAGGATCTGTCCAGACTTCAATCCATCATGGACAATCCCGCTCACCTTCTTCACAGTGTCATGGTTGGACAGGAGCAGTTTTAGCCAGACTGATCAACATAAAATGTGCAGAATACCTGCGGAAATCATTCCTTCCGACGGACTATACAACCGGTAAATCAATTAGCCAGGACATGTACAATAATATGTACAATGATACTTATTTTCTTATCGATATCTATTTATTATCTGTCAAGTGCCATACTTATCACCATCATCTCCCACCTGCATATTTACCCTCTCTAGATGCCATACTTACTTATGCTTATACTGAGATTGTTGTATGTGGTTCTGTATGCTGTTTATTTTTGTCTTGTTGCATGGTTGTGTAATGTGCAGTCTAACAATATTCCCTTCTGGATAATAAAAGTCTTCTGATTCGGATTCTGATTCATACAGTCCTCTTTCACAATGGTGACTGGAGCAGTGATCTCTGTAAGCACCATCATGGTCAAATGAGATATAACTGTTGCCTTTATGAACCTCTGTACATCTCCTGTGCATTTACTTCAGTTTCTTGTCTCTCTTCTTAAGTATCCACCATTCTGGCTCTGGTGTAGACGCTGCCTGTCTCTCCGTCGCTGTTTTTGTCTGACTAGAAACGCCCGTTCATGCTCAAGGGTCATATGAAACCGTATGCAACCCAGCTTGGCCAGAAGCGTTGCAGATAAAATTAGATGTTTCAAAAACACTTGTGGCCTGCTCTCTTGGCTGCTGTGAGGTGCCCCAGTGAAAGCTGAGGTCGAGTTTAATCGTCGAAACCCACCAAGAAGATTGGCAGGGCTTTGACGAGGAAGCCACTGCTTGTTCAGCTCAGACCACAGTGATTTCACATTGTGTTTTTTTCATTTGTTTGGCTGTTGGGAAAATCAGTGTGCCTGTGCAAGGCACTGAAATAACGCTGTCTTGGGGGTGGGGAGGGGGGTAGCTAATCTGTGAATTTTCTGACTAGAAACTCTTACAAGCTTTTAGTAAGAAGACAATGTGGCCTTGAAACTTTTCCGCTTCCTGTCTTCTACCTATGAGGTCATTGTTTTGCACTCGTCACTGTGTGGTTGTTAACGCCCACCAAAGATTTAAGGGTCTGTAAGCTTGTATCCTTCAGCCTAATGGGGATCATGTGTAGCAGAAGTCAATGTATGAAGTTGAGTATCTTCTGCCTTTTCAAGCGTGCTGCTCCAGGCCATATGCAGTGGCAGGAGCTCTTTCCATAGCTACAGTTAGGCTTTCTTATTCAAGAGTGGATCTAAACCTGGCACCGGGATACCACTTTCACCGACTCTCCGCCCTGTGCCAGCCGGACAGGCTCAGTCCTGTTCCTCTCGCCTAAGCAGCATAAGGCAGCATTTGTTGTCATGGAAGATTGACTGAATTACCTCAACAGGCTTCTTTCTCAGTAACAACCATAACACCAGACAGATGTCAAATTGATGGTTGATTAAGAGTCATTGTGGGTGTTTCAAATAACAGTTCCAATAACAGACCATAGTTTGGATTAACTGGATTATGATTGATGTTAGTTATGTGGATTTATTGCCTTCCAGTGTTGGTGTGGAATATCCCAAGTAATTGGATGTAACTTTAATGCCTAATTGTAACATGATTGAACCCCTCACCCCACCCCCACCCCCACTGTTGATGTTCCAATCCCTTTCCTTAGCCTGGTAAACAGAAGAGGAAGTTCTCCTCCTTCTTCAAGAGCCTGGTGATTGAGCTGGACAAGGACCTATACGGACCCGATAACCACCTGGTGGAGGTGAGGACACATTCCGCTATTATTTAGAAGTATCTCTCTGTCCCTGTTGTATTCTTGAATATGCTAATGCTGCTATACAGGATGCTGCTATTTAACTTTTTTTTTGTACCCACCATCTTGTCTCACCCTTTTTGATAAGCTTACAAGTTTATTTATTCATTAATAGCACTTGTTCTTATTCTTTGTCTTTTTAGTTTAATTTTATTTTTGTCTTGACTGTTTGTTTGAATCGTATACTCATGTCACAAACAAATTCCTTGTAATTTCTGTGAATGGCTTCATATCTTCAAGGGATTCATATCTCTTTTTTTGGACTTCTGATGAACTTGTAGTTGGGTATGTTAAAGGACTGACCCTGAGACATGTACTTGTCAATTTTATCCCCAATTTATTGAGTAATAAAGGGTGGATTCTGCTGCTATGAGGGAGAACAAGGAGCTTAAGCAATACGTGACATTCCACGAGCCCCAAATTAAGCATTTTTGTAACATTATCCTATTGTTAGAGCACAGCAGAAACACGGAGTATCTTTTCTCCTGGGAACAGACAGCATAGTCACAAAAATAAGTGCACAGAGTGTCCTCATGTGTTATCTTCTTCCACCTCAAAACACCCGATGCAGAATGCTAAGAAACCACTAGAATGAAAAACAACGTGCTCCAAGCAATCCTTCTGGATGGCTTAGCACTGCTGTCCAGAAAAACTTCATTGTCTTCAGTTTCCTCACTGTTCCTCAGTTTGGCAGTGCTCAGGTCCTGAAAACCGAGACTGCTGTTTTAAAGAACATGCAGACCAATCTCCATTTTTCTGTCAAGGCCATGTGTTCAGATTGTGGCTTACTTTGGTGTTCTGTGTACATCTCATATGCTCCTAAAAGACTGACCAAAATACTTTAGCCAGATAACTTTCTTAAATTAATGGAGTTTCCTCAAGGAATTTATATATAATGTTGGGGAAAATGTCATACTTAAAGACTGGAAGTAGTGAGTGGGAAACAGCCTTCTAGAGAAATACTTGACGTTTTTGCAGCAAAGACCTTTTTTGCAGATGGCTGAGTACAGGGAAATGGGCTGTAAAGGAGTAACAGTCTTTGGGGGACAGATGGTGTCAGTGATTATTAATATTGTCATTCTGCTCTGCCAAAGTGACTTAGATTCTTCATGTTTTACTGGAGTGACTCATGTGTGGTACGGTCCCTGAGGCTCCTGCAGCAAGTCCTCTCCAGGGACTCAAAACACCTTCCTACCTGCTAGACGATTTCAGGGTCTGTGTTCTCGGCAGTGGCACCGCACCCCCACCACTCAGGAGACGGACGGCTTCCAGGTCAAGAGGCCTGGAGATGTGAGTGTGCGCTGCACTCTGCTGCTGATGCTCGACTACCAGGTGGGGGCGCCAAAAGACTTTTTCTCATTTGCAGTCACCACAGCCCTTGATCTGCAGTACTGTGGAGCGGGCAATTATATAAATGCTTTTGGAATGTGGTGAATGGTCGTTACATTTTTATAATCAATAAGAGTTAATTGAAATATTTAATCATTTTATCTATGTACTTTCCATATCTTCAGTAGGGAGGTTACATATTGTGCAAACAAAGGAGTAAACTACAGAGTATTATGCTGTGTAGTATAACAGAGTATAGTTCTGTAACCAATAAACTCAGTGGTCAGGGGCCAGGGAATGCTTTCCCAGCAGAATTATGCTCCACACACAATGCAGTTCCAAGTTTGCGGACACTCCCTAGAAGCTAAACAGTGCCTTTCAGTGCTGTGGGAGTTTTTCAGCAAAAAAGACAAACCTTAAACTGTATTTTTTTAATACACTAAAATAGCACTCACACTGTAAGCTATTGTGAAGACTGTGACTTTTGGGATTTGTTTTGCCTCCATTTAAAAAGATTACATGGAAAAGATCAGGTACAACTGACAACAGTCTGACAGGACTTACAGATCAGTTTGCACGCCTGCGTGTTTATAGGTGGCTTGTTTGGTGCCTGGATTCCTTTATAGATACATCTATAAAGGAGTGTAATACCAATCATAGATAAAAGGCCCATAAAAGACACAAATAATAGGATTTGATTGTTCAGTCTCTCTGTATAGGACAAGTAAAATGTTTTGAATGGTACCCAAGCCTTGTATTTTTTTGTTGTTTTTAAAATACCAAAACTTTAAAAAGCAGACCAGTTACCATGTGGTCACTACACAGGGGTGTGTCAGTAAACCATTTCAATGGCTTAAACTACCAAATTTAGAGTTAATTAGAGGAAACTGCTAAGCATTGACTGGTGATGAAATATTATTATGGATTGAAGCCGTGGGTACGTGTGGTCATTATTCTGTTCTAATCAGCCCCCACAGTTCAAGCTGGACCCTCGCTTGGCGCGCCTTCTGGGTATCCACACCCAGACCCGCTCGGTCATCATCCAAGCGCTCTGGCAGTACGTCAAGACCAACAAGCTGCAGGACGCCCACGACAAGGAGTACATCAACTGCGACAAGTACTTCCAGCAAGTAATGAGCCCCATGTTGTCGCTCGCCCGCTGGCTATTGCACATTCCCATTGTCCACCCTGCCGCACATAGTATCTCGTCTCTATGCTAGATTAATTGGTCTGATTTTTTCAATAAGATTAAGAAATTTGAATCTCTTGTATGGGACTAAGCTGTGGAGTCCTTCAGTGAAGTCGTACTCTGTTATTCCAGATGAAAAGCATCTCGTAGCTTAAGATTAGCTGACTGAAGATTTTAAGTAGGTCTAAGTTGTCAGCTGGATAAGTGATTTAGAAAATGGGTGGATTTTTAAAAAATTGAGTCGAATGAAAAAATCTAAATTGCCTGTATCCTTGATCCACAAAGTCAGGCTGACACGCATGTCCTGGACAGTCTGCAGTATGTAGGCTGAATTGACCTAAGTCTTCTCCCTTTTCCTTCCCAGATCTTTGACTGCCCACGGCTAAAGTTCTCGGAGATCCCTCAGCGCCTCACCAACCTGCTGCTCCCCCCTGACCCAATCGTCATCAACCACGTCATCAGGTGAGCCTAGGGTCCAGGCTTTCAGGACCTTCTCATTATCTCCTATCATCTGTGTCTATGTTAAATATCAAACATATAACTTATTAATGACTTCAGATGCAATTTGTGGTGCTCCAAAAAAAAATTATTTGGCAGATGCTTTTAGCCAAAGCAATATACATTTTTTGAACAAGCAGGGTTAAACAGTCCCTGGACCAATTGGGGGTGAATGCCTTGCTCAAGGGCCCAATGGTTAAATCATTCTGCCAACTCTGGGATTGGGACCTGCAACTTTCTGATCACAGGCACAGCATCCTATCCAACTGAGCCATACACCGCCCCCAGTATTCATTATGTTAGCACTGCTTCTTAAATTGGTGTTCCCTGTCTTCACAGTGTGGATCCCAATGACCAGAAGAAAACTGCTTGCTACGACATTGACGTAGAGGTCGAGGACCCCTTGAAGGGCCAGATGAGTAGCTTCCTACTTTCCACAGCCAATCAACAGGAAATCGCCTCACTGGACAATAAGGTGACCAGTCACAGGCCTCAGGGGATTGAGATTAAGCCAATCAATTCTACGCAATGATACACAAAATGGTGCAGTACAAACATAGTATACTTT
This sequence comes from Mormyrus iriodes, assembly GCA_011763525.2. Lineage (NCBI taxonomy): Eukaryota > Metazoa > Chordata > Actinopteri > Osteoglossiformes > Mormyridae > Mormyrus > Mormyrus iriodes. The sequence continues at coordinate 28,454,063 of JAAGVU020000001.1, forward strand.
CTCAACTTTTCCAGCCACACAGTTTAGCTATTAATCATTTATCATGTCGGCAGCTCAGGGTAAATTCCACTAACCTGGGGTCTCCTCATAGAGCTGGGAAATATGGCTACATATTTTATCACAATTTTTTTTTCTCATTTCACGTGATTCCCTTAGAATTGCCTTTAAACTGATTCAGAGTATGACAAAAGGCAACAAATTGAATGGACTGCAAACTGAAATGTAATTTTAATAAGTAAATCATACTAAAATATTTTTTTTTTGTCATAGCATGTAACTCTAGAAAACGTCAAGAGTTCATTGTGCACCTGTCTTATCCATGACCAAAACAGTAACATGTGCCGTGCTCCGCTAACTCAACCAACCTTGTTATGTGTTTGTTGGGTATAGGCTGTCAGTTCTTAAAAAAACTACCGTATGATTAGTTGGAGTTGCATTTGTTTTGTGAGGTAAACTATTGAGCAGTGTTCCTTATCATAATCTTAGAGTTAAAATTTTATATGACAAAAATATATCATATTTAAAGGGGCGGCACGGTGGTGCAGTGGTTAGCACTGTTGCCTCACACCTCTGGGATCAGGGTTTGCGTCTCTGCCCGGGTTCCATGTGTGTGGAGTTTGCATGTTGTCGTCGTGGGGTGTCCTCCCGGTACTCCGGTTTCCCCCCACAGTCCAAAAACATGCCGAGGCTGATTGGAGTTGCCAAATTGCCCATAGGTGTGACTGGTGTGTGAGTGTGCCCAGCGATGGCTTGGCGCCCCATCCTGGGTTGTTCCCTGCCTTGTGCCTGTAGGCTCCGGACCCCCCGTGACCCATATAGAATAAGTGGTTATAGAAAATGGGTGGATATCATATTTATAGGCTAGCCCTATCCCCTCAGTAAACTATCGGGTTTGTGTACGTTTGGCAGCCCATTATGGACCAAAGTGCATTTCACAGCGAGCTGCAGCCCAGTGATTTGTGTAGTGTAGTGTTACTTTCATTCAATTTGCTTACATCATTTTCTTTTTCTGCCCGAAACCAATCAAAAAGCTCAAAATGAATTTCTCTTTATTTTTCTGAATTTGACTCTAATGTGAGGCTTTTATTCTAATCTATTCTGATTTATCAATTACCATAGATACTTGCTGGCAGCTCTGCCTCAGTTATTTTCATAGCTATTTTTTTTATCTGACTGATTGCTGAACTCCCTCTGACCTTCTCGCCAGATTCACGAGACCATCGAGTCCATCAGTCAGCTCAAGATCCAGAGGGACTTCATGCTCAGCTTTTCCAAGGACCCAAAGGGCTACATCCAGGAGTGGCTGAAGTCCCAGAGCAGGGACCTCAAGGTACAAACAGCTACTATCAGCGGTGCGAGTTTGGGTGAAGCAGGAGGTAATGTTGTACATAAAAGGCTTAAGAGAACCAAGATCATTATGTCTGGATAAAATGAACAGCATAAGTCATCCAGATGGGGGCACAGTGTATAGACCTATCAGAGCCACTCAGGTAAGCCTATGATTGGTTGTAGGTGATGACAGACGTGGTGGGGAACCCAGAGGAGGAGAGGAGAGCAGAGTTTTATCACCAGCCGTGGTCCCAAGAAGCTGTCAGCCGCTACTTCTACTGCAAGGTGAGGAGGTGGAATGTCTGCCATGTTGAAGCAGCAGAAAATGCTACACCGAGATGTTCTGTTCTCACTATATCGCTTTTCTGGTTCAAATACTCGTTTAAATGTGCATGCTCTTCACTTGCTGTGGTTATATATTCTCTTATGGCAGCTGGTGACTGTAACTCTCCCCCTCTTCTGGCCTGTCATACAAATGACACTTTTCCTCTCCATAGATCCAGCAGAGGAGACAAGAACTAGAGCAGGCGCTGGCTGTGCGCAACACGTAAAGACCTCCCCAAACAAACAGCAGCATCCAGTCCCTCTCACACACGCTCCTGTCCTGGTGTTTCCTGTAGTAACTTACTGTGACCCGTCTGCTGTCATAATTTAAGAAGAGTCTCACGGGGCCTCTGATTGGAGTCAGATTTTGTATCCCAGGGGAATCGAATAGCAGAAGTGCAAGGCAATCATCTGTTGGTATCACAGAGAACATCTCTTTTATACAAACTTCAGTAATGTTCTCTGGAGTTCCAGCAAGTTTGTATCTACATACTGCCCTATACTCCCTCTTGTAAGTCATGCTTGATCAAGACAACACATATACTACTTCATAAAGACCGTTCACGTGTCTTCATTTAGGAATTGCCCCCAAAGCACATGGTCGCCTTGTCTGTCTGTAAACTGGAGAATGTGGGACCAGTAATAATCCAATAGTAATTGAGGGGTGTGGAAATACTAGGAAGAGTGTCACAGTTTTGAGGAAGCCACAGTGTTAGCATTTAAGCCACAAGTAGTGATGTTCAACACATGCGTGTCAGTATTGTTCCAGTAGTGATGGTGCTACGAATACACGTGTAGTCAGTATTGAACCTCTTTGCATTCTGCCGATGCACAACAAGTCCCAAGCCGTATTGACACCCTTGTTCATGTTTCTTAACTAAACACACGGGTGTACAGTCTCTTTTTTGTCACTATATGGCAATGAGTTTTATATGTGCCATAAAAACAGTACATATAACATAACGTCCATCCCTAAGCAGGGGAAACCTGCCGTTGTAGACAAGTATGGACTCCTGCATTGGAGACCATGACCCAGCTGGCCATGGACCGCACAGGAAAGCAGCTGCTCAGCCTCGCACCTGGTTAACAAGAAGCTCAGTCTGAACTTTAGTCTTCTCCTTGGAGTCCAGGGCAGCAGACATGGGCTGTTCTCATTACTGCAGGGCTACAATGTCACAGCGTGCTAAAGAGTACCAGCATCTTTGGGTCGGGCTGGGGATAGTGTCAGAGTCTCATTCTCTCTGCAAACAAGACTGGTTATCTTACATGAATTAGTTTTCCCAGAGAATGTGCCTTTCTCCAGTTATACTCAACCACAGACAATACCGTCATAGAGTCTACTAGGACTGGACTGAACGTCCTGCTAATGGTCTCATTTGGCTTTAATGCTTCCTTATTGGTTCCTGGCTCTGCAAGTCCCTCGTATTGACGCTACTGTGGCATTGTTCTGATGTCATCAAGGTGCGTGCTTGCTGAATACTTGCGCTGAGTGTTGTCTGTGTGGGAGGAGGAAGTATGTGACTGTATCACCTAAAGCCTCCATAGAATACCTCAGTTTTCAGTGTTATGGGGCTTTTATTTTTGCATTTTGTTCTTTTACTTACCGATACAAGTTGTCAGATATAGAAAAAGGGAAAAGCAGAGGGAAAATCAAAGGGAAATTGGCCCGTTACTGGTATGTTTCACCAGCATCTTTGCAGTCAGATTTTTCAAAAACAAAACCTTATTGTTGCTTTTTTGGTTTAATGTCTCTTTAAGTTCTGCGTGTCTCATCCATAGTTTAGGGAGGGCAAGCTGATATATGCTGTAGTAATCAGCATCCATGAAACAATTAATGCTTTTCATGAATGAAGTCTTGCTGTGAAGTGGAATTTTGTAGAGGTATGAGAGAAATATTACAGGACAGCAAATGAATAATAGCAAAGGACTGTGACCATTGTTTTTCATAATATTGTTAAAATAATGAAGTGTCATGACTTAATCACCATATAACTTCAGCAGTGCTAAATTAAAATCACAGAAGAGACCAGTTTGGTAACTGTCAATGAATTATATTTTCTCTTTTAAATGTAAATATAAGACATGAAGTTTTTCTCATTGGTGTTATCCATAAGGCCGCTAATCATTAGTGGGGTTCATCACTATGCTTTTCAAACTTGCTAACTCTATATCAGTATCTTTCCCCAATTTGTGTACATATAAGAATTGTTGTAATCTCTTATCTGTCTATAATTAATGCCCAGTCAGCTAGTACTATAAAACAGAAGTCTGTTGCGAGATAGACTTCGACACAAACAATTTTGGCATAGCCAAATGTCAAGTTAGCATTAAGGTAATCGGATTTGTTTTTTTTTTTTCCCTGAAGAATATGTAAATGATGGTGCTGATAAGACAGCTACCACTGAGCATATGTGTGTTGTGTGACTGTTGCGTGTCTATGTCAGGGATAGGACCGTGTTTGCATTGTAAGACTTTCTAAGGAACAAAGGATGATATTTGCACAGCTGTAAACCTAGAGATACTGACAAAAATGACACGAGCAGAATTAAATGTAGCTGCAGGTTAGTTCTGCATCCATGTTCGACCACAGGTTGTACTGCATGATGACACTGATACAATACTTAAAGAGTCGACTCAGTAGGGTCCTGACGCCCGTCGTCACCGAGTCACTGCCACCAAGGCAGCATGGTGACGAGGACCGCTGTACCATTTTGGAGAAAGGGGACTTCTCAAACCACTGTCTGAGCGGTCCCATCTAACTCGTCACTCTCCAGGCGAGTCTTGAAGACAGTGGCACGTAGCTTATTGCTGAATCATTACGGGGCACACGTTTGTGAAGTTTTTTGCCTTTCACTTTATTATTATCAATATTATTATTATTATTATTTTTACTATTATAAGTGTCGGGGGAGATGCCTTGACTTTAGGCAGCATCTGTTTGGATGTTATTTCTGTCTAAATTTGCTGTTTTCATGTAATGATCTTTCACGTGAATGGTGTGTTTGTATTATAAGACTTAAGAAAATAAGTCTTGGAAAATATAAAAATCTTTGGAGGGCAAAAAAAACACTGAAACCCTCTGCCAATACTGGACAAAGGATTCTAAGCCTATGCATGCCGAATGGACGTGTTTTTATATTAAAAAAAAAAAAAAATTGAGCAAGCACTCGATCAGGAAGTTGAGAGGAGGAAAAATTCTTGTCGAACTTCCTTTGTGATAAACAGGCCTTTGGAATGGTATTTTTTTACTGCAACTTGTGAGCAGGTGGTAATTGCACTGGGCTATGCAGAGACATTCCAAGGAAACTCCTTAATTTCTCCATTGTCAGTCTACGCAACACCGTTGTACTATTTTCATTCTGCAAAGGGATCAGTGGGTGCCTGCAACGCACCTATGTATGTTACAAGGAGTCTTGTAGGCCAAAATTTTGGAGACAATCACTGTCTGGCAGCCAGAGAGCACCTTCTCTGCAATCTACAAGACACTGTGAAGTCACCATCTGGGAACCCCGATCTCAGCCTTGCCAACCAATATCAGTGCTGCGGCTCCTTGCTGGTTCTGAACTAAGCACAGCCCCAAACACTGTGTCACCATCCTCCCTGCTTACCATGGGCCACTTCCTTTGCATGCATCTTTCTGGGGGGCCCATGGACATGTCAAACGGAGCATCCGACTCCCTCCTTGTTCTGGAGGTCTGTACAATAATAAGACACAGCTGAGGCTTCTCTGAGACAGCCTGGATGTAAATAAAAAGAGCATTTGCCAAAGTTTGTCCCTGTTAGGGAGCTGTGCTGGTTTGTTCCTGTGTCCTATTGAGTAAAGCATGTGTGTTTAAGGTCAGTGTGGACTTACTCAGATCAAAACAGCCTATGTATTATACATTGGCTTTTACCTAGAAGGGCTTCTTCAGCCATAGTCCTGTACTTTAATGTTGTCGTCAGGATTTTCGTTCCAACAAGCCACCGAATTGTCTGATTCTACTAAAGGTTCACGTTACCAATTAATTATTCTCCTTGGTGGTCACTGTGTTAGTGGTCTGTGGAGAGCTGGAGAACCCACCACACAGCAGCTTCCTAGGACCAGCTCTAAGAAGGCCTAGTTTAAAATGTACATATATATACTACTGCTGAGCAATTCAAGTTCTCAAGGATCACAGCTTTGCATGTTAAGGTTACCCGTTTTTACCTGATAAACAGTGCAAGCTGACTCTTGATGATCAGGAATTGTCATTGCATTATTTTTATATACACACACACATACACCATTGTAAGACTGACCCATGCATCATCGTGATGGGTAAACTATTTCAGCTGCTTCGAAAAATACATGCTTTACAAACAAACCAAAAGTTTGGCCTACCCTTTGATGAGAATTGACATGTTTTTGTGTTTTCGCCTGTTGCTGCCACTTTGAACCTCTGTCGCCCAAAGTTGAATCACTGTCTCCTTTCTGAATTTTTTACTGGCCTCTGAAGGATGTCTTTGAAGAGATGTATTAAAAATGGAAATTTGATGTCAATGTATGCGATAGTATTTTTATTTCACGTTAGATGTACTTCATACACTTAACGTGGCCCTTTGGTTGGCATCCGCTCACTTCAGCAGATTGTATGTTCCATTTGCATCCATACTCTGCTCGTGTGGAGTTTGATTAGATGGCCTGTTCTCCTCTGAAGAATGTGATTCTTGTGATGGATTAGCATCACATTCAAGATGTCCACGGTGTCCTTACCTCAGGTAGTCTGAAGGCTGACCCTACCCTGGAAGGTCGATGAACAGATGGATATGTATTACACACCGTCACACAAAGGACTATGGAGAAAGGAGGGCAAAATACTTCACAAAGCCCTTCGTTTTGTTATTTTTTAAGAAAATATAGAACTCACAATTGTATATGTTCTAGAACTCTATATTGTATTTAAAATGTATTTACTAGTTCTATATTTATAGTTATACTGTAGTGTAGGATGTGCAGGGGGTGGGTTGCTAAACCAGCTAAATACTAGCCACCATGATTCCACATGTTGTGTGAAGAGGAAATGTGTTGTGTCAAAATCTAGCAGCACACAAATGATAAATTGTTATATGTAAGGTGCTGTCTGCAATGAAGTAAACCAAGAAAAAGCAAAAACAGTCCATAACAATCACGTAAAAGCAAGGTAAAACATTTAAATGTTCGAAAATTACCTACAGCAGGGGTACTCAAATGTAATGCACAATTGCTAAAATGGTATGGTACAAAAGGTGTACAAGGGCAATGACAAACTAGAAAACCAAATGGAAAAGCCCCAAAATGGAATCGTCAGTGAAACATGAACATATAAAATTCATCATCTGTTAATTATACCCAGAAATCAATGTAAAACCAGCGTTAATGAAAGGGGAATTACATGGTTCGTTCAATACTCTCATCATAATACTCCAAAATTACTCTGCTGCCCAAATTTACCCCATCACTCCGACACTGAAATGTCAGGACTCTCCCTTCCACCTCATTCCCCAAGGAAATCAGGCTAAGAAAGCTCACCACAGGAACCCAGACGTACCAGAAGGCTTCAGAGTAGAACCGTAAGGGGCAGCATTTGTAGGAAGCAGAGCCATATGCACCATCGGGGCCAGAACACTGAGGCAGCATTGTTCCCTACAACCCGTACATCACTTCCTGTGGAATGGAATCCTAAACAAATCCCTGCAGCCATGAGTAGAGAGATGCTTTCTCTGGCTTGGAAAGCAGACAGAAGCTCTCCACTGGGCAGCAATATCACCAGTGTGGTGCTTTCTCAGGTGTACCTTCCATGTAAATTCAACTCGCATACAGTATTTATTAAGAAAGTTCCTATAACTCACATTTTCACATACAGATACAGATAAACCTTTTACATTCAACATTTAATATTTAAAAAGTCTTTAGCATAGCTGAAAATAAATTCCTGCACATTGCTTGTTTCGGTCCCTGATTGTACTAATTTTTAATTGTATACAACTCGGCTGACACAAGCCAATGTAACTGTTAAAATCGTTTGGGTTTCTGGCACATAGGATAATATACAAATGAATGAACCCAGCTGTATTTACTCTTCATATACTCTTAGCAATGAGTAGCGTTAGCCAAAAAGCATTTGTTCTTCACGCTCAGTGAGGCAACAGCAGCACAAAGGACTTTTCACACTGACCTACAAGCTGCCCAATGACAGCAGTCAGCATGAATACATTCAGTCACTCTCCTTCAGACGCTTTCGTCTTTCAGAAGATTCCTGGCCACATATACACAAGGCATGGAAGAAGCGCATAGGAAAAAAAATCTAATTAGCATGTAATGCAATGCCTTTCAAAAAAGAGACACTTGCAAAATAAGTTTGTAATTTTTCTTCCTATACTGAGGTTCTGAGAGACAGAAGCTGGGCAGTGCTTCTAGACCTTTTAAGTTTTTTGTGATTTCCTCATGGAAATTCCCTCAATCATATATAGATATGAAACATTCCTAATATGACAGGGTAAAAGACTCCTGAGTTCTACAGGAGCAGTAACACCTGGCCAATGTGTAGGCTAACTGCTGTTAGCCTTGTTTATCCAAGAGTACCACAACCAGGTCAGTATAAAAAGGGCCTGTGTATCTAGATTCATGGCTGCTAGGTGCTGTTAGCTTGCTCTTGCTCAAAGAGAGCCATAGCCAAGTGCGAGCGGGACGCAAGTCCCTCTAGGTTGCTCAGTACACAGCGCTGGTAGATGTCCTCACTGAAGCGAGGGTTGCAGGGCTGCCGCACGTACTTCTGGACTAATGCTGGCTCCACGGCCCGGAACACATGCAGGCCAGAGTAGCGGATAAAGATCTCATAGACATCCATGCTTTCTAGGAGCTCATCATTGTCCAGGATATCGGTGGCCATCTTGGTGCGAGCAGCCATGTAGTCCGCGTTGTAGAAGCAGGTTTCATCAAAGACATGCCGGTCAAAATGGCCATTACGCAGAGGCTCAGAGCTGAAGGGGGAGCTTCCGGTGGAGGGCTGCTGCTCACGATACACAATGGCTGGATTATATTCCTGGAAGTGAATGGGGAAGAAGACCTGCCAATTATTTATGGCATTCATACGGCAACGGTTGAGGAAGTCACCGTTCACCTCAGTCCAGACGTTTGCCATGAAAAACAGAGTGTCCACTGGGTGTTTCTTGGAAATGATGTCCATGAGCTTGACCTGCGAAGGCACCACAGTTTTTACACTGATCCATGGGATCTTCACATCGCTGTACCGCTTTTCAACCTCTCCAATCATGGACTTGACCCCAGCGAAGACGTCTTCTTCGTTGACCCTCTGAGCATCAAAGGGGTCATAGATGAGAAGGAAGGTGAGAAGAACATTGTCATGGGTGTCCAAGGCATTCATTGCGTACATATCCAGAAAGTTCCCCACATAATCCTGGTTATTAGCGGTGATTGGCAGGATGACTTGAACTCGAGTAGCTTCTGTAACGTATGGCATGGGGATGATTTCTATGGAGCTGAGGGGACGGAGAAGGCCCACACGCTTTGTGATGACCTGGCTGTGGCCTTTCTGGGTGAAAGCCTCCAGGGCCAGGTCCAGGGTGTACTCCATGCCACGTGTGGGGTCGAAGCGGCGGTAGCCGTTCAGCAGACGGCGCTTGCGGAAGCGAAGCTGGGGCTGGTAGCGCTCGTTCAGGCGCTCCACCGCTGTCTCCAGCACGATACTGACGTCGGCCTTATCCGCGCCCTGCAGCTGACACTTAGGGGCGCCGTCAGTGCACGAGTAAATGTGCTCCTCCGTGAAGTACTCCCAGCTGATGACTTCAAAACGCGTCTTAGGCTGGAACGGGGGATTGATGCCGATTGGCCAGGTGGCTCCAGCTTTCCCCTCGGGTGTCAGTTCAGTTACATTACTGATCTGGACCTGATCAACGAAAACAGACAGTTCGAATGAGATGTTAGGGAATGAGGAATCTCAGGAGTCGAAAACAACTGAAGCCTCAACAGTAACCATTTTAAAAACTTTATCCAAATCCCAGAACACACTGTGTAGAAATGTTTATTAGTTCACCTTGTTGTTTTAGACCCGTAATACATTATAATTTATAAAAGTCAAGTCCAGCGAGACTTTATTGTCATGCCATCCATACACTAGTAGATAGTGGTACAAGATGTAGTTCCCCCAGGAGCACAGTGCAACATAAGACACAGGTGACTGAATGTACACAATTACAGAGGTAACACACATAGTATATACATGAATAAAGTTTGGTTTGTGAAAAAAATATCTGTGCATAAAAAATAACTGTATATGAAACATTAAGTTTGACTTTCCAGAACTGTGATGGCTTATTAAAAAGCGAAACCGTGTGACTAGAGAGAAAAATGCTAATTCTAATGGATGCTGATTAAAAAAATAGACAAAAGCTTGACAGTGTTCCCTAAAACTATGACAAACGTCATTATGCTTATCAGCGCCAGCAAGCTTGGCAAGCACTGGCAGCACAAGTGTAGCCAGTTACTGATATCAGTAATATTACACAAAATTATATTGGTGTTGGTCAACGCAATTGGACGTGGGGATTTAGATCCGAACGAGAAGTCAGGTTCATACAGGTGCCAAAGGGAATATCACGATGAGCGGACACTCATTTTAGGCTGTAAAGTAAAAGGAAAGATGTAAACATGTAAACAGCACTGACCTGTAGCTGTTGAATCTGCAAGTATGTCTGTTCCAACTCGATTTGACTGAAATGCTTGTGCAAGCGGTACATGAGGTCCGGCTCTGAGACTGGATGGACCGTGATGGCATTCTTAAACTGCGCGCTGTCCTCACGCTCTGGGTCCGCGTTCTTCCCCAGCTCAAAGTAGTAGTAACGCATTTCCTGGAGGCACACAAGGACAGCATGATGTGGGCCGTAATGCTCTCACACAAGGAGTGCGATGCTGTCAGAGAGAAAGCCAGCAAGACGTATAGCGGGTCGTTGTAGTGAGACTATAATGGGGTATTATGGATGTATGAAGATACACAGACACTTCTAAGGGTCCTCAGTCCAGATCAGGCCAGCGTCATTAGCTTAAAAGAGCAAAGGCCGGCTCCACCCCCACCATGTAGAGTTGAGCAATGGTAAACCATTTTATATACAACATTCATACAGGCCAATGCCCCTTTAACAGATATGACGTAACTGGTCTGGTGATCTATACAGAATATATGAGTCATCTGACTGAGATCAAAGAGGTGACTGCAAGCATCATTTTATGCAAAGTACAGGAAAAACACACTTGCCGATTCACTGAAGCAATTAATTACAAAACTGCAGGTACCATTTTCAGCATTTCCCACAAGTCCTAAATTCCTTAGAAGCAGTGAAAATTAAAATGATCTTTTGTTTGCAGCAACACAGAGGAAAGAAAAAAACAAAATGTGAATAAACTCAGACGACAATCCAGTTTAGAGGTCCATCTAACATTAGGAAAAGACTCGAACAGCAAATAATCCCTCAGGCTGAGACATTTTAATATTGATTACCTGATGCTCTTCCACGCAGTTCAGACCCAAGTAGTCGATGATGCAGCGGCCGAGCCACTCATCAGGCCTGACGCTCAGTATGTCATTGCGGCAGGTGTCCAGGTGGGGCTGCAGGCGGGCCAGCAAGCTGCGGGACAGCAGGTAGCCATAGCCACCGTGGCAGTAACGGGCCCGCTCCTCGCCGCCGATGAACTCCTCCGGCCGGCCCATGTAGAGGTCCTGGCCGGCACTCAGATGACCCGTCAACTCCGCCAGGCGCTCAGCATGCGTGTATGTGTCGTCCTGCGCCAGGTAGAACCAGTCGTAGTCAGTGCCATAGTGCTGGTGCAGGTGCCGAATCGTCTCGTACATGAGCCAGACGGGCCGGTCGTCGCCGTGGGCAACCACAGCCATGCCGTGTGGCAGCTTGGTGCTGCGCAGGCCGGTGAAGAAAAAGGTACGGTGGGCGTGATGGGCCACGGTGCGGTTCACGGCCACCGCCAGCGTATTGAGGGTGGCGCGGGAACTCAACACGCCCACCAGGAGGCGCTCTCGGATTCCCAGCTCTGTGTGAATGTAACGGGTCCTAAATGAGAGAGAAGTTAAAGCTATTAATTCTATAAAAGAACACATTGACACAGAACTACATGGAATACTCTATATATGTATAGCTAAAAATGTTTGTGGCTCATCACACAGCAGAAGACAGCACTGAAATTTTAACAGTTCAGCAATTTCATCACACACTACCAGAGGGAAAACATACTTCTGTTATCAGTGCTTATCTTATTCGCAGCTAAGGAGCAACTAAATTATAAGTCAGGCTAATGCATAACAACAGGACAGAGACGTCCAATTCATCATGTTCAAAAAATGACACAGTAGAGAGGACTGCACAGGTCCCTCTCCTGCATTAAGGTTTGGATAAAATGATGTGCAACAAGCACAAAGATGTCAACAGTAACGGAGGCCAACTGAGGCTCAGTCTATAGAACCTTGGTTTTTAGAACACTGCACAACCCCAAGGTACAAGAAACAAGGAAGGTACAAGGAACAAGAAAGTTCTGTGAACAGCATTTCTGCATTTCCTGGCACATGCCTCTTGCTCAACAGTGATTACTTCAGAGAGGCTCGAGCACTTCCATGATAAAATGATATCTTCCATATCATAGCATCGCATCAACGTGGTCTAGTTTGTTTAAAGCAAGTAAACATTAGAAAACCCTACAAGATGACACACCAAACAAGTACGAGATAAAACCTATATACACATTGAGTTATAGTTCAATATGAATAACTGCCATTTTTATTTGGATAAGAAATAATATATTTACATATTAATATGCAAAATATGGCACTGACTTATTTTTTAAAAAATTATAATATACCTTCTATCTATAAGGTTAACCTTGAAAAAGGATTTCAAGAATAAATGGTAGATTATTGAAAGAAAATATGAACTGGACATTAGCAATGGAGAAATACATGGATTCTCAGAAATATCTCGGAAATGCCGCGTGAAACATTTAAGAGGCTGGCTGGGACTGACCAAAGCTGACGGAGCAACAACAGACCACAAGTGAAGATAAGAGATAGGGAGTGAAGCTATCGGTGAGGCAGTGACACAGTCGGGTTTCATGAAGGCACATGGGCATAAAGCACAGGGATCAGTAACTAAGAGCTATGGCCGCGTAGGACACTTAGCATCCGAAGTATGCGAATGTACAGGTTCAGGCGGAAGCCCTGCTCCCTGCCATTTCTCTACACTTTCACATTTTCTTTCCCCTGTCCACAACCCTTTGCCAGTGAGTTTACAGCAATGTTTCTCAACCCAGTTCTCAAGGACCCCCAGACAGTCCACATTTTTGCTCCCTCCCAGCTCCCAGTACACCTGAATCAAACAGTTAAGAATGAACCAAACAATCAAGAACACTGAAGAACAGCTGGGAGGGAGCAAAAATATAGACTGTCTTGGGGTCCCCAAGAACTGAGTTGAGAAACACTGGTTCACAGTAACTGCTAACAGTCTTCAGTGTTAAAAGTCAATATATAGTACTATTTAGGATCCAGCTCCCCCCAATGACCCTGACAAGGATACACTGTTGGGAGACAGAAAGATAATATGGCTTATCAGATGTAATATAATCACATATGATATTAAAAATTGATAAGTTCACTTCAAAAGCTCTGCCCCCACACTCACCTGAGCACTTTCCTATGTGGCTTGCTAGGGTCCCTCTGATATGTGATGATGCGAGGTTGGAAATCCTCATTAGCCAAATCTTTGTGGTTGTTCTGGGGGTCACCTTTCGGTCTCCCTGGGACAAGCCCCCCATTACCCAGCTCATTGTTACAAGGTTTCTCGGATTCCTCCTGGCTCCAGGACACCATAAGCAGACTGAGGCTGCAGCCCAGAGAAAGCCCTAGAATGAGGGGAAAGGCCGGCCGAAAGAGGGCAAGCAGGGAGTAGACGCGCATGGCACCGGGTGACTGCTGCCTTTAGGGGAAGAAATGGGGAGGCTGCTCCTGGGTTGGTCAAAAAATCAGGGGAGAACTCGTGACAAAAGCCGCAATCAACTATGCACTGGTTATAAGGCCCAGTCTCATTGCTGCTGTCTGATCAGTAGGTATCATTTTTCTAGATGGATGTGGGTATTTGGCAAGGATGCTGGTACTTTATTTCCTCTGGAGGCAGTTACACAGAGATTCAGATTTGAGTTCAAGAAAGAAAAAAAAAGTCCATCCAGCAAGTGTAACGATAATTCAGTCCGTCTTCCATAAGATGTCAACATGTATCATGGTTGCGCTAAGTCTTGTCTTCGATCAATGGTCTATCATTAATATTATATATTATCCTTAAAGTTATTTTAAGCATGCATGTATAAACATAAATCCTAATACATGTATAATAATAAATTATAATACCACTTACTGTTCAGTATCTACAAGATACCGCTCATTTCTTCATTATCATACTATAATAAGAGCACTTAAACGACAATGATTTCCGAAAAAGAGCAGCTGCACCCGCAATATAACTGCCCTCATGCTAACTCATTAGTGCCTAACACTGGCTTAATGCATCTGTTAAGAGTCAATAACAGGATGCCTCCAAGTGTTAACCTCACTTTAACACGTCTGAAGTAAAACAAGGAACTTTCACATGAGCAGGAAACAAACGCCTCATCCGCATGTTCGCGGAGAACTCATATCCTGCACTGTCACAATGAGACCTACCAAGCGGACTAATATACACATGTATATATATTTTTTTAATACAGTCCAGTACTTAAATTTGTAGTTTAAGAGCTACATCTTGTTCGACTGTTTTGAGAAAAGAATCGACTGACTGTCATCGAAAGCGATCATAGAGAATCTTAATTGCAGTCTGCTCTTCGAAATCGACCAGTTTTCAAAATAAAAATAGATGTATTCCATTTGGATGATGAAGATGATGATGATGATGATGATGATGATGATGATAAACGTTTGCCTGTTTGAAGAAACGCATTCACATATCTTCCTCCTTCTCAACAAGGAAGAGAAGAAATAATGAAAATCATGTCCTTGTCTTTTCAGAAAGGCGGGTCCTCCCTGCGGCCCCCCGTACGTCCCGATCTGTGATGCCCGGCTCCCGACACCGAAGTGCCTCTTCGCTATCACTTGGAGAGGGGATGATACTTTTTCCACCTTCAGCGTCCACGAAGAAAGAAACCATTCAGTTCGCCAGCGATTTCTGAACTGTGTGTGCGTAGCCGCGGCCCCGGAGGAAACAGAGCTCGCAAATCTCTAGTTCCGCTAAAACGGTCCTAGTCACCTTGGTGCACGTGTTCGAAGTAACAATTCATTTATTTGATCTTCTTTCATGAGTATACAATATGCTGACGGACAGGCCTAAATATACAGTGGCGCTGGATATATCACAGGTTTCTATGCATGACTGTGTGTTGTAATAGCTTCGAAATCTACACTTCTCAATAAACAATCTCCAGTAAATAATTCAACTGGTTTCAAATGGGTTTTTGGATAGCTATACTGGTGTACTGACTGAAGCTGGGAACAGTAGATCAACAGCTGCTTATGCTGATGCGTTTTCCCAGGCGTTATGATGCAGGTCTGCCAGTTTGAATGTCCATTTTAGGTCAGGATTAAGTCAAACGTCATTACTTTGTTATGGTGGTGGCTGTCAAATCACTTTTGCAGTATTGCAGTAAAAAAAAGTACAATCACCTGCCAGTTGTTTTTACTCTTTACTCTAAATAAATTAAAACTTTTCAAGGTATCTCCCTACTTCCTAATATCACCCTACTTCAAATAGACGTAGGATAGATGTACTATAGGCTACCATATATTACAGCTTGAACTTTCTATACATATATAATTATCTTTATTGGTTATTCACGATAAATACACATAACTTTACATATTTTTCTGTTCAGCCAGATTAATATGTACTTGAATATGATTTGTACTTGATATGTACCTCAATTGCATGAATGCAAACGCAATGTTGAGAGTCTGAATTTTCTCATCCGAGTACAGCTGAACTACCACTCAGCTATGCTAATTACCGCAGATAGCACAAGTATCAGTTATTCATTTGATGTTCTATATAGCATTTTATCACTTTTTTTGTCAGTGACACACTGCCAATTGAAAGGAACAAGTTTAAATGAACTACTTTGCAGCTTCCAGAAAAATCTGACGAAAAGTTACATTGATCGATTCCACTTATCCAATGCAAGGTTTTAGGCTGCAAAATGTCTTCATATTAATAATATTAATAATAAAATTTGAAGTTATCTGGATATAGGTCATAAGGAAATAAGAAAGAAACACTGCAAATGAGAAGGCCAATTCTCCAGTTGTCATTTAGTAATGTAGAGCTCTTTACAATACTAGGAAACTTGTTCTTATCTAAACGGTAGCCTGCCCAGTTTCCATGTGTAAGCCCATGGTCAGTGCTCTTTAATCACTGGGCTGCTAAAAATAGCTGCCTTCTGGTTTACTTTATATGTGCCTCATAAGATTATGTTCAATCACATCAACCCTCAGTCAGCAAATGTGGATCAAGGTTATTTAAGATATTCACTGCTTATGTGCTTACACTGTAGAACCTGGAATAGCGTGATTATCTACAGAACTTTCTTTAAATCAGCAATGAGTTGTAGGTGAGACGTTGCTGGTGCATTGCACAACTTCAGCTTATCCAAACTGTTTCATCACAGTGACAGCCTGTAATATATGGGTCGGATGACACGGATTGATTATTAAAATTGTGATTAATATTCACGTGCCCTGGCGCAGTGTCTATAGAAGGAAAGTTCCTGGTTGTGCGTCAATGTGAGACAGCAGACCACGGAGAATATGAAAAATCGTGGATCGGGTGAAAGTTGCCGCGGTGCCATGAATACGTGCACACTGTCAGGAAGATTAAATGTTTTTCCAGTCTTCCAAGTCGTAAAGAAGGACAACTTGTGAGCTGTTTTCCCTACCACGAGAGGAGAAGAGGTGGAGCCGCTTCCCAGCAGTCAGTGACCAAATAAGGCTGGCCTTTGCATCGGCCGGTAAGTGGGGATCGGGACGACACACGTGGGACAGTCCGCTGGCTCTGTCCGCTGAAGGTAGGATCCCCATGCTTATCAGCAGCACACGTGTTACATTGTCGCCGGTAATGATGTACCGTTCGGGCCGTGATCAGCAGCTCACGTGTGGCACTGTCGCCGGTAACGGTGTCTCGGTCGGGGTAATGGGGTCCCGCTCGCCCATGCTAGCCTCGTTAGCCGGCACGGAGCAGCTGTCTGGCCGAGGCCACCCCTCCGTCGCTCACTCAGCCGGCCGGAGCCGGTAGCTGCTTTCGCTTCGCCTGGGTTAAAAAGCGTCACGCTACCTGGCTGAGAATACCGATCAAGGTGTGCGGGGCCTAAATGGCCACTCTCGCTCGGTGTGGTTAACGAGGCAAACCCTGGTTATACTAAACGATCAGCGGCGTCTTTAAGGCCGCCGGCACGGAGGGATGAGCCATTATTGCCTTTGGTGGCTTTGTGACGGCCCCATTAGTCTCTGGCCCCTCGGAAGTACGATTAAGCACAGTGTTAACCTGTCGCAGGGCGGTTTGACAAAGATCCTAAGATTTGGCTAATTCAGGATCGCTACTGACGGAAGGGGAACTGCATTGACGGTAATGCGGGGGGTGGCGATGAAGGTGATTATGATGATGATGATGATGATGGTCATGATGATGAAGCAGCTGTATCCCCTTTCAGGACAGTTCACATCTTGTCTAGTTTACTAAAGCAGTTTCTGGGATGCACATCAATATTTGTTCCAGTATTTTTGTGGCAAAGCTCTGCAGCTCATTAAAGTGAATTTTAAAACCCAGGGGGAATTATGGACACCTTAATCAGTCCAACTAATTTATTTGCTATGCTTATGATGATAAAGTTTTCAGGTTTGCTGAAATACTGGAATAAATATATATGCATAGCAACAAAAATGCTTTTAAAAAGTGCACTCCAATACAGAATATGGTATTTATAGGCCTATTTATACAGTATGAAAGCATGCCGAGGTGAGATTTGCACCATGTTTCCAACATGGATGACTAAGCACCATGCAGGTAAGCTGACAGGAGGAAAGTGTAAAAACTGGCCCAAAACACTTCAGATTCAACTCACCATTTCTCTGTCCAAAAATGTCACTTTAAATATTTTCTTAAGAAAAATAAAGGAGATTTCATACTCTTTTACCAACCTATTCCTTGTCATTATTTCTTTCAAAAACTGCACTTAAATTCCATCCATCAATCCATTTGCTATAATCGCTTGTCCTTTGCGGGGTATCAGGGCTCTGGAGCCTATATGGAAATCTGCGGACGCAAGGCAGGGAATAACCCAAGATGGGTTGCCAACCCTTCATCCACATAAATTATCCACTCAAATGCAATGATTTCCAGCATTCTCCAGCTAAAGTATTGGTGTACTTCACCCTCATTTCGCTTCTCATAGAAGTCAACAATGTGCCCCACTAAATTAAAGCTTGAAAAACAAAGTTGGTAGCAAAATTTCTACAACGGAAATGAAAGTGAGGTCTCCAATCATCAGATCAGGAGGTAGCCCAGTAGCGATATCGCAAAAAATGTTAAAGATAAGGACTTGCAATTTTGTATCTTTATTTGGTATCAGAATGAAACATTATATCGAACCTGAGCCAATTTTCAGTTGTCCCCAGTCAGTAAGTAGTTAAAGTAGGTGACTTTTCGGTATGTGTGCTTCAGTATTATAGCTGCTTCAGCTTAGTTTGGCTCCATTGGTTTGGGTGCATGAAGCTGAGAGGGTCCTGGCCTGTTCCTCTCCCTCAGGTCGTGTTCTTCCTGGAGCATCATCCCGGCACGTGTAGCCATGCCATCTGACCTGGCAAAGAAGAAAGCAGCGAAGAAGAAGGAGGCGGCCAAGGCGCGCCAGCGGGCCAAGAAGCTGGACGAGGCAGGCAAGGCAGGGGACAAGCCGGAGAGCCCTGTGGACGGGGTGGAGCTAAATGGTGAGGCAGGGGCAAAGACGGTGTCAACAAAGGGCGTCAGTCAGTTTTTGCAGTTATTTTTATTAGTGTGGCATGGTGTGCAGCATTTCCCATAATCAGAAGCTTATAAGTTCATAGCCCATGGTTGACAGAGATTTTACCGTTGGGCCCTTGAGCAAGGCTCGTAACCTCAATTGCTCCAGGGACCTACCGACCCTTATTTCTGAATTGCATATTGCTTTGGATCAAAGTATTTGCTAAATACATGTTAGTATGTTTTCTCCTGCTGCACAAATGCAGTTCGGTACACTGGTGATGCTGAGTTCCCTGTAGCAAGTGATGTGTGAGTGTGAGTGTGTGTCCTGTGGATGGACTGGCATACTTGTGCCCTCAGCTGCCTAGGATAGACCTCCGTTTCAGTCTCACTCTAAGAGCTCAGAAGATTAATGCATAGTTTAAGTGATCCATGTAAATAATTGCACCTGACTGTTTTCCTCTGGAATTCCTTTCAGTAGCTGACCTGGGTTCACTGATGATTCCGCTGTCAACGTATAGCTCACCTTTAAAGTGTGAAACTAACGGAGTGTATCGGAATTTAGCCAGATACGATGTATGTTTTGAACACCACTGCCTTTCCGTTTGCTCGTCTGCCTACTTTGTGCCTGGCAGCATTCATATTTGGCTGTGGTGACACCAGTTTTGCAAAATGCACTTGAGGTTGGAATTAATGTTTAAGTTAATCTGGCTTCTTCTATTTTGGTGCTAGCTGAAAAAAAGCCTGTTATCTGAAGAGGACAGGTGGCACCGAGCTGAGATTTCTCATCCCCTCCTTGTGTTTAAGAAACTGATCACATGCTGTAGTTGAGGGTGCATACACCAGTCAGCCAGAAAATTAAAACCACTGACAGGTGAAGTGAATAACATTGATTATCTCTTTACAATGGTGCCATGTACATGAACAGTCCGTTCTTGAAAGCAGATAAAATGGGCAAATATAAGGATCTGGGTGAATTTTCCATATTGTGATGGCTAGTTGAGTCAGAGCATCTCCAAAATGGCAGGTCTTGTGGGGTGTTCCTGGTATGCAGCGGTCAGTACATACCGAAAGTGGTTCAAGGTAGGCCAACCAGTGAACCGGCGACAGGGTTATGAATGCCCAAGACTCATGATGTGGAGAGCAAAGGCTAGCTCATCTGGTCTGATCCCACAGGAGAGCTACTATAGCACACATCGCTGAAAAAGTTAATGCTGACGCTGTGATAGAAAGGTGTCAGAACATACAGTGCATCACAGCTTGCCGCATATGGAGCTGAGTAGCAGCAAATCAGTCAGAGTGCCCATGCTGACCCCTGTCCACCACCTAAAGCACCTACAATGGGCACCTGACTGTTAGAACTGGATCATGGAGCAATGGAAGAAGGTGGCCTGGTCTGATGAGTCACGTTTTCTGTTGCATCATGTGGGCAGCCAGGTGTGTGCATGTCATTTACCGGGGTAGGAGGTGGCACCAGGATGCACTATGGGAAGAAGGCAGGATAATGCATTCTGCCACACTGTAAAAAATGTTCAGCAATGGTTTGAGGAACTTGAAAAAGAGTTCAAGGTGTTGACCTCCGAATTTCCCAGATCTCAGTCCGATTGAGCATGTATGGGATCTGCTGGACAAACAAGTCCGATCCATGGAGGCCCCACATGGCAATTTACTGCACTTAAAGGATCTGCTGCTAATGTCTTGGTGTCAGATACCACAGGACACCTTCAGAGGTCTTGTGGAGTCCGTGTCTCAATGGGTCAGAGCAGTTTTGGTGACATGAGGGGGACCTACACAATATCAGGCAGGTGGTTTTAATGTTATGGCTGATCAGTATATAGGGATTTTGAAATAACCGTGACATTTTTTCTACATATTCTGTCACTTTTTAAACCGCAAACATAACCATCATTTAAGTGTTTTTTTGTTCCCTAACTGGACGTGTTTATTTCCTGTCTATGGGTTGGTAACTCATTTGAAACCAGAAATTGGCGTGCTCAAATCTCTCTTCTGACCCAGTTTAACATTACTGTTTCTGTCAAGTGTCAAATGAAAGCTGTCCCTGCAAAACAGGAAAATCGCCTCATATGTTGACATTTATCTTAGCTGTCTCAAAGACATTTACCAATTCAGAGTTAATTTATAGTCGGTTTGTGGGTAAGACCGCAGTTCTTTTGAATGGCAGATTCTTAATCACTGTTGCTTAATCTAAGCTTTAAGGGAGCTTCTCATATCTGGCTGTCTTTCACAGACGATTTCAGAATTACACTTCGTTAATTAGATCAGACTCAGGGCATTCTTTCCTACTTGGGAAAGCATAATCCCAGTGATGTGTCAGTGTGCTGTAATGCTTCTAATTTATCTCTAATCTCGTTAAGTGGAGATAGTGAACCTAATATTGCATCATGTACATTTCAAAATGTTTTTTCTTTTGTTGAACTGCTTTCTTTTCTAACCGAGATACTGGTTAATACTGGTCAAGGAAGTACAAAAAATAACCCCTATACAATGCTTGTAAAGTAATGGGGAAAATAATACTTTATTCAGCAGTTGTACAGGTACATAGGAAACCTGTAGTTTTTACATCTCTTATTCTCCTGTGAGACACACGCACATGGGTGTGAGCAAAGCTCAGGGTCAGCTTAACTGTGTCCTGTCTTCCTGTTTTTACGTTACCTGTTATGGGATTGTTTTTGTCTGTTTCATTCAGGGATCTTTCATTCAGGGATGACACCAGGCCTTTTCCAGGTTGGCCAATGGGTTTGTGGGGCAGGTAAACTTGTTTTCTGGGGCGGGGGCAAAAGTCCAGGCCCAGTTTTCAATCCCAGTCTAGCCCTTGTTTCATTAAAACAATTCCTGTATATCCAAATTAAGAAATAATGGCTTATTTGCACAATTAATCTGGAATGTTTCATCTCATATCTCCCATTTGATTCTCCTTCTCTCTGTACACACATGGCTCACCATTTTTCCAGCACCTCTGCAGCATTTTGGGAGGGCGTTAAAGGCCTCGCTCAAGGGCCCAATGGAAATTTTGGCCAGACCAGGGATCAGAGCAGTAACCTACTGACGCAGGCACAGAGTCCCACTCTGATGAGACACACACCACCCCCCTGCCATGTTGAATTACCCTGAGTGTTTTTCAGGATTAGGCCGTGTACTGTCAGCTCATTTGAACGGCACTGAGGACTTCCATGTGTTTTTGTGGACACCATGGCCCTGACAACCCGCCTACCCTCCTCTGCAGGCGTGGCTGGCCTGACACAAGAGCTGGACGAGTTCGAGCTGAGGAAGACGGAGGCGCGGGCTGTGACGGGCGTGCTGGCCTCGCACCCCAACAGCACGGACGTGCACATCAGCAGCTTGGCCCTCACCTTCCACGGCCAGGAGCTGCTCAGCGACACCAGCCTTGAGCTCAACTCAGGCCGCCGGTACGGCCTCATCGGCCTCAACGGCACAGGTGACATACATCATTTCCCGGGAGACAGAGGAAAGGGCCAGCTGCCATTAGGGGCATCGCTAACATGATCACCCCTGTGACTGTCCTGTGGTTTGCCTGAGAGGCATGGTATTGGGAATTCTGTGAGGTGATGCATTTGGAAAAGCCACCAGATATCACAGTTATAGCTGATGACACTATAATACATAATAATATGTATTAAAAATGTATTAAAAACCACTTGTGCCAGAAAGCCACTGGTCTGTTAATACACAGGTCTGCCATGTTTTTGTATCATTGCTGCCCACAATAATTAAATGTAAACCACAAAATTTTGTTTTTAATTTGTTGTTGTCAGCTAAGTCAGTATTACTGCCTGCTGTTTTAATGTGATTTAATGCGGCCACCATCCGTGTTAAGGATAAAACATTATTTTGTGTGTGTTTGTGTGTATGTTGTAACAAACTGATTAAATAATGAACATGGCAGTTAATGTTAAGATGATGAGCATTTAGAGAAAGGGGCACCTTTACGGAATTGAGAGGCTTCATCCAAAGTGCCGTCTCCTGGCAGGGAAGTCCATGCTGCTGTCGGCCATCAGCCACCGTGAGCTGCCCGTCCCTGAGCACATAGACATCTTCCACCTGACGCGCGAGATGCCTCCCAGCCAGAAGACGGCACTACAGTGTGTCATGGAGGTGGACCAGGAGAGGATCCTGTTGGAGAAGGAGGCCGAGCGCCTGGCCCACGAGGACTGTGAGTGTCCACTTGTCGTCCCAGCTCTTGGGAAGAGATTGGCTCAGGATGAGGTGTCTGACAAAGATATACGATCTCATAGCTTAGGGATATTCAAATTACGGTCCTCAAAGTCCAAGCACTGCTGATTTTGCAGCCTTCCTTTACCTGTGAGCCAGGTGTCAAGCCTCACTGGCCAATCACAATCACTAATTATTAAAATAACTTCCTGGGAGAACTGAAAATATGGCCTGGATTTGGAATCGAGGTTCAGATTTGAAGAGCCCTGTCACAGCTTAGCCATCCAACAGTTTTCTAGTCACTTTTCCAGGCTAGGGTCATAGAGGGACCTGTAGAGGCTGTGTCAGGCAGCACAGGGCACAAGGCAGGGAGACATCCTGGATGGGATGCTAGTCCGTCACAGGGAACACACACACACAATCATATTACTCATAGGTCTCCTGATTTATTGACTATGGTGACGCTCTTAGAGTGCAGTAATTGGCCCAAATGTAGCATGGTTGTTTCTCAGTGATGTTAGTTTATATGCTGCCATTGGTGCGTCAGTGTAAGCAGGTGAGGGTCTATAGCTGAGTGTGGGATACCCCCGCCACCCGGCATGCTCCTAATACCCTGTAGACTGTCTCCCTGCCTCCTTCTCTGGCCCCTTCAGCCGAGTGCGAGAAGCTGATGGAGCTTTACGAGCGCCTCGAGGAGCTGGATGCCGACAAGGCCGAAATGCGGGCCTCCCGCATCCTGCACGGCCTGGGCTTCACCGCCGCCATGCAGCGCAAGAAGCTGAAGGACTTCAGCGGCGGCTGGCGCATGCGCGTTGCCCTGGCCCGGTGAGAGAGCAGCGCTTTGGCGGGGTGTCCGATCCCAGACCTCAGGATTTAACCGAGTTTATCCCGCAACTGTTATTGAATAGTAAGCTGGGATAGCCCAACTGCTCAGATCTCAACTGCTGGTGTGCCAAAAGACCTGGGTGCGAGCCTCAGGTTGACCAAAACTATGGGGTGATGTGTGGCTTGGCACGTTAGGACATTGTGCCTACAGTTAGAAGGTTGTTGGTTCAGATCGCAGAATTGAGTAATTTCACCATTGGGCTCTTGAGCAAGAGCCTTAACCTTGATTGCTTCAGGGAGTGTCTGACGCTGTATGTCACTTTGGATAAAAGTGTCTGCTGAATAAATGAGTAACAATAGTAAGTGCTATAAGCTGGCCTCGTGGACTGGACGGGTGCACCAGTGCAATGATGCATTCATAGTGTGCCTACGTACTCAAGCACACTTACTCATACTTGTTGTAGACATCAGAAGAGAAGCTTCTTGTAGATCCCAGAGGCTGAAGGTGACCTCGAGCTCCTTCTACCTCCTTTCCAGGGCACTGTTCATCAAGCCCTTCATGCTGCTTCTGGACGAGCCAACCAACCACCTGGACCTGGAGGCCTGCGTGTGGCTGGAGGAAGAGCTGAAGACGTGAGCTTCCTCTGCCTCTCTACCGCATCTTTTCCTGCCCATTTTGGGCGCAGGAACCTTTCTGATGCCAGCGATATTCTTACAGGCCCCTACAGTTAGAAAGTTTGGGGCCGAGATGGTCAGAGGTTACCGTTTAACATTAACAACCTCTGATGGAAGCTGGTTTAGCCAAAGAGTCTCTCTCTGCCTTTTGTGAAATAAAATAATTTGTAATGTTGCATTTAAATCTGTATACTCTAATTACCAATGTTATTATACTTTAGTTTTTTTAATTGTTTTTTTTATATTGATTTCAATTTGCAGTTACACTTTACAATAAGGCTCCCTTTTGCCACAAAAATGGTAGTAAATCATTAATAAAAAAAAACTGTGCTATAACTTATATATAATTGTCTATTAATGATTTACAAAGTGCCACAACCTAATTAATAATAACATATCATTACATTAGATAATTATTATTTAAAAATAGTAATGGAAAGTATTTGACATTTATTTTTCGCTTCGGAAACAGTATTTCTAGTTTTCATTTAGTTTTGTCATTTTAAAAATTTTGTTTTTGTATCTTATTTCAGTTTATGAAAATGTTTCCTTAATCTTTTATTGTTTTTGTTACAGTAATAACCCTGGTTTTTAGATGGCCTTGTCGTAAGTGATCTTCCTTGGATATTTGGTCTCGGACGATTGATCTGAAGCGGGTGACCGCCAAATCTCCCCGACAGGTTCAAGCGGATCCTTGTCCTGATCTCACACTCGCAGGACTTCCTGAATGGCGTGTGTACCAACATCATCCACCTGCACCAGAGGAAGCTGAAGTACTACACGGTAGGCAGCTGAGGCTGGCCTTCAAATCAAGATCAAGATGGACTTTATTGGGAAATTCTGGTGCATACAGCAGCGAGAACATACAGCCTGCTCAGACGAACATATGTACTGTATAGTGCCAAACATGAAGTGCAAAGACAGTACATACAGTGCAAACTAGTACATGTGGTGCTAAGAAATTTTAAGAGTACACAGTACAGAAATAGAATATCCTGAATAATAGAATATTGCATAATCCCAGAAATAAATAAATATTTAAAGATAATAATAATAAATATATTGTGATATGGCTGGTTTCTGGGATGGCAGATTGGCTGCATGATGTAGACTTGGGGGGTTATAAGCAGATGCCCCTTTAGGACAGGAAACTATGAAGCGCAAAACTTTAACGGGCCCGCTTGCTTTGTAGGGATAAGGCTGAACTTCAGATGTGGTTAAAAACAGATGGGGTGGTAATGGTAACTTTAATAGCATGGTCAAAGCAACGGGTTTCTATTAATAGGACTTAAATTGATTCAATTTTTACTGCAGGGTAACTATGACCAGTATGTGAAGACCAGGGCAGAACTGGAAGAGAATCAGATGAAAAGGTACAACTGGGAACAGGACCAGATTGCCCACATGAAGGTGAACACCACCATCTGCTGGACGGTTATAGGAATTGAAAGTCCCGTTTGTGTAGTTGGTGTTAACTGAGCGTGTCGCTGGCCATAGAACTACATTGCACGGTTCGGGCACGGCTCTGCCAAGCTGGCCCGGCAGGCGCAGAGCAAAGAGAAGACCCTGCAGAAGATGGTGGCGTCAGGCCTGACGGAACGCGTAGTGAATGACAAGGTCAATGTTGGACTCCAGTTATAGTCCTTCACAGGGTATGAATACGCCCTGATCAGCGGGCCCTGTGATTTAAGACTTTGTGAAGACCACATAGATGTGTAATTACATTAATAAACCAACCATAATCCATCAGCATTCATAACACAGGTCAACAAATTTTTTTTATATATAATCATCAGAAACCACAAACCAGTTTTTCATGCTGATTTCAGATCTGCTTTCAGTTTTTTTCAGTCACATCAACGTTTTGAATTATGAGTAATATTAGTTTGCAAGGGGCGGCGTGGTGGTGCAGTGGTTAGCACTGTTGCCTCACACCTCTGGGATCGGGGTTCATGTCTCCGCCCGGGTTCCATGTGTGT
>JAAGVU020000001.1:28480528-28506635 GCA_011763525.2 Mormyrus iriodes
CCCAAGATTTATCCTGGTCACCCAGTGGACAGCCAAAGTACAATTTGTATATCTTCTTAAGGTCTGTGGTAATTGGGTGACGTTGTGCTTTCGTCGTGAATGAACCACACATGTAACAGAAACTGTCTGGATGATTAATACAATTTCAAGGCATGGTAACAACTGAAATCAATCGCAATTAATGCCGTCTGTAGCATAAAACACAGTAAAATCTAGTAATACGCTTAGGCTAATTATACCAACTATCATGCAATATATAACTAGCTTCATCACAAAAACTGTACCTGCTAGGGAAAAACTAGACAAAGATTTGAAATCAGCATGAAAAACACTACAAAACCCACATCAACTTATCTCTGATGATTTTGACCTGTTGACCTGTGTAATTAATAAGTTGCTCAGCCAATCCATTTTCAAAGAGCCAGCGTGACTCCAGAAACTTGTACTGCTACAATGAAAGTCTCAATACAATGAATTGCTACAATGTAATACTTTATTGCCTTGTTTTCTGCAGACCCTGTCATTTTATTTTCCTCCCTGTGGGAAGATCCCGCCTCCGGTTATCATGGTGCAGAATGTCAGCTTTCGATACTTGGTCGACATGGTAAATTCTCCTAGTGTGGATTCAAGTAGGTAGTGGTAGGTAAAAATTTAAAATTGACCCAGGTTAGATTTAATGTCAGAATGCTTTATTTTATACCAAATAAAGACAGAAAATTTCAAGGCATTATCTTTAATGGGTTTTGATATATGGCTGTTGGGGTACCGTCTGACCTGATGAGTGGGGACCTTGCTTTAATTTCCACAGCATTGACTGTGAAATTTTGCTACGAATAACTTTGTTATTCAGGCTTTATTTTGGTAACTAGTTTAGTAAAGTTCTTTGTTGGGCTTCTATGAAAAAACTTAGGGTGAAATTAACCAATATTTTAACTTGGAGAATGTTGAAAACCTGATGTATTTCAATCGATAATTTCAGTGCAGATTTTGAAAGCAATAACAAGGCATCATTTAGCAAAATAAGTAAGATTATTTAAAAGTGATATTTCTGGAAAGAGAATTGGCGTTGAATCTGAAGTATTTTGGGCCAGTTTTTACACTGTCCTCCATTCAATGAGCTTAACTGCTGGTTCCTGTTTCAAGGTGATGTCGCTTCTATGGCTGCTCTGGCTTTGATTTGGTTCTTTTTTGTAATTTCAGCCATACATATATAAGAATCTGGAGTTCGGTATTGACCTAGACACGCGGGTCGCTCTTGTGGGCCCAAACGGGGCTGGGAAGTCCACACTGCTGAAGCTGCTCATGGGGGAGGTGAGCTTCAGCTTCCTTCCTGTCACATGACTACCTGGAAGCACTTCTTCAGCTTCCTTCTTGTCACCTGATTACCTAGAGGCGTGTAATTGCATTGTCTCTGCATATAATACTGTTGGCTCGCTGGACATTTGAGTTTGTGTGGAACTGCTATGACACCATCATCATCATGTTACCTCAAGCTGCAGTCCCCATTTGTCATGTAGCTGACTTTGTATACTTTGTGTCTCCCTCCACGCCTGCAATAACAGCTTCTGCCTACAGATGGCATGATCAGGAAACACTCCCATGTGAAAATTGGCAGGTATCACCAGGTAACGTTTTTCGAACATTGAATCCTGCAACACAAGAGCTCTATTTATTTCTGTTCCTGTTTCTTAATTGATTGTTTCACCTCCCCCATAAGTCAGAATAAAGTTGTATGTATAATATTGAGAATGGTAGCATGGGTTTTTATAATCTAAATCTGGTCATTTTAACCATATTGAAAAATGCGATCCTGTTAAAATGTATGCAGTTAATATATTCTTAATGCTTGCTGTATGACTTTTTATTTTTAACTTATCATAGTGGACTAAATCATATGTAGTAAAGTTTAAAATTGCTGAAATATTTAATTTTTAAGAGCATTACATGCATTAATTTCCCCTGAAGTTATAATTATGTATGTGTATATTCATTCATCAAGTGTTTATGTCAGGTAATTTGCCACTGGAAAGATTTTTTACATATGTTTCTTCATTCGAGTGAGATAATGGTCCAGTTTGGGGACACTGTCTGTCCTTGATTCCAGTGAGTTCACAGTTGAGCTTGGTGATGTCTTCTTGCAGCATCTGACGGAGCAGCTGGAGCTGGACCTGTCTCCCCTGGACTACATGATGAAGTGCTATCCTGAGATCAAAGAGAAAGAGGAGATGAGGAAGATCATTGGACGCTATGGCCTCACTGGAAAGCAGCAGGTGAGTGCCTGGCACTGGAAATACTCTCTGAATGTCACCTGAAGGTTACCTGAACTCTGCAAAAATCCAGTGTTAGCCGACAAAGCTGTCAGGTGTCTTCAGATCGCTCAGATGGCATGAATCAGATGTAGGAAGTCCTGCTGGTTAGCGATTCTCAAGTCCTCTTAGACGATTGTAGTCTTAATATATTTAACCCTGCGTGGAATTGTCTTTGCCAGATGCTTTAACCTGGCAAGTATTAAAACAGCAAAACATTGGTGATTTTCTGAATCAATATTTTTAATATTAAAAATGAATGTACATACCCTTTTGGTAAGCAGGTGGCACTGTAGCCTCACACCTCCAGGGGTGATTTCTCAGAATGCTTGTATGTGTGTGTGCATGTGTGTGTGAGCATGCATGGGTGTGTGTGTGCATGTCCCTGCAGCCCTCACCTGGACCAGTCACATTGTGTGATACAGATGGACCATTTCAGTTAGCTGCCTGTAGGACTCGTGGTATTTTTCTAATAAATCAAAAGAATCTTAAGCTTTTCCTGCTGCCCCTCTTACCCCCTTGGGGTGAACAGCCTAAATGTGTCCTTTGTCAGGTGAGCCCCATCCGGAGTCTCTCAGATGGACAGAAGTGCCGGGTCTGCTTCTCCTGGCTGGCTTGGCAGTGTCCTCACATGCTGTTTCTGGATGAACCCACCAACCACCTGGACATCGAGACAATTGATGCCCTGGCAGATGCCATCAGCGATTACGAGGGTGGCATGATGCTGGTCAGCCACGACTTCCGACTCATCCAGCAGGTGGGATCACCCGCCCGCATGTTGGATAGTACCGAGTCACTGAACACATGCTGGACTTGAAAGCAGGTCTGGGGTTGTATGGCATCTCCCATCCTGAGGATCGACTCTTCACACTGGATATCACTGTCACCAAACCTCAGTGAACTTTCATCAGTATTTTGTAAATTGCCAGAATTGATTTGAAGCAGGCCCTGAGGGTGACGGTCCCTGGACTTTTTTTGTGGTTTCACATCAGCTTGTACTTAGTTCATTATAAATGGTGCTGTGGAATAACACCTCTGAATAATCAGAAACAACATCACGTAGGTGTTCATGCCTGATTCCGTAAACCACACAGCGTCCTGCGTCCTCAACATGCCTTACTTTTGTTATCTTTTACATAAACCAGGATTATTTCAGACTGCTTTTGCTTTTGGCTAAGTTCTGCG
Source organism: Mormyrus iriodes (assembly GCA_011763525.2). NCBI lineage: Eukaryota > Metazoa > Chordata > Actinopteri > Osteoglossiformes > Mormyridae > Mormyrus > Mormyrus iriodes. Next base: position 28,484,020 of record JAAGVU020000001.1, read on the forward strand.
GCTGTTTTGTCCTCCCCTGTCCAGGTGGCACAGGAGATCTGGGTTTGCGAGAATCAGACAATCACCAAGTGGAACGGAGACATCTTGGCCTACAAGGAGCACTTAAAATCAAAGTTCGACGGGCAGACACATGACATCTAAGCCCTTCAGATGTCACTAGCTTCACTACTGGACTCTTGCTGTACACTTTTATGGACTTTTTTTTTGGGCCTTCTTCCTGCCCAGGATGAAAGCCAGTTCCTGTTTTAATGGCATCTTCCGGCTATGCTGTCATTTGATTGCCATGATAGTAATTAAATGCTTGTTCTTCCAATTTAACTTTATCATGGTTCGAACAATAAAATTTGATTCCTCCTTATGATGTCCTGAACACTTCCAGATGACTTTTTTTTTGTCTTGTGGACATATCAGCTGAATCGCCCTTTAAAATGTTGCAATGTCACAGGTGCGTGGGAGAGGCAGGCAGTGGAATAAATGCATTTCGAGACATGATGTGCAGAGAAATAATGCCCTTTTAATGTCTTTAAAAAGATAATTGGGTGTTCATACCTCTACCTTTCTATCACACCTTTCACACATTACAATCATTTCATGGTTGAACCTTATCAGGTGTGCAGTTACCGCATAGGATGATGGGAAGGGGGGTGGATCAGGCCTACCCAATCCCCTAGCACCATGGGCTGCAATATATAGTTTTTAAAATGCAAATGCAATAATGGTTTGTCTGGATAAAAAATATCTTGGAATCTAAATGACACTCTGGATCTGGGTTTTCAGCTGCAAAAAGTCTTGATTGTATCTGGGTGGAGGTATCTCACTGTAACTACCTTAGCCTTTTAGTAGCTGTAGTCTTTAGCCTCCTGAATGAACCTCTTGGTAATGATTATAGTGTGTACACTGTAAACCCTAACTATAACCATTTATAACATGATTTCCCTTTGAAAGTATGTAAAGAAATTTTAAAAGATGGTGAGGAAAGACCTCATGTACCATTCTTCCCAAAGTCATGTTACATATGTAGCAATGAATAAAATATTCCTGTTCCAGGACATTAATATTGTTGGTTTGCCTTTGGCTCTGACTGCCTTGGTGCATTAGGAAATAGTTCCTATGGACAGTTACCTGAAAGCTGGTGTGGACGTGCTTTGTTACTTTCTTTTAACCACGATGCTGGCGATTGTAGCATGGCTGTTGTCATATGTTTGCTTCAGCCCTCTAGATGTTCCATTGGGCCTGGTTTGGACTTTGGGCATATGTACTGGGACATTTGAAACAGAACAGGTGTCTTGTAACTTTTGGTAGTGTAGTTCCTGTTGCTGATTCCAAGCAACAACCAGAACATACACCAATCACTAGCTGTATGACCATGGACGTAAATTACGGGAGCGGATGGCGGGCTACAACACAATCCAATGCAATACAAGCTCCCCAATAATCATGTTTCCCCCTAAATTAGTTTAGACCTCAACGCCACCGATGTTCAAACCAAAGTTACGCCCTTATGTGTGATTATCTAGAATGAAGAATTTCTCCTTTCAGTAAAACTGCATAGGTATTGGTGGGAGGAGTGGATGAGTTAACCTCTGAACACACCTGTTTCTACATAGGGAGGGGAAGGTTTTTTCGGAATTCACCCGTAGTTGTTGCTCCTGTAGTGCGCCGTGCATTCTCATCTCTTCATCACGGCATCCCGAGGCATGTCAGACCCGTTGTCTCCGCGCGGCTCCGTCGCCCCGTGCCTGTGCAGCCTCCACGGCAGCGGCTTGATCATCTACTGCGACCGCTGCCGGGAGCTGCTCTGCGAGGACTGCCTGAGCAGCGACGCACACAGGAACCACGGCTTCGTCCGCTTGCGGGACGCCTGTAAGAAGCAGATCGTAAGTGCGCCGCTTTACGCGTCTGCCGGCTATAATTAGTCGTTGGAAGTGTAAAAACGCGGAATCCTAACCAGAAACAATACTACTATTACGTTATTTTGATTTATATATTTGATTGTTCCTTGTCGCATTAATTGTAACCGCGACCAAAGCATGAAAAGAGGCTCATTTATTCATTACGATCTTTGCATCCTAACTGAGTTATATATGAGCCATCTCCTGCTGTCACTTTCCAAATTATTAAAGTTTTGGTTAAATGACAGGAATGCGGAAAAGAATAGTAAATGGCAATCATGGTTCTGAGCGTTATCCCCTTGTGTCCTAGGACGAGGTCAAGAAACAAGCCCAAAAGCTGACGATCAAGTATACGAAAACGAGCGATGTTTTTGCACATGTGTCGAATACGAAGAGGGACCTTGAGGTAAACGTAGATTAAATGTAACACCTTTGATTACAGTTTTGAGTAGTTAGTATGTCCGTAGTTAATTCTAATTTCCAAGTTTTGCTTGCGTTGTATTTACCATTTAGGGTATTGCATAAGATTAGGCAAAGGGTCATAATATGAATGGCTTTTAAAATGATCTAAACAGAAATACATGGTGCACAAGTTACTCACGTTGTTAAAAAATGAGTAAGATCAAGTATCTAGATTTGGGTATGGATGGTGGGGACATGTCCCTGCCAATAATGTGGGGATACTGTGTGTGTTTAGGGGGGCAGGGGGATTGGTGCTGATTTGGTCCCTATCGATGCTGAAACCAAACCTTGATTGCGATACATCTGGGAACTAGAACTGCCTGGCAAGTTTGGAGGTCTGTAGGGTTTTTGTTGACAGAGCGGCACAGAATTAGGGCTGGAGTTGAGCTGCATTAACTGTTGTATCAAAAAAAAAGATGTTTTCATATGATGACTGTGTTTTTTTAATCATGGGCAGGAAAAATTTGACGAGGCCACAGAGACTGTGAATAAACTGTATGAGGAACTAATGGAGCTAATAAAGAAGAACCAGGAGCAGGCACTGCTTCTGATCCAAGGGCTGAAAGAGAGCAGGGGAATGGGGCTGGACAGGTTAGCCCAGGAAGTGGAGAAGACCAACCAGAGGGTATCTGACATCAGCAAAGCTGTGGCTCTGCTTCAACAGAATCTGGAGGGCAACAGTGTGTCTACATTATTGGTAAAACTGCTATACTGTGTACAGTCTCCGCTGTCAGAACAAAGGGTACAGCCCTGATACAATTTTGATTATCAAAGTACAAACAACATTATTGTACCCTCAGTGGTACAAAAATGTTCCTCAGAGTCCATTTCTGTATCTTAAATTAGACTAATAGGTATATTGCCCTGCAGCTAGGGTACAAATGGCACACCCTTGAGGGTACAGCCCCTGTGACAAGTAATTATACCTTCAAAGGTACAAATCGGTACTTGTTTTTCTGACAGTGCTGTCCAAACATTTAAGGAGAAGGTAAGCGTGATTAGGAGCAACTATGAGTTCAATACAGTGTTATGGGGATGATTAACAACCAGGAATGGAAATTTCTGTCAGGTAATCTTTATTGTTGTTTTAAGTTGATCTAAGAGAAAGGTTCAGCACATACACAAAACGTTTTTAAAAGATATTTATTAAAATGCAAAACAAAAATATATTTCCCAGAAGAAGTGCGAAAACTACTGTATGTGATGTGCATGGTTTGTCCGCAGACTTCTCATCTTGTTTTGGTCTTATTTTGCAGGAAATCAAAGCACTACATAGTAGGTACGTGTTAAGTTCTACTTCTTTTATCTGAAAATTCCCTAAATATAAAAGTAATCAGTTTCATGAGGACCCCCCCCCCAATTGTGACCTTAGCTTGAACTCCTGGTAGGACCCAGATAGATCAGATCTTGGCAATGGACAATCGCATTTGGAATGTGGAAAGTTACCCCAGGAAGCAGCCTGAGTTATCAGAGGATAAGGTTATCTTCTATGCATATTGTGGACTCTGGACGTAAACTTCTTAAGGATGAGAACAGGCACCTCCAAATACAAGGCAGTAGCGGATGAAGAGTCTACCCTTAGTGAACGAGTTTAAGTAATGTGTTCACAAGTGCTGGTAAGTAGGAATGTTAGATTGACAGGCTGCTTCACACTCAGCATTGACCTGCTTCGCATACTGGGTACCCTTCCGACCACGAATGTGCCTTGACATCTTGTCCATCACAAACTGGAGACTCCAGCCCTGATTAAGAGGTTCCAGCGCCCACAATATGCATAGAAGATAACCTAAGTTATAGTTTTAGTGCCCACAGTTTTGTGGGCACTGAGCAGGTCCGTAGTTATGAAACAGGAGGAAGTCATGAAACGAGTCTTCAGATAATGCTTGCAATTTACTGGCCAATCTATGTCCCCATCCTCACCTATAGTTTTTAACAATTGGTGATGAGCAAAAGCACATGTTGCAAGTAGCCAAAATGAAATTTATGCATAAGGTTGTCATACTCGCTCTTCATGACAGGATGAGGGAGATCCAGAGGAACCTTAAAACAGAGCTACTCCTCCATAAGATTGATAGGCATTAGCTAAGGTATTATATCTGATCTGACTGGCATTCCGCCACTGCGACTCTCATCTGGTTTCTGAATTTCTGTTATTTCCACAGTATTGAAGCCATAGATGATTTCTACAAGATGCTTGAGGAGAAGACGTATGCGGACACCACAAGGCTGACAGCACTGGTGAATTCTGTAGAGAAAATTCTCCAGAAGAACCAAACACTGCTCCCCCGACCATGGGAATGTAATAACGGCGCCCGTATTTTGCTGCCATAACTCTCATTATTTAATTAACGTGACAAACACAGTCACAAGTGATTTATTTATTTTAATTTGTAGTGCTCTCTAAAGTGCAGTACAAGAAAGGGTTTTAATATGTCTTGGTATGTTTCCAATTTGTTTATACATACCTTTCAACATTTCTGCACATAGTCAATGTAAAGTATATAGACTATGTGGTCAAAAGTATGTGGACACACATACTTGTTTAAAATCGCCTTCCAAAACCTAGGTTATTGATATACTATATGGACAAAAGTATTGGGACACATCTCTTAATCATTGAATTTAGTTTTTTCATTCAGACCCACTGCCACAGGTGCATAAAATTAAGCACCTAGCCATGCAGTCAGGTTTACAGACATTTGTGAAAGAATGGGTCACTCTGAGGAGTTCATTGAATTCAGGCATGGTACTGTCATAGGATGCCACCTTTGCAATAAGTCAGTTCGTGAAATTTCTTCCCTGCTAGATATTCCATGGTCAACTGTAAGTGGTATTATTGCAAAATAGAAGTGTTTAGGAAGTATAGAAACTTAGCTACGAAGTGGCAGACCATGTAAAGTAACAGAGCGGGGTCACTAAGTGCTGTAGCGCATAGTGCGAAAAAGTCACCAACGCTCTGTTGACTCAATAACTGCAAAGTTGAAAACTTCCTCTGGCATTAACCCCAGTACAAAAACTGTGCACCTGGAGCTTCATGAATGGGCTTCCATGGCCGAGCAGCTGCATGCAAGCTTCACATCACCAAGCGCAATGCCAAGCATCAGATGTAGTGGTGTAAAGCACGCTGTCACTGGACTCTGGAGCAGTGGAAACGTGTTCCATGGAGTGATGAATCACGCTTCTCTGTCTGGCAGTCTGATGGATGAGTCTGGGTTTAGTGGGTGCCAAGAGAATGTTACCTGCCTGACTGCATTGTGCCAACTGTCCTATATGATGTTGGACAGTTTGTTGCTACAATATCCTGTACTTTTTTGGGATTTCGGAACATTGCTGGTGGAATTTGCTGCCGATTAGGTTGGCTATTCATGCTGGTCATCGGGTCCCTTTCTGTGAGCTTGTGTGGCCAAACACTTGAACTTTCTCCAATATGTTTTGACCTTCACAGTGACTTCACTTATGATTGACCAGGACAGCTGTAGCGGGGCATCAGTGTAACAAACTGACTTGTTGGAAAGATGGAGTCCTGTGGTGGTGCTAAGTTGAAAGTCACTGACCTCTTGTATATAGCTACCTAGTCTTCTGCCAGTGTTTGTTACTAGAATATAATATGGCTGTATGCTTAATTTTTTTCCTTTGTCTGCAATGGGTGTGAACTGGCCATTTCCTCTAATTAATAGAGGTGTTAACATACTTTTAGCAATATAGTATATCAAAAAAACAACAACAACTGAATAGATACTTTTGAATAAGCACTGTATTGCATGAGCCATCTGGTAAGCTTTGTGGTAACTCTATGTCATCTGTTCTTTGAAGTTGCAGAGAACCTGACTTTTGATGAGAAGACAGCTGACAGCAATTTATCGATGTCAGATGACAAAACTCAAGTCCGCTATTTCAACAGGCTTCCAAGCAAGGGAGCAGAAACCTTTGCTAACATCCTGGCAGCTCAGTGCTTCACAAATGGCCGTCACTACTGGGAGGTGGAGGTGAAGAGTGCTCAGAGCTGGAATGTAGGAGTGGTGGAACAAGGCTGGCAGCAGAAGAGCAATAGGCTTGCACTTGGCGAAGATTCCATGTCATGGGCACTGCAGCTAGATGGTGGCAGGCTGCTGGCCTTACATAGCGATGATGCCATAAGCCTTAAAGGGTCCAAATTTGAGCGTCTAGGTGTCTTCCTTGACTATGACAAAGGACAACTGCAGTTCTACAATGTGGTTGTCGGACAGCCTTTGCATATCTTCTACACTAAGTTCAAGAATTCCGTCCACCCTGCCTTCAGCATTGGCCATGAAAATGGTACAGTTTCACAGCTTGTTCTCTGTCACCTTTTACCTCAGCAGCAGACAAACCAGAACCATAACTCTGAATCCCTAGTTTGAAGTAGTTATTGGAAGACCAACTTGGACTAAACTTTTTGACATCAGAGCACTCCAGCCCACAGGTAATCAGCATTATAGTAGCCATCATCTGATTATGCAAATGATGTGCATCGTATTAACAAATTACACGTAGTATTTTCATGTCTTAATTTGATTTCCTTCATATTCACCAATTTTGCATCTGGTGAGTTTTATTTTATATAATTTTATTTCTTAATGAGATGTAATTACAATTAAACTTGAATTTATTTTTTAAAACAATTGTGGTAGAGGTGTAGTCTTATCTTAAGAATTTGAACAGTGCACAATTTTCTCATTAAGTGATATCAATGAAGTCTATGAAATCAATGAAGATAAGACATTTAAAATAATCATACTGAAGACTGAATGATTTGTAAGATATTATGGTATTGCAATGGTACAATGTGTGGCAAATAAAGGATTTTGTCTTATTCAGTTGCCATTATTCCAAATGTGCTTGGTTCTACAGTTCAGCCTTGGTTGCCCAAAGTACCAGCTCACCAACATGGAGGCTTCACAGGCAGACTTTAATCATCCAGCTCTACTCCCTGTCAGCCTCTTTCTGTCTGAAGGACTCAATTGTCATAACCCAGTGTATCCTAATTCGGTCCTCAGGGACCCACAGCTGGTCCACATTCTTTGGGTCCCCAGGGACCAGATTGGGAGACTCTGTCATAGCCAATTTAAGCATAATATTAATTATAATTAGCATTCAGGTACCGTGGTGACATTTAAGGAAAGGACTTATGTGGTATTTCTGGTTTGCTGACGTGGTGGATGAATGTAGTGTGCTTGTGTTTTGTGGTACGCTTAACACTGAGATGATACAAAAGCAATAATATATCAAGAAATAGTTTTCTCAGTCTTTCTATGGTTTTTGGAGTTCTTAACATTTTGCATTTTCTTAATATATTGTGTTTTGAACTTCAGGGCCACTATAAGTTAGTGGTGTATAACAACACAAGGAAATGTATAGAGACACATATAGAAGATATAAACCTATTTTCGATATTTAGCAGGTATTTTAATTATATTAGTATTAGAATTGTTAGTACTTTTTTACAGAATGTATAGGTTTTTTTATATCACGAAAAGAGAATCTGGATAATAAACACCACAATCTAGCACTCGATGCCTTACTTGGCTAATACTAAAAGCTAATTCATCACACAATTATGCTGTGTGTCATTTCCTCCTTGCTGTCTGGGAATCCCCAAACCATTTGGAATAAGCTAGAATTTTCCAGGAGTGAGTATACCATGAAGGTAAGCTTTTAGGTGCAGCCAGTGTTTAAACTTCCTTTAATTCAGTAACTGATTTACACATGACATACCAACTAGCTTGGTTCATAATCCGTAAAATGGCTTCCTGAAGCTGGCCACAGTTTCATCAGCCTATCCTACATACAATTGTTTTTAACAGTCTTAACTGGGACAGTTCTGTCACCTCCAGGGTGGGGGTCTTGAGCCCTACCCATGTGTGTGGGGAGTTCACATGTTCTACCTGTTGTGAGAGTTTCTGCCCACAGAACAAAAACAGGTTAATCTGTGAATCTAAATTTCCTATTGTGTGAGACTAGGTATCCTGCCATTAAACAGCAACTGGGACAGAGTTTACCATCTCAATGTCTCCGAACCCCATCCTTGGGGACCCATAGACAGTTCACTTTTTTGTTCCCGCCCAATTCCCTGCCAGATGGTCCACATTTTCGTACATTTCTGGAGCAAAATCATACACTGTCTGAGGGTCCCTGAGGATGAGATTGAGAAATGCTGCACTATCCTATGTGCCATGGGAGGCTCCAGCCCCTGACATGACCAGAATAATCAGTTAGAAGGATGACATTCTTGACCACCCGCCTGGTAATTACCAACCCATATTCTAGTAATCACAATCTGATATCATGGGCCCAGTAGTAAATTATCCTTAATTAGCTTAGTACAGTGTTTCTCAGCCCAATCCTTGGAGACCCCCAAAGAGTTCACATTTTTGCTCCCTCCTAGCTCACACCACACCTGTATCAGGAATTTGGTGTTCTTGATTTCTTAGTTCAGATGTGCTGGGAACTGAGAGGGGGCAAAAATATGGAGTAAGTCCGGGGGGTCCCAAGGACTAGGTTGGGAAACAGTTTCTTAGTTTAATAACAATTACAGGTGGCACTGTGTCCAGGGTTGGCTGTGTGAGTTTAAAGTAGCAATTCCAAATCTCCCTGGTACTCCTAATGCAGGCAGTTGGGTGAACTGGTGTCTATTAATTTCCTTTAGTCTGGGTACTGCTATCAAAGATGTTCAGATGCCTTGTGCCGTTTGGGAAGAGCTCCTGCTTCACCTAGACTCCACATTAGATATGAAAGATTCAAAGTACATATAAAACTCATATGCAGAGTATTCACATTTGAACTCTGCACAGGAATAGAATTATCATTAATATCCAACATTATTTCAAAAGGATCTTTATTGATTGAGAACTGTCACTGCAGAATGTTTTACACATTTTAAACAATCTGGTACAGTTTAGAAAATATACAATATCTGAGCTAGGAAAACAGGCATACACTGTGTGTATATTTTATATATATATATAACCATATGTTCTGGTTAAACGTTTTGCAGGGTACATTATAGACAGTGATAGTCATCCACAAATGGTAAAGGGAAAGATATGCATTACAGCTGGATTATCTGTAGTAACAGATTACTGACATGGATTGTAGCGAAGAAACTTTTGGTGAGCATATAGCTAACTCACACCATGGCTTTCCTGTGTTTTCAAAAGAAAAAAAAAAACCCACACTACACGGGATGAACAATCTGAAGCACTTCCTTAACAAGACACCAGATGATTAAAGAAAAACATGACAACTTTCTGGAACCTTGTGCTTCCTGTCAAAACTTCAAACAAACGTTCATCTTGGACAACATGTGGTACTTCATGTGTTTATCTTTGTCCGGATGATTAATATTTCAAAGGACTTTATGCCAGCAGGACAAAAATAAAATCAATGCATAGCGATGATCTCAACTGGTTGGAACTTAAATAACATTCTTGGAACACAAGATGAAGTCAAGAACATTGCACAGTTGCAGTAAGAGATGTTCTATAATTGGCATGACCAGTGGCACATGCACGCCAATCCCAGCTCTGCAGTGGGGTTCAACACCTGTGACTGTATGAAGGCAGCTCTCAGCTCTGAAGGCCACCACCCTCCCAGCGCTCCACTGTCCATGCGGCTCTGACTAAGCCCTGAGACAGAAAGACCCAGTCAGGCACAAATAAGGTGTGACCCGAGGGAAGCGTTCTTTGCAAGTTGTGCTTTATCCATACATCCGTCTCTGTGGGCGGGCTGGGGCCAAACACCAGACAGTGTAGTTTATGAGACGGACTGGCCTCTTATCCAGTGCTATGCTTTATTCAGAGTTTATTTGCAGCTTTGCTGTTTACAAAAAATAAAATAATAATCCATGGCCCTTTGTGATGCCTGCTTCTACATCGCCTACTCTTTCTGACCATACTAGGGTTGTTGTTTCATTTATTTCTTTTAAATCACATGATAAAACCTTCAATAAGAAACTAAAGTATCCAAATGAAATCAATTAAATTCGAGAATCTTAAAAGTTATAGCTTAGAATTAAAGGTACTATAATTCTTCTGATATTAATTATATAAACTGAGCAAACAGATTTTGTCCTTAGACTTTAAAGCCATTTACTGGTTTGCAGAAGATTATTTTATTTTTTTTAAATCGGTGAACAGCATTTGCTACCAGCAAAAAACATATAAAATTTGTTATTCTAGAGAGCAGACGTGAGTATGAATTGCATATTGCTGAGAAGTATATAAACAGGGCTGTTTTTGCAAGAGTGCATAGTCGGGAACATTAACCATGGACTGTGAATCTGCTGCACACAGCTCGCCAGCACAGAGGGGCAACGGAGAGGCAATTGCCGCCCCCCCCTCCCTGCCCCTTTACGATGGGATGTCAGCGTCACCTTCATCATCGGAGACTTGATCTGGTGCGATTACCCGAGTGTGACTGGCACGGATGCTGGCTACATGCGGGCAGGATGAGATGAAGTTGGCAATGCCCTGCAGGCTCACGCCAGTCCCGTCTAGGTTTATCTGGCTAAGGCGCATCTGACGCAGGAACTTCAAGCCTTAAGTGGAGAAACAGCAAACAAATCACAAGCACATCCCATCACGCCCTCTGTGACGCAGCACATCCCATCACACCATCCATGAGACAGACGCACATGTATGTTTATTAATTACATCTTTTCATTTAGCAAACAGACACTTTTAACCAAAGCAACACCCGTGAAGCAGTTGGCACTGAGGACCTTGCTCAAGGTCAACAGTGATATGATTATTCTACCAGCTCCAGGATTCAAACAAACAACCTTCCATGCTACACACCAGCCCATGATCATGAAAACTGAAGCTATGCTTATTGACGGGGCTCAGGCACACCACTGACAGCCAACATACTGACCATGATCGGTGATGCGCGTGCGACTCAGATTGAGCTTGACCAGCTGGGGGCAGCGCAGCAGGCCACGCCGCACCACAGTGTCACCCACCTGTGTGCTGGCCAGGCCCAGCACCTGAAAAACAAGCACCCCACACACACACACACACACACACACACACACACACACACACACACACACACACACACACACACACACACACACACACATTAGCAAGCATGGTGACACAGAACAGGCAGACAGGCTAATCGGGATACAGAATCTGACATCCTCAACCAATTGCCCGAACTAATGAACATAGATCTAACAAAAGGAGTGTGGCTCAGCTATCCACAAATCACCCACATGTGACACATTAACTAATAGCTACACTACATTGGGGAAAAAGGGAGTAGAGTCAAACTACATACCAATTACATGAGCTTTCAGCTATACAGTATTATTTAAGACTATTTGATGACAGTGGCGCTTAGCAATCCACAGGAGAATCTCAATACCAAGAACGCAAAGACCATACTTGTGGTTTTGCTAACTGGCCTCCCAAGAATGAACCTCAGCCGCAATGAATCATGGGATTGGTCTGCAACCAATGTATCTTTGACATATGGAGCGGAGCAAGACCAACACCCAGAGATTTTTATCACCCTCTGTACTTGTGTTCTTAGTAATAGAACTGGCCTTCGGCAAGGGAAGACGTAAAACAGGTACACGAGAACACAAATACGGTCAAGTATGCATATTGAGAGATTCACCGTAGCTTCTCTGATATACTGTTTTTGAACTGGTAGGCTGTGGGTTGGTGCGCCATTTTCAGTGTTTCACTGAGTGCGGAGAGAGCTCACCTTTTTTTTTTTAAATCATTTTTAAACTCCTACACTCCTTTGAATAACAAAAGAATTATTTCTTTAATTTAAAAGCAGGTAATTTCTTCCCTGTTAAGTGAAAACATTTTTACCCCTCCCCACACGCCTTTTTTGAGACTCAAAACAGCAATTAATAAAAAAAAAAAAAAAAACTTTTGGAGTGCCAAGGGTACCAAGTAACAGGTGAATGAATGATTTACACATACATATGCATTTAATTAGAAAAAAATCGACTTGTTCCTCCAAGCTCAAGTTTTTTTCATAACTGAAAGTAGTAAAAAAAAAATGCAGTTAGCAAGATGAACTTTGAAATAGAAATATTTCTATAAAATACTTTGGAAAAAGAAATACTCATGCAAAAATTAAATTTGACCACAAAATGAAAACATTCTTTCCAACAAGCTATAGCTGAACCTCGCAGTTTTAATTGTATAAAAGTAAGAGCTCATAAAACAGCATAATATCTCAAAATGACCCTCTTGAAATCACTACACTGTTTTCTGAGAAATTAATTTTGTTCAAAATTTTAAAAATTTGGGTCATGAATTAATGACCAAGGAAAAATGCGAGTCCTGATGTTAAACCACTTAAGAAGCAATGCAGTGACACACATCAACCACCCCAACCAGTCCTGCAACCAAAACTCAAACATGCAGCAGGGGGCAATGCGCTGGTTACGTGACGGATGGGCATACCTGCAGGTGGGGCAGACAGGTCACACAGGCTGCCACGCCCCTGCTGGTGACGGCAGTGCGGTCCAGGCATAGCTCCTGCAGTTCCAACAAGCCACGCAAGGCTGGGAGACCCTCGTCCGTCACCAGGGTGTTACCAAGAGAGAGCTTCTTTAACCTACGGGTCACCAAGAGACCATCTTAACATTCAATTTCAAGGTAGGGACGACCTGCCAGCTCTATTCAGAGACCCATCGTTAACTTATGTTCCTCCTGCAAGGGATTACGGGTTTTCAGTTAAATTCTATATCATTTACTCTCATATCATATTTCCCACCATAGTTTTGCGTCGCTGAACATGCAACAGGCACTTCCGGCCAAAGCGGAGTACAAGTGACGAAGGTGACATATCACAAGAGTACATCAATCAAGAAGCCAGATAAGTGCCAATGCTGCTAGGCTGAGCCTCCAGCAATGGACCAGAAGCAGGTGTGAGGAAGCGTCAAGAACAGCTTTACCAAACAGCTAAAACCTCATGTCCATAACCAGAAACAGCATAAACCCTAAAAACAGGGAAGCTATCAACACTATACAACACTATACATTACTATAAGCGCTGCCGGTTAGGCAGAGGTCCAAGGCCTGACCTGATCATGGCAGCCAGGTGGGCGACGCCCCGGTCCGTGACGTGCGTGTAATCCGTCAGGTCCAGCTCCGATAGCAGTGCCAGCTTGGACAGGGATGCCAGGCCACTGTCCGTCACCGAATGGCGGCCCGGCAGCGTTAGCTGGCTCAGCCGGAGCCCTGTGGTCACACACATAACGCAAAGCTCACGGACATCTCAGGGCCAAACTTAAGGTGAGCCATTCAGGAGAATGCGAACAGTGCTTGATGCCATCATTTGTACAAACTGATGTTACTGTATTCTGCAACTTGGCAAATTTTTTAATATTCACATGAAGTGATCTTGTATTGTACTGTAATGTTGTCCTTGTGTTCTATACTGTATTTATGATGGATTGTATGTTTTTAACAGCTGGCTGCAACTAAATTTCCCCTAGTGGGATAATAAATTTAACTTGACATGTATGTACATCAAAACAGCAAGTGTGCCAGAGTACATCGTCATTCATTACTAATCACCATGACTAAGAGCAATTTATTTGCTCATTAAGCCACTCACAGTCCTGTATTGGTAGACTACATCCACAGTGTGTCCAAACAGCTTCTGTCATCATTCACTTTATTAATTTAACAGGCACAATTATCCAAAGTGAGGTACATTTGAGAAAGCAGGCTAAGAAAATTCCTGGTGCAACTGGGCATTGGGGACCTTGCTCAGGAGCCCAAACAGTAACATTACCCTGCTGATCATGGGCTTTTTGAATCAGTGACCTTCCGGTCAGAGGTACAGTATCCTAACCCACAGAGCCACAAACTCCCCCTGCCAACAGCCCAGACACATAATACAGTGATTTCATAATATTTACTATAACTGTTGCTGCCTTGTCAAGCATTTTATTCCCAGAGCATGTAATTGTACCTTGTTACAGATTACTAGTTACCCTGTTAAAAATCTTCACTTCACAATACTTCATTTCAGTAACGTAACTTGTTACATTTAATTACTTTTTGATTAATTTTCTAATAAATGCTTTAAACTAGGCAATAAAGCTGAAAAGTCCTATTGGTTTTGCTACACCATCTGGAAATATGCCAGAAGATAGCATTTCTGCATGGAGAAAAAATGCAAAGCAACAAAATGAATTCTACATACAAGATTTTTACTGAAAAGAATATACTTGGATGTAAACCCTTAGTCAGTACCAACATGTAATTCAATTACATATTTCTCCCAGTAACTGTAGCAGATTCCAATGACATTTACTTTGTAATTTCCAGTGATGCACCAAAATTTTGAATTGAAAACATTTGGCTGAAAAAGTCAAAAACTGAAATTACTGACTGAAACTGTGACTTAATACTGGAGTCGCCAACTTTTCTTCAACTTCCTTTTACTGTCCGTTTCAGTGTACTTTGGCGTATGACACCTTTTCTGTATGCTCAAGGGACATCATGTTAGCATAATATTTGTCCATCAAGAAAATAGTCAGTCAGTAATCCTCACAGCTGCAGAGTTGCTGTCAACCCCCCCCCCCAAAAAAAACCATAATAAAGTCATGTTTACGTTCTACGTTTTCTTTGGCCTTGCACTCATCTGCTGTTGGGAAAAATTCCAGTTGGCAAATGTACTCAATTAAACTAAAGGCACCTGAGTAAAATGCAATCAATATATGTGTGGGAGATGTTTAAAAAAGCCACCAGAGACATGTATGGACCGCGAGTAGCAGTTGTGTGCATTTGCTTTGCTGTGTTTATTGCAGTGGGTTTTATGTAATTCGTTTCAAATAAACATACTTTTTAAAATTAAGTGTTTAACCAGGGTTGATGTTTAAAAAAAACAATGTTGCTTTATACAGTTGTTAAAAAGCAGAAACTGACGAACATGAAATCACCATTGTCCCTAATTCAATATAGGGTACAATATACATGATTACACTTAAATAAATACCTAAAAAAACGTTATTAAAACTATTTTGAAAACAAATCTGTTTCTAGCGTATAGATTAAATGGTAACACATTACTTGCGGAGGCGCAAACAGTAGTAACTGAGTTACTACTGAAGTATAAATTACGAACAAATATATCATCTACTTGAAATAAAAGATGCACATGACGAACTGCTGAACAAACGAGATCAGTATCACTTGTGTTAGTCATTACTTGTTCCTTCAGTAGTTCCTTGGTAGTTCATTCAGTAACTGATGAATTCACATGAGATCAGTATGTAAGACTTAGTTTGTGGTTAATTAATACATAAGTAATAGCATAATATTATAGCAAACATTTTAGGTGACCCTTCAAGTAAAGTGTTACCGATTACATCCATTTACCAAACATTTCAAACAGTCTGTATTTTATAAAAACGTTTCAGCGTTATGATTTCATGACAGAGTAGCCACTTTTAGGAACACTGAACCTTTTTGGTTTAGTGTGTTTGCTGCTGTTAACAACACTAAGAGCACATTAGCAAAAACAATAGCGCTGCATCCGCCATTTTACGTATTGCTTGGCAGCTAAAAAAGGCTGACGTTCATTTGCTTTTATTTGACATTTGAAAAGTCTGCTCAAAGCTGCCAATAAAATGAGTGCTACACTGTTGATAAAACCACCGAAAAAAAAAACCCTGGAGCACTGGAGTATCTATTATCCATCCATCCATTTTCTGTACCCACTTGTCCTAGCAGCCTTGCTGGGGTCCAGAGCCTATCCCGGATGCTACGGGCACAAGGCAGAAAATAACGCAGGGGGCACTAATCCATCACAGGGCACTCACACACCATTCATACCTATGGATAATTTCACAACTCCAATTCACCTCAGCATGTTTTTGAACGGTGGGCTGGGAAACAAAACTTCAAGATGACATTGGGGAGGACATGCAAACTCCACACAAACAGAGACTCGATCCCTGGTTTGCAGAGGTGTATGGCAACAGTGCTAGCCACTGTAGCACCCTAGACTGGAATATATAAGCATAAATATACAAAGGCAGAGAATGAGGTGGTCTGTGCACCACAAGCACAGCTGATGAACACCAAAATGCACCCATAAAAGATAAAATCACTGCTCACTGCTACCAACTGAGCCTTCAGTAAGTGGCTCACGATCACCATGATTTATAATACTTAGTGCAATCAGCACTTCCATGATCCAGAGTCAAACCCTATAAAGAGGCAATTCAAATCAAAAACACCAATGCTAAACAACACCAGTACCAAGACCCGAGGCCCTGGGGGCACTGGGCTTGGCAGCAAGTCACCTGAGATGATCTGGAGAGCATGGTTGCCATTGGCGACCGGAATGCCAGCTAAACCGAGGGCAGAGAGAGTGGGGTGGGCAGCCAAGCTCTCCAGTGAGGCCTCAGTCACCGCAGTGCCGTCCAAGTATAGCGTCTGCAGGGCAGATAGCTCCGCCAGGGCAGACACCTCCCTCACCTGGGGGGGTGAGAGAGGAACACCACGATCAGTCACACCCATAGGGACAGCATCTGCCCTCTGTACACAGACATTTACAAAGCTACTCATACATCTGCATTCACACACTTAGGGTAGTGGTGGGGGGGAGGGAGCAGAGCAGTTCTGTTGCTACATGACTTTGAATCTTCTGCTTATTATGACTGAGACTATAGACTTTAGAAAAACAAAAATATACTCCATCTGTTTTTCATAAATGCATTGGAATCAGAAGTCAATCCCAGAATGCACAGGGAATGGGCAGGGTAAAAACACACACACACACACGTTCAATAGAAACAACCTTAACCCCTAACCAGCCCTAACTTTTACCATAAGTAACAAAACAAAATACAAGATTTTTGGCTATTTCAGTTTGATTATATTTACAGATTTTTATAAAATTGAGGTTTATAGTGTGGACCTGAAAAATGTTCCCACAAGCTAAAATGTAACAGGTTTTACCACATTTTGGGAAAAGAGAGGGTATCAAATTATAAGTTGGGATGTTAAACAATTAATCGGCAAGTTGTGTGTTAAAAAATAAAATAAAATGGCGCATACCACGTACATAACCGCATGTACTCAACAAGCGAAACACTATTTAAGCTTATACTATTCTACCATTTGGGTAACAAAATACTGCATACCTTAATGCCAAAGAAATAATACGTTGCGACTTTAAAATCTTAAAATGATTAAAGTCTAACAGAATTCCCATTTTATACCAGAACATCCTGACATAATACCAATGTGAAAAGAGTCAAATGTGGTCAAGCCAAAGTGATGTTCCCACTCATCCCCAGGTGGGGAGCAGGTGCAGGGCATTATGGGATGGGGAAGGTGAGGGCGGCTGGGACAGGGGCACCTTGGTCTGCTTTATGCTGAGAAGGCGCAGCTGGGGGGCGCAGATGGGCAACACGGCCAATGTGGCTTCACTCACAGATGTCTGGTTTAGGTTGAGCTGCATGAGTGATGGCGGTGCCCCCTGCAGGAAGGGCACCATGCCCACGTCGCTTACTTTGGTCTGGTCCAGGGATAGCGAGGAGAGTGCCTTTAGCTCTGTGGGCACACAGGGGGGTTAAGCTGATAAAGTTAGAGTGGGGTGCTGAGGGTGTCTCCTGGAGCTCGGCCGGAGGGAAGGGGCGGGGCGGTGAGCCATTTACTTTATGAAACGGTACTTTATTTGCCATTTGAATAAGTATGGAAAAATTCTGTCCTTTTCATTTCCATTGCGCTCTGCACTGAGACACACACATTTACAGATGAGAGTGAAGTCTGGAGTCAGACAACATTCAGGTGAGCTCAGCGACCCAATCAAAGCACGGACTCTCTTTCTGTCCCCCCTCCCCACCGGGACATACGCGAGCGGCTGACCTCCGATGTGACGCAGGCAGGAGTCCGTCAGCTTGCCACAGGAGGAGAGGTTCAGGTGCTGCAGCTTCTGCAAGCTGGGCAGCACAGAGAGGCCCGAGTCTGTGGGGTGGAGAGACAGGAGATGCCTTGAGAACACAGTTCCCGTACATTCCCTCCCATGGGGGGGGGAGTCCGGGAGACACAGACGCCGGCAGAGGTACCCGTGATGAGGGGAGAGCTGACGAGGCTCAGGTGCTTCAGCGCTGTGAAGGCCCGCAGCTGGCGAAGCAGCTCGTTGGTGGAGTACGGGTAGCAGTTGAGGACAAACTTCTGCAAGGGGCAGCCGAAGAAGAGCTCCAGGGTGCGGGGCCGCAGCAGCCTCTCGCGGGCCATGTGCGTGAGCAACAGCTCAGCCAGCTCCGGGGTGAGGCACGCCAGGCTGCTGCTGTACTGCATGCTGGGAGCTGCGGGGGGAGCGGGGTTAACACTAGAACCGCAGTTTCTCAAGCCAAGGAGTGTCAAAGTCCTTTAAATGCCAAGCAAGACTGACTTCGGCGTATGCAGCCCTTTTGTTTGCGCTGATGTGCCATTAGTAGCGGCAAAGCAGCAAATCTAACACGCGCAACCAAAAAGCCGTAATGTTCCTAACAGAGCGGCCACTCCGTCCTAAAATCCAAACAGCATATTCATTTTATAGAATGATGGATAAATAGACGTTGTTTACTGGTGGTTTGTTTTCATGTTCATGTCAAAGTTTCCGCTTTCAATACCTGCATAAAGTAATGTTTCATCAACTCAGGTGAAACTATAAAAAAAACGTACGTTTTCAAGGTTGTCAACTCTCATGCATCTGGAGTGATACTCATGCTGTCAGACTCTCATGCTTACACAAATCTATATCATTCAATTGTAAACCTAAAATTTGATACATCTAAAGCGTTGGGGCAGTTTGCAAACCCTACTATTTACAAGGTAAAAAAACTGTTACATACATGTGTGTGTGCAGACTTGTCTCAAAATGAAAATCTCACTCCAGCCAGCAGACCGAAGTTGACAACCCTGTGTATTATTTGAAATGAACTGTGAAATGCACTGTTTTCGGCTGAAGTGGCTTGTCATTCTGTTTGCATTGTTACTCTGATAAATATAAAATAAATATGAGAAGAACTGTGTCATGTTTTATATCTTTCCAATATAATAAGACCGGCCATACCCAACAGTAATGGCGATTAAAGTGATCAGTTCTTTAGGTATTTATGTTACAGCGAGGCCTTTTATTTTATTACCGCTGTGGGATTATCAAACCAACACTTAAATCAATGAACACTAAAATATATGAAATAGTATTGTGGGTTTTAGGGCTTTTTTGACACTGCTGCTGTGAGGATTACTGACTGTCCCATTGTTTTCTTGATGGGTGAGAGATACACTAATGCGATGGCCTATTAACAAAAACGAAAAGGTGTTATATGCCAAAGAACGTACCGTTGGCAATTATTTAGGGTCCCAGCAGTTCTAGTGTTAATGTCATGGGGCATGGGCCACAAGGAGGCGCCAATGTGCTCACAGTACACTACAGGAGCACTGGATGAATACAGATTAGGAATGCATCAAACTTAGTTGTGGAGAAGAGTCTGACAGGAGGTGAAACTAATACATACAATTTTTAATGATGTTTTTGAACTTCTGTGCATGTGGAACAATCCCAAAAAATACAGGCAGAGACTTTGTACACAGTAGTCAGCTGATCAGCGACGACAGAAGTGTGCAGGAAGAGCCAGCTGACCTGTGACAAGGGCCACAGCAGCTCGGGTCGCCATGGAGCAGAGCGATGGCACTGTGGGCGCCCGGAAGACCTTCTTGGGAGGGGATGGATGCCCGGCTGATCCCGGGGACTCCTCCTGGGGCGGGGCTCTCTGAAGGCGCTCAGCAGCTGCCTGGCCTGCCACACCAGGGGCCACCATGCCATCCTGGGGGCCCACGTCCACAGGGCCCTCCCTAGGGTGGGTAAGAGGGCGAGGCGTTACTCTAACATGCATAACTCCATCAGGGTCGCAAATTTTTGTTTTACAGGGTGGTTTGGGAAAACGTATTCGTATTTATGAGAGAAGCTACCGAGCCGGAGAACTCGGTCTAAGTCATTCACTGGCCAATCAGGTACCGCTTCTATTGGGTCAGGGTCACCGCAGACAGGAAGCATGCTCACGGATCTGACAAAAGCTTCCAGCTACTTCCTCTGTGGCGATTCTCAAAGAGCCCTGTAGTTTGCACAGTGTGACCAGTGTTAATATAGTTTTGATTATTATTTTTTTTTTTTTTTTATTTGGTTTTATTTTTTTCAATTTCCATTTGAAATCCAGTTTATCTTTAGACAGATTTCCATGTGGATTTATTCGTTTGTAATTTAAGACATTAGTTTTGTATCTTTTTAAATAGTATTCGTTTTATTTCTTTTTTATTTATAGATTGAAATTTGTAGAGCTATTTTATATATCTGATCTTTAGAGAATGCTACATGAATACACCAGGCACATTATATACTCTGTCCTCACAATGGGCAAAACATGTTCCAGGTATTAATGGTTTACAAGTTTAGGAGTTTACTTTTGGTTACTGTTAAGTGTGGTTTTATAGAAATATATTTTAAAAATAAAAACTTTAGGTTTTATACATTTTAGTTTCAGATTAAGTTTTAATCATTTTATTTCTTGGCATAGACTGAATTTTGTGTGCCTGATCTTCAGAGAATCCTACATAAAAGTACATTATGTTCTAATCTCCTCAAAATGGGCAAAACAGTCATTAATGGTCATAAAAAATAAACCATTATTTTAGTTCAATTGTATTTTAAAAGTAGTCGTCTTTAAATTCCATTTTCAAATTTTATTTCTATTTCCAAATTTTTTTTTATAATGGTTTTTTAACATTAACAACCTTGGGTGGGACAACACGCTGCGGAGTACATCATACATGGGGTGGTAACGGGACGGCGCTTCTCACCGCAGCCTGTTGCCCTGATCTGGCCAGCGGTGTGGGGGCTCAGCCAGCCCCCGGGGCCGATGCTCAGGGAGGAAGGGCAGCCGAGGAAGACCTGCCAAGGGTCAAGGGTCACAACGTTAGCCCAGGATCCAGGCGAGAAGCTGTTTACGATGATGCTCTGCTAGTGACTCAGTCCTGGCAGCCAGGAAGTGACAACATAGGCGCAGTGGGTACATAAGCCCTGACCACAGGCTGCGTGTCTGAACACAGACAGAAGTTAAAGCACACCCACACCCCACAGCCACACAAACTGCCTCACCCAGATGCCGTCACGCTCATCCTGACCATAGCACAGCAGGGTTGCACGCACTGCCAAACCCTGAATAGTCAGCTGCTTATTCACTTTCCCGCATCTTTACATAAGTGTGAGATAAAGGAGGTGTCCTGGGACCCAGAGCCAGCTTGAACAGCCAGACATATAGGCGACAGGTCCAGAGGCCAATCAAGGAACTCCTGGTGGGCCGGTTGGAAACAAAATAACCTTACAATTCTACAGCAACACTTCAGAATGATAATCAGCGAGTTTGTGTATGCATGAGTATGCATACACAAAAAAATAGACCACGGCTGCTCTGCATAGAGAAACGTGGAAAAACTCCGGGCTGAAAATTAGTCCCACTCAGTGTCTGACAGGCGACGTCGATTCTCGGAGGCAGCTGGACTGAGCTGTACCGGGGATGGGAATGGGGGGCGGTCCGTTCTCCACAGGGGGTACATCCTCCTCCTCCTCCTCTTCCCCAGAGCTGGAGCCCTCTTCCATGTCCCCTGGGACTAGCTTTTGACCCCGTCCTGCCCATGAAACAGACGTCCAATTAAATCAAATTCAAATATTTTAACTTTCATTGATATTTCAAAGCAGTTTTGTGGGTACGATGTCTGTCCATGCATGACTATTTATTGTCGTTGTCTGATGCATATTGTACATGATGTACCGCTGGCTGCAATGCTAGTAAATGACATTTCGCTGCTCCGTGACAAAGATTCTAATCTCAAAATACGCAAGATCACTCAAGACAAACAGTGGCTTGCTCTATCTGGTCACAGATCTCTTCCGCAGCACAAAATCGTTTAAATGGCAATACTGCAAAGAGAGACGAGAAAAGATACCATAACGAACCTCCACACTAACACTTACAGTGCCTATAAAAAGTATTCAACCCCTTTGATGTTTTACCCTTTTATTGCTTTTAGAAATCATGATCAACATAATTTGGCTTTTTTGACAAAAAAAAAAAAAAAATACAAAAAACCCCCTTTAATGTCAAAGTGAAAATTGATTTCTACAAAATGACAAAAATATGTAACATAAAATAAGTGATTACATAAATATTCACCCCCTTTAAAGTGACTGACCTAATTCAACAGAGGT
>JAAGVU020000001.1:28513268-28524857 GCA_011763525.2 Mormyrus iriodes
CGTCGCGCGCCTGGTCGGCACGCGGCCCGCCGCCGCTCCTGACGGCTGGGGGGGGGGGTGGTTTGCGGGGGCGGGGGGGGGGGGGGGGGGCGGGGGTGGGGGGCACAAGGTTCATGTACTCAGATGGGTGTGAAAATTACTCACATAAAGATGAAAGCACACTTACAGCTCAATATTAAAAGGTGTTCCACCCCATAAAATAATACAATTCTACAACATTAAGTCATTACATCATTAACAAAACCCAGACAGGCAGTGTGTTGTTCAACCAGGCAGGATGAAAAATGGACAGCTCATTCTCACATTCGGTGTCAATTTCAAGTAAACACAGAAGGCAGACTGGACAAAGGGTACAGAAAAGGTCACTGAGTGGGGTGACAGCTTTAGGTTTTCTGGGTATGCCCGAGAGACAGTTTTCCAGGGCTCCTCAGAATCAGCGAGAGAGCAGACAGACTTATTTACTCACTGCATTGCATAAATAGAGGCCATGGGGTCAGTTATAATGGACAGTGCTGAGTGCAGCTGCAGGACTATCAGACGTAATAGTGTTCAGCAAAATATACATATCAATGACAGACCAAGCCAGAGACAATGTAGGTGAAAGTCCAGTTCTTTCTTACAGTTATCAAAATCTGGCTGCAACAAAAACTAATCAAACAACACATCTGCTCAAAATGAAAATTCCATCTTAAAATAAGGTCAAACCAGACAATACAGTCAATTTAAAGTGGTTGGATGGACAAAGAAGCACACGCCCTCTAGAAATGTGTGCAGGTGTGCTATACCAAGGAACCAAAAGCTTCAAACAATGTGATCAGTAGTACAAATTTTTATTTTAATGCCTGGTCTTTTTTCAGGAACTGCAAACCCAAACCCTGCCAGAAACTGCCAAGCAGGCTCTCCAATTGTTCTTTCAGTATTAATTTAAAGATAATAAAGTAAATAATGTATTATGGGAATAGCTAACAATTTTTCATTCTAGACCCATTTACTGAACATTACGATTAAGGTATGGAAATGTTCAAAGTGTCCAAGACCCATTTACTGAACATTACGATTAAGGTATGGAAATGTTCAAAGTGTCCAGTTTTCCTGATGTTCCCAGAACGTTATCCCACTACTACAACGAAGAATAATATATAAACAAATTAGGCAAGGTACAGCAGCGGGTGGCACTGTGGCTTTATACTTCACAGGTCATGGGTTCATGGCTGGATTACACGTTCGCAGTAAACACATTCAGCACTACAATAAATTATATATAATATTCTTCAACATTAATGACGTTAAACGGATGTTCAAGTAATGAAGCTATTGCAGGATTGCCAACTTTGACGCATCTGGCGTGACACTGACGCTTTCAGACTCTCACGCAAGAAATTTTACCGCAAATCTATATTATTCCATTACAAACCTAAAATTAGTTACGTTAAAACAGTTAGGGTAGTCTGCAAACCCTACAGGCTATTTACAAGGTAACAAAACTGTTACATACACGTAAATGTATGTGCAGACCTGTCTCGAATTGAAAATCTCACGCCAGCCAGCTGACCAAAGTTGTCAACCCTGCTATTGTATTAACACTAACAAGATCTTTGTTAAAATGTAAAACGTGGAAATAAGGTTACAGTAAGAGCCTTCTCTGCTAACTTTGCGAAGACCTTTAAATAACGTTGGCCAAAGCTCTGGTAACGTTCCCTGTCAGCTGGGATACATGTACATCAGCCTAGTTAATCTCAATTAAGTTCTCGGCTGAATCTGGAAGGGCTGCCACACACACCCATATACTTTATTGTAGACCAAACGAGCCAGAGGGGCTCCGGGCCGCGAAACCCCACGAGATCCCGAAAGCGGACTCGCATCGCGGAAAGCCTCGGCCCGCCCGCAAGCTCCGGCGTCACTCTGCCGACGGGTAGCTGCGTATGAGACCGCAGGAAAAGCAGAAAGTTACGGCGCACCTCGGAAGTTTGGCTCCCCGCCCAGATGCGCTTACGTACCTCCACAACGTGGCACCGATCTCAATACACAGTAAGTAAGTTTTAAAATGTCTATTTAAAACGAATAAACACTAATTAAAAGGCAGGGTGGCTGTAAATCTATCAATAAATGTGAAAGAATGATCCCCGTAAAAGGGGGCAACTCCAGATATTGGTGTTCTCCGCCGGGACACCTGGCCCGTGACCCCAGTGTAGAGTGCACTCAGTTCGCGTTGAGTCGCGGCGAGGTGCCCGGCTCCGGCATCTCGGCCGCTGTGCTCGATGCTAACTAGTCGTCGAAGGAAATATGCTACCAGGGAAAAAGGGGGGAATAGTAGAAAGAATGTTCCGGAAATCCGTAACGGCCTTTTGGAACGACTAGCAGACACGCCAAGCTGTTCTTGACAGCTCGCGTTCTTCTCGTAAACAAGCAGGGCGATGTGAGCTGAGTCGTTACAGGCCTGGCGCCGCGGCCGGCCGGACAGCTAGCGCGCTACAGGCTAGCTTAGCATGTATATAGAACCGAGCCGCCAGATTATTTATCCGTTTGTTCCCACACTTTTCACATCGGAACCATTTCACACGCCTCACCAGAGAGGATTCCATGTTTCTCAGTCTTCCGTGCCTGCGCGTCGAGCTGCGGCAGGACGGCACACCGGAGGCGGCGGCGTCGAGCTGCTGGCTGAAGCCGCATTAGTGACGGTCAGGGCGGAACGCCCACAGCGGGCGGCTGCCAGGCCACAGCGCCCGCCCCTTCTTAAAGGGGGCCCGGCGCATTGCATTTTCAAGGCAAATTTGACCTTATTTTTTTTTTTAACAGAACGTTCAATTCATTCTTCTAAAGTTGATAATGATGCTTTGAAAATTAATTTTGTCACGGCGGTAAGCAATTAGTACTATACGTACTTGTGCGAAAAAATAAAGATGATAACTATGTCATATTATTATTGTTATTGTTTACTTTGAGCACACAACTATGGTTTTTGTGAATAGTTTTTACAGATGTGTTTGGAGGAGTCAAACAGTTGAGGTTGAAGGCACAGCAGAGGTCGCCAAGACCCAGTGAGAGTGCAGATTAGGTTATGAGTGGCACAAAACTGTGCAAGGCTGGAAAGGTTAAGTACTGTACTCTTGGATTTCTGCATTATTATTGTGTCTACAATCGTCGACTGAAAGTAACGTGTTATAATTTACCAATTAGAATTCATATAAAGTTATACCAGTTTAATTATTTGATAAACTAATATTTTCAGCATGAAGGGTAGCAGGTTTATAATCTGGACTGTAGTGACAATATCCATCTGTAACAAACAGAAAGTGTTTGACAGGACAGTAATAATTATAGTACGAAACAAAATATAGAATTTAATACAGATTTCAATTCAGTTAGATTTCCTAATAATGTAAGCTGTAAAATGAACTTGAATTTGGCCATAGATGGGCCTGGCTGAACTACATGAGATGTTTCTTTCCTCCTGTATTTCATAATTTTGTAAAATTGGTTCTATTATGTGATGTATTTCTTGCTGCCATTTTTACTAAGGTAATAGTGCCAATTTTTTTACAATGACTTGATTTTGCATTACGCTCGTTTTGGGGTAGCGACATACTGGGATTATGAAACATTCTTTATGATTTGCAACATTCACTCTGTGCACAACAGTTAAGAGTCACATGACACAGCGATGGGAGGAAAGAACAGAAACTTTTTGTAGACTTAAGATGCTATGATGAAACCAATTGGGAGAAAAGGAAAAACAATGGATAGCTATTTAAGCATCTGCACAAGGGCAAACACAATACTTTAAAATGACTGCAAATATGGAAAAGTTGACTCAAATTCACGCCCCACATCTTACAGGATTATGCATGAATTATGACCTATTAACTACTTAACTGTAGTGTAGGTTGACTAACTTCAGAAAGGACACCCAAAATATGTAGAGAAAATTAACCATAATGCACAACAGAGGATGATTTTTCTTCATTATATGAAGAAATGCACATCTATTAGTTGTCAATTCCCATTTTATTCGACAATGAAAGGGCAATGTATTAAACAGGAATAAAAATGGGAAATGAGTATGCAAAATTAATGAATTAAATGGAAAAACAAGGATGGTTGACAAAGCTGGCTAAAAAAATAAATCAGAAATGATGACAGATGGATTTGTTTAAAAAAGGCATTCAGCTGGGTCACGTGTGAGCCTTGATAAGATCATAAGATTTAATTATATATGGTAAGATTTATAGAGCTGCACTGAAGACTTGTGGGAAGACTTTGGGTAGTACATTTAAATTACACATGGAGCGGAGGGGTCTGACCTTTAGGAAGATTTCTGTGGGTTTTGGTGACAATAATGGAACATAGGCAGACAGTCGAGTTACCTTTGAACATGATTAGGAGGGAATGACAGGGTTTAGAGAGCCACATGTCACTGGACTTTTTTTTAACATTGGGATACTTAAACGCTTGGCTTATGCTGAATCAGTGGTTTCCTGAAGAGCAGAAAGGTTTACTATGATGGAAAGCAGCTTATGTATGGTCTGACATATAGAGCCAGACAAAAACGCTAACTTGATTATGATCACTTGTCTCAATGTAATCAGGTTCTGTGGCTGTCCTGTCATGTGCCACCACTAGATTATGCTGTTTAAATTTTGGTGCAATTTTTTTCAAAATATAAGCAGTTCCAAATCAGCACCCATACAACGTCTCTGCAAAGTTTGAAAAAGATCCATCAAATACTTGTTGAGTTACTGTTTTCACAAGGTCAAGTGTCTTCTGCAGCCACTTTTTCTTTCCTTTGCTGCCACCTAGCTCTGCTGTTTCATTTTTGTGGTAATTTTTCTGGAAATGAAATCATCAGATGTAGAGCTTCATCAAAAGCAATTGCTCTATATTACTGTCAGATTATTAATTAGAGGACTGATTGGCTGAAGAGTTCTCACACGTGGGTTTGTGTACCTGACCTAAAGGTTATCCCAAAAACCTGCATTCACACTAGCCCTTTGAGGATATGATTGCCTACCCCTGCTCTAAAATTATACGGGAAGTACAGCTTCCCTCACAAAATTGCTAAATGAATTTTACACCTGCCTGGAATCATGGATTCTCTGCACAAGACAGGATAGCCTACCAATAACATTAATGCTCACAACTGGCAAGATTCACATGTTGTTGGCGGTGTTGGCTCTATATTCATTCATTGTGCCACATGCAATTGTACTGAAGCATTTTTTTCAGACCAAAACTGATAGTTTATCATTTTGTATGTCATCTATCGCTATTGGCATGTGTAGATATTGTAAATTAAGTCGTTATTATTGAGTTTTGAGTTTGATCATTTGTTTTATTTTCAAGTTTAGTGATTTTTAGTAGACTACTTTGGTAGTTAGTTTGCTAATGAAGCTGTGTGCATTGAAGTTGAGCTAGAGGCTTTCAAACAACATGGCAGACACTGTAGCTAATGTTGTTGATGTCATTCTGAAGAAGCTCTTTGATGAAGAAGAGCATAACTTACATATGAGTAGCTGGCAAACTAAAATAAGAAAAAAGGGACCTTTTTTGGTCATACGGATAACTGTCCACAGCATCTCCCACTGATCTTCCTTCATATAATGTTTTTATGAAGCAGTAATAAGATCCATCAAATACGTTTTGACTCTTCACATTCATTAGCTCAAATGTTTTCAATCTTCCCTTTGCTGCCAAAATGCAGCGCAGCTTCAATTTTGGTACGGTCTGTCTCAAAATTTCATCACTTCCAGTTCTTTGCCCATACCATGTGTCTGATAAGTTTGAAAAATTCTGTGAAATATCTTTTGAGTTATCATGCTACTGTACCAGGATAAAATATCAAAACTGCCATTTTCTTTGCTATCACTATGTGGCGCTGCTTCATTTTTGATGCAATCTGTCTCAAAATTTGACCGGTTCCAGTTCTTCACCCATACAGTGTGACTGCAAAGTTTGAATATAATCCATCAAATACTTTTTGTGTTATCACACTAAAGAGACAATGTCTGTGGCGGTAGACACTTCAGTCCCAAAGTCAATTGTATTCCCCATTCAGGGAATATAATACCTCAAAATTATTTATTCTTAATACAATTGTTTCCATCAATTATAGTTGTACTACAGGATCTCTGACTATATATGCATCTTTCCATCATCCATCCTGCAGTACATGGAAAGTAAAATGCAGGAGAACATTGTGGGAAATACCAGAAAGGGCATTTTATTATCAGCCTAATTGCAGGTTTAGAGTGCATATTTTCACTATGATTGCAAAAAATGTTGGTCAACCTTATGCCTCTGACAGGTCATGTGTGAGGGTGGTAGTGTACTAAAATCTCGCTGTCATTCTACACATTGCAGAGCTGCTCTAAATGTCCTGTAGCTTCTGATTTGAGCACTCACTTGTGATTTTAACAGTAATAACAGATTAGTAGATTTGTCCCTTTGAAAAAGCTTAACGTGATTTTTGGTGTTCCTCAGTTTGACTTCTCCCTTGAGATTTCAGTTGAGATGTCATGAGATTAAAGTGATGCAAAGTGATGCAAAGCGGTAATGTGTTTATACCACTAACATCGGAGTTGTATTCTACCATTACACTGATCTCCCTTTTCCAGAACTTCAAATCATATCTAATTTATTTCGTTTCAAAGACTTTGAAACAATTCAAGATAAATCAAAATCTTGAAAGACATGGAAAAAAAACTGGATAGACCTGCCTGAAACTGTTTGCATGTTCAAAACAGGTGCATGCTTTACTACCGGCCCTCTCCAGAAAAGTTTGGTTGACACTGGAGTAATTGTTCACTGGTTTGAAGTACAGCATATACTTGAACAACAGCGCTTGAGTTCAGTAATAAGTCTTTTCTAAAACGTCATCACAGAACTGAATTATTCACTTAAAGTGAACCATTCACTTAAAGCCACAGAAGATATGTTTGGTGAAAGATGGTGAAACATTTGAAGAAAAGAACACACTTGAAACTCTTAAGCGTAAGTTGGATCTATTACACTTTGGGGATTTGTGGAAGCCAGTGACTCAGGAAATATTACTGGAGTGGAAGAAAGTTTGGATTCAAGTAAATATCAGCAATTCCTAGACCTGTAATTTGCTTGAGTCAACAGTGTGAGGCTGAAAATGGGTCAAGTTTTTCAGAACAACGATCATCTAAAAAAGCTCAAAATCATTCGTGATGTATTCACAAAAAAGAAAGATGAAGACTCTGGAATAGCTGTAGAGATCCCTCAGGCACTGAAAATCTATGTGGATCTCTCAAACATCTTGTGCATGCATACAGGCTGCAGAATATTATTGAATTAGAACAGCACTGCAAATGAAAATGAAAAAAGCAAGAATAGAGAATCTCTTAGCTGGCTACAGAAAGTGTTTGGAAAATGTTATATCTGCCAAAAGGAGTGTTACTCAGTACTAGCAAAATTTTGCATATGCAATATTCATTATTAACCTATTAGTCATAACTGGTTAGAAATGCCAGTGAGGTCTGAGTAATTCTGCATTGAAACTTGCAGAATGGTCTCATGCTTAACTTTATACCACTCAGAAGTTAAACATGAATCCCAAACCTTTGAATACTAGTGCACTACTGTAACCAGTTTACAGGTTAAACTGCTGTATTTGACAAGCAAGGAGACACAAGAGATGTGGGTGTATGCAAATACCCCTCGAGGGCTGGGATTTATTTAGGGAACTGGAGGAAAAACACAAAGAGTGGTGTCAACGGAGGGGCTGTGGTCACCAAGTCAGTGGGAAGCACGTATTCCCCTAAACTGGCAGGCACTGAGCCATTGGCATGGCCGGGGTTGGTTGGGAGGCCATTCAGGCTGCTGTTCTCCAGGGTGTCTACTCTTGGACCTTTAAATAGCATACACAGCTGGCTTACCCTTTTCCTTTTGCATGACGTTCTTCCTAGCATGGGCTTTAAGCTATGCTGGGGAACACTGGTTCAGCCAATTAGCATCGGCCAGCTGTGCCCCATAAGCATTCAGGTGGAAACCATTCTTAGCCTTCGTGTGCATGGCGTGGATCACCCTCCGCTGGTGTGCAGCAGATTTCCAGTATCCTACTTAACTGATCATTTTTGATTAGGCAAAAGGTTTTGGTGCTGCAATTCTTTACTGCAATATCCACCGGTAGCTGTTAATAAGCTTTGCATTGTCTGTTTATGGTGGACATGCACTGAGGGGAGCATAATGGCCAGCTAAAGGTAGCACATCCAGTGAGTCTTCTTCACATTGTATGGCTATCAAAGGTGCAGATAATTTTAGTTAGCCTTTGCAGACGCAGGAAGTACTAGCGTTAGCACTGAAATCATAGAAAGATGCAAATGAGGAAACACCAGTGATAGGCTCTCTTCCTAATAATGCTGTCACATGACCTATCCTGCAGAGTTCCCCTTCTTGAGCAACTCCACCTGTTCTGCTCCGCCACCAGTGTAATACTGCATCATACTAAAGAAGACTGTTGACTGCCGCTGCTTTAGTTTGTGCTTGACTTCTTATAAATGACCTTTTCTTTTGCTTTGCATAACAGCTATGAAAAGAAAAGGTGCTTCTTTTTACATGTCCCATCTTGTTCTCTTTTGATGCATACATACAGTTGAGAGTGAAGTTTTGGTGTCCAAGCACAGCATCAGCTATTTATCCAGCACCCATAGAACATGTTGGGTAAATTAGAGGCCTTGCTTAGGGATCCAATGGACCTTTGACCATTCTGCCAAGACCTGGATTCAAACCAGTGACTTTTTGATCACAAGGGCCCATCCCACTGCGCCACCATCCAGTAACACTCAGTAGTTTATGTAAGTACTATTTTTCTTTTTTATTTAGAGCTCAGCATAAATGTTGCCTATATATTGTGATTTCATTTTTTTTACCCCTTCTGAAGACATCCCCAGCTTCTGCACTCTCAGCTTCAAAATAAGTCCAAAATAAGCAAGCTTGCCAGCAGCCAGCAATGTGTGTTAACCTCAGTTTTAAAGACTGTAATTAATTAGCTCACTCTCTAATTACCAATGCCAACTTCTGTTGATTTAGCCTCTAAGAAAATGTTTTTTAAGAGTAGTATGTTCTCTCAAGCCATACCTTACAGACAGCCAAGCAAAAACCTCAATATCTGACCATCACTGATATTTCACTGTGACAGGGATCACTCATAATTGCGTTAAAAACAGAAAAATGTATAAAATTCTAGTCTCCTGAATGAGACCATTTAAAAGAGGAAACTGCATGATTTAAATTGAATTAATTGTAATAACAACAGAATAATAAGCACAACATGCATATTATCAATATATTATCAATATAATAGGAATAACACCATAATAGTAATATGTTAAACAGTATAGCACTAAAATGCATTTCAATCTTATTTTCACTAAATTCCTGTTTGTTATCTTATGAAATACTTCAGTTGCTTAAGCAATTGCCTAAAAGGCTGTACTTTATCTTGGTAAGATGACCCACCCCTGGGAATTTCTGCGAAACCTGTTTAGTTGAATCTGGATATTCTGTTTGGGCCCAGCAGATATTAGGTAAGAGTTCACTAAGGGGAGATACAGGGCACTGAGTGTGTGACTCTCAGAGCTGAATCAAGCCTGGAGCGGGGCCTCGTACCCCTTGAAAGGAGCTACTTTAAACCAACAATGAGTGTGCATATTGGGTTTCTTGCCTTGTAAGAGCTGCCTTTGTTTATCTTCTTTCTAAGCTTGATTTCCCATCTAGGCAAAATGTCACGTTCTCTTTTATTTTGCACATAACTAATTATTTCTAATCAATAAAAAGAAACCGGCACAACAGATGACTCTGTGTGTGTGTATGTGTGTGTGTGTGTGTGTGTGTGTGTGTTTCATAAGTTCTAGGCTTCTGGTACTCCACTGTAGAACTAGAGGCAGTTCATACTGGTAAATACCGAACCTGTCAGGTTGGTTTCTGTGGAATCATTTGCATCTGCGCCATCCAGTGTTTGGCTCCCTATACCAGTCCAATAAAGCCTTTGGCATAGTGGCTCAGTGGGTGGCGCTGTTGCATCACACCTCTAGGGCTGGGGGTTCGATTTATGACCCTGCTCTGTGTTTGAGGTTTGCATTTTCTCCTCATATTGCACGTGTCTTCTGGGTATTCTGATTCCCTCCCATACGCCAAAGGTGAGATTATTTATTTGTACAAATGCGTAGGAATTATTTGATTTTTCCATCTTCGTCTCCCTGAAACACTGATACAGATGTAC
This sequence comes from Mormyrus iriodes, assembly GCA_011763525.2. Classification (NCBI taxonomy): domain Eukaryota; kingdom Metazoa; phylum Chordata; class Actinopteri; order Osteoglossiformes; family Mormyridae; genus Mormyrus; species Mormyrus iriodes. Next base: position 28,523,509 of record JAAGVU020000001.1, read on the forward strand.
ACTACCATTCAGAAGTTTGGGGTCACTTAGAAATTTCCTTATTCCCAAAAGAAAAGCACTTTTTTGTCCATTTAAGATGGCATCGAGTTAATTAGAAATACAGTGTAGACAGTGTTCATGTTGTAAATGACTATTATAGCTGGAAATGGCTGATTTTTAATGCAATATCTATGTTGGCGTACAGAGGCCCATTATCAGCAACCATCAGTCCTGTGTTCCAAAGGCACGTTGTGTTTGCTAATGCAAGTTCATGATTTTATAAAGCGAATTTGATCATTAGAAATCTAGTGCAGAAACAAAGAACTTTCCTCTGATACTCATCAGTCTATTGTTGTTCTGAAAAATGAAGGCTATTCAATGGGAAATTTGTAAGTGACCCCAAACTTTTGAATAATAGTGTATATAGTGGTAAGGGTGCAGGGTCAGCAGTGTGGGATACGGGCCTTGCTTGAGGAGATAATGGTGACATGACTTTGTAGGTCACATACCTCCCTAACAAAGGAACAGTTACCATCCTTCAAACCAGTGACCTAAGGATGAACGTAATATCTCTACAGTCCTCTGCCCATCTGAGCTATCAAAAGGGGTAAGGTCATGTGCTCAGGTGATTGCCCATGGTGCATGTATGTGTTCTGCTATAGCCTGGCATCTTGTCCAGGGTGTGCCGTTGCCTTGTACTCTTTGGGATAGACTTGTATTAGGTCCTGGACTGGATAAGTTGGTTAGAAAATGGATAGAATTCAGCTCATGCCTATCTTAATACACCTGTAGATGTCATTAATCATGTAATGTAATTAATGATTTCATGCAATTTAATATAATTCATAATGTAATGTAATTGAAGACTTAAAATGATTTTTGTTAAGAAAAAATATTTACAGTTCTATGTGTTTATCGAGGTTTTAGGTTTAGAATAAGTTTGGTTCATAGTTTTCCTTCTTAATGCATGTTAGTTCTCATGTCAGAAGTTTTTCCCTTCTTTAATCTTAAATATTCGCTTTATGTATGCCTTAACATTCAGTGTTCAAAACTTCAGTAGTTTATTAAAAAAAAAAAACCCGGTCCAGTTAAAACCTGTAGCGACTGGTTTTGCAGGCATCTCACTGTCGGGCACCACTTCTGCTTCTTCTCAGAACTATTCCTGTGTCCCTGCGGAGGGCCACCTCTCTCGTCTGCCCTTTCTTTTCCCCTTGTGTTACTGAGGCCAGGTCTTGTTGTGATATAGAGCCTCAGCAATCAGAGACCTTCTGGCACTGAGGAAAAGATCTGTCACTGAACACCGCAGTCAAAGGGGGGCGGCGGGGGGGGGGGGGGGGGGGGGGGGGGGTTTTTGTTGTTTTTGGTTGTGG
>JAAGVU020000001.1:28536648-28561258 GCA_011763525.2 Mormyrus iriodes
AGGCTTTAGACATAAGCAGTTGAAATATAACACTTGGAAGCCAGGAACAAAAATTGTGTTACATTGTGTAATCACTAACTCGAGTGTCTGAGTCACAAAGTAGTCCTGATCATCCACCCATTTGCAAATAGCACTATTCGTATGATTACGATACGATAATCCCATGGTTGTTACTGGGTCAAGAAAACACATGAAGACTCCCATTATCAAGAGCACATGTCCAGGTTTTGTTTACAAAGTTGCAACCTTTTATTTTGTGATGGGAGAGAGTTTTCATTGAGGAAATGGGATATAAATACATTTCTTCAATTCATGGATTACTGCGAATTCCAGTAAGCAGTGACTGTAAATTACAAATGTCACTCACTTTTCTAATTTTGATCTCTACTGTAAAAACTTGTCTTTATAAATAAATGCAAACTCTTGATAACTAGGTTGTTCTTTTTTCACTACCTTTATGAGACTTTTCTTCGAAGTATAAGACTATAAAGCAATTGTTGTAACTTACTATGTTTCTCAAAAAAACATGTTGTAAAATAGATTTAAATTATGGGGTGCCATTTGTAAAATGTTGCACAATTTGTAATTCTACTGTTTTTCTACATTTAGCATTGCCAAACTAAAAAAATGCATGACAATTTTCAGCTGTCACTTTTTCAAACACTTTGAGACATTCTTGTAAATTTCATGCTATAACTTTTCCAAGAGAAATATCTTGTATTAAATGTTACAGATGTAAATGTTAAATATAATTGCAAATGTTAAATTTAAATGTAAATGTAAGACTCGAAAACTGTTACAACAGATACGGTAATTGGCCACACCCCAGTTGTGTAAAGTCCGTTTTTCGCATGAAGCTGGAATTAGGGTGGCTCTTCAAGACCGACCCACTGGAGGGTTGCAATTCATTTCACAATCGCCTTGCAACGCCTTCTGTCACCATTTTGGTGAATTTGTTTGTTGTTAGTATGGAGTATTGCCTATGTGAATCTGCCATCACCAGATGCAAGCAAAACATATAAAGAGAAAAGCAATATTATTGTATGTGACGGACTTTGATTGTCAACTGTCTGTTATGAGGATATTGTGAATTAGCCGGTTATTCAGACGTTGTGGTTGACAACCAAATCAAGGTGACTAAAAACCTGGAGGCTTATGTCGTCTTCATTTCTGGCTGGGGGCAAGAACTGAAGAGGAAGACATGTGGATGAAATATTTTGGTGTATTCATGAGTATACAAATGTAAACTATTGCTTATTATTGTAAATTATCTTAATTCCGTTATGTAATGGAAACATTAAGCCATTACTTTGTTCTGTGCTGTAAGGTTAATGTTACAGTGCTGTACCCATTTTCAGTGTCAGTATTAAAAATATGGTTTGATCGCACATAAGAGAAAGGGTTTAAGGTAAACTGCAGATCAATTTGCTGTTGTGTTACTGACTCACTAGGTCAACCAGAGAGCCTCCGTTACTCCCGCAAATACCTGATTCCTTATGGAGAAGGATGAAGTCCAGACACTTGTAATATTTACGTTTTCACTTTTATAAATGGTCTTTGCATTTTGCCAAAGCTGCACAAACATATATGCCCTAAATATTTTACGTATTTGTCGCATTCCCTATATTGCTATATTATCCTTGTATTATCTTGTTCTTATAGCACTTTGTCCTGTTTGGACTGATTTTTGCCCCTTTGTCCCCCCATCCACCTGCCCCCTCCCCTGCAACCGTGGCACAAGAATGTCTGATGCAAGAACTGGCAAGGACATAAATCATTATTCGCTTTGTCATTATTTGATTATTTATATTTCAAACTCCAGAAAATGTTCACTCAAATAGAATAATACACCCTGACAATTTATGGCACAGCATATTCTTGATATTTTGTCTACTTGAGCCTCCATATCTCCCTCTTTTACATTTGCATAGGTATAGTACCATGCATGATTCCACGGCTAACAAATTATGTAGAGTCTGATTAGTTTGGCATCCAATCCCTGTTTCAGGATCACCTGTAGTGTAGGGCTGGGTGATATTACATTGATACTATCGCACATGCGCAATAATCGCCAGGGCTTCAGATGACAGACAAAACATTTGGAAGAACGTCAGCTTTTCGTTTCCATACGGATGTTTATTTACGCCCACACTTTAAGCAGATTAGAAGTACAGTTAAAATATTAATGAAATGCATTTTGTGACACCAAAAAGTAATCTGCATAAACTTGGCATCTCTTTATGTTTATTAAATTTGGTTAGTGGAGCACACCACATAATACTGTTTTGGTGTACTATGGTTTGGTATACTTCAGTGCGATATGCACTGAAGTGGCAGTGAAGAAGGGAACAGCTCAGCAGCCATGACATCTTTAGAAAGAGGAGATCTTGTGGATAAGGTAAAAAGACATTGGTGTGGCGGTACTTTTTTCAGTTTAAAATCCACATGTTTATTAAGCATAAGTACATTCCAAATTTATACTAATTAGTAACTTTTGGGAATCATAAAATGCCTCATTAATGTTTTAGGCTTACTACTAATCTGCTTACCCAATTGTTGGCGTAAATAAATGTCCATATAGTACCGAAAAGCTGGTGTCCAAACTAAATGTTTTGCCCGTCATCTGAAGTCCTGGTGATTATTGCGCATGCGTGATATGTCGATGTGGTATCACCGAGTCCTACTGAAGTGGAGATGACATTCTCAGACCCTGAAGCAGCAAACACATTTAAACAGTTATTTACAAGCTAGGGAGTACACCATGTGACTGATATTTCCACACAAAAAAGTGCATCATCCCTAGATCCAGTACAGTGCTATTCTGAGGACCATATTACCAGCACACAGAGAATGCGTTGGATGGGAAGGAGCATTTTCCTGCTCTGTGGCATCAGATGCTAGAATGGCAAAACAGAGAATGAAATCAGTGCATACTGCAAGACAAAACTAAACAAGCATCCCTGTATATGCAGTTTATATTTGACTGAAGCAAATTTACTGAGTACCTATTTCTTTTTGCTATCCACCCATTGTCTTCGATGCTTACAGACTGCCGTGTTCCGTATTCAGCGTTGATGCCCAGTTAATGTTGCCTCTGTCATGGCAGCTGATTTGCCTAGTGTGAAAGGATAAAAATGGCCTTTAGGATGTGTCTCCAATTCATGTTTTTAAAACCACACTTCAAACTTCATGATGTCAGGTTACCTCTCAGATTACGTGGCATCAAAAGTCATAAAATGACTTGTACTTACGTTAGGTTACATCAGTCCCCACAACTATGAACAAAATGGGAATTATAAAATGTGGCATTATTAACATGCTAACAGAAACTAAGCAGATGTTCAACAGGGGTCTGGATCATGAAATGGATTTCTGGCTTAGCTATATGTTTTGTTAGTCAAGGCTGTCTGGACTAAATGTTAATGAACAAAGAAAGTTCATTTAAACTGGGATAACTTGTCGGATTTAAAGTATCCGGCTAACAGAAATCTGGCTTCATAATACAAGCCCCAGCTAACAAAGCTCAGTACTGTTACCTACGGAAGCAAACACAGAAACCATCATTTTAGCATCAGTCTTACCATTGACAAAGTGATCTCTGCAAATTCTGCCCGTGTTAAGGTTTTTCTGTTTGATCCGCCCTTGAGACTCTGTGTAACCATTGCTGTCGGCGATAAAACTCTCTCCTTTCTGGACCGTTCATTTTATTTTATTATTATTTTTTTAAGAATTTTTGGAAAATTAAACAATACTTTACCTTTGTCGCGAACACTGTTGTTGTTGCAGGCCAAAACAGCACACCTGAGCATTACACGTGAAAAAGGCGCGAAAGACAATACACAAGGACTGTCTCAATCAGACAAGAAATGCACTTACATGGAGGATGAGGAGCCACCCTAATGCCAGCTGTAACTGTTTTTTCAATTACTTCGACTAATTTGCATGGACTTGGTGTTGCCATTTTGACTGAGACCTGAACTGGCTGAGCCCGCTCTTCTCCATGCGAACTTAGGGCATGGCCAAGAATTTATCATTTACATTTAACACTTGTATGTATACAAGATATTTCCCTTGGAAAAGTTACAGCATGAAATTTACATGAATGCCTCTCTAACTGTTCACGTTTGGTAATGCTAAATGTGGAAAAACTGAACAGGATTACAGAACATGCAACATTTTACCAACGGCGCCCCATATAAAATAGTATGGATTGCATTTGCTGAAAATAAGATATTTTACGTAAAATGTTAACTTTTGCACAAAAAAGTACGTCTCCCAAAAGCATAGTTGCTCGTCACATTAGCAACGTACACATTTGGAACCGGAGCAACAGGAGCTTTTGATAAATGCACCCCAGTTCAGCAGTAAAAACTTAATATATTTTATGAATTATTATATAATGCGAAGTAGTTCGGAGCGATGTTTTTTTGTGCGGAGGCACGCATCTGTTTAAATAAATAATCAAGCAAAGTATTGTCTTATTACTGTTAACTTATAAATGCTACTCAATGAACTGTTGTATAAAAGCAATAACATACTCTAAGTCATGCGTTTGTACTTCAATGTATCACGGCTGTGATTATCTTCAGCACTTGACCTGCAATAAGTCGCAGCCGTGATATGTTGGAGTACAATCGCACTACTTCTCGTATGTTAATGCTTAAATGGAGAGATGTTTTCCTCGTTCTGTCCATTGAACTTCATGGGCTTTCCGTGAAGTCCACTTCAAGTTGAGCCCCCTGAGCTAAAATTAACAGGGTGAGCCTACAGAAAATAAAGCATCACTCAGTGTCACGAATAGCCTATATCTGATTTTGCCCAGTTACTCAGCCTAGAGTGCTTTTGGAAAAAGGAAGTTGTCTTCATGGGTAAAATGTTGCAGATTTCGTGGCGCGTAAGTCAGGACAGTAATAGTGTGAAAAAAACAGGTCAAGTCAAGACAAGTCAAGTGGGCTTTGTCATACTGTCCATATACAGGTGCACAGAGACAATAAATTTCATTCCCCCAGGATTACAGTGCAACATACAAACAGCAGTGACAGGCGGTGGGTTTTCCTAATACAAGTGCAAAAACACGGTACAGCACTATGAATATAAACCCTTGTGTCTAGGGGTGTTATTGTTCAATATGTGTTTGAACAATAGACACAGCACCATAAGAAGCTTGAGTAAATATAGTGGAACTGTATAAATGGTCAATGCTAGTATAATCTCATACCTTTACTATAGTAGGTCCCTGGCAAATCATTTTTGATTCAGATCTGCCTTCAGCTCGGGCAGACTGTGTTTGGTTTTAGCCAAGAGAGAAGACTTCTGGCTGTCCTTCAACACCAGTGGAAGCCTCATCTTGGATTTAAACATCATGTGTTTGTTGAACTTCATTCGTATGATCCACATTCTTGAATTAAATCCCTGCCCTGAAGTGACATAATGTTAGCTAATGGAGCTTATAGGTTATACAGTACTGGAAGGGCAAGAAATGATCCGGACCCAATGGAATTGGTGTCAGAATGTGGGGTCTAAAAAATAATAGCTCACTGGGTCCCGCTGAGATGTTTTCAGTCGGGAATTCTTAATGTTTCCAGTGTTTCTTGAACACCTCTGGATTAACATTCCGTGTTATTATTTACATTTTTCCCTGCCCCCCCCCGCCAAGGTCCAATGACCTGTTTAGAGCTGTGGGGACCCAGAAATTCTCTGAAAGGTAACAGTGCAGCTATTCATCTGCCCTGCTGCCATTGGCTGCCCTTTCATACAGGGACTTAAGCAAACCAGACAGGTTCATCTAACCCCCACATGCGGTACAAAAGGAAAGCAAACAGGACAGGAACACAGCAGAGTTTGACAGAAACGTAAGACAGACAGTCAGGCTTGCAGGTTTGTTGGTTCTCTGCACAGATGCAGTCACAGGTACGTGTAATTATTTTAATTATTGTGTTAAGTGTTCAATGCAGAGCACAGGAAGATTCATGATAGATTTTAACACATGGTTCTGTGTTGTGTATTGTAATACCCATATTAAAATCCCAGATAGGTTGCATTGCAGATACAATGAAAGTAAAGAGGCATGTGTGTACACAGTGTGTGTGTATACGTATGTGAATGTGGAGTGATTCATGTCTTTGCACTCCATTGTTCCAACCTGATTATTTGGACACCATGAACTCTGACCCTGTCACAAGGCCATGCCCGATGAAACAGCACCAAGGAACTTTGACCCCAAATGAATCACCCAAACCTCACTTTTACCTCACTTATCAAGTAAAAGTCTTTAGAACTCTTACTTGTTCTTAATGGCCTTTCAATTATTACACGGATTCAGTTGAAGCACATTTCCAAGTTCCATAGTTCTAACTCCTATAGTCTAAGTCTAAGTGTAATTTTGAGTCTGTCTAGAGATGAGAAATATATTCCCTGGAATCCCTGACACTATCATGTTTTATCAGAGTAAAAGCAGAATTCAGTAACCTTCAGAAGCCAAATGGAATTGTACACAAATTACTGCAAAATAGTTCAAAGATTAAATGACCTATTTAAGTAAATGCACAAGCAAATTTTAAGATTACAGTACCGGTTTTCCAGAAAAGCTTTAGTACTTTGGCAATGCAGCTGCACCTGACTCCTGACCAGAAGGGAACCACATCAAGACTTCTGCTAAGGTCCTTTCTGCAAGCCACTGCAACACCCATCACTGATTATATTTCTGCTGGCTCTGGAGAAAGACGAAAGCCTTGACCCTTGATGCTGATTGCCAATTTTAGGTTTTTTGGCTTTGAAAACTGTGACAGTTAGTCAGGCTCACAGCTCATGGTCACTGACAAGGAGATAGAGGCCCACATACACACACAGAGGCAGATACACTGCCAGCCAGTATACGGTCTTCATGTACACCACTTTGCAAAAATCTTAGGCTGTCATAGAAAATGTGTAAAGATACTTATCTTGGTAGTATTTACTTAGAAAAACATTAACATTAGTTAACATACAAATTAACAGTAACACAATAAAAAAAATTAAAATTCCTTCTGCTCTCCAAAAAATTTCTGATGTCTTGTTGGATGGCAAGATGAACACAGGGGCACCTCAGCCGTTCCATGTATTTGTTAAATTTCACCACCAGCTCACCTAATTAATTAACTTAATTACTTAAATAAATTAATGAGGTATTGATTAGCCAAATAAGGTGTGCTGGTGGTCGAGTCAAAAAAACATGGGTGTATTGGATCGTTACTAAAAATACTGGTGTGACTTTAGGAGAAGTTTTGAAATGGCTAAGATGACACGCTTTGAAGACATCATAGTTTTACCCCAACATGAAGATCATTTTCTTTGGCTAAGACTTTTGCACAGTACTGTATGTATTAATATAAAGAAAGGGTTTGATTTTTAATTGTAATTGTGGCTTTAAAGATTTTTGTCATTTCTGACAAGATGTTCTTGGTCGATCTGAGGTCTAGATTTAAGCTCAGATGTGACCATGCCTTTTTGGTAGCTGCCCCAAAGCTTTGGAATGGTCTACCCTTTTGTATCAGGTGTGCACCAGCTTTGGTCATCTTTCAATCCTGTTTGAAAACCCATTTTTTCTCCTTAGCGTTTTAAAATAACACGAGAATGTTTGTAGTTTGTTTTATTCCGTTCGTTTAAGTACTGTACAGCTTTTTCGTCAACTGCAATTGTTTTAAATGTGCTCTATAAATAAAATTGACTTGACTTGAATTGACTTGACATCCTACAATAAATTTATCTTGAACTGGTTTATCTACAGTTTAGAGACACAACAACTTATAAGAATAAATTAGTATACTATCATGTTTTTGTAACTTTTTGGAGACCAGAAGGCATACTTTTTTATTGTATTACTGTTTATTTGTATATTCTAATGCTACATAGTGTTCTTTTGTGAGTAAGTGTACATTTCTTGCCTAGATAAATAACTTGAGTCCTGACACAGAGGAATAGTATTTTCAGTGCAGGTAGGGCAGTGAGGTGGGAGGGGGAGAGGTCTGAGGTGACGTCCTCAGTGCACAGCGGTCCTTGGCAGGATGGGTGTGGGAGGGCCTTTATAACCCTGGGGGGAGGGGGGTGAGTGACTGGGGATGGGGGGGAGTCTATTGTCTTCAACTGGCTTGTAGCCATTATTAGTGTGCTTGTGCGGCCTCGCCCTGCCATGGGCGCATCCTCCCTGTGCCCTTCTCTGCTGGCATGGCGATGAACCATCAGAGACCCGTCATCATGAGATTTAAACATAAACTTAAAATGTAACGCACTGATAGCATATGATGGCTGTTGATCGCTTTAAAAATGACCTTGCTTGTCTTGCTTTGGGCGTTTTTATACGTGTGGGTGTGGTGCGTGGGTGTGTGGTATTACTGTGGTGTTACTGTCAATAAATGTTTTTTTATTGGAATTTTTTAAACATTAATTCTTCTCATCTTGAGATTTAGGGTGTTGTTCCAAGTTTCTACTCATAATTATTCAGTTGTTCCTGTGTCAAATACTTGACTATAAAATTACTGTACATTAGTAAAAAAAAAATCTTTTTCTCATATTAGTAGCTTGAATGTCGTTTTGCATTTCTAAATGCAATGGGTTCCAGAAGGTTCTACCTGAAAAGGTGTCTGTAATTGGTGGTTGTGGCCTGTTGTAGTACAACAATGTGTGCGGAAGATTTCCCTGACTCAGTGTCTCACTGTTGAGTCATGCATCAAGTCACATGGCAGCTTGTCAGACGGCTAGAAGGAGGAAGCCCTGTTATTCGGAAAAGGAATTTACACTCGGCACTCCAAGTGTGCACAAATACGGGGTGTTACAAAACAGGTTCTGAGTCTTCATAGCCGTCACAGAAAGCCACACGCTTTCTGACTTTCTGTTATTTCTCTTTCTCTCTCTCCCTCCAGCTGCTCTGTCTCTCCTGCCGTCTCTCTCTCCCGCTCTCTCAGTATCTCTCCTTTTCTTGCGCTCTGCCTCTCCACATTTCCACGGCTCCCCTCACAGTGGAATTTGGCTTAGCACTATGATGTCAGCTGTAGACCTTCTGCTGTAAGCACTGAAAGGTAAGCCCTTCCCGGTGTCCATCTCAGCACCAGTCTGGAAACGCTTATCTAGTGCGTTTGCTCGTTTTTTACCGTGGACATCTGTTTCTGTTTGCTTTGTGGATTTTTTTCCCTCCTTTTCACAGGTGATACATCAGTGCAGAAATAATTTTTTTTAGCTGTGTTCTGCACGGCTGTTCTTAATTTTTTTTTATTTGTTTTTATATAAAACCTGTTCTGAAGTATTATTTCAGTAGGAAAGGGAAAGGGTGCAGATTCTTTAGGGTTAAGGACGGCCGCTGAATCATATGCTCAGTGCAGCAGTTTCTGGATGGGTTCCATAGAGGAACAAAAAGTTTGCGGTACGTTTGCTTTGCAGTGCCCAGGCATGAGTGCACACTTACTTAGACACAAGCGCGTGCACACACACACACGCACACACACACACACACACACACAAATACGCCTGCAAACATGCGGCTGGAGCAGGAATTCTCATTGTGCTAAACGAGACCTTAACGGGGTTAGACTCTGCCTCCCTGTCGGAGACCGTAAAAGCAGCAGCTGGCAGCGGAGGTGCATTCCCACACCCCTCCTGGCTCTTTATTGGTAGTTATCCACTTCTTCAGACAGCAATATTACTTGTAGTTTGCGAATGAACTGTACAGTATTGCTGGTTATGGAATCTGATAAAGGCTTTACAGTATAATACTGTAGCCCTTAAGAAAGAAATCACTGAAATCTGAGTGTGAGTGTTAATCCTTTTATCAGTCTTGCTCCCAAGTAAGATATTTTTATTGTTCTTTCCTTGCATTTAATTTCCTGTTTCTGTTCCTGTTTTATTGAGGAGCCGATGTGCTTACATATGTCTCAGTTAAATTCTGTTGTGTCTTAGAATGTGGTGTGGAAACAGCTATAGCACAATTCTTGACGATTAAAATCTGAGAGCACAGTCTGTCTATCTCAGGCATCATGGGGCTGTTGTTCTTTTGATAATTTATCAAAAAAAGCTGTTGTTCTTGGCATTCTTTATTTGGTTTAATGAAAGTGGGCAATGTAATGTTCCGATAATACAAGACTAAATTCCTTAAGTTACTTAAGTATGTGTGTTTGCTAATAATAAAGATGGATGTCAGTTCATGCACTTTGTGTGAGATCAATAGACCAGTGTATATTAATTATGAATTAAAAGATGACATACACACACTTAGACACACAATTACTATAGGTGAGGTTTCCAAATCATTCTTAAAAAACATTTTTTAGACTGAAGGTGGTGAGGAGATACAGAACCAGTCAGAGGATCTGTGCAGTTCAGATGCATCAGAGCAATATTAGACATTAGATATCGACACAACTGCTATTCTTCTGCAATGCTGCTGTTGTGCTACATGAAAAACGCATCGATGTACATTGCACAGCTAAGATTGTAAAATGCTAGTTAATAAAAACGGAATATATAGTGAGTAGCAGAGCAACATCACACCTCTAGGGTTTCGATTCCTGCACCCAGATATCTGTGCATGTCGGTGCTTTTTCATCTTTTCCCTCTGTTTATGTGGGTTAACTTCCTGCTCTCATCCCACTGTCTCAAACGTGGACTTTAGGTGTAGCATCTCTAAATCACCTGTAGTATGTGATGTGTGCCCTGCAATGGACTGGCATCCCATCCAGGGTGTTCCCCACTCTGTGCCTGGGATAAGATCCAGGCTCATTGTGAATCTGCACTGGATAGATGGCATGAAAGCTGGAGGGATGAAATACAAAGTTAAAAAAAATGATTTCTTAAAAAGGGTCTTAAGTGAATACTAACTTGTAATTTGTCTGAGGCAAATATCGGACTGTTGATTTACCATCTGTGATGGACTGGCATCCCTATAAAAATCACCAGTAGGTTCTTCGGGGGAAAGACTTTGATAGCAGACAACTTGGATCTTAAAACATCAGGACCCCAAGTATTTTGTGGAAGGAACACTTTGTTATCAATGATTTTGTAACTGTTATTTTATTAATGAAACTCTGAGCCTGCCAGGGCCCTCTGTATTTATTGGGCCTGGGATGATACTCTATATATTTCAACTTCAGCCCATATGCATACTTTGAAAATGCTTTTCATCAGACTGGTGACATAATGGGAAACACAATGTAACTCCAGTTTATGTGATATCCTTGAATAAATAGGTTCTTTTTATTTATTATACAACTGTGCTTTGAAAATTAATTATGATGGTATGCCTTGTTAAAATGCCAGCTCTTTAATATAATTACAGGTTATTTAAATTATTATTAATGGGATTACTGACTGACTACTGAGTATTTTGGGGCAAATAACTAAGTAAGCTGGGCTGGTTTTGTTTGCCCTTTGTTACATGGTTACTACCCATATATCTGTTAATCTAATTTTAATGACATTAAACGGCACTAGTAGAACTTGCTGTGGTACTGCTTGTCACTCCTTTAGTCACGTGTGTATGTATTTTCTTTTCTTTTTTGGAAAGGCCATGCCAGGTGCCCGCCACGCTCGCCACCAGCTCCCTGGCGTGCCAGTCGGAATCCCGCTCAGTCCTTCCCGAGTTGTTCTGAACCGTGTCACTTGCAGGGCTGTGTCTGGGCACACTCACAGTGTGTCCTGTTTGTCCTAGAGCTTCTCTGCTTTGTGATCCTGACTGCTGTAGAAAACAAAGTTGTTACTCTTACAGATTGTGTCTTTTTAGGGCACTGTTAGTTTCTTCTGTCTGTAAGAAACAAAAAGAATTTGTTGTTAAATTAGTGGTCATCTATGCTGCTGGCTACCTCTGTTGTCTTTTGCATGGGCTTTATGGTCTATACGCTAGGATTTTTGTAAGATAGGGAACATTAGAAGGGCTGTAATTCATACAGAGGGGCCAACCTTGTCATTAGCCAATGATATGTTCTGAATCAGTGAATGACAGGGGAGAGGGCACTCCGGCAACTAATCAGCTTTCAGCTGGGGCCAGTGCCCCTGTGACCCTGCACCGGTATACACCCCTGCATAGAAGGCCATTTTTCTTCCTTTGTGACATTTCAGCGTAAAATGTCTCCCAGTACTACCATCATCATCTAAAGTCTTAAAACTGAGTCTCTATCGTGGATGTTAAGACTAAATGATGCTGAGAGTAATCAGTCACTGTCTGCTTTGACATTCCTATCGTTAGCTTTTTTGCGTCTGAGTTTATGATTGGCTAAATCGGCCAATGACTGACAGCTGCCTTCTGTGGGTGTCGAAGGCTCAATACTCAGCTGTCTTTATTCACTAATAATATAACTTACATGTTAGTAGATGAATTATGCTCAGTTTTAATGGAAGATCGAGTTATATCGTAATAATAATATATTAAAGCTCTATAGAGAGTCTGACTTACATGTGACTGTGCAGCAACTTTCCATCTACCTTCCACACCTAAACAACAGAGGGTGAAAAGGGCTCTTATTGAATGCCAGGGCGTCAATGTTTGCCCACGCAAATGTTTTTTCAGTCTGATAAGAAGACAGGAATGTCTCTGGCTTGGAAAGAGCTTGATTTTGCCAGCTAGTGGAAGCCATCAGGCATGTGCAGCACACTTTGAGGCGACTGAGTTGTAAAAAATGGAATTTGAGTTTGGAGAAAGATCATTCAATAACTTGCCAGTTTGCTCAGGCTACAAGAATATTGCTGTGACACAAACTAACGCCTCTTTTATTTTCTGGCTTGATGTGCGTGTCTGAGGCTGAGCCCAGGAAAAATATTGGAATTCCACCTATAATTTGACAGCAGAATCAGTTTTATCTGTTTAATCTTCCAGTGCTTAATGTAATTGAGAAATTTATTCAGCAAGTTCCATTAAAGACTCCCAATGATTACACCCCTAATATGTCACCCTTTGTATATATCACAAACAATGAGCTTGTGCATTTGAACTGGGGATAAAGGAGTTATTCCCTTAACGTTTTGAGTCACGTATCTCCTCCTGCACAGAAAGGTCTGCATTCTCTGGTAAATATGAAAGAGCGGCATACATATTGTGAAGCATTGACTGAAGGCAAGCCCTCTGCTGGATGGAAGCAGTGCACACCCATCTGTCATTCTCACAGCAGACCTTCAGTGACTGCTATAGCATAAGGTGCATATAAGGACACAGATGTTTACAGGGCTCGCCTTTCCCCTGTCAGGGTGCCAGCTTCTTATCCCATGGAACGTGCCCATACTGCATCGCTAGCCATTCAGGCCATCTTTGGGAGGTGCCCGTGATCACTACAACAAACTAAACACATGCTGTTCAGTGTTAGTGTTCCATCACTTATTCATATCTGACTGATAGATCTGTGATGTTGATAGGACAGTTGCATTCAAATTATTAGGGCTTTTAACTTCTGGATGTTTACATTTTTTAGTAGTCATTTTTATCTGAAGTGACATTCATTTAAGAAAGCAGTGAGTCAATTGGGCATTAAGGGCCTTGCTCAAGAGCCCGATGGTCACATCACTCTTCTGATCAGGGCTGGTTCTAGGCAGGGGCATGGGGGGGGCAATGTCCCACCAAATGCTCCGCATACCCCACTAAAGCCAAAGATGCAACCCACCAACATCACTTATTGCCTCCCCATTTGATACAGTCTAGAACCGGGCCTGCTTCTGATCCTGGGATTTTGAACCGGTGACCTTGCAATCACAGGTACAGCATCCTAACAGAAAGAGCCACACCCCCACTTACTGCTTTACCGAATGGATTTTATGTGCTATATCTCCTATAAGTATTTGCCCAAAATGTTTTCGCAGAGTCTTGCATTTCTGCACAGTTATGTAATGGTCATGCTTGGTGGCAAGTCTGAACTTCTCCAAGAATGAGGATGTGCGTCACTCAAGCTAGGGGGGGGGGGTGGGGGTGCACACAGTTACACTTCATATCTCTGCTTCTGTGCTTCTATCATGTACCCACTTTTGAATGTACAATATTATTGTAAATTGCACAGCCACCCCGGTTTGTAAGAGCATTCCAGTTCTGTTGTGACTGAAGGGTCGATCACTAGATACTTTCCCACTCGTTACTGTAAACGATACATATTTTAATATTGCTTGTGTACCCCCCCCTCCCCTTCCTGGATTACATGCACATCACACCCAACCCCATCTACTCATATCTGCTAATCGTTATTATTTAATTTCCCCCTGTGGCAGCAATGTCATCACACCCCAAGTTCCTAGCTGTTATAATTCTTTTGTTGGGCCCAGGATCCAAAAATAACAACAGGATGCAAGACTAATCTCCTGAAAGCTGCCATTTATCGCAGAGCTTATGTTCATCGCATCCAGCCACATTTATAGCTGAAGAAACTCAGCCCTGTATTTTGCACCAAGGCTTAACACCATGGCGAATTCTGACAGACGCTTTGATCAAAATGCAATTTTTGGCACAGACATGGTATTTAGAAACATAGTTTACATAGCTTTTTTTTCATACGAAATATTTTGCCACGGACACATTTGTCCATATACAGACAGATTGACAGTCCCTGGTCTGCAAGTTGTATATTTTTGAGATATAGACTACTGCCTTTCAGTGCCAATCCACTGGACCATCAACGCAAACAAAACTATTTTCTCTCTTTTTTTTCTAATGTGTAAAAAAATTCTTATGTTGTGATTAGATGCTGGTTTAGCCATGGAGCTGGATGGCTCAGCTGGTTGGAGGTTGCTGTTGTCATGCTGACAGACACTGGGTTCAAGCCTCTGCCAGTTCTGTTCTTTGGGCGAGTATGTGGATTCAGACTCCAGAAGGTGGCCGGTTCAAGTCCCACGGCCAGGAGAGTTTTTCTGACTTTGGACCCTTCAGCAAGGTCCTTAACCCCTAGTTGCTCCAGGGACTGGCTGACCCTGCTTTATCTATTGTATGTCACTTCGTATAAAAGCAACTGCTAAATAAATAAATGTAATATTTCAAAGGAGTCAATGCCGCTGTTTGAATTAACTATATTTTTCATTAAAAAGAGAAATTTTGAACCAGTTATTGTTAAAAAAAATTGCAACATGTTATGTCTTTTCTGATCCCATCTGCATCCTTCGCACTGTGTATCTAGAAATGTTAACATGACGCTATCTTGATGTACAAGCCAGAAAGAGTCTATGGAAACCTAGGAGTGTGAGACTGGGTTAGCTTAGGCTGAAGTGGCCTGGAGCCCCATCACCACGTATTACCCTGTGCCAGAAACATGATGCAGGTTTCCATGCAGCAAGGCTACAGTGCTGTCTAGGTGCTGTCCTACATTAACGTGAAAGCATTTTTTCACAAACCTTTGAACCTGAATTTACTAGTCATGCCTTTAACTATCACATTCACTATGAAGTTCTTATCTAGTGTTACAGACATTCTGGTAATATACCCAGTACAGTAATAGCCTGGGCTAAGAGTACTGTATATATTTGTGTGGCTCTTGCTACAGCCACGCATGACTTTTCTCCTTGAAATACACTGAGAATAGACAGCAAACTCATTCTTGTGGCACTAACGTAACAGTGGCTATGCTACACCTCTTTCATCTGTGTTTCCTGGATCCATGCCTATCCCTCATATGTTTTTATCAAGGTGCCTTCAATACACTGGGTGCTACTATCAAGTAAATGATAATTAATGACCTTCCTGACAAAACTTTTTTTTCCTCCTAATGTCAGATGGTATGGGCTGAGGCATGAGCCTAGAGAATGGCCTTTATTATGACAAAGGTTTTATTGCAGTGATTGGTGTGGGATAGAGAATATGTGGTAACACTTTACTTATTGCAGTCATGTATAATACATTCATAAAGTATTATAAACTCAGCTATAACTATTTATAAAAAGGCATGACACGTTATATACATGTTTATTATGCATTATAAATGTTCTATGAAGCTCTCATCTATAATGCACTATAAATACCTTCATAATGCATTATAATGGTCAATATAAGAATTAAGGATGGTTTATACTGCATTATGAAAGGTACGTATATTGCATTATAGATGAGAGCTTCAATGAGCATTCATAATACATAAAAAACATGCCTATAATGTGTTATGCCTTTTTCTAAATAGTTATAGCCAGGTTGATAATACTTTATGAATGCATTATAATTCATTATGAAGGTATCTATTATGCATTATGATGTCTGCTGTAAGTTAATTGTTACCAAATACGTAATAAAATCTATATGGTACTGTAAGAGAGCGTTGGGAGAAGGATATAAATGTGTTTAGGAACTACTTTACAAAGACAGGGAATTTTTTAATGTACGTGAAATATAAGTGGTTGAATATAAATAACACATTAGCTAATGGTTTATAGAAGTAAAATGAGAATATTCATTGTTGGATTACAACATATTCTTTAACAATGAAAGTACAATAAAATGATAAAGTACTGGAGAATAATAATATTATATACAGCCTCAGTACATATTTCAGCATTGAATGTTATCAAATTCTACAAACTTATCTTCAGCTGTAAGCAAATATTAGATGAAACATAGCCTAAGTGAACTAGTGCTAAATGTTAACAATTATGCAGTATTAACGCCGCCGGTCACAGAAATGTTGAAAACACTGTCACACTCCAACATGCAGAGCTGATGGCTCTGTGTTGACGAGCAGGAGTAGCATGAGTCTCAGGTGTTTCCACATCTCCTTGAGGTTCAGGTCATGACTTGCTGCGTGACTCAGCTGTGTTGCAAGAAATGTGTGGCCTGACGTTTGCCTGTGGAGTTCTGACAGGCGCAGCAAGGAAGGAGCACTTTGGATGGGATGCCAGTCCAGTCAAAAGCACGTGAAAATACACTATGGGCAATTTGAAGACAGAATGTCACCTGATTGCATATTTTTGACTCACAGAAATATATACTAATTCCACTCACAGAAAACTGCAAGGACATGAACCCAGAAATGTATGGGCACTATGTATTGGTGCAGTGAAAGAGTAGATGTTGTAATCTAGCAAGCATCAGCACAACTGTCCATTGATGTTACTGCAGTGAGGATATTGGTTTTCCCCAACAAAGTCTACATTAGCCATCAACTATGTTCACAGAAGATGTTTTCAAAATTTTTTCAAAATAATATAGGGTTTTTTAGACAAATATGCATGATCTTTCTAGTGAGTATATTTTTTCTGATATATAGTTTTTGCTGAATGTCATGCTGGAGCCAAAATTACTAAGTTTAGCTAAATCAATATAAGCCTCTAGATCAGCATTCTCCAATTCCAGTCCTGGAGAGCCAGTCTGTAGCATAGTTCACAGATTTTCTTGCTCAGACACACCTGCTAAACCTGCCAATTAGCTAATGAGCTGAATAAGGTGTGTTTGAGCAGGGAAATTTCCAAACTGTGTCGCAGACTGGCCAAGGACCCAAGTTGTTCTTGACTTCTGGACTATTTTTCTGACTTTAAACCTTGCTCTTGACATTTTGTCAAAGAACCATTCCCAGGAAGAATCTGCTCCAAACTTTCTCTTTGGATAATAGAGATCTGACTGTTTCACTGAAATGTAAACTTTCCAGGCTGATAGGCATCAACATGTTTTCTTTCCCAAAGATCTTCAGGAATTTCTGCTGAGGGTTGGTACCACACAGTCAGCACAAATCAGGCCCGATTGTTTACAAAAGGCATTCAAACAACCATCCCTAAATAACCTTCATTTCAGCTGGGTTGACTAGGGAGATATTAATGTTTACATCTGATTGTTAGAATTTTATTCAGCTTGGGTGAAAAACAAAACAAAGTAGCAACATTTGGTGTTGTTTTTTCCCCTTATTTGTGAAAATGTGCAATATGTGCTAAAGGCCATATAGGTACTATCCTATTACAATATTATGATGATGCATCCAGCTATTTTCAGTATCTCTGCTTTATATACTGAGGCCTGTGATCTGTCCAGGTATATGTCTTATGATCTTTATTGCCATCTTCAGGTTATGCTGCCCAAAAGCTCCCCACTGAGTCCAAGCGAGAAGGAAAAGGGCTAAACTCCGACCAGCCAGACAATCTGTTGCACCTCGCTGCCCCGCAAAGACACAGAAGAGCCATGAGCGAGTCCTCAGTCTCCAGCTTCGTGGTAGAAGCGATGGCAGCTGTCACCAGCTCTGTAAGTGATGCTGTCACCAATGCAGGTCCAAAGCAGGACCTCCTGTCAGGGTCACCTGATGAGTGCTAACCAATGAGTGGCCAGGGAAATTTTTTATGAACATTCAGACATTCCTCCTCTCCTGCAAGTCTCCTGCTAATTTACAGTATTGGCAAGAAGTTTAGCAAATTATTAACGCACCCCCCCCCCACCCAGCAAATTTTATCAGTGCCAATCCCCTCACCCTCTTCCAGGAGATAAACTTTCACTTCCCTGACATCAGTATGTTTAAAGCGGTGTCTCCTTCCAACATTACCTACAGTTATACTAGCTATAAGCCCACCTTAGCTTTTTAATCTGATGTTGTCTGTCTGCTTGTATGAAGTGGCCTTAGAACATTAAGAAATCATTACATGCATTAGTACCAGCCTGGAAAATTCTGACAGGAACAGAGCAGATTCCTGAGGAGTCTTACAGTATATTCATTCAATGTGTAATAAAGTGACATCGGCCTCTGGGCATTTGGATGCCTATGGAAAAGCTTTGAGTCACTCATGTCTAGCCTTATAGTAATTCATGCCTGTCAAGTGGCTGATACTTGAAAGACGACAGCACCCATTGGCTCAGACAGACCCTTAGGAAGCACTTTGCTTTGTGCTGCACCATCAATGATTTAGTTAATCCAATTCTTTACTATTCACACTGATCATGTACTAAAATTTTTATTCAAATATTTTAAATATAACTATCGTCCGAAATGCTTTGCTTTGCAGCAGACTGGAAAAATGTATTCATGGTAAATATTTTGGTAGCACTTTGCCTATAATGCACTATAGATGTCTTCATAATGCAATATAATGGTCGGTATAAGAATTAATTAAGCATTACAGCATCTTCTACTGACAGTCATAAGGCATTATAATGTTGATTATAATGCTTCATAAGCTCAAATGAAGCTCTCATCTATAATGCACTATAAATACCTTCATAATGCATTAAATTGGTCAGTATAAGAATTACGGATGCTTTGTACTGCATTATGAAGGTATGTATCGTGCATTATAGATGACAGCTTCATAGGGAATTCATAATGCATAATAAACGTGGCTATGGCATTCATAGAAAGTGTTACAAATATTTTTTAAATAGCATTCATTCTGTCAATTAAAAATCACATTTGTCTGCTTTGAAAAAATGATTTATTTACATATAAAGATATAGATATATAATATTTGGTTTTAATGAACAGTTAATTAATTACTATCAGTATTGTTTTTAAGTACACATCATTCTTTCGTACCGGTGTGTGACAGAAGTGTAACAGCCCGAGGTCAAGGTGTTGTACAAGGTCAGGTACATTAAATGTTCACAACAGACAAACACAATAACATGTCAAAGGTATCAGAATGTTTTACCTAAAGAATATACCTAAATATGTCCTAAGTATTAAAAACAAAGTTTTGCTATTTCTGTATTTTGCTGTGTTATTATGGTTCTGTTGGTATCGTATTTCTGTTTTTGCCCTCATACATCTTTAGGGCATGATTAGTTCCTGACACACTTGAAGAGATAAGCTTGATTTGGAGTATGTGAGCCTATCCCCCAGGTGGCAAGGTGCTGGCAGGGGCAGGGGTGTAGGAAGCACGGGGGGTGGGGGGATGTGTCCTCCCCAGTATTTAATTTGCCTTCATTCACTCTCCTAATAAATAGACCATTGTATTCAAATTATCAGGTCGTGCCCCCCCCAATGTCAAACTTTCTCCTATGGCATGGCACAAGGGCAGGGGCCCTTGACTTTGTCCTGCTAATGCTATTTGGCCCCCAGGGAAAAATAACTGAGGAACCATCGTTATTTGGGTCATATTTAATCAAGCCCACGAGAAACGGAGGCTCCACTGTTGCAGGTAATACTCTGTGGCATGACTGCTGTGTTTATGCCTTCTTACTTCGGAAGAGCAGCCGTGACTTCGCTGACAGTGTGAATAGGTGGGATGCGGTGATAGATACAGGGCGTATGTTTAATCTATGAATGTAGAGTGAGACTTATTATCATTCTGTGGAACAGTAGCACTGATCCGAAACTGGCCAGGGAGCCAGTGCCAGTGTGACTGTAATAAACAGTCACAGAGCTGCAACACTAACACTGTTAAGTACAAAAACTATAGTTAATGATCATTCGGTTATATAACACTGACATAAAAATGTTAATACATTTCAATTTTATTATAACGCGTTTTGAATTCGATTCATTTTGCATGCTTTCATTCCTAGGATTCATTTCTTTGTACTACTTGGAGCCACAGCAGTGTTGCAGTCGTAAAAACATGTCAGTGTAAAAGACGTTGTAGTGTTGCATTTATGTTTGTGTTTCGGCCAAGCGCTATGCAATTTTCTACCAAATTTCCTATATAACCTTAACATAACAGGTTTATTTCTTTGTCTTCCACTACAACTACCATTAGTAAAAAGAACTAACCACCCAAAATATTGGCTCAAACTAATGCTTTGAAAGTTTACCAAGGGAACTGCTAGGTTTATATTATAAACTACACGTACAAACTGAATTTATATAAAAAATTGTACGTGTAGTTTAATATAATTCTGGACTTGACAGCTACATGGGGTATTTTCCTGGTGGGTCAATTGTCCTGTGGGCTGGCCAAGTTAATCATGGGGCATAACCTCATTTGGTAAATTTTGTCGTATGCGTGCTGGACCTGTATGATCAAAAGTCCAGGGATAATTTTTAATCCCAGTCCAGCCCTGAGTATAATCCAATGTTAATCAATCAGTTAATTACACATATTACAATAGTAAAATAATTTAAATTTGCTCATCTGAATAGAAGTGGGTCTCTAACTTGGGTTCAGTGGACTTCCTGTACATAGAAAAGGTAGGTATGTGGTCATGACAATCCAGGGCAGTTCAGCAGCATGCGAACAATGTTAAGAAGTCAGGCTATTAAATAAGCTTTGGCCCTGTGTGGGAAAGCAGCTGTTTTTGGAGTGCTTGATTTTTCAGCTGAGAATGATGCAGTTAATCTTTAAAATGATCACTAAGCTGGTGAGTAATAATTCATTTACAATTAATAACCTATTTAATGCTCCTGATGACGTTACAGGTGAATAATTATTAAAATGACCTTAAGCATACAAAAAAATAGGTGCCGTAAAGCCAGAACCAGACGCTCACATAGACAGACATTTTCTGACACAAAACACACTGAAATATCCACCCTAACAGGACGGTGAGTTCTCCCACATTCCTCTGCTGTTCCGTGCTTTGTTTTTCAGCATGACCACATTGGCTGCGGAGTTAATTTGTACCTTTTGGGATGTTTTTGTCATTCAAACCAGTTCTGAACTGACAACTTTTTCACTTCCTGTGTCGGATTAAAAAGGAGTGAAAAATTCTACATTATATG
The DNA here is from genome assembly GCA_011763525.2 of Mormyrus iriodes. Classification (NCBI taxonomy): domain Eukaryota; kingdom Metazoa; phylum Chordata; class Actinopteri; order Osteoglossiformes; family Mormyridae; genus Mormyrus; species Mormyrus iriodes. The sequence continues at coordinate 28,558,194 of JAAGVU020000001.1, forward strand.
AAAAGAAACACTTTGGGAACTGTAGTCACCTGTTTAGTAGTGGGCTGGGTGGATTAAAGCTGCAATTACTCAATAGTTACATTTCCACTGAATCTTATATTACACAGCTTACTGTACATCTGCTTCTGAGCCTCTGATTTTTATCATGAAAGCCCTTGGTCAGCAGGCTGTCATGCATAGTTGAGATTGCAGAATTTCCAGGAAGGTCATGTCATTTATGTCAGCTACAACCTCAGTTTCCTGTAGCTTCCTCCCTTTTAGGATGTCTTTAACTAAACTGATTGCCCATTACATACCAAAAACCTATGCAGTCATACTGCCTTCCATTGCTCAAAAAAGACTTAAAGAAAAGAAAGAAAGATACAATACTTAAATTTCTCTTTAATTTCACTTTGATGATGTTTATCTCAGCTTACAAACTGTGCTTGATATTATCGCTTATGACCGTACATGAACAGCCAAGACTCTATAATCCTGACTCCTGTCTGAGCCTGGAGTGGATATTGATGATATCAGCCAAGCATGAAAGGAGCTGACAGAAAACCGGCAGCTGTAATCTAAGCAGTCAGTGTCAACTTACAGTTCAAAAGTTGTTTTTTCTTTTTGGATCTATTTAGCACCCTGTTACATGGGTAAAAATCAGTGTATCTTATAGTGTTTTCACATTAATATTTCCAGATGAACGTAAGACATAAGGTATCTTTATTATCACTTATGATATAACACAATGAAATTCTGAGTGGCAGCAATCTGGGAGAGAAGACTCTGCTTTGCAGAGTCATACATCAGAGAAGGATGGGAAAGAGCTGAACTCAGTTACATCATTATTACAAAAATCAATAAACGACATAGTATCATTTTCACAGTCTTTTACAAAATAAACAATATACACACGATTTAAAATGAGATATCAATGAGTCACAGAAGAAATTAACGTTTTAGGTAGATATATGATCAGCAGAGATAATGTGCTGTGATACTTGAAGATATAAATAAAGTTGGAGCTCTCCCTGCAGAGATTTATTTTTTAGATCTGCTTGAGCCCACTTTGGTATTTTCAAAGATAATTTCTCGGAAGAAAACTCTGAGAATTGCAGCAGTAAGGAGTAAGTTGTGTCTTTTTGTTTGCAATGATCATGTTTCTCTCTAGGAAAAATAGGATACCTATGACCTTGACCAACATAAGTGATAAGTAGATAGAAAGATGGATGGATGGATAAATAAAAGAGGGAATGTCAGTATACATGGCCTCATCTAGATATATTATATTTTCATTAAAAAGAACTGAGAAATGAGGGAATGAAAATAGATTTATTTCCAGTTTGGTTACAAACTTAAAGAGTGCCATCAGTCCATTGTTGAATATGCATTTTAATTTCAAGCTGATTGGTGTTTAATTGACTTTCATGGAGCAGCAGAAGTATCAAATCAGAAAGTACTTTGCTGCATTCAGCAGTGTTTTACATGTCTGTTTTTTAATGGATTTCAACTGTTAAAGGGTAGAGTTTTTTTTATACAAAATCCCTAAGAAATAGAACAAGTTTGTAAGCTTTAATCACTACACTATCTACTGGAGTAAATTAATGTATACCAAACAGCCATAACCTTAAAAACCACCTGGCTGATACTGTGTAGGTCCCCCTCATGTCACCAAAACAGTACTGGCATATTGAGGCATGGACTCCACAAGACCTCTGAAGGTGTCCTGTGCTATCTGGGTCCTAGGTGTCAACAGCAGATCCTTTAAGTCCTGTATGTTGTGAGATGGGGCCTCCATGGATTGGACTTGTTTGTCCAACACATCCCACAGATGCTTGATTGGATTGACATCTGAATTAAAATTCAGGAACCTGAATCATATTGCAGATGACCGCCTTAGATAAATGATTTGATCTTTTTGAGAGGGAGCAAAAACTACTGTGGTAGTTACAACAGTAACTATAATGCTGTGTTTTCCCTCTGCCTCATTAACTTTATAACAGTTACAGACTACAAAATTACGGGGTGTCTCAGTCCCCATGGGGAATTAGTCATTGCATATCCCATTTTGCTCTCTATGAGACACACAGATGAGTACAAGCATGGGAGGCACACCACAGGTTCATCCAGTGTCTGACATCCCTGGAGCAGTTGGGGTTAGGGGCCTTGCTCAAGGGCCCAACTTGATAATCAGTCTGCTGGTTCTGGGATTTGAACTGGTGACCTTCTGAGCAGGGGTGTTGAGTTATAACCCACTAAGCCAAACGCCGCCCTCAGTAATGAGCCTCTCATGTCCTTTCTCTTTGAATGAGCTCTACTTGCTCAGTACTCACCCACAGGCCCTTTGGAAACAGGGGTACTAACCAGGTTTGTGAATAACAGTCAAAGTGTAGCATTCTGATACACTGCTTTTCACATTGGGGGCCGGAGGGGGGCATGGCAGGGCATGGTGCTCATGATGAAGTGTTGGGCAAGAAAGCATTCTCAGTCCTGCAATGATTTTTGTGTTGAAAGGCAACCTGTGCAATCCCTTCACTCATAGGACAACTTTTCTGAAAAGTAGTGTACTTAATTTTTCTTTACATAAGGCCAGTTTAGGTTTATAAAAAATTTACTTCTCCCTAGAAAATGCTCCCGTGCTGCATTTTGAGAACTCCTGAGGGTGAAGATGCAGTGTGCTGCTTGTTTTGTTTTGTTAGTGGCCTGCAGGCCACTGTGAGTGATGTTCTCCACAAAGGCATGCCTGCACATGCTACTCAGAGCTGGATTAACGGCATAGCCTTACATGTACACGGAATGGTTCTTTTATCTGCCTTTATCATTCATTTGATTGGCACATAAGATAATTTACTTTCCTGACTATGTCTTGTAGAGGCAAGCCACCTGTTGTTACTTCCAAGAGCAGTGCGCATGGTTATCTACATTTCATTTTTGTGTGTTCTTTAGTAAGTATCTGCTATGTTGTGCTGTCTTGTCCATAAATGTCATTTTGATTGGCTGCCAAGCCATGCATACACACGTGGACAAAATTGTTGGTACCCTTCAGTCAATGAAAGAAAAACTCACAATGGTCACAGAAATAACTT